>FR990080.1:15215000-16415000 GCA_905404285.2 Erannis defoliaria | reverse complement strand
GTGGCTACTTTAGTTCCGCTACGCGGAGCAAAAGGAACCACTTCCTCCCCGCAGCGGCACGTAAAATCGTATGCTTACCACGGGACGGGAGCAAGTAAAGAAGCCTCAGATCTCATGTTTATCACCCTATGAGATCTGAGACATTCTTTACTTTTGCTCCCTAGGTGAGTAATCTACTGTTACTTATTAGATTGTTGCTGCTCGCTTTGATTCTGCGTCAGTGGGTGAGGAGCCTTAAGAGTCGACAAGTTGGTCACTTCTCCATAGAAACGCGGAAGTATTACTACTCCACTATGTAATTTTGTAGGTCCAAGACTAAGTATTATATCGATTAATCTCTTCATTATCTAGGATTGTAAATTATTACGAATGTAAAAAGTTAATAAACATGAAAGTTATGAGCCAGGAAACATCTTGTATTTTAGCTCAATTTTAACGCCACATTGGACGTAAATAAATTACATAAGGAATACGAAAACTCTAAAATAATTTATTTAGCGGCATAGTTTAGTCCATAAACATTTCAAATAACTTAAGTTGGAATAAATTAACTCAGAGTTTATTCAACTACATTACTGCAGCCAAAGGACGACAAAAAAAAATTAGCGCGCTCATTTATCTTTCTTTCTCCCTTTCCCACAGTTTGTTTGATGAAGAGAGCATGCTTTTTAGCCGTGCCCACCGATGAGTTCGAGCCGTCAACTTGTCGATCCTTAACAAACCTTTCTTATCTTCAGTCTTCAATCCAGGGTGCGGCGCGGCTTACGTATACACAAGAACTAGGTAATACCGAAACTTTGTGCACAAATCCCTTGCTCTTTCACTCGTATGTAGTTGAGTAAGATCGGCTACGTTAGTAGGATAGCCGCGCCTTAGCTGGGAAGCTGATTCTCTATTTATTAATTTTATTTTGCGTAAGGGCGAGTGATTTGAGCAAAAGGTTGGCGCAGTTTCAGTAGGTAGGTACCTACTAAACAAAAAATAATCATCAAAACCATTTTAAAATTGGCGGATTATTCGCGTAACAAACATACAAAACAGTCGTATCGATTGAGAACCTCCTTTTTTGTCGGTTGAAAACACGTTATTTAATCATCCAATCATCTACTCATACGTATCTACTACAGGTTGCTAGTTTTTGTTTTTTATACGTTATCATGAATGTGACGAGACTAGCGGGAATATCGCCTGGTGGTAAGCGTCACGCCTGCCACTAGCAGTAGCAGTGCCAGAATTGTCTTGCGAACACCATCCTGCGCCGCTCTGCACTCGTCACCCTGAGATATTAGATGTTAAATCTCTTTATACCCGTAATTTCTCTGGTAATTGTGCCGTTCAAACCGGAACACAGTAAAGCTTGCACACTACTGCTCGGCGGTTGAATACCTAACTGGCAAAGGTGTGGTACTTCCCCAGGTGGACTCTGCAGTAGTCCTACCACTACAAAAAGGTAAATTATTTGCGATAGTGGTGCTATTCATATCTATTGTTTTTTTTTTGCCAAGCTGTACCCAAAGAGTACATTTTGGGCTGTACCTACTTTGATAAGGACATTTCGAGGGAAAGGTGCTTTACAATTTTTGGAATTTCATTCATGTTTTTGGAGGACTGCCATGTGCTGGGAGGCTAATTTTGTCCTCGTATAGTCGAGGCTCAGTAGATATCAGATAAAGTAAGCATTTTTTATTTGTATCTAAAAATGACAAAATGAAAATGTTCTATCTATTAGAAACTGTTTCTAAGATATATTTAACCACATGCATAGATCACAATTTTCTTCACTAATCTGAATGCGGGTTAGTTCTAATCAGTTAGCATCCTTTTAATGTCATATTTTTTACATCAAAACAAACAACTCTTACTATCGGACCTACATTGAAATCGCAAAAAAAACAGCTGTTCCATACATTTTACCTAAGGTCGATGAACTTTTTGTATGGAACAGCTGATAATTTTTTTGCGATTACAATGTTGGCCCCTATTGTAAAAGTAGTTTGTTTTGATGTACAGAATATGCCCTTAAAAGGATACTGATTATAACTGCTGTTGTATACTGACGTGGTTTTGACACATTTTTGTGCTATTTATACGGGAATAGTCCCATTTAATTAAATCGGATACTCCGACTATAGTTCCGATCACATCCCGGTTTGACCTGTTTCAAGGAGTGAAAACAGAGCCGAACCAAATTACTAAATTATTATTATTGGTGATTACCAAATGATTTCCATCAATGAAATTTTTCGTAACAAGCACCATTCTATTTAGCACAATTAAAACAAGGCATATCAATTCCGATATTTACCAGAAGGTATTTAATATTTTCATACAATTCGCCTCCTCATATGCTACACATTAGTACAAATTACAACGGCATGTAAATGACGGTACAAGTTACACAATCACCCACTCATTACATAAGAACACAGGTATATGGAAGATTCTGATATCAAATCATACAAATATAATATGTATACATTAGAAGTGGCATCTGACTGTTATAGGAGAGTTAACAGAGCTCAACTCAACTCCTAATTGACAAAACGTACCGAAGGTCTACAGGTGTCCTGATATTTGTATGTATGTCACAGCTAAAAAACGGTGTGAAAATAAACTTAAGTTTAGCCAGCTAATCTTAAGTATTTCTTCAAGGCGAGTCTTATTTTGATATATTTTTTTGTAATTCCGACATCGTGCTGCCGCACCGGCAAGCTAAGCACTAAAAGTACCTATGTAACTAGGTATTTTTTTTTTGTTAATGGCATCACACGTTGTGCATTCTGCCAGTGTCAGTTTATGAATATGCAAGTTTTTATATTAAAATCAAGTCAAATATGTCATTAAATCACAGTTAGTCACACGAAATTTGTCATAGTCGAATTCAAGTCATGCCTTAGTAAAATTGTGGCGACTTTACTATGAGCTTCTACGGAGTTTTGAAAAAAACACGAAAGGAAATGTTTCATCACATTATATCACTTGCCCACACTCTAATACAACACTCAATGAATAAAAAACCACCATTTTTTATCATTAATTCGCGAAAAAATACAAGTTTAAAATAATAATAGAATGCAACATGATTTTTCCGTGTTCCCGCCAAAACTCAAGTAACTAGGTTAGGTAGGGTTGAAACGTGATCTCATTTAAAAAACGAACCGGAAAGAGATACCGTGGCGCTGATCACTAGGTTAGATTGAATAGGTTGTAACTGCGACAACCTCTTCTCGAAAATAAACTTAAGATTAGCCAGCTAAACTTAAGTTTATTTTGACACCCTTCTTTAGCCGTAACATGTATACATTATTTATTTTATAATAACTTGTGCACTGTTGACTCGATCTTTGTGGTTGGTTAGTGGAAATATATTTTTCTACACTTCTATGATTATTTACGTATTTACGTGTTAGATTGTGAAACATAAACAACCATGACAGTTTAAAACAGTGTTTTTCAATTTCCTAGTTGAATGTAAGCGAAATCAGTCATAATTCGTCAAAAGATAAAGTGTTGACTAGGTTCAATGTGAACAACTAATAAAGAATCTGCAACTTTTTTTATATGGCAAGTAATGGGACAAACTATACACACAGCCCTGATGGTGTAAGATTATGCTTACCCGTGACCATCGTCGCATGTAGCAAGATTCTATGGAAGCGCTAAGGTCGTCCTGAGCATTAGCTCTTCTAGTGTATACATATTTTACAAAGTAAAAATGGAATTAAATATATTAAAAGGAAACCGAAATTAATTTCATTTATATGAGTATTTTAAGGTCAAAAAGAGACATTGAATTGGAACTTCGAAGCTAACATTATAAGTCATACCATAAAGGAAATGCAATTTTCTAGTGGCAAAGTGGTCCTTTCTTTCATTAACTTTGAATCCGTAGTTTTTAATCAGCTCCATAGTATATTATTTTTTTACGAGCGACCACTGATATGATGTCCGTTTTTTATTGATACATTCTAAAGTAGCCACTTTATATTCTTTTTTCGCTGATAGTTGGCACTAAAATCTCGGTTTCCCCATGCACTGGAACCACACACCCGCATTTCAACCTGTACTTTATTTACAATTAATTTTAAAAAAAATACACTCCTAGACAACATAATGATTGCTTTTTACAGAAAGGAACACTTACTATAGACATTTGTGAAACTTTAACACGATGATAGGTCAATATATTATTGTTACGTCTTAATTGTCTATTCAACTAGTATTTTTACCGCATTACATTTCATTCGAGTCTTTCACACATATGATACATATTCATTCACACCTCTTACATATTATAAATGCCAACTAGAGTGGGTCCTGAATTCATTTATGTATAAAATCTAATTAAGGACCTAGATTAATCGATTCTAAAATTATTTATTGCGACTACATAATATTTGGTGTCCTATACACAGGTATGTGAAACAACAATCCACGGAATTTAAAAAACTTATAACCTAGAAGGTCGCAAGTATCTTAAAAAAAGTAATTTAATTAACTCTGAGCTGATTTACATATAACAATATACATGGATAGTGAGGGCAGCCTATAGACTTTAAAAAGTAGAATTGCATTTAAATACATCTTACTGTTATTTAAAATAGTGTTTCACATATAACAAGTAACTTAGGAAAATAAGCTAAATAAGCTTGCAACGAAGCTCACAAACAAAAACTCAATTTCGAATGTACATCACAGTATTTGATTTAATTCTTTGTCCGAATGACTAAGCCGATAATGGAATAGAAATATTTAATGATTCTCCACCAAATAGAGATCAGTAGGAATCAGTAGGAATAGTCCTGCGCATCCAAATAGAAGAGAATATTATGCACTTTCTAATCCAATTAATAATAATAAGAAGCTATAGAAAAATGTAACACCTTGACCAACCTAAACCACATTAGAGTTACAATTGATTTTCTGGAACACAAATTGAAACTAAAAATCCTGATTTTAATTGAGCTATATTTTCTAAAACTCACGAAAAATGCAAGTCCATTTCTTAGGTATATCACATCTCATTCACTAAACAAAGTCTCTATTGTTCACTTTGCCGGATATTTTACTCCTTTCACAAATATTCGATATTCTATGATATACAGTTCTCTCAATATCACACTGATGAGAAGCATTACAACAGCAAGTTTCGGAATAAGTTTTCACATCACTATTGTAGGTTTGCATTTCTCACTTGTCAGTCTTGCACTCGCCTTGCCTCCCTGCACTGTATTCCACTATGATTCACTAAAAGCACCATTATGAGTAGTACCCACAGAAAAACATGTGCTATTTCACTTGTCCTGTCTCTTGTGATGGTTCGGCAGGTTTGAAGTCTTTGAAGGGTTCTGATTTGAAGGCGTCCGAGGAGTTCTCGTTGGACTTGTCCCCGTCTTGGAAGTATTGCTTGGGTTTGGATTGGTCGGCCTCTCGTTGCTGCCGGCGGCGTTGTTTCGACCACAGCTCGTGGCAGTCCTGCCACGTAGGGAGCTCTGGCGCGGTCATCCTGAAATGGATAACAATTCGTTTATAAGGAGTTACACATTATGATAACATAATTATACATAATGTTATCGTAATTATTAGTCCAAAGTATTTTATATGCAATAGATTGATAAGACGAGCGAGACCTCGCTTGGTGGTAAGCATCCTTATGGACCTGTCCTATTATTAGTAGCAGTGCCGGAATAGGGTAGATGACTGATGTTTATATCGTTGAAACCAATAGCTTTGATGAAGAATTTAAGTAAATATAGTATGTTTATTGAAAAAAATATTTTTAATTGTGTTCTGATATAAAGCGTTTAATGGTTTTGTTATAGACAACTCTGTCCCTTTCCCACAAAACAAAAATGACGTCACGCCTTACTTGTCAGAATAGAATTTATATGGCGTACAGAGAAGTGACGTCACGATTTGCTGTTTCGCCTCTCAATACTCAATACTCAATCATTTATTGCAACATATGTGGCTACATGCAGGTCTTAAGTAACATGTGTATATTACAGTAATACATATGACCCTTGTCAGGGTATGGCAACATTTGGTGCAGAACGCTCTATTTTACTAGTTGGTATTAGAATTTTGTCGTTGAAAAACTCGTCAAGGGTGTAATAGCATTTTGCTTCTAACATATTTTTTATTTGTTTATTGAAACAGTCGTTGTTTTCTATTTCTTTGAGAGAGTTAGGCAGTTTATTGAAGATTTTTACGGCCATTGAGTTGGGGCTAGAACTGTGTATTGCAAGGTTTGACTTTGGTTCAATGAGGTCATATTTGTATTGGGTCTACTCTCTGTCTAGCATGATATTAAAATGCTTATAAGTTGCTTATTATTGATCAGATCTTAATTTTTTTTTTCATTAATCAGCTATACTTATGGGCCACATTTTAAAAGGACAATAAAAAAATACCAGTCATCTAGCCTATTGTAAACTTGTAAACAAAATCCCAATCCAAGATCCCCAGATCAGATTGGTTGATCCCCAAGCCGCCTGCCAAGCATGGGGATAATGGCAACACCCCTCTATAAAGGGGGAGGCCTTCGTCCAGCAGTGGATGTTTTATGGCTGACGACGAAACAAAGTCCTGCACCGCACTGCACTGCGCTCATCTCCCTGAGATATTAAATGTAAAATCTTTTCATGTCCAGCAATTTCTCTGCCCTTCAAACCGAAACACAGTAACGCTTGCACACCTGCTGCTTGGGGGTTGAGTAACTGTCAATTTATTAAAATGGAGGGCCTAAATCAAACCTATAACTCCACGATTGTAAAGGGTTCTTCTAAACTATGCAACGGATTTTGATATTTTAGAGATTTTCTTCCATAAGATTCATATAATTATGTACCTGTATAATAAAAATACTGCACCAGTGCGAAGCCAGATTGGGTCACTAGTAAAGCATAAAATGTATGGAATACGAGGAGGAGAAATTCAAAGGGGTATGTGAATCCACCAACCCACAACTGGGCGTGAAGGATATAGCTCAAACGAAGTTCAAGGGTAGGCCTAAGTCCAGCATTGGACAGGCGTACTTATTAAATAGGCGAACTATGCTTATTAAGTTAGTTATCGAACTCACTGGTCAGGCACGACGTTCTTGAGCCAGGGGCTCTTGAGCGCCTCTTCGGCCGTTATCCTCTTGTCGGGGTCCAGCTCCAGCATCCGGTCGAGGAGGTTGAGCGCGGGCGCGGGCATGAAGGCGAACTGCTCGCGCACGCAGCGCTTGTGGAACCGCTTGGGGCGCAGCGTGTGCCACAGCGGCAGGTTCACCACGTTGGGCCACACGCCCGGGACCGGCGTGCCGCACACCCGCGAGATCATTTCCAGCTGCATCATCTCTACGTTCGCCTGGAATTGTACACAACACACTAATGCTATTTATATGTATAAATAAAGGCAGTTTTTTCAACCGATTTCAAAAAAGGAGGTTTTCAAAATTAGACTATGTTTTTTTTTTAATGATTGTTACGCGAATACTCCGCCAATTATGAATTGAATGTGATGATTATTTTTGTTTCGAAGGTCAAAGAGTAGGGTTCAGAGTAGCTCACTTATAAATTATACCTAAATAGGTTTAATAGTTTGGTCTTAAAATCAAAATAACTGGTAAAACTACAACCACCGCCGGGCACCACACCGTGATCACTCTGTATCGAGCGCACTCACCTGGAAGAGCGGGTGCTTGAGGAACAGCTCGCCCAGGATGCAGCCCATGGACCACACGTCGACGGCGGGCCCGTAGCGCTCCTCGCCCAGCAGCAGCTCGGGCGGCCGGTACCACAGCGTGATCACTTTGTTGGTGTAGGGCCGCGCGCGGTCCTCCGCCGACCACAGCCGCGCCAGACCGAAGTCGCCCAGTTTCACCTCACCTCTGTACGAATTGTCAGTTAGTGTAATAATAATATAAAATCGGTGGACATTTCACACAGCCACAGCGCCATTTAGTCCCAAACTAAGATAGTGACCGACTCATATCAATACAAATTAAATGACCACAAATTGTATGGGTTCAGATTCAGATTTTTATAGTTTCCATAGGGTACACAAGTATTGTCAAAAAGAACAAAAAAGGTACTCAGCACATACTCGGCACTACCATACACTTAGCTAAACTAGCGCCGTTCTGCAGGGTTTCGGAACTGTTATTTGCTGCATAAAGCTGGACACTTTTTAACTTGTCACCCATTTAACATAGTAGGTACTCCTCTCTTCTACACTCCATTGTCTAGCATGAATTTAAGGCTCCGTATCAGAAGGACAACCAGAGTAAATGACGATGTTTGCAGATCGTCGGCATATTAAAATGTCTAAATGGCGACAACGTTACAGCGTCGTTACAGGCGTGTCTAATGTGATAGTGAAGTACAACAGTATTTTTTTAATGCTTTTAACTGACCTATGACAGACTTATGACTTAGGATATCTTTTTCGTAAAATTTGTGGTTAACCACGGAACAATGTTATAATATGATTTTCATCACACTTGCTCGTAAAGTAGATCTTACTACATCGCTTTTAGGCTCATAATCCAAGCTATTACACACGCGTGCTTTTTACTTTGCATTACGGCACTTGTACTATAATAGGTATAACCCGGTAAAGTCAAGTTTGTACGTGACTGCAATTAGACGTACGTATACGAAGCACTCTTAATATAGCCGGGTAATACTTACAGTTTTTTTGTAATACCAACAAAGAGTTCTTATGCCGCTGAAGTAAATGTCAACCTGCACGCGCATTACTGATTTGGGCGCCATTTTCCGCAAATGTTTGTTGACGTTTTCGCTGTGTGGTTGATTATTATCAAAAAAAAAATGTTTTTCCTCGCAAGTGTGCCGAAAACAGTCGTATGGAACTCTTGTGCTATTAGTCATTATGCTCTCGGCTTCCTTATCGCGCTCGCCTGCGGCTCGCGCGCATAATACCGCCTCTAGTGTAATGACCAACATAGCACACTCGTATCATAATGTACTATTATATGAAAACTAAAATCGTTTAATGATATACCATTCCCCACACTCACTTGTTGTTCATAAGTATATTGCTGCACTTAATGTCCCGGTGCAGGAAGTTCTTGCGGTGGCAGTACGCAAGTCCGTCGAGCAGCTGCCGCATGATGGACGCGTTGTGGCACTCCGTGAAGTCCACCATCTTGGACTCCAGCAGCCCCATGAGATCGTGGTCCATGTACTCGAACACTAAATAGAAGGAGCCTTTGTCCTGGAAATTATTAATAGTACATTGTCCAAAAGCTCATGTTTTCCGTAGCAATGTTAGAAATAAATAAATAACAGTTATCATAGACAGAGCTTTTCACATCTTATTTATGCAGTTTTAACTGATCATTTATTTAATATACAATGTGTAACAAAAAGGTTCAACAATACGAAAGGGTATGTATGTATTTTTGTTTTATTTATACGGGAATACTCACGTTTAATTAAATCGGATACTCCGACTATAGTTTCGATCACATCCGGTGACCTTTTTCAAAGAGTGAAAACAGAGCCCGACGCGCGTGCGGCTGCGTCCTGCTTAGCACGTTGCTAAGCAGGACGCAGCCGCACTCTTTGAAAAAGGTCACCGAATGTGATCGAAACTATAGTCGGAGTATCCGATTTAATTAAACGTGAGTATTCCCGTATAAATAAAACAAAAATGTGTCAAAACCACGTCAGTTTTCATAATAAAATGGTATGTATGTACTCATCATTATGAACAACTTTCACTATGGGGCCAACCCTGAAATCGTGGAAAAAAGAAACAGCTGTTCCATACAAAAAGTTCATTGACCTTGGACAAAATGTATGGAACAGCTGTTTTTTTCACGATTACAGGTTTGGCCCCATAGTGAAAGTTGTTCATAATGATAAGTACATAAATACTCTTTCGTATTGTTGACCCTTTTTGTTACACATTGTATTTAGCAAGGTCTATAAACATCTTGTAAGCTTATCTAGTATCAACTGTTCAAATAAAAAGCTATTAAAAAATATTGTTTAGTTTAGCCAGGGGGGTGTCACTTTTAGTTTCAGGTTCAGTTTAGGTATGTTCGGCCGGCGCTCCGTCCGGGAGGACAATGCAAGGCAAAAGTCAGTCGCCGCCCGCACGCTAGCCTCGTCGCACGTAACTAAGCATACGTGATAGAAAGAGAGCGGTATATCTAGGTGAATATAGCGAGCGGTATCCAGCGCTGTGCGAGTTGAATTGCTACTTTATTGCCTAGTAGATAGAGTCCTTATTTATTTTAATTCCTTTGCGGAGTGAACTTTATGTACGTAGTACTATTATTTATTCTGTGGTTTAGTCTGGTTTAGTCTACTTCCTCCCCGCAGCGGCACGTAAAATCGTATACCTACACAACACGGGATTTCTCCAAATTGGAGTTATGCATTCTACATCCTAACCAGGTATTGTTTGGTTGTACTTGTATAGCCCTTACACATATTATCCTAATAAAATCATGGTGTTATGGAATTTGCAAGATTGAATGTGGTCACGGCAGGCCTGTGTCACTCCGCGTGTAGGTATTAAAAACATACCTACGGGCGGCGGCCATTGCGCAAGGGCCAATCTAGTAGGCTCGGCTCGGCGGCTCTTTCAATACGTATAACCATGTATAACTTATTTATTATGAACCGTAGTATAGTGAATTAAGGCCCATATTCCTTCAAAAAGAAATTGGTAGGTATGTAAATGAACACGTGCTCGACTGGACCGCGAGCTAAATTAAATCATATTGTTTATCAGATTGAGTCATATTTCTTTGAAAACCATTGCGAAGTAAAGCTTCTGTTACTAGTTATTATTCTGTGGTCACGGTAAGAAATCGACAAGAACACTTTGGTAAGGATAATGTATCACACGCTTTAAAGTAAGTTTTTTTTAATGTTATTGAATGACGAGAACAGTATCAGAGCGCGACACTGCACTGCGCTCGTCACCCTGAGATATAAGATGTGAAATCTCTATGCCCAGAAACGTCTCTGATAACATTGTCTTTCAAACCGAAACACAGTAATGCTTGCACACTACTGCTTGGCGTTTGAATAACTAGCAAATGTGCGGTACTTCCCCAGGGGGAAGGGGGGACTCTGCAATAGAATCCTACCACTACTACAGAATAGGGAATATGCATGTAAATCAATAGGATAATGGAGAGTTTAACTGAATCTGATGCTTACGTCGAAAATTTATTGAAATCGGCTGGTAAACTTCTGAAATATAAGCGTTCAAAGTATTTGGGAGGGAGTCATCTGTCCTTTTCTAGCAAAACACGTGCTAGTATAGAATTTGTTTGGAATCGTGAACTTTGACGTCATAGTCTAACATGAAAATAAAATGTTTATAATTTCTTTATTTGTGCACAAAAAAAGAAGATTGGACGCGATTTGGACGCAAAACGGGACGAACTGAAGAGTAGACCGCCTGCCAACATTTCATACAGTTACGTAAATGGCACTCTTACGTGCGTGGACTGTGCACGCACATTTACTGCCAAAATTGGCTACATTAGCCATATTCGAGCACACCAGCGAATCTCCTTACTTGATTGAGTCGCAGAAGTAGTTGCCGTAGCCGAAACCGGCATGGATGATTATTATTATTTGTGCACAAATTTTTTTTTTTGTTATTCAGCTTTTTTGTGAGTCAATAAAAAAACACATGCATATTCACTGTTAACGTGGTACCAAAAAAAAAGCACCTTTCTAAAGTCCATGGCGTCCTGTTTGTCGGTGACAATCTCCCTCAGGTTGACGATGTTCTTGTGGTTGAGCTGGCGGAGGATCTTGATCTCCCTGACGGCCGTGATGGGGAACCCTTCCTTCTCGTTCTCGAGGCGCACCTTCTTGAGCGCGACCAGCTGGCCCGTGTTCTTGTCGCGCGCCTTGTACACCTGCCCGTACGTGCCCTCGCCTATCTGGGTTATCACCTGGAGAGACAACATTTATCCCTTTATAGAAAACTGTTTCAACCTTGACCTGGGTCGTCGTCAGCCATAAAACGTCCACTGCTGGAGGAATGCCTCCCCCTTTATAGAGGGATGTTGCCATAATCCCCACGCTTGGCAGGCGGCTTGGGGATCGCAGAATGCTCACCACCGTTAACCAAGAGGACGCTGCTGTCTGTCCTCCGGTGGGTCTGGTTGCAGTTTAAGGACATACCCAGGTCCGGACCTGGGTATTTATTTTATTTTATTTTATTTATTTATTTTGGCACACAAAACAGAATATAATTAATACATTTCAAAGTAAAAACAGCAGAGCACAAAATAGCAGAGCTAGACTATATTTCTAAGCATGTGTACACAACATGGTATTTGGTATGTCCTAAAGACCTGGATATGACCTAAGGAAGTATGTGTATGTCCTAATACTGCATCCAGAACCACCGAAGGAAGGGCAGCAGCATCCTCTCGGTCGGTGACGAGTATTCTGCGATCTCGAAGCCGCCTGCCAAGCGTGGGGATAATGGCTGGCCCTCCATATTAAGGGGGAGTTATTCGTCCAGCAATAGTTTTTTTCGGGCTGATGATGACGAGAAACCTTTTTCCAATCTATGCTAAGTATGTTATATTCTTTTTGTAAAGCCTTTTCAGCTTTTAAGTTATCAAAAAAAAAAGTTGACAAAAGGCACGGACCCGCAGTGCGTGGAGCTAATAAACAATTATAAAAAAATAACGATGCAAAACGAAATGTTCCGTTTAGAAAAAGAGAAAAGCTCAGTGCGTGAGTCGACGATCAACATAATCAACGTTTAAACATTTTAAATGTATGTATGCACCCGTAAAACCACCAGTTACAGTAAGCGAGTAAAATGGACGAAAATTATTAACATATAAACTTTTTCGGTAAATGGTTCAAATAAACTACACTAGCGTATTGTTTGGCTAAATACATTAAAAGCTTAAACTTTTTAAGGTTTAATTCAGTCCAGTCTCAGGGCCTCTCTATACAATATTATATCTGCAAACACGCACTCAGACAGCGTAATGTACCGTCTAGCGGTTTGCACAATGAAAGTGGAATCAGAAGGCATGTTACCTGGAAGCCGTCAACACACTTCTCCCCCCAGTCTTTGGCATGATGCGTGGGCGTCGCCACGGGAACTACCTTCGAACCTCGTCTCTTCAGGATTCGTGGCCTCTTCAGTTTTGAACCCGGCTGGAAATAACATTGCATGACTACTAACAACTACTTTTAACAGGAATAGCAAAACTTGAGGATTATAGCAGATGACTTGATATTCAAAATATTAATTATATCAGGCTTATAATAGAATAAAATTAAATATGTATTCTAAAGAAAAATATTATATATAGCCTTTTTCTATATATATTTTTTGAGTCGCAAGTGTTCGTACAGTATTCATAAATGGCGCACACGCAGATATGACGTCATTCCATACGAGACAGATAGAGCATCTATAGAGGGACCTTTGGCAGTTACTCAATCGCCAAGTAGTTAGTAGTGTGCGAGCTTTACTGTGTTTCGGTTTAATGGGCAGATAAATTAGATTTAATTATTTTAGGTAATAGATTTAACAGTAAACAATTATGAATGGTCACATTGATGATAACAATAAAAATTATAAAATTAATTCATAATTTTTTTTTTTTTTTTTTTTTTTTTTTTAACAACAAATATTCATCATAATGTTGCCAAGTCATCGACATGGTATAAATATAAGAGGTATACACTTAGTGAATAGGTACCCACAAAAAAAATACTAGTCATACAGCAAAATGAAATAAAATATCTTAAAATCATGTCAATGAATGTCATACAAATGCTTCATAAAATGTCAAACTAATAACTATAAATTAAAATCAAATTAAACTTATGAAATTAATTATCGAAAAATTCAAGGTACTAAAAATTTTAATTATTTTTATAGAAAATGATGCAATGAATATGAAATGAAAATATGAAATAAAATATATATGGTGTTGGTTACATGTGCGGCGTCCCGGCCTTGCTTCCTGGCGGCGAACATGTGCGAGTAGTGGTCGCGGCGCGCGGCGGACGACGGCGGCGGCGTCGAGCCCTCGCCCTCCTCGCCGCTCAGCTCCTCCGACCCGGGGATCACTGCAACACCACCACCATCATCATCATCATCAGCCCGGAGACTGCTCAACGAAGGCCTCCCCCTTAGGCGACGAGAAAAACCGTAAGAAAACCCGTCCGGTTTCGCCCGAAGGCGCTCCGTGCATACATTTTGTACTAGGTCCCGCACACCGTAAGAAATTTCTCGAGACGCCCGTCTCGCTCGCACCAGTTAATTGTGCGCAGTGTGTTACGGTCGTACGGCGCCGGACCGGTGCCTGACGGAAGACGTGCCGAATGCGTGTGCTGTAAGCCTTAGACCGCCACACTATACGACAACCTGCCATTTGCATCCACCGACTGCCCGCGACCTTTACAATGTCGTCGGTCCACCTATATATACAATATGTAACAAAAAGGTTGCACAATACTGAAGGGTATGTATGTACTCATCATTATGAACAACTTTTACTATGGGGCCAATCCCCAATAAACTTTTTGTATGGAACAGCTGTTTTTTTTGTCGCGTTTTCTAGTTGTACCCCATGGTAAAAGTTGTTCATAATGATGAGTACATACATACCCTTCAGTATTGTTGAACCTTTTTGATACACATTGTATAATCATTACTATCGCTTACAATATGTCCACAATATGAAATAACCAAAAGAGGATATTGTTTCATTTTAATAACGAACCTTAACACCCTGTAATATCGTTGTAAAACATTTGTGATCTTGAAAACATTCGGCATCGTAGCGGTCACATGCTACTGAGAGCAAAACAAGGCTTGTTACGCTATTTATGCCTTGTTTTGACGGTGCCGTTTTCGAAAGGCGATCGGAGATCTATATTCCATCTTACGGCTCACGCTAATCAACCAATGCGCAATGCAGCGAACTACTGGAGATAGTGGGCCAGCTAGTTTCTTCATGTCTATTAGGTTAGGTTTTTTTGTAGTGGTAGGACTCTACTGCAGAGTCCGCCTGGGGAAATACCACACCTTTGCCAGTTATTCAACCGCCAAGCAGTAGTGTGCAAGCATTACTGTGTTCCGGTTTGAAGGGCAATGTTACCAGAGAAATTACTGGGTATGAAGAGATTTAACATCTAATATCTCAGGGTGACGAGCGCAGTGCAGTGCGGCGCAGGATTGTGTTAGCAAGTTCACAAATGTCCCGCCAATATTAAAAAAAATAAAAATAAAAGAAAAAAAACTGGCACTGCTACTATCAGTGGCAGGCGTGACGCTTACCACCAGGCGAAAGTCTTGCTCGTCTCGTCACAAGACAGTATAAAAAAAAAGTTTGTATGGGTAGTTTAGTTACCGGGCGGCATGGGCAGGTTCATGATGCCGGTGCGCTTGGGGCGGTCGGCGCGCGCGGGCGGGGACGGCGGCGACAGCGGGCTCGTGTCGCCCGCCAGCGACGTCAGGTCCTCCACCTGACAAGCGACACCGCCACACTTTACTATTACATATTTATATACATAATAAGATATAATACCACCTTTTGCCACGAATAAACTATTGTCTATTGTCTAATATACGTTGAAAAAGTACACCACACAACACATTTTATTGCAAACTTATTGAATATATTTTTGAAAAATCTGCTTAGCACATCTTAGTTTAACATTTCGATGTATTAAGAACCAGGTTTTTTTTTATTGGCTCTGAGAAATGTTACCAGAGTAATCAATATTAATTACGTCTTTACTCTGGACAGCCCAAAGAAAATATCAAATTAAAAACTCCTTTTAAATACTTCTACGCTGAACAGATTATTTTATAAATATAGTCAATAATTTAAAAATCTTAAAAAAACATGAAGTGTTGGAGCGATTGGATGTTTTGACCCACTGATGTGATTCTACAGTGCTGCCAGAGCGGAAAAAAGTTTTCGTTGCAAGACTTTGTTGCCAAGCTATAGGTTTGCAAACCGTACAGGAAGCAAGCAGTTTTTTTTTGTAAATGACAATTTGGTCAGAAACATAAACGGATTGTGACGAAACATACTTGTGTGTTAGGCGGCATGGGCAGTTTGGTGAGGCTCTTGGGTTTGGGCGGCGGCGGCTGCTGGCAGTTCTGGTACACGCCCTCCACCACGCTGCCGCCCAGCTTGGGCGGGGGCGGCAGCGCGGGACTCGCGGTACTTCCCGACGATAGCGGAGGCGTCGTCGGCTTCTGGCAAGTATTATACTAAACAGTAATAACAGTAACGTAATAACGCGAACAAACACCGCACATGGTGGATATTTTACTGCGTTTTTTTTTTATTTCTCACTGCGAGGATTTTTGTGTGTTTAGCAAAAAGTACAATATCAATAATACGCTTTTTAAAAAAACAACCGACTTCAGTTTTGACCTAGATATTTTTTTACCTGGATGACATGTTTATATTTTCCAGTTGTTTTGATTGATTCCAGTAATTTTGATGTAAAAACCAAACTACTGAAAAGATTTGGATAAAATGTTTATGGGACCACCTCAGATGTATCACCTCATGTATATACCAAACAAAAAAAGAATCATCAAAATCAATTCATAATTGGAGGAGTAATCGCGTAACATAAATACAAAAAAAACATACATTCGAATTGAGAACCTCCTTTTTTGAAGTCGGTTGAAAATCCAGGGTAAACAGATTCCTTTTAGATAAGCGCGCTCCATCCCATACCTCAATGCATTGCTTATCATATACAGGCAGGATGTGGTAGAACGAAACCTTTCGCGGTATTTAAGGGACCTTACTCTAAATGAGGGACGTGTCTTAATATATGGTAATAAGGGCAGCATAATAATATAAGGGTAATAAGGGAATAACCTTTTCACCGCCACGAACACCTATAGAAATTCAAGATTTTTTTGACCTCAGCTGCACGAATATGTTGGCCGTATAAAAAAGGATGCAACTATGCAGCCTCCATATGTGCGTCCTTCATTCGACAAACATAGGCGATGTGAAGTGCCAGCTTTAAATTGTATTACTTTTTCAACAAAAAATAAAATAAATAAATATTGGTGGACATTTTACGCACAGCGCCATCTAGCCCCATACTAAGCAAAGCTTGTATTATGGAAACCAGACAGCTAATAGAATACTTATATATATTTTTTCGTAAATACATACTTATAATACATAGTACACCCAGACACAAACATCTATGGTCGTCACATAAATTTTAGTCCTGGCTGGGGATCGAACCTACGTACAGCTCTGAAGGCACACATGCTACCAACTGAGCTAGGCAGTCAAATGTAATACTAGTATCATATAAAAAATAAATAAATAAATAGAGTCGCAAATAAATTACTTTATCTGATTTTTCCAGACGAACCTAAAGCTGTCTAGCAATTAACTACCTACTTTTAATCTAGTATGTCTGCGTTTCATCAACAGTTAACTAACCAGGTGCAAAGTGAAATAAATTCAGAAATACGAGCACTCTCCTATCAGCTACATAAATAAATAAATATCTAAGTACAATCTAGTTTTTTGAGCAAAAATTACCATGCCAATCATAGAGTCAAAAACAAATGGAACCTGAAGGTCAGTAATCAAAAATTTCGAAGTGAAGGTAGCCTGAAACTCTAGTAATCAGCACAGATATAAGAAAATTGTTGCAAGGTAAATCTGGCATTGTAACATTAGATTTTAAATTAGTTTTGTCGTTCGTTGTACACGTCTATCTCATCTGTTTTTTTTTTTAAACTGAGCAGTCAGAGAGATTAGATTTAGTGTTAATGTATTTTAACTCCCAGAGAATGAGCATTGATACATTAAAAATGAATTTAAATGTCCCCCATTGACACCCATTCCCATTGTCCCTATGTTACCCATTGTTTTTGATTTGGGCATATTGACATTGGTCTCTCTCTCTCTGTCTCTATTTCTCCCTTTGCTTTTCAGTAATAAAACATTTAGATATCTACCAAAAAAACAAATCAAAAAATTATCGTATTTAAGTTTGACGGAGAAAACTGGCAACAATCAAAAACGTGTTGCAAGGGAGAGAGCCAAGTCCCTTTAAAATAAGAAGAATTTTTTGTACTAGCCCCAACATCCATATGTTGATAATTCTATGATGCTAATTTTAAACAAAAAAATAAAAATTTGCAAAAAAAAAAACAAAGTCCTACTATAGCATCGCAGTCTACATTGCACTACTGCATGACATACTCACAGCGGCAGGTTCGGTGTTCGCCGCTGCGGGGGGTTTTGCCCCTTCAATGCCGTCCGTAGCCGCTGCGGGCGCTTCGGACTGTGGCGGGGGCTTGGCCGCCACCTCCACGTCCTTTCTCGCAAGACATAAGACAAAATCCGTCAAGTAAGCTTCTAAAGACTTACAAGTCGAAGTCATTTAACGAGATTTTACATCATTCCTTTTTACAACTGACACTAACTACAATTGAATTGGAGATCAATCATGTTTTTATTACGATTTGTATCGGTATTATTTGTATTATTCGGATTTGTATGGGCCTCCCACTAGGTGGAACGACGACATTGTAAAAGTCACGGGCAACCGGTGGATGCAAATAGCAGGTTGTCGTACAGTGTGGCGGTCTAAGGGGGAGGCCTTCGTTCAGCAGTGGACGTCTCCGGGCTGGTGATTAAACCTCGAAACGTTCCAACGTAGGGGCGTTCACGGCACATTAGATTTACGAAGCAATAAAAAGAAAGACAACTTATAACCCCGTCGCACCGTCTCGTCAAGTCGGAGAGGTCAGTGTATATTTTGGGGCCCGCGATCTACAACCGTATACCAGCTTCCATTCGGGATGCTCCTTCCACCGCGTGCTTCAAAACCAAGCTGAGAGCGTGGTTACAAGATAATTTGCTTTGAATTTGATTGAAGCTTATTTTAAAATAAGAGTTTATTAACGTACTTTTAAAATTATTTAATTTTCTTAGGTTTTATTTTTTAATTATGAATTCTGACGTGGTTTTGACACATTTTTGTTTTATTTATACGGGAATACTCACGTTTAATTAAATCGGATACTCCGACTATTTAATTAAACGTGAGCCTTCGGTTTAGGTACTATCGTTATTGTATAGTTTTACATTAATAATATTATTGGATTTTTACCGATATATACAATACAATAGTTTATTGATCGTCGGAGCGACTATTTAATTAAACGTGAGTATTCCCGTATAAATAAAACAAAAATGTTTTTTTTTGAGACGTACTTAATGAAATTTGACGTGTAGCTTTGGTGTTATCAATAAACTATTGTATTGTATATATCGGTAAAAATCCAATAATATTATTAGTGTAAAACTATACAATAACGATAGTACCTAAACCGAAGGCTAATTGATAACAGCGCAATTCTCAGAAAGAAGAACAGGAAGAATTGCAAAGTCACGACATACACCATCGTACCGAAAAAACTAAGAAATTCATAAGTACGTAATGTTTTACGTACATTACATTTAAGGCGCAACGTATTGCATTGCAAAAATCCTCCTACAGCAATTACGTACATTTGATATGAGCCTCCGCACACTACTGGCGGGCTGCACCGAGTTTTGTCCGTGCAGTGCACCGTGGCTGTAGTATCCATAGTATAAACTCACTCTCTTAGAAAATGCGTCCAAACGTAGTCTAACGCGTAGATATACTAATAACAAGTGTCATATTGACTGCAAGCTAATTTGTACCTTATTTCTTTAAGTATACAAGGTTAGTTCTAATCAGTTATCATCCTTTTAAGGGCATATTCTGTACATCAAAACAAACAACTTTTACTATGAGGTCAACTGTGAAATCGCGAAAAAATGATCAGCTGTTCCATACAAAAAGTTCATCGACCTTGGGCAAAATGTATGGAACAGCTATTTTTATTTTTGCAATTTCGATGTAGGCCCCATAGTAAAAGTTGTTTGTTTTGATGTACAGAATATGCCCTAAAAAGGATGATAACTGATTAGAACTAACCCTGTAGATTAACATTGTAGCGCTTGGCTCGTTGAGATCCCGCGGCTCCCGCCAGCTGCGTGCGCGCCTCAGCACTAGTGAAAAATCGACGCTGTTCATTACAAACAGAATACAAATTAGCTTGCACTGGATAGGACATGATTGTAGTTAGATTATATGTATTGTAATTCAACTATTGTTAAGACGCGTTTTGTAAGGGCGTGAGTGTTTTGTACGTAGCTTTCTGTGGTAAGAGCGATGATGCGCGAGCCTTTATACCTAACACATTCAAAAATACATAAAAGATAATACAATTTATACAGTACTCACAGTATTTTCATGACTATCGGTGACGTCACCGTTGGGCAGGCTGTCGGCATAGAAGTCGAACTCGGGCGGCGGCTGCAGCGGCGGCGGGGGCTGCGCGGGCGGCGGGGGCGGGGGCTCCTCCGCCGCGGAGACGCAGCCCGGCATCGGGATGTCCACCACTTTTTTGTCATCCGATAGGTCTTTGGCAGTGTCGCCGTTCTCTTTCGACGGCTGTTGGAATTTAACTTAAGTTAAACTGTGATGTACTGAAATGCACTGTCAATGGGTTTACTCAGCATCTGGAGCATAGTGAATCTGATGTTAGAGCAATAAAAACAATAAAGCTCATAACTCAAAGAAACCTATGCTATATTTTAATAATTTTTCAACTTAATTTTATTATTTATCTTATTATTTCATATATTACGTTTATTAATTTTGTTATGTGACTAGTGTATGTTATGTAAACATTGATTATTGTAAATGAATTGCCAAATGTAAGGCTGCTATCACACTAGCGGATTGCGAGCGTTTGCAAAACGGAGTGAGTGCGCCCGAATACGTGGCGGACACGCAACGAACACGCCGCGCATGCACAACGAACTCGCCGCGAACGGCATTTTGTACTCTCTCGTACAGAACCCTTTCGCGCTTGAACGCTTTCGTTTTCTGCGTCTTCGAAGTAACAAAGCTAACAGAAGTGTTTCCTTGTCGGAATCCATTCTGTTACCGAGTGTATTGTACGTCGTGAACTCGCCGCGAACAGGCGACGAAAACGTTGCGTAATCGCTACGTCTCCGCGACGTGTTCGCTGTGCAGCCGCGGCGTGTTCGCGACGTTTTCGCTGCGTGCCCGCTCCGCTTTGAAGTCGCTCGCAAACCGCTAGTGTGATAAGGCCCTAACAATTTCGTTATAAGGCCAATTTCTAATTCATCTAATCAAAGCTTTAAAAAACCTAAGCAACCCAGAACTTTGATTTCTGGGAACTGCTGCAATGATCATGGACAAGCCGTATTCGTTATTAGTGTTAGGGTTGCGGTGCGATCCGAACGCGCTAAACACTGAACTAGTGTTTCTGCCGAGTGGGAACTGTCGTGCCAAAAAGTGAACTATGACTGATTTGAAAGCTCACGGAATTTCACGGCATAACTTTGATATAACGTCTGGCATATCACATTTATTTGTAACACAACGATCACTGGTTTTCTAAAGGAAAAGGAAAACGTAACGTAGTGCCCTCAAATTTGACACAATTACGACACAAATTTAACGCCTGCCCACGATGACAGCAGCATAAAAAAATTGCATAGTTATAAACGGCCTTACTTAAAAACGCCGCTCAAAACTTAGTCACTGCTTAAACTTATCTGTCTTGTTCTTGCATGTTACTACACTTCACGTCAGAGAGAAGATGGCAGAGCATCTTAGGCAGTGATAAACGGTTGAGAAGTTTTTTTAAGTAAGACTGAAAGTATCTACTATAAATAATATGTGTTATCTAAGACCTGCCGTAACCTTTATAACTTTATAACTGCAATAAACAAATTGAGTATTACAATATAACAAAAGACCGAGGCATGAAAAAGTACATAAGTATTGTTATCAGCTATCTGGTTCCCATATTACATTGCTTTGGTTAGTTTGGGACTACATGGCGAGACGTGAAATGTCCACAAAATAGTACATTATGATACGAGTGTGCTATGTTGGTCATTACACTAGAGGCGGTATTATGCGCGCGAGCCGCAGGCGAGCGCGATAAGGAAGCCGAGAGCGTAATGACTAATAGCACAAGAGTTCCATACGACTGTTTTCATCACACTTGCGAGGAAAAAACAAACTTTATTGATAATAATCAACCACACAGCGAAAACGTCAACAAACATTTGCGGAAAATGGCGCCCAAACCAGCAATGCGCGCGCAGGTTGACATTTACTTCAGCGGCATAAGAACTCTTTGTTGGTATTACAAAAAAACTGTAAGTATTACCCGGCTATATTAAGAGTGCTTCGTATACATACGTCTAATTGCAGTCACGTACAAACTTAACTTTACCGGGTTATACCTATTATAGCACAAGTGGCGTAATGTAAAGTAAAAAGCACGCGTACGTAATAGCTTGGATTATGAGCCTAAAACCCATGTTATAAGATCTACTTTACGAGCAAGTGTGATGAAAATGTACTTATTTTACAAGCTTTTATTTAACATGCAATGTTACGTATATTCGGGTCAAATCTTGCAACTGAATTTTAAAGCAGTTATCACTCAACCGATTGAGATGACATTTTTCATACACGTTTAATTTGGGGGACAATGCATGGTTAACTAAGTGACGTCATTCTAAATCCAATATGGCGGACGGCCCAAGATGGCGGACTACTTATTTTTTGAGCACTCCAATGATATGGGTATCAAATGCAAGGGTTTGCTGAGAAGAATACGAATAAACTGAAGTCTGCACAAAAAGATTGTGTTTAAAAATTGACTTTTTAACTTTTAATTTATATTTATTGATCACTGCATTGACTGACCGGTAGCGATGACTGCCCGGAGCTGTCCGCGGTGGCGGTGGATAGGTCGTCGGAGGCCAGCTCGCCGGTGGCTGACGTGGCGGAGACGGCGCCCTGGGACTCCTCTTCCTTCTGGTTTAAGATCTCTTGCAGTTTCTATGAAAAAATCACATCACATATACTACTACAGCGATTTTGACTCGCAGGGCCTTACTTAGAAACACTACTCTATCAGCCAGAAGACACCCACTGCTGGGCGAAGGCCTCCCCCTTAATAGGGAAGGATGATGAAGAATGCCATGATCCCCACGCTCGGCAGGCGGCTTGGGGATCGCAGAATGCTCACCACCGTTAACCGAGAGAACGCTGCTGCCCGTCCTCCGCTGGTTCTAGGTGCAGTTTTACGATATACTTACCTAGGTTTTTACTTAGAAACACTACTTAAAGTTAAATAACTTTTTTTTGTTGTTGGGATTTTAAGTAAAGTCCTCAATAATTATGTTTTCTTGTGTCATGCACGCCACTTACTCCGGTATTTGTGAATTGATCTTTTAATTTTCTGATGTTTATCATCTTCATTATCAGCCCACTGTGAGGCATATAATATGCCTAGGCTTTATAATAGGCTTGTAGCCTAAAGCTGGGCATAATTTATGTCCATCAGTAGACTACATGCCTCTCACAATGCACGTCACAAATTTTATAATATTAAACTCAAAATGTTGTCGTAAAGTATGTAAGTGTCATAATTCATATCAGTCACAATTTAGTAAGCTGTGTACACATTGTATCATGCTGTCTGTGTACACTGTACACACAATGTGACTAGCCGTACCCAACCAAGCATTGCTGTGGCTTATGATTACAATGTACTTGGCATTATAATAAAATATAAACTTTAGCACTCAGGGATAGCGTCCTATTGGTGCAAAATGTATGTAAATCAGTTCAGTAGATCAGAGGATTACCTTCAACAAACACACAACTCGAAGTATGTTCAGTGATTTTGTTCTTTATTGAAGGCGGTTAAGCAATATTAATTATTTTAGTACATAATTAATATTGCTTACTTGCTTACAATAAAGAAACATGAACAGATTTAAAAAATAAATACCAATTTTTACTTAAGCATTGCCCAGGAAAGTTAGGGATTGACCTAAAATAAAATTAAAATATCTTTTTGTATTCTACGTATTCAACGTAACCTTTTTGTAGTATAAAAAGTCTAAAATTAAGCAAAATGTGTTTCCGAAACAATACAAAATTTTAAATTATGCGTTTTTTTTAATTAAAAAAACTTGTCCACACATTTAGATTTTCAACTTTTAATATTATCTATAAAAGCAAAAAAATCTTGTGAATAAAATATTTCCATACGCCATGCCAATTAGTTTCCGAGGTACATCTTTTCAAAATAAGCGCTCGACACTAATTTCCGCATTTTACGCTAATATTACTATTTTATTTATTTATTTATTTGACGCTAATTTTTTGGGTTCAAATCTAATTTTGTACCTACTTATTTATGTCTAATAAATCTATTTGTATTTGAAGGCTTCTGTGTTCAGCTGCTTCAGAAGCTTTAAATAAAAGGCTGATTATGCTAAGGCAGTAAACTCATCACAAACCTTGGCTCTCTTGTGTTTGTCCTTGACTAGTTCAGCGAAGAGACTGGTATCACTGATCTTCTCCTTGAAGTCTATCCTGCGCAGCGACGTCGCGGTCGGCGGGGACGGCGACTCGTGTCTACTTCTGTTGGGGAGAGTTAATATTGTTAAACCAAACATACGATTTTATTGTATACACGTTTCTTGCAGCGCAGTTGGCGCAGCGCAGAGTGTTTTATGAGGCACGAAAATCGGACATTGTGTTTTTTTGCTCCGAAACTATTAGACTTAGATACCTGGGAGTTTTACACTATCATTTGTATTGTAACAATACAAATGCTGTATTGTTGTATTGTTACAATACAAATGATAGTAACAATAATATTGTTATTGTCTTACCAAAACGAGTATACGAAAAAACGATGGTTAAAATACGATGGTGTCTGCTCGACTTCGTGATTCGAAAATCGGACATTGGAGTCGATTCTGTTGCACCACTCACTAAACTAAACTTAATTTGACAGGACAAAACCTGTTCACATCCTTTTCTAACTTGGAGTGTGAGGTGGAATACCTGTGCTTATCCCTGGAGGTGTCCTGGTGGCGGGCGCGGTGGCGCGGCGGCGACACGCTGGGCTCGCGGCGCCGCCCGCGCGACACCGAGCGCCGCCGCTTCAGCGAGCTGCGACTGTGCGATCTGGGGGACACGTGCTCTTATTTATTACCATGGAGGATAAGGAGTTGCGATGAGCGACTTGCAGCCGCAACTCCTATTTTGCGGACGGAGTGTGTGGCGTCACACTTATTTGCTCAGTCTGCTAACGTCCGCCACGCGTAACGGTCATTCATACATTCATACTTACATATTAGACGTACGATTTTTAATGTTTTTACCCAGTAAAAGTAAAAATTTAACGAGTTGCTCTGTTTCTTTATGTAAAAATTACCGAGGGAAAAATTCAGATGACATGATTGGCATCTCATTTCATTCGTAAGTAATTTTAGGGTCTTTCAAATAGAGCGGGTCGATGTTAATAATCTGTGGCGGCCATTTTGTTTTGGCGGCATCTGTCAAATCTGTTTTTTCTTATTCAGTCACTGATGCCAAATCACCATGGCAAGTTACACGGTTGAGCAGCATGTTCAGATGATAAAACTTTATTATCAAAATGAGGGTTCGTTAGTGCAAACGTTGCGCGCATTGCGGCCGAAAAATAATCTTTAGCGACGAGGCGCATTTTTGGATGAATGGTTTTGTTAATAAGCAAAATTGCCGTATATGGGATGACCACAACCCACACGAGGTTCACCAGGTGGCAATGCATCCACAAAAAGTTACTGTTTGGTGCGGATTTTGGTCTGGCGGCGTCATTGGTCCGTACTTCTTCGAAAACGACGTGGGCGAGGCCATCACCGTCAACGGCGAGCGCTGCAGATCAATGATAAACAATTTCTTTTGGCTTGAATTGAACAATATGGACGTGAACGACATGTGGTTCCAGCAAGATGGCGCTACTTGCCACACAGCGAACGACACAATGGACATTCTGCATGAACGGTTTGAGGGTAGGGTTATCATCTCTCGCAGAGGTGATGTGAATTGGCCACCAAGATCGTGTGATTTGACTCCGCTAGACTTTTTCTGGTGGGGTTTTCTGAAGTCGCAGGTCTATGCCAATAAGCCACAATCGACTGTTGCCCTGAAAGCCAACATAACGCAGGCCATCGCTCAGATTCAGCCGGATCTATGCAGCAGAGTCATTAAAAATTGGACCTCTCGGATTCGTGCCACCATACGAAGCCGCGGCGGACATTTGAACGATGTCATATTCCATCTATAACGGCATAAATGGGCCTTTCAAATAAAAAATAAATTTCATTAATATCTCAAACACATCTTCTTTTATTCAATTTTAACATCGACCCGTCCTTGTTGAAAGACCCTTATCTGTATATATATCTGTTAAAATCTATAAAATTTAAAAACGCGACATGATAAAGAAATTAACGTTAGTTGTAGTTAGTTAGTTGTTGCAATTTAGCTCTTTTGTGAGTCAATAAAAAAACATGCATATTCCCTATTGATCTTAATTATATACCTGTGCAGCGAGACTTTAACTTCACGCAGGCGGTCGCGTTCGCGGCTGCGGCTGCGGCTGCGGTGGCGCCGGCGCGGAGAGCGGCGCCGGCGCCGCGGGCTCGGCTCGCGGGCGCGGGGCTGGTGTACCGGGGAATCTGTACCGAATTTAGATATAAGAGAAACAAGACTTTATTTTCACCACATGAGGACTTTTTTATAAAGACCCCTATAATACTATAATAACTATAAAGGGCCTTCGTCCAGCAGTGGACGTTTTATGGCTGACGACGAGGACTTTTTTATTTATTTTTTCTTAATTTTTGGCATCGCACTTTGGGGATTCTGCCAATGTCAAGAAGTATATGCATTGTCAACTTTATATAGTATCATCAAGTCAAATATGTCATAAAATCAGTTAGTCACACGAAATTAGTCATAGTCGAGTCAAGCCCTAGTAAAGTTGTGGCGACTTTACTATGAGCTTTTACGGATTAGAAAACAACAGGAAAAGACATGTTTCACCACATTATAATTATCACTTGCCCACCTTCGCGCATGTAATTCAACACTCAATGAATAAATCGTCACCATTTTTAATCATTATTTCGCGAAAAAACACTATTTTAAGAAAAGAATAGAATGCAGCGACATGAGTTTTACGTGTTCCTGCCAAAACTCCATAAAGACGTTTTTTTTTACGCGTGTGATTATGTAAATATATATAGCAATGTTCGAACAATTACAGCTCCTAGTTCTATCACCGTTGGCTCTCATTGGTCTCTGGTCGCTCTAGTCGGCCATGTTTGTTTAACTCTAAACAAGTTTGAAGTAACACACTGTTGTGTGACCAGTGATTCGGCCGCCGAGCAGTAGTGTGCAAACATGAGCGCTAGGCCGGGTACTATTACTGTCTAATAAGTATGCATGTGTAATTGTGTATACCTAGTACCTAACTAGTACTATTTTTGAATTATTTTATGTAGATGTTTATGTAGTGATTGTCGTTATTTTTTGTAAAAGTTAAATTCATTAAATGTTAATCCGTCATTGGTTGTCAGAACTGATATTAGTCTCATTGTATTATTTTTAAGAGCTGTGGATTTTGTAAATAAATAAATAAATAAAGAGCAGTGCATTGTCGCGCGGAATCTCAAACCGTTGAAGGCCAAATATTTGAAAGACACGTACATAAACGATGACAGCCCCACCATCGGGCGTAAATGGAAACAGCTTTTTTCGGACATAATTATTATGGGCAATTGGGCAAGCATAACGCTTACCATCAAACCAGCAACATCGAGCTACGAAACAAAGCTGAGCAACAGAATAACAACGAACAAATTTACCTGGGACCATAATAGGAGTTTGTTCATGGTGCCGCCAGAGGTCCCTGCGACGGTCGCATTCGTCCGTGTCTTACATTGCAGATACAGCACAAAGGAAAAATGTTCACAAGTTAGAAGTGAAGTCGATTTAAGGTACTTTTTTACGGTAAATCGTTTTTTTTTGTTTATTCGCTTGCGTTTGACTGCCATCTCGTCTGATGATAAACGAAGATGCAGTCTACGATGGAGCACGCTTGCCTAGAAGAAACCGATTCACTCGCGACTTGAAGACACCCAGATTATAATTATCGGGAAACACCCACTCGGGCAGCGCTACCCACTGTTTAGCAGTTCGAATAAAGAAACCGGAATCAAACCGTTTCGTACAAGTTTTTGAAGTGGGGGTTGGTTGGTAGAGTGGGGATTTTTGGAATGTCTTTTTTTTGTGGTTATTTTTGACTGTGGTTTACTCTAATATTGCGTGGATATTATTGCTTTACGGATCGCAGGATACCTAAACTCGAGTAACAGTCAGATAACAGTGAACCGATTTATTGTATGTATCTGTCGCTCCCGGTCACGGCGCGGGGGTAACGCGCAACAGTATAAAGGTCACCGTTCACCACTATTAATTGACTTATACAGAATAAGACTCTGTTTCAAACTATCACGGTCGTTCATTCCAGTTCCTGATTCTGTGTAACTCGAGCTCAACAGAATCACAATGACGTGTACCTATTTTTTTGTACCAATAAAAAAATATGAACTATAGGAACTATAAATATGTTGTAAATAATCATAGAACTGTAATACAGAAACAGCTGTTTTACAGATTACTGTAAAACAGCGTATTACCGTAGATTCGAATCACCTAATATGATGCACGATCCCTCATATTAGGTTACGTGAACCTGTTACTTCTTATTCTTTTCGAGTCGATGTTTCGTTTTCGTTGCTATATCAAGTTACCTGTTACTGAAATATTACTACCAGCTCCGGATCTAGGGGGGCAAACCCTGGCACGCCACGGCAGTTTCAGGGGGTGCCAAAATCATAATTTACTATAGTTGAAAATAAAAAACTTTCCTATACCTATATAATTTTATGTCATACACACAAAATAGTACATCATGATACAAGTGTGCTATGTTGGTCATTACACTAGAGGCGGTATTATGCGCGCGAGCCGCAGGCGAGCGCGATAAGGAAGCCGAGAGTGTATTGATACATAGCATAAGAGTTTCATACGCCTGTTTTCATCACACTTGCGAGGAAAAAACAAACTTTTTTTGATAATAATAAACCACACAGAGAAAACGTCAACAAACATTTGCGGAAAATGGCGCCCAAACCAGCAATGCGCGCGCTTGTTGACATTTACTTCAGCGGCATAAGAACTCTTTGTTGGTATTACAAAAAAACAGTAAGTATTACCCGGCTATATTAAGAGTGCTTCGTATACATACGTCTAATTGCAGTCACGTACAAACTTGACTTTACCGGGTTATACCTATTATAGCACAAGTGCCGTAATGTAAAGTAAAAAGCACGCGTGCGTAATAGCTTGGATTATGAACCTAAAACCGATGCAATAAGATCCACTTCACGAACAAGTGTGATGAAAAAGTTATTATGTGATAGATAATAAAGAGTGTAAAATTATTAAAGGGTTCTTATCGTCCCGTTCCCGAAAAATGCCCACCATTAATAATATTTGTAATTTTTTTAAAGTAATTTATCTCGAACGCTGGAGAGGGGGCGCCACTATCAAGTTTCCGCCCCGGTACGAAAAAATCGTAGATCCGAGGCCGTACACAGTCACATCTCTACTTAGTTGTTACCTGAGACCATGATGATGGGCGACTGTATCCGCGGCTCGTGCCAGTAGTCGCGGTGGCGATCGTACTCCGAGTCCGAGTCGATGGTGACCGTCTCGTGGTACGGGGGCGGCGTGTGAGGCGTCGTCGACTTCTGTCGCCGTCTGGAAACAATCAATAGTAAAAACGCTTTTAAAAAAACCGACTTCAATTTCGTCTACCTGGATGACACTTTCATATTTTCCAGTTATTTTGATATGAAAACCAAACTACACAACGGATTTCGATAAAATTTATATGGGATCACCTCTGAATTATCCCCTACCAAACACAAAAGGAAACACCAAAATCGATTCATAAATGGCGGAGTAATCGCGTAAAATAAATACAAAAAAACATACATTCAAATTGAGAACCTCCTTTTTTGAAGTCGGTTGTAAAATAAATAAATATCGGTGGACATTATTCACACAGCGCCATCTAGCCCCAAACTTAGCAAAGCTTGTTATATGGGAACCAGATAGCTGATAGAATACTTATATTATTTTTCTTTTTTTGTATGTACAATGTATTTACATACTTATAATACATACTACACTCAGACACAGAACAAGCATCTATGTTCGTCACATAAATGTTTGCCCTGGGTGGGGATCGAACCCACGCCCTACAGCTCTGAAGGCAGACATGCTAACTGAGCTACAAGGCAGTGAGCTACATTGTCACTTACTGGGTGGCGACTACGTTGTGGTACGCGAGGGTTGATAGCGCGTTATGTATCCCACACGGATTCAAGGAACATATATTTTTTAACAAACACAGTATGTGTTTTGTATGTTAATTCATATTCTGATACGGACACGACATTACTTCCGTACATGAGTCCGACTCTCACTTGACCGGTTTTTTATTCACTGGTGTTTTACATGTTTTCTGATTGTGTAGCAAAAATGACTAAACTATATATAACATACTTTAATAAATTAACATATCTATGGGGGAAGCTTTTGTTTGTGTTTGTTCCTTATGGTATCCATGGAACAGATATATTGATCAAATAAAAGATTCATGTACATAATAGGCTAGATGACTGTTTTTTTTTATTGTCCTATTAAAATGTGGACCATAAATATAGCTGATAAATTAAAAGAAAATTAAAATCTGATCAAAAATAAGCAACTTTTTTTTTTCAATATACATACTATACTTACTTAAATTCTTCATCAAAGCTATTGGTTTCAACGATATAAACATCAGTCATCTACCCTATTACCGGTTGACTAAAAAAAACGACTTCAAATCAGTAGGCGCCCAAACAAAACCAATAATTTTATCGGAGCTGGTTAAAGAATCACTGAACCAAATTGAGTGAATAATTTAGAAAGGAATCACCTCAAAATCTTCCTCTAGTAAAGAAGAGTAGAGAAGTCTAGTTAGAAGAAGCATGAAAATCGTTTCACTGGCGAAGTAAATGGCGATAAATTGTGGTGTACTTAGGGTGTCCCTTATATAGGCGAAAAATTTTTTTTTCAAGTTATTGAAACGCATACCCCGGTGTTGTGTTTATTAGCCTACTAGTTACCCAAATACAGAATTTCAACTTCCTACGTTAATTTTAACCCGTGCCGACGAGGTCTTAAAGTTTAAGAAAATTGCTGCTTATAGTGTCTTTTATATGTAGTTGTAGATGATCACTTAAAATCATTTTGTTAGATCAATATTTGTGAAAACATAGATGCATATAATGCTTTTTTTGTAATTATCAAAAAATATATAATTTGTACATATATTTATTTGGATATTTCCTCTTCAATGTCTCTTTTTTACAGACTGGGTAAAATTTTATATGTTTTTATAAAATTTGCACACAACGTAATAAGAACTGCTTCTGTTCTTTATCTGCGGTAACCAAGCCATGAAAATCTGTCATAAGCTTAACAGCTCTTTCATCTGTTTCATTAACCGCTTTTAACCTTTGTTTTAGCTTCCAAACGCCGCGTTGTCTTTCCATGAAGATACGATTTCTTGAAGGAAACTACTATCAAGTTTCAATGAGTAACAACTCTCTTTCTAGTTTTTGCACTAAAAGCACACAAGCTCCGTTCAAGCGTCGTATCACATACAACCTATATTAAATGCTGTCATATCACAGCACATCATTATTTTGTACCAATATCATTCAGGTTCCAATCATGAAGCGCATTTGATACTGATTTCGCTTGATCTTTGCCGGAAGAGCTGTCTAACTTCAGCACAGCAAGAAATTAGTTGTTCTTTCACATCATATGATTGGCAGGCGTTCTTTTTTAAAACTTCTTACGTCCTGACCACGAAAAAAATTCCATCCCAATGAACATTAACTACTTCGTACGTGATTCTGAAACTTTGATATAAAAGATTCGCTCTATCTTTTCTCATTTGTGTTCGAAAACGTTGAATAGAAGATTTGTTGGTCGGGTAATCGTTAGAACTAAGACCAAACTCTTCTACTATAGACTATTCTATCTCCAATGCTTAGTTGACATCTGACTACAGTTGCAACTAATTTAGATAAGTATGATAAAATATTTTCTTCCTCTTCTTGTTGACGTAGCTAAAAAACTTACAGATTGAGATTTGGATAGCAGAGGTTCTTCCAGGTTTTTTTAGAGCTTGTAGATTGTTCTTCTGTGCCTTCATCATCATCAGCCCGGAGACGTCCACTGCTGAACGAAGGCCTCCCCCTTAGACCGCCACACTGTACGACAACCTGCCATTTGCATCCACCGGTTGCCCGCGACTTTTACAATGTCGTCGGTTTACCTAGTGGGACCTATGCCTTCATGTGTATCAAAACTCTGTAAAGTAGCAGATTCCAATGAGGTCTCGATGGCATTTGCTTTAGTCACTTTTTATTTTTTGCATGTTTTCTCAGCCTGGCCCTTTGTTCAAATTTACCAAAATTTTTGTCAATGTCCGTTAAGCATCCCGGACGCCCAGGCTCTCTTTGATTTTGCAAGAACATTTTATCTTCTTCGACTTCTTCTTTGTTCAAGAGTGTCAGAGTGTGCGATTTCGAATAAATTATATAATTTAAGTTCTCCTCGCGGCGCCTATGAAAATACCGAATCTTCTTGCTATTATTTTGCAGTTCTCGCCAGACCTGCTAAATATCCACTAACTTCTTAACACAATTAGGAACAGCTCTGGAAGGTACCTATTTTAGCCTTCCCAGAATATATTGCAGTCCCGAATGACAAGATTTGCGCTTTCAGTAACAGTCAACTTAACTTCACGTAAGTTGAAAAATATAACTGCGAGAACTTGGCGATTAGACGGGAATTTTGCACTTATTATTAGGTGATTTATTTCACCAACTAAGAAAATACAATTTATTTTGCTTCTTACTTCCACTGGCATCTTCGAAATGTAAAACAATCTGTGCTAACTACCAGAAAACCCGAGACTAAGTGACAATAACAACAAGAACGCGCCTCTCCTGTGCCGCAACTTGTATGGAGATGTTTGAGCGCAAGTCGGCACGGGTTGCACTGTTCCGAATAAGTAAAAAAAGCGTTTACGGGTGTTTGGTTAGTTTGGTTACGGGGCATTTGGACCTAAAATGAATAAAACAATAGCCTATGCATTGAAAAATTAAAACTTTGAAAAATAAGGGACACCCTAGTGTACATACTGATTGAATTGAGAATGCCCTAAATTAAAGAAGAATTAACTAGGTCAGAGTATTTCAAAATTAGGAGCACAGGGTGACATTGAATTCATTGGTAATTTAACTTAGGGGTCATCAAACTCGTCACTCAAATGGAGAACTTGTAGCATGAAACCAACCCTGGAAAAACGAAAATAGATCGACTGTCCCATAAAAAAAATGCAATGCAAAATGTATGCTGCAGCTGATATTTTTATTTTTTTCACGTTGATTTCGTTGTCCCATACAAAAAACAATTACTCATGACAAAAATAATGGCGCAGCTGTTTTTTTTTCGCGATTTCTGCGTTTTTTATTTTTACGTACCTACTCCTCAATCAATGCGAAAAATATATTTAATGGTATTTCAGGATTAATAACACTTACTTCATGGTTAATAAGCCTAAATTAAAAGTTGTTCATAATAATGAGTACTGATAGACAGATAGATAGATTAATTATCTGTGTCCTGTGTTAGATAGAATGTATCAGATTCAGATATTTATTGCCATTCCATTCAGTACATGGTGTTTATAGAAGTAGGTACATAAGTTCAACGGACCCCGTCGGGCACAGCAAATTAGAAGAGAGGAGAATATTCATTGATATATCAACCATCATCAACCTTTTGGTGAACCAAACATACAATATTTTATACATCAAAATTAAGGTTTATGACTTGAAGATGGAAAGAAAAGGAATTATGCAGTACTGGGTTTTGTGTAAATTTTCTGGAAATTTGGCAAGGCAGTAGTGTGGTGACTATGCATTAAAGTAAGTAAGTAAGTTCGTATAGGCCGAGTGGCCAGCCCGAGTGTCAAGACTTAATGTGCCGCCTGAAGGCTTCTGACATGGCATAGACAAAAAGGAATAAAGGATGATTCAGTCAGATTACACCATACTGCGGCCAGGCTGTTTAGGGCAATGCCTCCACTAGCTGGGGTACACCTCGAACACAGCCAAGGATTAATAACCAAAATCAAAGTACAGCGCGGTGTAACCTGAATCATGTTTTGTGCATAAACCTCCTCATAAACCTTGATTTGGATGTATAAAATAACTATTGTATGTTTGGGTCAATACAGTGAGATTATTTATGATGACATCCATACCAAGGTGACCTTTGTGAATTCTTACTATGGCATTATGTGATTATGTAGCTTGACCATTATCCACATGGTAAGAAATCACGAAGGTCACCGTGTCTGCTAAAGTAATCTTTGTGCATGGAATATATTCAAAGTAATTTTAGGGTAAAATGAAACGCTTACCGCACTGGAGATCTTGCCACATGCGGAGAATATGGTAAGACTGAATGATGCATCGGAGGCTCTCGGTGTAGGGGCACCCGGTGGTCATGCCTCAATATTGGTGGCGTCGTCGGTGACACTGGCGAGCACGACCCATTCCGGAGCGGAGACGAAGGCTTCTCCCATTCACTGATAGGCACCTTGTCGTACCGTTGCGGACTAGTTCGTACCGGGGTCACCTCCGGCACGTTATCGTCCAGAGACACACTCTCCAAACTAGCAGACCTCGACGGGTGCTTACTCTTCTTCTTCTTTTTCTTTTTATCCTTCTTCCGCTTCTCTTTTTTCTTCTTATAGCGTGCGAGCTCGTCGTAGTCTGCGGGCTCCTCATAGTCGAGGCCGCGGCGTTTCCTCGACGCTGTAGAGGAAACATCACGGGTGAGAGAGTACTCGGCGGCGCGGCGGCTGGTGGTCGTCACCGAGATGGTTTTGTTGTCCACGAAGGTGCGGATAGAATGGGACTTGCGCGTCAGGTCGTCTGCGACGTGCCGCCCGATGGAGCTCGCCTCGCTATCAATCTCCCCCGCCTCGGGCGCCGATAGCGCCTCGGAGCTGACGTCGGAGTACTCCACCAGCGGCTTGGTCGAGTTTTTAGTAGCGTATGATGGTTCATGAATACCACTTGAGCTCCTGCTCTTTTTGTGCGTGCGCTTCTTGTGCTTCTCTTTGTGGTGCTTGCTGTGGCGCTTGTCATGGCGCTCCATGGTTCGGGAGGGCGGAGCCCCGCCTGCTTGCGATGCTTCACATTACATCAACTGAAACAGAGCGGATGTGATAGGTTTAACACAATCTGCAGTTCTTTTATAAGTAGGTGGAGACCTACCCTAGGATACCTACATATCTGTCTTAGTTACTGGATATAGATAGGTAAAGCGAATAGGTAAATAAACATATCAAGTAGCATTAGGTAGGTACCTAGTGTAAGGTAAAAAGGTGTTTCGCCGAGCCTAAACAGGTAAGTAGGTAGGTGCTTATTGCTAGCATTTAGATAAGTACTTACAAAAGTTCTAAACAAATTTTAAAACTACCTATAGTCAGCTCATCTCACTACGCACCGGTTACACGATAGCAAAGAATAGTACCTACTATGCACACTACTCAAAACTTTAAAACTGGCGTATCCTTAACGAAATTAGCCATGGCACTTGTTAGCTCGATACTTATCACCAAATCTTTGAAGGTTAGTATTAGTAGAAAAATAAAATAGGTAACGAGTAAAAATGTACACTTAGTTTATAATAATAAAGGGGACTTACCTCGAAAAGTAACGGGCGTGCGTCGGTCCAACACACAATATTATTAGCAATTTTTGTAAATTATTCTGATAACTAAGTATACGGATTTCTAATTTAGTATTTTTTACGTTTAGGGTGGCTTATTGCCTGCAATATGATATTCTCTTAGTGGTTTGGATATTGAGTATTCTTATTTCGCTAATCAATAGCATGAAAAGCGCATAATTCATCTAATTACATCGGATTTATTTTACGACAGAGTACGTCGTTTTCAGTCGGCCATTTGCTTTTTCTGCCATTCATTTTCTTTCATCGCCGCATAGTGATGTCCTTTGTGCTGACGTGTCATGTGTCGATACACCGATAAAAAGTTTAACATTATACATACTCTATAAATGTTTTTTTTATTTATTATTTAGTTAGATATTACTAGCGTTAGCCCATGGTTTTACTTGCTATACTTTATGGGAAATAAAGTAGGTAGCTTGTGTATATAGGGTTATTATATGGTATATAAACTATCTCTATAGGTACTGAATTTCACTTAAATCCGCAGATGCCTTACAATTCCCACTGTAAGACCACCAAGGTATTTGAATGTCGTTTACTTCTTCCCAGAAGTAAATGACATTCAAAATTTCATATACTCCTTCAACTTGAAGAACTTTATTGCCTTTTTTGCTTTTATGATGTTGGTAGTAAGTAACACAATAACTAATATGGAATGGATAGGCCATTGTCCAGTGATCGGACAAGATAGGATATAGAAATGGTGAAATAATTTGAATTTGTAATAATTATTGTGCAATTCTGTTATTTGGTCAGACGTAATAGTAAGTTTATTAATTTTGTTTTATATATTTTTTTGTTTATCTTAAGCATTTTTGCTTGCCGAAAGGTTGGATATGGAGGGCTTTTTTCTGTTATTATTTCTATCTATGCATCCTTACGTTATTTATTGCATACACAGGTACGCAATAAATAATGTATGAATTATAAATAAATAAATGTTAGCTATTGTAAAAGGATGTATGATACAAAATGAAATTAAAATCTGTGTGTAATCATTTATTTGTTAAACTCCACCTATAACCATTGGCACCTTCACTCTTCTAGCAAGTAAATTGGTGTCTTTTTAAAAATTCAAATATTTTCTAGCTGAACATGCATTTCGGAACAAATGCAATGAAAACTATGAATGCTTTCATGATAAAAATAATCATTAATGAAAGATCATCCTATTTTTTTTATCTCCGAACAAGCAATGTAAGCACATGGCCATCATACTCGCTCATTTTCCTATATATACCCATACATATTTTAATAACTAAAATTTTGAATGACTTTGTTCTCCAAAAAATTGTGATCTTGCAGGTGTCGAGTCCTAAGTATGCAAGACATTTGTAAACCATTGTACAAAATAACATTAAATTTTCAAAAGTAACGTAAATGTTAAACAGGTATATTTCATAACCCATAACTTTTCATGAAATTGGGAATCGTTAATACTTGAAATATCGATATCGTAATTCATCTATAGCATCCCTAAAATCATTTGCTTATTGGAAAGGAAACTACGTAGAACTCGTAGATTGCATCAAAATATACTCAAATAAAGTAAATAATATTTTGTGTACCCAAAATATACCTCAAATATATTCCGAAAAATATATTATATTAAAAAGAACTGTACATTACAAGTTGTTAGATCAGGTTTATGTTTTAACATAATCAGTATACAAAGTACACCGATTATAAATTCCGGTAGTTCTGACGTCATTTCTTCTTTCATTCTTTATTTTCCGTTTCTCTCAGTTTGGTTGCAACGTCATAAAAGGTATAAAATAAAAATCGATTTTGGGAACATTACGTACCTCGTAAGCAGAGTTAGATATTACCCCTGAACTTCAATTTAGAAATCCTCCAAGCCCGTGAGATTGCATGATGCACAAATTCCCCCTTTGTATGTAGAGGGAATGTTATATTCATCATTCGTTTCTGCGTTGTTTGAAACGTTTTTAAGTTTTGTATGCTGCCGCAAAATATTTTTTACCATCTTGCCGGCAATATTTTTTTTAGCTGCACTCTAGCAGTCTTAAAAAAAACTTCTCTACCGTTAATCACTGCTTAAGATGCTCTGCCAACTTCTCTCTGACGTGAAGTGTTACGTGCAAGAACAAGACAGAGAAGTTTAAGCAGTGACTAAGTTTAGAGCGGCGTTTTTAAGTAAGGCTGTACTTCTGCAGCAGCTCTGCCAACATAGCGACTGTCAGTCTTACCTAAAATAATATCGATTCTTTTACGGCCTTACTTAAAAAAACTTTTCAACAGTCACTGCTTACGATGTTCTGCCATCTTCTCTCTGACGTGAAGTTGCACGTGCTAGAAAAGGACACAGAAGCTTAAACAGTGACTTCTTAGTCTTCTTAGCAGTGGTTTCTTACGGCATTACTTAAAAAAACTTTTCAGCCGTTAGTCACTGCTTAAGATGCTCTGCCATCTTCTCTCTGACGTGAAGTTGCACGTGCTAGAAAAGGACAGAGAAGTTTAAGCAGTGACTAAGAGAATCGTGATTATTTTAGGTAAGGCCGTTAGTGTTTAGAATCGAGATTATTTTAGGTAAGGCTGTATGTCACTGCTTAAACTTCCCTGTCTTGTTCTTGCATGTTACACTTCATGTCAGAGAGATGATGGCAGAGCATCTTAAGCAGTGACTAACGGTTGAGAAGTTTTTTTAAGTAAGGCCGTGTGTCATTAGATTCAGCGACATTCTCGTAAAATGAGATATTTAAGGCGAAGAAAATAATTCAGGGATTTTTCTTACGACATGATTTCATTATTTTACCAACCTTATCAATTAATAATGATTTCTTTGTTTCAGTAAATTCTGTAATCTGAACCAGTGTTTCCAGTTTTAGGGATTTCTTCCTGTTTTAGGGAAAAATTACTAATATTATGTAAGTTTTAGGGACATTTGATTTTGCAGGAATATAGGGAGTTTTGGGGAAAAAATCAACCTTAATGTGGTAATCTTTTTGTTTATGGTCTCAAACTTGTAATGAATGTAACCCGTCTAGTTTTAGTTGACCTATTAATTATTGTGCTATGACGTTAGTTACTGATGACATAGGAACTAAGGGGGTACTAAGAATTGACGAAGCTCAAGGGAGGTCCTGAGGGGACGAGCCGGTGACCTCCGTAGCGAAGCAAAGACCGAGTGTGGCGAATGGACACTCAGGGGCGACCGCAAGAGCTTCTGGTGGAGCCCACCCGGAGTCAAATTTGAGTTGGGTAGGTTCGAAATAAGTGACAGATCCGACTCAGAGCACCCTGACTTGAGTTTTATCAGAGCTACATCAAGAAATCAGTCGATAAAGTACATTCCTAAAAAAAATTTCCATACTTAACCTCAAAATTATTTTTTATTGTTTTCTCGAAAGCTATAGGTTTCCGCACTCCCCTTATTTCAGGGAGAGGTTCCCGTCTCACTCTCTCTTTATCTCTCTCTCTCTCTCTCTCTCTCTGTCTAATTACACATATTAGAAAGCCCTTTTCATGCCTTAGCCCATTTGTTATTTCTACCCAGAAATCCTCACTACTCCGTCAGGCACCGGTCTGGCGCCGTACGACCGTAACACACTGCGCACAATTAACTGGTGCGAGCGAGACGGGGTCTCGAGAAATTTCTTACGGTGTGTGGGACCTAGTACAAAATGTATGCACGGAGCGCCTACGGGCGAAACCGGACGGTTTTTCTTACGAATTTTCTCGTCGTTTGCGCCCGGCCTAAAGCTCGCTGACAGATCCGAGATAGGTTAGGTGAGGAGTAGAAATGATACGACTACATTTTTTGGATAATTTTAAATAAGGATGACTAGCTGTTATATTAACTGTATGATTAGATATTTTTAGGATTTAAAATTGTATGGATTTTAAATATTATATCCAATGGATATTAGGAGCAGTGATGGTATGTGTAGCGATGTTATTTAGATTAACCATTAGGATGACTGATTATTAGCGGCCTTACCTAAAATAATCTCGATTCTCTTAGTCACTGCTTAAACTTCTCTGTCCTTTTCTTGCACGTGCAACTTCACGTCAGAGAGAAGATGGCAGAACATCTTAAGCAGTGACTAACAGTTGAAAAGTTTTTTTAGGTAAGGCCGTAGGACTTCAAACGGTATGGAATACATAATTAGGATGAAAATTTGTATGGGCATTATTAGGAACACAGGAACTTCTATTACTCTATGGATTTCCCTCATAGCATTTCGCAGAGAGAGAGCTAGTACTGTTCTTTAACGATCGTCAATTTGATATCTAAATAGTATATTTGTCATTTAAATCGGTAAAATTTGATAAAAATCTATAAATACTCAAAATCGTTTAAGAAATCTGCTATAACGACAAGTCAAATTTAGCGACATACGGCCTTACCTAAAATAAACTCGATTCTCTTAGTCACTGTTTAAACTTCTCTGTTCTTTTCTAGCACGTGCAACTTCATGTCAGAGAGAAGATGGCAGAACATCTTAAGCAGTGACTAACGGTTGAAACGTTTTTTTATGTAAGGCCCATAGAACGGTACTCGCGCTGCAGGCTAGACATGAAGCCAGTGTTACCAAGTTAAAATTAGTGTTAACGATGATCCTTTAAAAAACGCTAGATATTTAAAATAAATTACGGTAATGAGGTTCCACAGGCAAACATTATCGCAGATGGCACCAGCAGCGGTCAAGTTGACAAATAAAGTTTTCGTTGCTTACACCTCGTAAATCTAGTCCAAGGAAAAATACTGGGTACTGCCTTGTTTTATGAGTCTAAGCAGCTGTTGATGGCCTAAGTCTTTTCGTGTTGTTTTCAAAACTCCGTAGAAGCTCATAGTAAAGTGCCACAATTTTACTAGGGCATGACTAAATGTGAATTCATGACAGTGACTTGATTTTTATATAAAAACTTGAAAATTAACATACTTGACACTGGCAGAATGCACAACGTGCGATGCCAATAACTAACAAAAAAAAACACCAGGCGAAGGTCTCGATAGACTCGTCACTCCATTGCATAAAAAAAATGGTAAATTTTGTTACCGTTGTCTTGCTGCGACGGTAGGTGATAAAGGCATGTGATGTGACATTTTGGCCTAGTTCATACAAGGAAGTATGGGAATTTTGTACCACTAGGCCATCTGCGTATGGGAAATGTTAGTGCTGATTATGATGCATTGACTGTAATCATCCTGAATGTAGATGACTGGGACGGATAGTGTGAATCCTAACGGAAACCTTTCCGATTGAGTTATGAATACCGGCAGGAGTGCAATTTGGTAATAATAAATATTTTTGTCTGGCAACTTTCTTAAATAATTCTCTTGCATTGCTCGCGTGCAATTTGCGTCCCCGTCGCTGCCGTCGCAGATAATTTACAAAATACTAATATATACGAGTCTAATACAATTTTCAGCAAATTGTCGTTCTAAATGCAATGCGCAGTGTTTTATTTATAGTGTTTCGAGTGCAATATTAGCACAATATCTTACAATGACCCCTGGGTTCACGGTTGCAATTATAAACGTCGCATCGTGATATTTCCCAGTATGGTAAAGAAATTGCAAACTTTTTAGGATCTCCGTGTTGCATTATTTCTACGCTTTCAGCCTAGTGGTGTATTGGTGTAAAGTGTAGTCTAGGGTGTTATTATTATCATGGCCATTGCGGAGTCAATGAACCTCCGTGCGGTGTGGTAACTGTGGCTCGCAAGTCAGAAATATGTAAATAAATAAACATGAACGATATAAGCGTGAAAATACTGGAATCTCCGAGAGACCAAGTGCCTGGGTCTCCGTCGACATTAGCGGGAGCTGAGTCCGACCTCGATCCACTTGCGATCACAGAGGGCGATGCCGCCCTGAGTAAAGACTCATTGGTTGAGGAAATTGCACCGACAACCGAAAATCTTCAAGAAAAAGAAAAGGCGAGAACCTGTGATGATGATGCCAAAGAAAAGCTATTAAACGAAAGCCAGAATGACGAGAAAAACAATATTTTGACTGAACAAAATGAAGAAATTAAAGGTATGTTAGTTAAAACTATTCAAGTATGCAGAAATAATAATCTGGCATTAAACCCTACCTGTTATCATGCGGCTTACATTCTATACAAATAATGTTTATAATTACAAATTGTATAAATGCGAAAACATGTTTGCTGGCTTATTGGTTCATTTGTTCCTCTTGCATGCAGTAATATATCAAACCAAACTATATGAGTTTTTGCATAGAGCTATTTGATAAGCTTGCAAGGGGAGACAATGTACAGCCAGTATTGTGCATCCATTCATCCGTGTACATGACTTTGTTCCTTTTATTGTTCTAGGATAGGACAATATAGAGATCCCTTGAAAGTACCAGAATACTTATTATCATGAAAAATAGTTTAGTTTTGAGGTATTATCTATACTGGTGGAACTGCAGGGCACACCTGATCTAGAAAACTTGTAAGAAATGTACTAAAAATTTTAGTTTCAGATATCGTAAAAAAGCTTAATCTAGTACCAGATACTGTGGAAGCACAAGCTCTTAAATTCAGCAATGAGCGAGATACTTGTCCGGAGACACCTCCACTGCTGGACGATCCAGTGGAAATAGTAAAGATAGAAACTGCCCTGGAAACTGTTGCTGAACCAATTTCACAAGAATTGGCAGTTGAAAGTCCGACACCCATTCCTGAAGAGAAAGAGCCAAATCTGACTAAAGAAGTATTGGTTGAGGAAAAAAGTCTGGTGACTGATGTAGAAATGAGCGAAGTTGTGAAAGTTGAAGACAAAATTGAACAAAAAATTGAGGAAAAACCTAAATCACAGTCTATGAATGGTGACATTGCTAGGGTAAGATACTTTAAGTTTGAAACTGTAGGTTGGCAATCCGCTGGGTAAACCTCCGAAACCACCGAAATATTCACTTTTGTTTCACAACTATCGGTAAATATCATAGAACTGTTATTTGTAGAATCTACTTTCTTTAGTATTTATAATTAAGATACTCTGTGTTGAATAAAAAAGCTTGTTGGCTCTCGGCCGTCGTGCTGTCATATTAATCTGAGAAAGAAAGAAGGCAGATAAAAAAAAAAATTGCCTATTATGTGGAAATTCATGTTATATTTTTGTGGTTTTCTTAAAATATTAAGCATTATTTAAAAAGTTGGGAATTAAAACTAACTTTGTTGCATTTATTTTAGAAATTACTTGTGTATTATCCGAACACACTATTGCTGCGTTCCATAATGCGCTAAAAGTGATAATATCGCGAATCGACCAAATTTAATAGTCACAAAATAAAAGGGCTTTGATTTGATTGAGTAATCACTGTGACTTTGGTCAGATTCGCGATATTATCACTTTTAGCGCATTACAGAACGCAGCATATAATGGTTCTCATTTTATTGTTTTCATTCAGATACACGTTGCAACCTAGTTCTAACTGTCTCTGTCAATGTCATCGCTATATCGCAACGGTCTGAAATGCGTCCAGATAATTGCAATATGACCTGGGTATGTCCTAAAACTGCATCCAGGACTACTGGAGGATGGGCAGCAGCATCCTCTTGGTTGACGGTGGTGAACATTCCCAAGCCGCCTGCCAAGCATGGGGATTATGGCAACCCCTTCTTCGTCCTGTAGTGGACACCTTCTGGCTGATGTATGTGTGTTTGCAATCTTAAGTTACAGTAATTACAGATGTGTGGGCACAATTATCACCTTATACCTTAGACCAACAAGAGCATAGTAGAAGGAAATGCATTTCCTCTCTTACTCTCTTGTTGGTTAGACAGCGCCCAGTCAGCCTTGGTGTTTAATTATTAAATATTCAAATATTGAAGATTTTATCTTCAAAAAATTTGGAAATATAATAATATACTATAAAGATAACAAAAGTTACCTACCAGGAGTAGGTTCTTCATCAGAAATATAGCATTTGTTTGCTGGAGTTCAAAGATTAAGGTTTTTGTTTTAATGTATTCCAACTAAAACTATGGAGGGATAAAAAAAAGGAACATCAAATGTTTTTTTTATTAATTCATTAAAATGTTTAAATAATAATTATGTTAGCCTTGCATTGTTATAGTAGATAATATTTTTTTAGATTTAGTCTGACCTCTAAAGCCGGCAATACATGTTGGCCTTAGGTTGCCAAGCGAAGGCGAGTACCAATATTTAAACAGCAAGCTTGCCTAGATTGGACTGCTGAACAAAGGCCTCCCCATTACACTTCCACACTGCACGGCAACCTGTCACTTGCATCCACCAGTTGCCCGTTACTAACAATATCATCGGTCCACCTAATTGAAGGCCTACCATTGTAATTATTATACATAGTTGGTATGGTAGGCCTCCCTCTAGATAATAAACGTAACAACCAATAATAAACCCCCAGCATAATAAATGTAACAATCAACATGAAAAATTATGCTTTTTTTATTGCGTTATATGCATGTTTTAATTTTAAAAAGGAGGCCTTTTTTTGAGTACAGAAATACTTGTGACAGAAGGCCTTAATATTTAAATTCATTCATGATGTTCTACTTCTTAAATATGTTAATCAAAGAAAAATTTATACAGATAGTTATAGTCATAATTATATCAGTATTTTATTGATTTTATTAATCATTAATATGTCAAATTTCTATTCTTAATTAATAAAGTAAGTCCATAAATCTTTATGATCCTAGTCCATATATCAAAATGTCAAATCAAAAATTAAACTAAGCATAAAAATATTTTATACCTATTGTATAATAGTCACAAATTATTTTAATAAGTTTATCATATATGTTATTGGGTTAACGGTGAGCATTCTGCGATCCCCAAGCCGCCTGCTAAGCGTGAGAATTATGCAACCCTTTCCTACTAAGGGTCCCTGTCCATCAGTGGACGTCTTCTGGCTGGTGGATGTCTGCTTTTTTTCTTTCCCATAAACCCTAGCCCTTAACCGAGATAACGCTGCTGCCAGTACTCCGTTGGTTCTGGATGCAGTTTAGGACATACCCAGGTCCACATTGATTAAAACCTACGAAATTTATTAAAATTCGACATCCTCGTCGCTTGAAGAACTGATCTCCGATGGGGAAGAAAGGCTCTTGAGTGGCGACCACGAACCGGAAGACGCAGCTTAGGTAGGACTCCTACTAGATGGACCGACGATATTGTGAAAGTCGCGGGCAACCGGTGGATGGAAATGGCAGGTTGTCATACGGTGTGGCAGTCAAAGAGGAAGGCCTTTGTTTAGAGGGCGTCATCTGGCTGATGACGATGATGACAAACCAAAATTATGTATTAAGCGATACTATAATTTTCTGATGATACGTTTGCTGAATTACATAATGTAAATTTTAGTACTTAAATCTAACGTAAAATTCACTTAAATATATTGCATTTTCCATAAGTTTAATGATCTTTAAAATATTTGATATACGCGAGCGATATAGCGGCGTGCGATCTATTTGGCAAGAGACTGACTTTTACACTGGAACAAGACTGCTTATAGCACATAAAAAGTTCACCGGTGACCCCTGACCTTTCTCAAGGCCAGAGTTGGCGGTACCTAATATAACAATGAGGCTCTCGGTATAGATAGATCATTATCTAGATTGAAATGAATGTTTTGTTAAGTCACTGCTTGGAACATGATGAATTTATGTGCAAATAACTTTTTTGCTCAACAAGGGTTCAAGCTTGCAGACGGTTGATGAGCGTGAATTGTCCTGCACATGATTGATAAAAAAGATTTGAAGAAAAAAAAGCAATTGAGTCTATTAGGCAAATATCCATTAAGAATTATAGGCGAAAACAAAATTCCAACAGTTCTTAAACTCGAGTGAGTCAAACACAGAAGTGAATCCAATTTCCTGCTTAAAATTGTGAAGAATGGACGAAATCGAATAAACCGCTCTTTGACCAAACACGCGTAACGAGAGAGATGAAAGAATATTAAAAACAACAACAAAGGGTTTCCCCCTATTTTTCGGAAAGCTGCAGATGCAGACCAGAAATTAAAGTCACAAAGCCTAGTCTAATAATACTGTCAATCTACACCACTTTTCAGGATTTGACGTAATTTTCGTTCGCCTCATGACTTCATACCGTGAACCTAATGAAATTCGTTCGAGTATATCTGGTTCTCATATCAATATCATATCTTCCTATAGATCTTCTACAAAGACACGCTATTCTTCAAAATAATTTCCTCTAGTACAATATTATTACTTTTTAGGACGACAAAGCAACGAAAAGAAGGGCTAGCGAAGAAGTAGAAACTGAATCTCCACTCAAAAAACTCTGTCAAGAGGTGGAGAAGACTTTCCCGCACCATGACACGATGATAAACGACTACATACACACGGCCACCAAAAACAACGTCGACGAAATCCAGAGGCACACAGAACAACTTCTAGCGGAGATACAAACGTTACGAGAGCTAGCGCAAAAGAAGGAACATGAATGGAACAATATATTACATTTGAAAAAAGTCAAAGAGGAGATATTGCTAAGGCTGCTGAGAAGAAAGCAAGTTTTGTCCTTTGAAAAGTCGCCCGAAGTAAACGGTCAGGATCCTTTCGATTACCTGAATCAAGCTAAGAATCTAGCGATAGATAAAAGTGACGAAATCTCAGGGTTGGCGCTCAAACAGCCCGGCTCGAGTATGCCAGGGCCTATGATGCAAGCCCCGGTGATGCATTATAACCCTATGGCTGGTCTCCCGCCGCCTTACGACAAAGCTCACCTACAAAGTATGCCGAAACCAGTATTCTCCCAAGCGATGTTCCCGGGACATATGCCTGGTTTCCCTAGAGATATAAACGCTATGAACGGCCAGATGCCGACTGGTTTCGGGCTGCCGATGGGTCGACAGGGGCCCACAAAAGACGTCAAGTCTATCATAGCAGATTATAGACAGAGGAATCCAGAAGTGGCGCCTAGAAGAGGTCGACGAATGAAGTCTTTACTGAACCCTAACATGATGAATCCACCTCGAGCAATCGCTCCCAAAATGGACATGAATAACTTGAACAATCTCAATATGATCTTTAATAACATGGATATGGTGAGTTGCATTTTTATTTTACTAAATTCGTTACAGTAACTAGGTAAAACGTGCCTTCTATGTTGGTGGTAAAAGTCATATTGCGTAGTTCTCAAATGTAAGACTGTACTGAAGTAATCGTTTTAATCAAAATCAATTCATTTCACGTGTATAATATTACTTCAATATTGAAGTACGCGATTGTGTTCCACGATTTAATTTGGTCTCCAAGAAATTCTTACCCACGACAACTTTCTGGTCACCCCTATTCAGAAGGATCAATCTCAGTAGATACAGGGGCCAGATCCACGATGGATCTAGTGAAACGTAATTTTCTCATTAGATCTGATTTCGAAGATATGACAGAAAATGTATCTAATGAGATTTTTTTGTTCCCGATAGATCTATTTTTTGATACATCAATTTTTTTTGTAAATTTTGATGGATCTAGTGTTAAACTTTTTTCCTATAAGATACAGTTTTGAAAGCTGTGGATCTAATGGGAACTTACCCGTAAACTTACTAGACCATACGACAGTATTACAAATATTCCCTACAGTAAGGAAACGCCTTTGATGTCGTGTGACACCAATGTAACACCGCCACTCGTGCGTCTTTTGAGCAAAATACAATAATTCGCATACTGTTATGCAAGTAGTCAATGGCGTCGGAAACTTCCGATTCTAATTTCGCTTCCTCTGTCTTTGTCATCCTGAACGTAGATGATTGGGACGGATAGTGTGGATCCGAACGGAAACCTTTCCGATGGAGTTGTAAATAGGGGTGCTGATCTAAATTTTAATGACAATTTTACTCTTGAGATATTACATCATTTTACTACTTTAACAAAGCGTACTGTAAAAAAAATTATTTAACAGTTGTTAATTATAGAGAAATGTTAAAAAAGGCAGCTAAACCAGATTTTAGCAAGACAGTTGTTGTACCGCGCAGATAACTATACTAATTGAATTATTAATTTTGGTCCGCACTCAACGTTGTAGACAAGTCGGGCGCTTATTAACAGGAGAGTGACATGCAGACGTGTAGATTTTGTTCGATTCAACCACGGCATATCCCCGATTAAGCAAAATAAGATAACTCTTATTACTCATTTTTTTAATGCATTGGAGAACTTGTATACTCTTTTTTTAATTCACTGGAGTGACGAGACGAGACCTGTTGGTAAGCATCACGCCGGCCCATAAGAGTAACAGTGCCAAATGGTGAACTTGCAAACAAAATCCTGCGCCGCACTGCTCTGCGCTTGTCCCGATATATCTCAAATTTCTTCATGCCCAGTAATTTCTCTCTCCTCTTAGTCTCTCTTTGGTCCGGTGTTGGTGTCGGCACGTCCGGTAATGTTGAAGAGAATGATCGTACAGCGCGTGGTGCGCCGTTATACCCTAGTACAGAAGTTAATAATCTAATTTATAATTGCGATCCTTGACCCCATTCCGCGCTGACGTCGCGCTCGCTTCTTGTTGTTTTGCTCGGTGCTGTGACGAATATTACTAAATGGTAGAAAGTGGATCTTATGGAGTTTGCTATGCTTTTCAACCGACTTCAAAAAAGGAGGTTTTTTGTTTTTTTTTTGTTTGTATGTTACGCGATTACTCCGCCAATTATGAATTGATTTAGATGATTCTCTTTTTGTTTGATAGATGATAGTTCAGAGGTGGAATAAATCGAAATAACTGGAAATATGAAGATGTCATCCAGGTACTTAGTCGAAATTGAAGTCGATTGTTTTTTTTAAAAGGTGTATTATTCTTATGAGCTCTTATTAGTGTAAAGTTATAAAAACGATAACGAATACGTTGAGCGATAAAAAGGACGTCTATAAACATCCGAAGGAATGATTATTTGGCAACCTTTCAGGTGCCCTTAGTCTATGGCGGCGGTTTGCTTACCGTCAGGCGCGTTGTCTGCTTGTTAGACGCTCGTTATTTTTTTTTTACGTATATAAAATATAGAATAGAAAATTTACAAACATATAGAATATTCTTATGCGAGATCGAGAAAAGTAGTTGTAATGCTAGGGCTTCACCTGCGTGACGCTTTACGTCCAATTATCGAAATAATTAAGGCGATATACATGATCTTGAATAACGTCTAAGGACGTTAATAATGCCGCTAGTCTATTAACTCGCTAACACCCGGCTATATCTGTGTAATGTATGAAATACCGCGCTAAATAATGGCATTACACGCAGGTGAAGCCGTAGCATAACACTAAGGGCCAACATTAATTTTAGATCGCTGTCGCTGCGCCAACACTCCAGACAGTAGGTAATATAGTGATTTCTTGAATCGACCACCTTCTCTACGCGCTGGCTTAGTAAACACCGAGATGATATTAACCGGTTACTGGACAACATGTCGCTTTCTACGGTTTAATGGCGCCACAGTGATGCTGTCTAGACACCTGAAATGATATCAAAATGTTTTGGACATGTAGTGGAAAGTGTGCTATGGAATTGCACAAGTTATTCCACATGATGCTTTCTATTATCTGACGGCCAGATAAACGCGACCAAACCGCCAATCGTGCATGGTGGATTGATCACGAAAGCACATAGAGAGCTTCCAGCCTGTGTTCCCCGAAAACTACAATTACAGGGACGTGCTATGAACTCTTATTGAGGTACCGAATAGGCTCAGCTGCCGACGCTGCGCGACTGTGAATTTTATTGTCCGGCAATAACGGTTCGCGGTCGCGTAGCGGCGGCCGCTGGGCCTATTCGGTCCCTCAATAAGAGATCATGGTACGGCCCCAGGTGTCATCAAATTCAGTAAATAGGCTGTTACTGTTTTCTATAGAAGTGTGCAAACATGACTACAATATACTAATAAGATTACATTGGCTTGAAGGCAATGTGCATGTCGTTAATATTTTCAACTGACGATCGCAGAGCGTCTTCAAGGCACATTACTAATAATGACGTCACTGAATTGCATTAGATACTTATCCTTATGTAGATAAACAAGTTGCAGTGTGTAATAATGTAGAACGTTGCAAAAAATACTAGTTTCAAGTTTTGAAATTAAAGTTCTAAAATCACGCGCCCCGTTTTTGAGCATTCAGTGGGTCGAGTGGGTCGGTGCAGCCAAGGTCGTTTATTTATACCGCGCCCATAGAACAGAGTCCTGCCAAAAGGTCAAGCGAGTCGGAGAGATTATGTTGTTGCAATACGTGGAACTTGGTTTCTAGGGATCCTTACTCAAAGAGTACTAACGGGACCCTGTTGGCCTACGTCGCGCGTCGGCTGTCTGCTATTTGCTTTAACGTAATAGCCTGTTGTAATTTTCACAGAATGTATAGGATGGTAGTATATATCCGCCATAGTAGTTATACATTAAGGCTTAAGCATATATAGTATAATTACTATGGCGGATATACTAGTAAATTAGTTAAGGGGTTACCAAACAGGAAATGTGTTTTTAGCTACAGTAATAACGGTGTACATGTGGTGAAACTTGATGTGATTATAGTGCAAACTCTAAAGTATAAAAATAAATAATAAAAACCGGCCAAGTGCTAGTCGAGCGCACGACGAGAATACACAGCCACCTAAACACCAGTATAAGTCGCGTCATGTAAAAAGAACGGTGGAAGAAAGTAGAGGGGGTGTATTTGCGCATGTGTACACTTGCGCACAAAAGTACTAGGCCTATTGTTTTATATAATTATTAGTTAGCCTTTTGCTCGCAGCTTCGTATATTGGTTATTACTCATACCGCGCCTCATACCACCAAATAGACCGATAAATCGCCTACTGCGCAGCTCTAACCGCCAGCATTCTTTTTACTTTTTACATCCTGTACCCACCACCAGTACCTAAACAGTACGGTACACTCGATGCGTGAGGCCTACTCACACTTAATTAGTTTTTTAATTTCTAAAATGAGACGCTAAAGTGTAGTACACTAGCGTTTATAGCTAAGCTAAAGCTTTTAAAATGCTTCTGAATATAAACTTGTACAAACTACTGAGGTTTTGCGCCCACTCGCTATACAGGTGATGGTGTTGAAGACCGTATTCTTTCAGGGCATGCTTAAGCCGGTCTTGGATTATCGTTTGAGCGATATATTAGTTCAACGAAATTTATTTAAAATTTGAATCACGAATTGTTACGTACTCTGATTGACCATATCTTTACAAACCATTAATATTTCTCCAAAATAAATACCACATTAGAAAGCCCCTGAAGCAGAGATCATTTTATAAAATATGTTTTGCTGGCAAAATAATTTCGTCGACTTTTCGAGAATAAAATGCTTATTGTTCAGGAACCGGAAATTGTAAAATTATTTTTACTATTTGGCACAGTACTTAAAAACGATAGCTATGAATACATTTATGTGTAAATTGAGCCATTAAGGATCCTGCTGTGCAATAAGAATCAAAAATTAGTTCAGAGATAGGTGTATTTTCAAAAATCTGGTGTTTACCATGTACAAAACTGTTTAATGTTTATTGTTTGTTTTTACTGTTTACCACGTGTGGGGAAATAAATTTCCCTGAACTAATATATCGCTTAAAAGATAATCCTAGTCCTGCTTAAGCATGCCCTGAAAGGATACGGTCTACAAAACCATCACTCTGTATACCTAAATAGGCATGATGACTACAATTTTTTTATTAACTCATAAAAAAGCTGATCATCAATAGGGCCTATCAACGAAAACAAAATTTATAATAATTCGAAAATAAATAAGTTCTAAGTATTTTAATTTCAAGCTAGATAGAGAGCGCGCTATACTGAGCTATGACGTCAAGCCTCGGATGCGGCATACAAATGCTATACTAACACGAGCTTTGCGAGAAAGGGATAGAGCATCCCCACTCTATCCCCACCTAAAACTTTAAACGCTCATATCTCAGAGATTTATCAGCCAATACAATATTTTTTTCAGTAAGTGTAATGTATTCAGTTATATTCATCACTAAGCCGCTGTTATTTGTCAGAAATCAAACATTTGACCACACGCCTATTCTCGGTGTAATTCGTTTAAAAAATGTTAATCAATTAAATCGTTAATTACAGAGCCAGAAAGCGATGCTCGAGCGCCTCCAACAGATCCAAGCGGGCGGCATACCGAACGGTCTCTCATTCAAAGACGTTCTAGTCCAATTTGCCAACATGCAGCAAAACAACCCGGGTCTTATACCCCCCAACAGACCTATGGATCAACTGCCGAATAGACCAGAACATCACATACGACCAGATGTCAGGAGAAGGCCAGAAAGACCTCACGAAGAAATTCACAAACCGGTGGAAAGAATGGCATCTCCAAGTCCGAGATTACCCCCACCACCGCCTTACCCAGAGATCTCACTACTACCCGTCACAACAAGTCAAGATACTATACAAAGTCAACAGCAAAACTCACTACTCCACGGTATTCTAACTAAGGTTCGTTTTAATTTTAGTCTGAATTGCTTGTAGTATTCATATCAGCTTAATTTTTAATATTGAGTAGTCATCGCACATCGTATCGACTCGACACCGGCACAGCTTAGAAGACATGGTTTGTCACGTGAACAAATGAAAAGATAGGTTTGTACGATATTATGATGTTCATACGAGTATTCTTATTGTCATGCGTGTTTGTTGCGGTCACCAAACAACAGAAATGTCAACAGGAACAGTTCTTTATTGAGTGACACTTGTATTTCTAGGGTTGAGCTTTGGTACTAAGAAACTTAAGGACCGTGCCTAACAACTTCACAATACATAATACGAAAAATTATTATATTTATAACCAAATCAAAAATGATCCCACGCAAAGTAATCAAAGGCTTGAATTTCATTTCGACAAATCGACTAAATTATTTGTAGGTAGGCGACCAAATAATGAAACGAACTAAGTTTATGAATAGCTGTCAGTTTTGTATTGACAGTACGATGGTAGCCATCATTCAACACATAACTTGGCTTGTACTGTCTCCTGTGCCCACAACAACGAGAATAAGGGAAAGAAAGATAGTCGCGTTACGACAAGAGAGACAGAGAAAGCGGTTATGTTTACTGTCCATTGTGGGGGTCGATTTTTGATAGTGGTTTTATATAAGGGAACAATATTTACAATGTACATGTAATAACATAGACGTATTATATGTCAATAATAGGACAGAGTACTGTATCTATGTGCAAATTAGTGAAGGAACGGCTCTACATAGAGTTTTTCGTTTGTTGGGCTCGGTGTCGGTGTTGAGTCGGTACGATGTGCGGCGGCCTTTATACCGCTTGCTTATTGAATTAGCTTGAATGAGTGTTGCCAACGTTTGCAGCAAGGGCCCTCTGCGACTCAGGCTTTCTCCCCGACGTTGGCTAAACTGCTCACGTCTCCGGAACGCCAGGGGGCGACACCGTTGCCAACTTTCGGTCAGGCCAAGGTATCACCCACATGTACAAAATGAATGGATAAACTATTGGTGTGCTGATTGGCCTAGATCTATCCAAATTCTAAATTTATATGTTAAGTTCTGTGACGTTCAGTCTGCACGACAAATTAATGGCGCTGTGTCAAGTGGATTTTCATTCACACATTTTTTTTTAATATTATTTTTATAAAAGTTCAGAGAGTAACATTCAAAATGGGTATTTAACTGTTTTGATTTTTTGGTTAGTCTATATCTTTACAATGTTATTTTTTTATATACTTAATATTCTTTTTTTTAAAGTTTTTTAAGGTGTAGTGGTAACGTATTTAAATCAAAATGAAAAGTTTGCTAAAAACATTTAAAATATGAGAACTAAATAATACTAGAACAAAATTAGCTGTTTCATACATTTGCTTGTGTGGAGATGTAAATGTTGTATGGAGCATCTGATTTATTTACGCGATTTCAGAGTGCTCCCAATCAGTAAATGTAAAGCATAGGTATATGTATATAGTGGGGGGGTCAGGAGGTCCGGACCCCCCCATGTGAAAGCAGCTACGCCCATGGGTAACATATAATTTAATAGACGTTGATAATATCGTGCAGAGTGAACGCTTAACTGACAACCTGTATATTGGCTTTTTTCCAAAACATAAAAAATGGCAATGCTCATTGATGGAATATGATGCCACCTCACAGTCATTTTTACATATGTATCTACTATATATTTTTAATCGTAGCTTTAATTATCCTGAGGTGTAAAATATTTCAAAGCACACCAAAACTCTGTAGCCTGAAATTGCACTATATGACACTATACAGGCTTTATTTATGTATATATTTGCCATGTTATATGAGGGTACTTCTTTAAGCAAGTCTGGTTCTCAATTCTGTGAACATGTAATCAATAGGGTAGATGACTGTATCAGATTTATCAAAAACTATAGATGACCCGACGAATGTTGTCGTTGTAGAAAATGTATCGAAAAAACACTAAAGTATTTCAGAATCTATCAATTTTCCGATCAACTTTACTACAAAATATTCTTCTTTCCTTGCAAACTGTATTGGGACAGTTACGAAAATTTAAAATCAAATCGGTCCAGCCGTTCTCAAGTGACGCGCGTGCCAACAGTATTTCATTTTAATTTACTCGTAGCAGACTTTATGAAGAATATCTCTAAGCTCTAAGCTTTGCCCGCACAGGGAGTTTTAATACAAATAATAAAAATAACGCAAGCCAATTAAAAAAAACCACATTAAACTGAACTCATATACCTATCTATAGCGCGCTCTCTGTCTAGCTAAAATATTTAAAACTCCTTAATATTTTATCATTGAATTGTTTCCTTTGCAATTCTTTTCTAGACAGGCTACGCGGTACTGAAGTATTAACCGGAAAGGGGCTAATATTTTTAACAACAACTAATATTGTGAACAACTTTTAAATGGGACCGAGCTTGAAATCTTAAAATAGCAAGAGGCCCTGTATAAAAACATTTTAAAATAATTCACACTCAACGAAACTAAAAGTAATTTTTGCGATTTCAAGGAATTTTCGGGAGTTTTTTTTTTGTTCACATAGTAGGTTATAAGCTTTCACAATAATTATTAGTGCATCGAGTTCCTATCAGTTAAGTACTACCGTTCCGAGTAGCCTCGCATATAAATAAATAAATATTGGTGGACATAAAACCATAAAAACATCGGTCATCTTACCTATAATGAGGTTAGCAAGGCGCGTGCTAGAGTTTGAAACCAAGAAGGTTCTAAGTACTATCTTATAAAAATATAAGTATATATATATATATATATAATATATATATATATTATATTTATATAATATATATATAACCTACTATGTTTGGTTTCATCAAACTTTTTGGTTACTATTAACTGTGGCGACTGAATACTGTTTGATTGAACACCAAACATTTGTTTTCTAACAATAGGGAATATGCATGATATAATAGGATAAATGGAGAGTTTAACAGAATCTGATGGTTACGTCGAAAAAATAATTGAAATCGGCTAAAAAGTTCTGTAATATAAGCGTTCAAAGTATTTGGGAGGGAGTCATCTGTCCCTATCTAGCAAAACACGTGCATAGTATAGAATTTGTTTGGAATCGTGAACTTTCCTATTTTTTGTATAATCAACACATGTGCATATTCTCTATTGCCTTAACACAGCAGCGCCATCAAATTCTATGATAGTTCTCTTTCTGCACAATACTTGTGAATACAGCTTCAAGATCAAGACTGAACACTTTGATAGTTGTACCGCTGGCGCTGCGAATTAATGGCCTCGCGTCGACGTTTATTCTAGAACTGCGGTGAGATCACAATAACTCCGGTGCAGCCGACGCCGCCGACCGCAGACCCTCAGCCGGAGAAGGCGGAAGAAGTCGTGCAGTTGGTGAGACTCTTTCAACTTCTCTTGTCTTTTCAGAAAAATGGCTTAGTTTTCTCGATCGTTAATAATAACGTACAAGTATAAACTTATACTCTGTACAGTGTACATTACGTTAATCGTTTTTTGTCATTTTTGACAGCTGTTGCAAAGTTGACGACATGTCTTTGTAAATTGTCTAGCTAATTATATACCTTAGAAATAAATACGGATTACCTCTTTACAATGTTACTTCGTCAGTTAAGATAACCTTATAAAGAGGTAATGCTAGTAGATCAAACGAATTTATTTGTATAGAATATAATTTGTTAGACGCTTTACAATGTTATGTCGTCAACTATTCAAGGGCTGTCAAAAAGCGATTAAGATAATGGACCGAGTGTAGTGACGTTATCGGGTGAAAAAAAACTTACAGCGGGGAAGTTATATAACTTCATTGGTAAGTACTACTACTTTCCAAGCTAGTAACCTCTTAGGATCATTAAAATCGACTACTTTACGTAGTACCAGGGGTATTGCAGTGTCCGCCTGGGGAAGTACCACACCTTTGCCAGTTATTCAACCTCGAAGTAGTAGTGTGCAGCAATAATGGGTTTCGGTTTGAAGGATAATGTTATCTGAGAAATTACTGGGCATGCAGTGATTTGACATCTAATATCTCAGGGTAGCACCCCGTGTGCCCCCTGTGTGTGTGTTGTGTGTGATTTTGTTCGTAAGTTCACAAGTCTGGCACTGCTACTGTGATGGGCCGGCGTGGCGCTTACCACCAGGCGGACGTCTCGCTCGTACCGTCACTGCATTGCATAAAAAAAAACTTTTGTTATGTATTTTTTTATTTTATTTTTATACTGTCTAGTGACGATACGAGCAAGACTTTCGCCTGGTGGTAAGCGTCACGCCTGCCACTAACAGTAGCAGTGCCAGAATTGTGAACATGCAAACAGAATCCTGCGCCGCACTGCACTGCGGTCGTCACCTTGAGATATTAGATGTATGATTAAAATCTGCGGTTTTTGGTTTACAGGCCAACAAACAAGTTATTTGTTTCCATAAAATGAGTCTCTCGGCAGGACGACGACGAGTCCCCCGCGTCGGAGGGCGAAGCGTCCGCGTCGCCGGCGGGCTCGGGCTCCGGGCGGCTGGTGATCGACGAGGGCGGCGGCGCGGAGGCCGCGGAGCCGGCCGCGGAGCCCGAGGGCGACACGCCGCTGTGCCAGGGCTGCCGCCGCCGGGACGCGCAGTTTGTGTGCGCGGGTTGCGCCAACCAGTGGTACTGCAGTCGGGACTGCCAGGTGACTGCTCCTTTTTAACATACTTCTTCATCAGCCTGTTAGACGTCCACTACTGGACGAAAGCCTCTCCCATAATAGGGAGGGGTTGTCATAATCCCCACGTTTGGCAGGCGGCTTGGGGATCGCGGAGTGTTGCCACCGTTAACTAAGAGGACGCTGCTGCCCGTTCTCCGGTGGTGCTGGATGCAGTTTTAGGATATACCAACAAGTCCAACAAGTAGGTTTAACTTACTTACTGATCTTTAACTTTTCTTTAACCTGGGCATGTCCTAAAACTGCATCCGGGACTACATTTCGCAGAAGATTTGGGGGGAGGGGTCTACCATGACTCGGGGACAAGACGTGACTATTCAACTAATTTCTCCACATTTCCAGGTAGCAGCGTGGGATGATCACTCAGAAATGTGTTCCGGCTAGCGGCACAACTTATTGTAAGTGTTATTTAACTGTATAATTTATACTACGCGTAAGTCTAACGTGTGCGCCACAAGCGCATTTTCGATGTATGTAACCAGAGCCACAGAATATAAACACACAGATTCATAACTTACAACGGCGATTGCTACAATAATGTATAGTTTAAAAACCAAAGCATTTTTGGGGAAATTAATTAATTAACATTCAAATATGATACTAGAAAACAACCTCGACAAGACTTAATCTTAAAATTAAAATGAAGTAAAGACTATATATAGGTAGTACTGACACTATGCTTGTAGTTGTGCGCAAATAACTCCCTTTTCTGCGCTATCTGAGAACGAACGGCAATGACAATATGGCGGGAAATAATGGGTATATGGCATAGCTTATTCCCATTATTTCCCTATTTATTTATTTTATTTCGCGTAGGGGGGGTTTTGGGCACAAGATCACGCGCAGTTTTGGTACTATAGATATAGTCTTTACTTATGCTCTATGCCATGGGCGGTTATCTGACAGCCAATAACAAAATAGTTCATAAAAATCCGTTAGTTGGCCTTGGCGCTGACGAGACATGATTCTGAATAGTATCACTATACTAAGTCTGTGGTTCTGAAGATTTTGAATGAATGAATCAAGGTCAATAGGTAAAAAAATAAAAAAATGTATTTTATTTACATCAGGAGTATTCACAATTCAATCGGAAAGTTCTCCGTTCGGATCCACATTCTCCGTCACTGTCATCCAGAATGTAGAGCACTGGGACGGATAATGTGCATCCGGACGGAAACCTTTCCGATTGGGTTGTGAATACCCCTGCTGTATTATCATGCTTTTTTTGTGGTTATTGTTTGGCTAACAAAGTACTTACCCATGGTATTTCCTATGCTTTTGTTATTCCACAACACAAATTAGTAATTTGAGAAAAAAAGAGGATCATGTTTCGTCAAGCCTCGTCCTTTGGCTGTAGAACTGCGTTTTGACAGCTGTCAGAAAACTTTTCTGACAGCTGTCAAAACGCAGTTAACACTTCCCATTGCTATAATCTTATCTTGGTTGCTCTCTTAAGAGCTAAATTATTGGTGTGATTTCACATACGTTTCAAACAAAGTTTTCGTAATAAGTCCGTCCTATAAGTGTTGAAGTTGCCCGACCATTGCGCCATCTATGGCCTCCGTATTGTGGCACAGTCGCCGAAGTGTTCACTCCTTCCTTAATTCCTTGATAAAATATAAAATTCATTAGTATCATGTTTAGTTTGGCATAAAAGTTTCTGTGTTTTTTTTTGTGACGTAATCACTGTTTTCACTCGAATTTGAATGTTAAAAATGTCATACATACAGTCATACAAGAAACACACAAAGAACGTCTTAACCCGAAAGCATACTTTTTCTCTGTTCTAACGTGGTTAAATCAAAATTGCTAAACGATTTTGGTAGATTGTCCAAGTTTTTTTTCACGTAAACTTCTCTCTTATTATTTTTGTTCTATGTTGCGGATCTGCGTGTTTATATTCTGTGGCCGTAGCGTCATTTTGCCTTATATAAATTATGGATGTGTATGTAAAGCTATGTATCTGGTACATAGAAGAATCTCCTATTGTGTGAATTGGATTTCGTTTTGGTATAGTTCGACAAGTTTGTACGGGGACAGTCTGTGAATAAGAGCAAAAACGCAATGTTTGCCTTTACATCATACAATAGGGAATATGCATGTTTTTTTTTAATGACTCGCAAAAGAACTGATTCGCAACAAATCATCGAAAATTAAATTTAAATATTTGCACAAATGACGAAGTTATAAACATTTTAGTTTCATGTTTGACAGGCTTGCTTGCTTTCCTTGGATGGTTACGTCGAAAAATAATTGAAATCGGTTGATGATGGTCTGAAATATAAGTGTTCAAAGTTTCTGGGAGGGAGTCATCTGTCCCTTTCTAGCAATACACGTGCTTGTGTAGTTTTTTTTTGTGAATTTGTGACTTTGACGTAATAAACCTAGTATAGTGCCCGCACTGTCTAACAATTAAACTAAAATGTTTATAACTTCGTTATTTGTGCACATATTAAAAAGTTACTTTCGATAATTTGTTTTGTTTTGCGAATCAACTTTTTTTTAGACAAAAAAAAAATGCATTTTCCCTTCGGCACCAATGTTCAGAAGTCAAGGGTTGAACAAAAAAAACAAGTAGGTGTGTTGAATTTGTCGAGGTTTACCATAATAATTATGCGGTCATTTTCTCCTATAAAATATTGTGATATTTTTGGATAGGCTCCATGAAAATTACAGAGGCACTGGACTTAATATGCGAAGCATAATAGAGAGATCTAGTTAAAATTCTTGTTGTGAATGTAACTATGTCCCTAAATGGATTTTGACCGCATTTATTTGATTTGGATTAATAAATGAGAAATATTAAATTATCGTTGATAAAATATGCATGTAGTTAATAGCTATGTAAAATATTCCTATATTTAAAATTGTACAGACGATGTTTAATCACGGTTTTACTTAGACTGTTTCTCTGTAAGCCAAATCAATGTTTCCAAAAATGTTTCCTATCCTACGGCTACACCTGCGCTATAACGCATAACGGGATTAATAAAACACATGAAGTTTTATATTAAACTACTTACTATAACTCGCATAGCCGTTATATAGCGCGTTAAAATGTGCCTGTTTTATGTAGCACCTTAAATGCAACTGGTGTTGTACAGTTACAGCCCGGTGAAGCCCGTCAAGTGACTTGTGCTTTAAATATAACGAGTTAACATGTGACCGCTATATATCGCGTTATGACTTTGCTATATAGCGCGCTATGACTTTGCTATATAACTCGTTGTGACTTTGCTATATAGTATAGCGTGTTATGGCCGCTATATCGCGCAATACATTTTAACTGTACTATATAGCGTGTTAAAAATGACGATATTATATAGAGCGTTAAAATAAAATGTGACAGTAGTGGGCATGAATGCTGTCCCATTCTACACAGCTCACTTCAATAAGCATACATAGGGAACTACCCTAACGCGCTATTTAACACAGCCGCAGCAAGTAGGTGAAGCTGTAGCAATAAATATGATTCTATGAAAATGTGTCATAAAGACGCGTCCTCACTGGTCGTATCAAATCATTGTACTCATGCATGTGTGTACTAGAACACAGGACACGCGCCTAAACACACTCGCTTAAAACTGTGTATTGTTCTAGCAGTGTCACACAGCTTAGCCGTATGGACACGCGCCACATCCACTAAACGCCGCCGCCTGAAGCGGCTTCTGAGAAGCGGAAGCGTGCGACAGCCACTTCTACTGTGTGTGTCGAGTTCATATACAATGTATAAAAACTGTGGCGTCGTTTTGTGGCTGTGGCGCGTGTCTCAAATGCGGCTAGGTTGTGTGACACTGTTAGAACAATATAAAGATTTAAGGCTTGGCAAAAATCTAGGATATTCTTTTTCTGTCCAGTCAGTGAATTTATCTAATGTCAAATCTTCGTCTGCCTAAAAATCATCTTCCTCTGACGTATATGGACTATACATTTAGCGTTTTATGCGTATGACGGATATACTATAGGGCTGCTAGCATTTAAAACTATTTACTATAGTTAATAATGCATAAACAATATTACTATGTACTCTTTTGTACTCGTATTATTTGTAATCTTTTTTTCCAAACTATTATGTTTTTGTTTGGTTAACGAGAATGGTGTTGGTAGCTAACCGAGCACAATGAAGTTCCATACTTTGATTTCCTTTAAATATTGGTGGATTTTTTATAATTAACTTTGTTTACTTATTTGGAAACGATACGGATACGGTGATTTGATACGCTTAATGAAAACGCACCTTAACATGCTCTATGTATGTATTGTTTCTCCTAGACTTACCTTTAGCTTTTAATTGGAATTGGAGTATCGACCAAAAAGTGACTGCTTATTATATTTGTGATTAATGATTTATTTTTACAAAAATGGTTGTACTGCTACTCGAAAGTCTGTTTTATCGCGCTAATTTGTTATAAGTTGCACTTTTTATGCGCCAGCGAAAGTACACAAGCCATCACAAAAGAAACACGTTCCTTTTAAACGTTCGCGATTTGAACACATAATTAAGTTTATCACCTGGACTTAACCGCGCACAAGTTTTTTTAAATTACCTCGACGTATCGGCCATGTTTCTATGGCGGCGTTCCTGAGCTAACAGCTCGTGATTAAGTCCCGGTGATAAACATTTATTATACGTTTCTTTTCCTGAACCATTGCCATGCCCTTATATCAATAGGCAGGGTTGGCACAGCCTGTTTAGTTTTTACACGTCTTTCTTTTCTGTTTGTCTTCTATTGTTTTTTTTTCGAATAAGGTCTACAATTAAAGGCATGTGACATTTTGGCCTATGTCAAACAAGAAGTATGGGAATTTTGTACCACAAGGCCACCCTATGATGAGCGTATGAGAAATGTCCTATGCCAATAGCAAATATTTGTTTTGAATCAGTTACAAATGTTTTCTTGCACATGTAACATTTAACTTGAAATTTCTGAGTTGTTTAAATATCCGATTTACCCGCTTTAACGGTATAATTGTTATTCCTATGACCTTGTTTATTGTAAAATATAACTTTATTTTGTATGTATATGTGATTTAAATTATTTTAAAATAAAATATGCATTATGTAATAAATAGACAATAATAATTATAGATAAACACACATATATGCATTAATTTTATTGATTTTCATATGGAAAGATGTTTTCGTTAAAACCACATGTTTATGTATTTAACCAACTCCAAACAAAAGAGGTTCTGTATTTGACCCATATATATATACCCTATACCCTACATAGACCCTATACTGTATGTATTATTATAAATTAAAAGAATAACATCGATCAAAAATACAGGATTTCACATGATGTACACACAATGCAAAAAAAAGCGGCTCACGTTAGCTACTCAAGCAGCATACGACCTAAGAGGATAAGGCTAAAAATACAATGGATGTGGCTAAATTGCATGCAAATTGCTGCACCGGAGAGTTTAAGATGCGACGCGGTTGGGCGGATGATGTCTCAGTTAATTTCATCAAAGAAGGCTATATAATAGGGTAGATGACTGATGTTTATATCGTTGAAACCAATAGCTTTGATGAAGAATTTAAGTAAATATAGTATGTTAATTGCAAAATAATTTAAATCGGGTAATTATGTTCTCATATATGAGCGTTTAAAGTTTTTGTTAGAGACAACTCTGTCCCTTTCCCACAAAACAAAAATTGACGTCACGCCTTGTCGGAATATAATTTATATGGCGTACAGATAAGTGACGTCAAGATTTCCTGTTTCGCCTCTCTGTCTAGCGTGATATTAAAATGCTTATAAGTTGCTTATTTTTAATCAGATTTTCATTTTCTTTTCATTAATCTGCTATATTTATGGGCCACGTTTTAATAGGACAATAAAAAAAAAACCAGTCATCTAGCCTATTACCCAGACACTGAAATAGTAAATTATAAAATTTGTATCTTTACTGATTCACCCTGTTAATCTTATACACTACTATTTTTTATTAATGCCAAAAACTTTAAGGGGTCATTGTACTAATCATTATGAATAACGTTTCCTATGGGACCAACACAAAAATCGCGAAAAAAAATCAGCTGTTTCATACAAAAAGTTCTTTGACCTTGGACAAAATGTATGGAACAGCTGGTTTTTTTTTCGCGATTTCAGGTTTGACCCCATAGGAAAAGTTGTTCATAATGATGAGTACAATGACCCCTTAAAGTTTTAGACATTCATAAAAATAGTAGTGTATATTCTAGTAGTTCACTGCGGACTAGACCGCGCGACCCCCAATAATGTGCCGGCTCACTGCAGTTCTCAACAGAGCATTTTATGTCAACCAATATTTATTTATTTATAGAATAGATTTTATTGACTGCCTTAGGAGCTGTTAGGTATGGGTTCGATTCCCACCCAGGACAGAAATGTATGTGTACAATTGTACATAGATGTTTGTTCTGCGTCTTTGTGTTGTATGTATTATAATAATCTATGTATTTACAAAAAGTGTATAAATGTATTCTATCAATTCTTTAGTTTTCATAGCTTAGCTTAGCCAACAAGCTTTGCTTACTTTTGGGCTAGATGGCGCAATGCGAAATGTCCACCAATATGTAAAAACAAGCTCTACATACACTTACACACTTTTTTTTTACATATTACACAAAACGTAATTTAGATCACATATACAATTAACTTTAGGTTCCTGACCACGCGTATTATATTGAATAAAAAAGTTATACATAGTAGTAAGATATCGACTAGGTTACATACAATAAGTAATATAGTTTGAGCTAACGATGTAAATCAAAATCAATCTTATTTTGTTATTATCAAATCAGCTATTTAAATGTGCTCAGTCTCGTAATCACAAAAAAAATATAAAACTTAATTTATTGACTATCAACAACATGCACACGTTTATAAATTATATTATTATTTAATTACATAAGGAATAATAATGCATAAAAGTTAAAATGTACAGGGTTATTGGTGATCACCTACTTACCTCTTGAAAGCAAGTTGCCTACATCGTACTGAATAACTTTATTTTGACGTTAACAAAACTTCATTCAATCAACAACAAAAAAATTGCATGCAATGTTTTTGGTTTTCTAATTTGTAAGTGCCGGGTTTGGTGACCTTTTCATTTGTAAACGATACTGTTGTCATCGTAACTATACGCTTAAAGATAGTAGTGGTAATAACTGTATGCGTTTTATACGTCACTGTTTGCGTACCAAAAAGAAGCATAATTTAAATGTTTCGGTTTTTTTAAATATAAAAATAAAATAAAATGACTTATATTATTACGTTAAATGACATTTATTATTATAAATGATGTATTAAATAAAGTCATGGGATTAAAGTTTTATCGTGATTAAGTCATCCTTAACTCATCAACAGCCGGAAGACGTCCACTGCTGGACGAAGGCCCCCTTAATAGGGAGGGGTTGCCATAATCCCCACGCTTGGCAGGCGGCTTAGGGATCGCAGTGTCTTACCACCGTTAACTGAGAGGACGCTGCTGCCCGTCCTCCGGCGGTTCTGGATGCAGTTTTAGGACATACTCAGGTCCATCCATCCTTAACTCGTGGGCAGGTAATTCTCAACAATCCTATACATCTTATTATTCTTATTCTTAATAAGAATAAGAATCCTATACATATTCTGTGTATACATTTCTATGATTATTTACGGGATAATCACAGAAATGTAATGAACAACCGTGACAGTTTAAAACAGTGATTATGTGTTATGTTGTAATAAGTTTTTAACTGACTTCAAAAAAGGAGTTTTTTTTCTAAATTGGTTTCACCGATTGCTCCGCCAATTGTGCACCGATTTAAAAAAAAAATCTTTTTTTATTTGTAAGGCATACTCTCAAGGTGGTCCCATATTAATTTGAAGAAGGTTGATTTTTTTTTGAAAAAGTTACTTGTTTATTTACGTGATTGAGCTAGTTAACATCTAGAGTTACTGTTAGTAAATCTATTTATTTTCTCATAGACGTACTGGTAACTAAGTATTATATTTTAGGAGCGTTCTACTTTTATACACAGTGCCAAAATATACACTTTTTTTTATTGTATTAAAAATGTTTTAATATCAGTTGTCAATCAATAAATGTTGTATTGCTTTGTGGAAAAAATCCGGTAACGTAAACACAGAGTTAATGTTTAAATAAAGGGTGTGAAAATCGAATCTACACTTTTGCATGTATTTGTAAAAAGTGTGAAATTCCAGAAAATGTATGTCATATATTATAATTATCACGACATAAAACAAAGGATTTTTTGTATGATATCATTTTGAGAAGTTTTGTTTATTGTAATTAAAATTTATTTATCTTGTAACTACGTCATATAGATATCTAAAACTGTCTTTAAAACATACAGCGTGGCGCTACGGCGCCGACATTAAATTAACATGTAACCATTAAAAAAAAAAAAAAAACAAAAAAAACAGATGTTTCATACATTTTGACTAACGTCGATTAACTTTTTATCAAGAACATCTGATTTTTATTGGCGTTTTTTAAACATTATTTTTATGATTACTGATCATTAACCCTACACGTGTGTTAATTTATTCTCGGCATCGTAGCGCCACGCTGTATATGATTATTGTGTTAGTTGGATACGACATACACTTTTTAAAAAGTCACAATAGCGCCATCTGCGCTCGTTAAATATCAGGTGTCGCTGCAGAGCTTATTAAACTCGACGGCCAACATCGGTAAATAAAAACAGGTTATTTTATATCTTTAAAAATAATGTAAATATGTCGGAACGTCACAGGTGAATACGACGAAAGGCCTCGATGACTACAGTATCTATACTTGACTAGGTTTAGTGGGTTCTGTACGCCAACGATGTTTATACTTGACTACATGAACGATACGGTTTGATTCCACTTTTATTGTGCGACACTGTTACAGTGGAATGCGCTTTCCGAGTGGGACTTTTCCGATAGATACAATGTTTACGTTTATGCATTAAGTTTAAGCGTGCTCCATCGTAGACTGCACCTACGCTTCCCATCAGGCGAGTTAACAGCCGTTGGCTAAGCAAACCTATATTTAAAAAAGTCTTGACGAAAATATGTCCGGTTGTCATTTGATGGTTTGGTTTTTAAAGCACCGTGATGCATTTATAATTTGATAACGTGGAGTTTAAACGGTTAGCTACAAATTAAGACCACAACATAATCGTTGCTTTTACTATCCGGGATCAATGTCGATGCTAGATCGCGCTTTGTTTGCGCGCATTGTTTAGAGCGAACGGAGTATAGTTAGCTTATCAAACGGAGGTCGAAATCATGGTAGCTAGTGTTGGCAGCCTGTTCTATTCTTATTATATCCTAGTAAATAGGATATCGACTTAATTATTGTCTCATTTCAAAAACATTAATGTTGACTTGCTTTTAAAAAGCACGTTACTTGGTTATTTATGTTTTTAACATCGTATGCAACTTCACATGTAACTTGACACCTCTTGTACATAACAAACAACTTCGTCTTCCTGTGAAGCATCACAGGGTTGCTAGTATTTAGAACTATTTGCGATAGTGGTGCCCCCATTTATTTTCAACTCCAAGCTATAAGTTCCAAGTTTTTCAGTTAATCTTCTTTTTCATTCTATAAATCAATTATAGCAAAAATGTTAACTAAGATTCCAAAATTTTAATAGTTCATTACGCGTCGTGCCCTTCAAAATACAAAAAAAAAGTATTTTTGTTGGTATTATTAGAGTGAAAAATCGTGGAACAAATGGTGTCAAGTCTCATGGGAGCTGCTTTAGCTTGGAAGAGGTTATATCCATTATTATGAATAAATAAATGTACAAATGGAGTAGATACTTATGATAACATTTTAGACGTCTGAGGCCGATAAAGTCACCTAACAAAGACAAAGTCAACGGTTATCTGACAAAAAAAAATCGAGCCCTTCAACCTACTTATTTTTACGACATACTTAAAATACTTGGTCAAAAAACTATTAAATGGCTAAAACACTGACTTATCATTTGTTTAGAACTAATTATTGAATATTATCTCTAAAAATCTATCTACGTACAACGTGTTGTTTTGCATTGCCCCCAAATTTACAGAGTAGATTATGCTCATCGTTACGAACAACTTTTACTACCCAACCCTGAAATCGCGAAAAAAATTATCAGCTGTTCCATACATTTTATCCAAGGTCAATGAACTTTTTGTAAAGAACAGCTGATATTTTTTCGCAATTTCAGTGTGGCCCCATAGCAAAAGTTGTTTATAAGGATGAGTTTAACAACCTCTGTAAATTTGGCGGGAATGCAAAATAACAGGTTGTATATTAAGAAACTCGAAAATGGCTCTACCGATCACATATTTTTTTTCTTTTGTTCGCCTCAATACTGGGGTGGTTTAGGGGGAAAATAGATCGTATGAAGTTCATCGGCTAGTATAGTAATTAATAAATTTAAAATTGTAAAAATGAGTTGGGCGCTAAAGCACGAAAACTGCTAGAAAACGAAGCGGCTAATGGGTGTGCTGCTTAAAATAAAACTGAAGTGTTAGATTATGATTTAATAACTATTTTCTTGCGACTGGTATCAAACTCGCGTGCGGCCCTACAATATCTGTTCTGTAAAGCTAGTCACGTTTTTTGTTACCTATATACCTGTTTATGTATTTTGTAACTTATATCAAGTTAAATAAGAATATAATAAAGCAGTACTATCTTTCGAAAATTGTGCTTTTATTTATCTAACTATCCTTATAAGTTTAGCTGAGCCTATGGTCTCACTTTATGCTATGCAATCTGTAACAAAAAGGTTCAACAATACTGAAGGGCATGTATGTGTTGCCCCTTCCATACCTATACTATAAATATATATATATATAGGGGAGGGAGGGGGTATAGAATTAGGATGACAGAAGGGGGGTGGGGGGGTTTGATCACTAACGGCCTTACCTAAAATAATCTCGATTCTCTTAGTCACTGCTTAAACTTCTCTGTCCTTTTCTAGCACGTGCAACTTCACGTCAGAGATAAGATGGCAGAGCATCTTAAGCAGTGACTAACGGTTAAAAAGTTTTTTTAAGTAAGGCCGTAAAAGTATGCCCATACAGACATACATTATTTGCTTCGCTTATCGTTAGATAACACCGTGGGAACACTGACGACGTGGTCCCACATACTAGGCTTTGCCATACACAATCTGCTTCGCTTCGGCTTTGCCATACACATTCTTGTTTGGTAAGTCACAACGTTAACCTACTGGCTCGGTGGACTAGCTCCGGTCTGAACACAGTCTGCCTGTGTCCCGGTGCCTACGCGTACAATAAGGGTCTGGCCTACCCAGTACCCTCCCTACCCTACCTACCCTCTCTTTGGGGATCGAAGCCCCTTCTAGGCACCGGCGGGACGTAGGGGCTTTGCCCTCACGAGGACCTCCACCATCCCCATAGTCCTACCACGATTGCTCCAACAATAGTCGATCCCTGCCGGTGTGCTTATACATCACACCCCAATGGGTTAGCCGAAGCTATTACGCTCCAATGTTTAAAACATTACCACATGTACAAAGTACTAGCGTTTATTGGACTCAGTTATGGAAACCTACATTTAGAAATCAAAACTGATTTCTAAATACAGCATGGTGTGCGGATCAGGTTGGGGTTTCCACATCACATAGCTTATTACGGTCAACATTAGATACACCAGGGATCCAGGGCTAGTTCCTACCGTTACAAACCGTCTCAACACCAACCTGATACGCACACCACGCTGTATTCTCCGCGACCGCCATCACTGTTCAAAAAGTGGCCATAAAAAACTCGTCAGTCAAATTCAAATACAATTGGACAGTGTTGCCACATCTCAGAATAGATTGACTATACTGTACTTGACTATACTTATAGATAGATAGAAATGACTGGGTATAAAGAGAGATAACATCTAATATCTCAGGGTGACGAGCGCAGTGCAGTGCGGCGCAGGATTGTGTTCGCAAGTTCACAATTCTGGCACGGCTACTGTTAGTGGCAGGTGTGACGCTTATCACCAGGCGAACGCCTTGCTCGTCTCGTCACTTGAATATAAATATTTAAAAAAAAAAGATGGACTCTTACCAATTTTTACATGGCGATTCGCGTATTGCGCGACAGTATGAATTGTATGTATGTACTTTATGTACTTATCATTAAGAACAACTTTTACTTATAGGACCAACCCTGATATCGCGAAAAAGAAATCATTTCCACAGTAGGTATACATGTACCTAAGCATCGTGAGATTTGCGAGAAAAAATCCACTATATTTTCAGGTTTTTTTAAACCTAACTACTGGACCGATTTTGATGAAATTTCTGTGGGACCAATCTGAAAGTAAGTATAATATCCTTTTAAATAAAAAACATTTCTTCAAATCGGTTTATAAATGACGGAGTCTGAGGTAACAAACATACAACCGAATTGAGAACCTCTTCCTTTTTGAAGTCGGTTAATACCAAGGAATCCATCAAACTTTCAATAGTCTGTTATAGTTATAGGTATCTTAAAAGTAGTTTAATAGTCTGGCAATGATGGCGCCCTAATATTTTCTAATCTATTCTGCAGCACTATAGGATATTAAATAAAAAACGAATTTACGAAAAATAATATTTTATATTAATGAGTCATTTTAACAACATTGAATTATAAGTCTAACCGATGATTAAACATTACAAAATCTTATAATTATTAAAATATGGAAGCAAAACAATAAGGGATAACATAATGATAATCTCTTAACAATAATATTATGCATCCAGATTCCAGCTTCAACAATTTTATACGGCACTAAAAAAAAATATGACTAGTTATAAAAAAAAAATATAAACTAAGGGCGTTTAATCGAGATGAATATTTGAGGCGTATTTCAACTCGATCAGATTTAAACTCTTAGATGTTAGTGTTCAGAGTAGAGTTTACGCAGAAGTGGCCGAAGTGGCAGGCGGCGGGGCCACTCACCTGACCCGCCGTATGGAGGAGGCCAGGGCGTTGGACGTGGGGCCGTCCGGCGCCCATCTCGCTGGCATGGCCTCCGAGGTGGATGCACGATGTGTCTGGGTGTTCCGACACATCGTCATCGGTGCGGGAGGAGCTTTGGCTCCCCGTGGTGGGCCCGAAAGGGCAGCGCTGTTGAGGTCGCGGACGAATGCGAGAGCGTACCCGTAGCCTCGGCGCAAGGCGCAGTGATGGAACACCGTTGGATTTTTAGTCGGTAGGGGTGCAAATCTGGTGCCGAGTCCTACATAATCCTGCCGCCCCGGCGGGAGGGTATGCGTAAATGCATTTCCAGAAAAAAAAAAGAGTTTACGCAAAAGAAGAACTGTATCACGGCCAAAAAGTAAGCGAGTTCGTATAGGCTGAGTGGTCAGAGTTAATGTGCCGCTGAAGACTCTGACATGGCTCGACGGCTGCTTTAGAACAAACAACCGGGATTAACAATTTAACGTGTCATCCGACACACGGTAGCGCCCAGATGTAAATGCCTCTCACGGTCACCCATAATCTCTAGTCAAAACAACCAAAAAGACATACATTTTATTTATAATGTAGCAGAGAGAATACAATCGTCGTTCCATTGAGGTCAATAATTACCTATATCGAGACAAAATTAAAAAATGCAACATTTATGCATTTTCTATGTTCGGCGCTGACTGTACATGTACAGTTTTGGTCAAGTTTTCTAAGGCAACCTCATCAAGCGATGATTAAATCAACTAATCATCCGATTGAGTGTCGATAAACATGTCTTTAAACACGGTTTCTTTACAAATGCGACTAATCGCAACCAAGAGTAAATAAAGGTAAGCTCGCACCACGATGACTTCGTAAAAATTGTGCGATGTATTAATTTTAGGCATTTCAAAGGTGTAAAGGTGGTTTTAAAGTTTTGGGAAGTGTGTACATAGCACAGGGCAAGGGTAAATTATATGAATGTGTTTTAATAAAAAAATAAGTGGAGATTGATTCTAATATTTACACCGAAGTTTTTTTTAATCGGCCGTAAGTTCTGAAATAAAAGCGTTATAAGTTTTTGGATGGAAATGATTTGTCCCTTTCCAGCAAAACGCGTGCTAAAATAAAATTTGTTCGGAGTCGTGATATCTGACGTCATTGTCCACAATAGTGCGCTCTCTGTCTAACATCAAACTAAAATGTTTATAACTTCGTTATTAATGCACGTGTTTTAATTTTGTTTTTGGTCATTGTCTTTGTTGGTAGTCAGGTTTTTAGCGGATAATAACATTGAGCTAATATCTAAAGAGTCACAATCTCTAACTCAAAACAGTCAAAAAACGTCCGAGTGCCGTTGTACATACTTATATGTGTATTGTATAGTTCACAATTGTTCGAATTTAGACGTTATGTCGCTTGTATATTGTTCAATGTATGCTTGAGCGCTTGTGTCTTATAGAAGTTCAAGTCGTTCAAAAACTCGGCGTTCTGTATGCCGAGTTCTGGCGCGGACATTTTTTTGCACGTCAGTGACTCTATAGATAGCTCAATGGATAATAACAAAAAACATGCATAGTTAGTTCCCTATTTCCATCGTAATGTGCGGTTAGCTAAACAAAACGAAACCTTAGTCTAAATCATTCGAAAAATTCGCGTTACTATTATTTACGGTGGGTGTTTTTAAACAAAAAAAAAATCGGCTATTGTTTGCATTATTTGGCACAATATTGATTAAGGAATGTATTGGTTTATACTATTTCTGCATCAAGTTTCGCATGTTTTAAAATAGACTGTCCAATAGTAACAGCATGCAATCTATTTACACAAACCTACTAAAATCCATAATGTATAGCTGTACCAGAAAGAGTAGAAAAAAAATGGGGCACTACTTTTTTTTCTTTGTTATTGGCATCGCATGTTGTGTATTCTGCCAGAGTCAAGTATATCAATGTACGAGTTAATGTAGTGTTATCAAGTCAAATATGTCATGAAATCACAGTTAGTCACACGAAATTAGTCAAAGTCGAGTCCAAGACATGCGCTAGTAAGGTCGTGGCGACTTTACTATGAGCTTTTACGGAGTTTTGAAAACAACACAAAAGGACATGTTTCAACCACATTATATCACTTGCCCACACTCGTGCATGTAATTCAACACTCAATGAATAAAACACCACCAATTTTTATCATTAATTCGCGAAAAACCTTAAGTTTAAGAAAATAATAGAATGCAGCGACATGATTTTTCCATGTTCCCGCCAAAAAATCCAGGGTGCTACTATGCAAACTCTTCAAAATGTCGTATAACTTGACAACACTGAACAATATTTCCATTTTATTTAATTTCTACTCTTTCTGGTACAGCTGTAAACATGGACACAATAATAATTATATACATATGACTTATGTGATAGAACACCGAATAATCACGATCACTACGATGAAGACATCAGTCGGGACGGTAAGTTTGGCTTATTGTCAAAGCAAATCGAATACTACGTAATAAGATACCGTTTCCGTTTGAAAAACGGCTGTTTAAACGGGTATTCCACGTTGCAAGCACATTTTTTAATGAGATCAATCATTAGTCTAAAGCTGTATCAGGTAGAGTCACATTTAGCGGAGCAAAAATATGGCGGTTACGCAGATTCGTGCGTGTCAAACTTCGATTTTTGAAGATTTTCTGAGATTACTTGAAAAGTATAGAAATTAATAACTTGAACCACAGAACGCTCTCCAAAATACTATTAACTTATAATACATATTTTTTTAATGTGACTATGTGCTGTAATTAGGACATAAAACTAAAAAAAGGTTTAAAAATAGACACTGTTTCGGTATTTTTTTCTATCGAGGAAAGTATAATCAATCGTGTTTTCAACCCCAAAAGTTACTAAGACGGATGTTCTTCTGTAACATTTTGTATTTTTGGGCTTTAAATATAGTAATTAGACTAAATAAATTTGATTTTGCGAGGGGCAAATTTGGAAAATACAAGCCTTAACGCTGACTTTGTTTTGGCCCATCAGCTTTTACCAGCTTGTAATGAATTACATAAGAATGTTGCAAACGGTATTTGACAATAGACAATAATTATTCATTATATATTTATTTTTAATTTTATTTTTTTATTTTTTATTTCATGTAACATGGATCGTATATTCCTAGTTGCCAACGCCATCTCCGCCACCACGGGTGACAATCGAGAAAAAAAACAAGTGTCAAACAGTGATGGCTGTCGCGACGTTGCACGTACTCCTATTCGCCACCAGCAGGTTAATCATGTAACTATTCGGGATCGCGATTTGTCATAATTGTCACTTGTCACTGTCACAGCTTCACGGTATCACGGAGGGATTTCTCTCGCTATCGTTATCGAACGAATGCATTGATTTCCTTAATTAAGTTAAGCAAATCCGTCGGTCTTTTGGCGTTTCGTCCTGCCCTGCAGGGTCAAATGAGTTTTGGCAGTGACAGTGACAAGTATCAATTTTTGACAACTCGTATCCGAATCGCGATCCCGAAAAGTTACATGATAGCCCCGCTTCGCCATGCAATAACTTGCTTGCCTATTTTGACATTTCTTATGATAATCGTAACATACGCTTCACTGAATTTACAGAAAAAAAAACAATGTGTAACAAAAAGGTTCAACACTACTGCATGTATAGATTTGTATAGAGCGTGGCGCTATTGTGCCGACATTAAATTAACAAACGTGTAGGGTTAATGATCAGTAACCATAAAAAATATGTAAAAATCGCGAAAAAATAATCAGATGATCCATACAAAAACTTCATCGATGCTGGACAAAATGTATGGAACATCAGTTTTTTTACACGTGTGGTTATTTAATGTCGGCAGAGTAGCGCGACGCTGTATACTCATTATTATGAACAACTTTTACTATGGGACCAACCATGATATCAAAAAATAAAAATCTGCTGTTCCATACAAAAAATGTCATAGACCTTGGACAAAATGTATGGAACAGCTGTTTTTATTACAATCGTTTTATTTTAATATAATATCGCGATTATAATGTCGACCCCATATTAAAAGTTGTTCATAATGACGAGTACATACATACAACTCAGTTTTGTTGAACCTTTTACATTGTATATTGTGTTACCCTGAAATGACACACAGAGAATATAATTACATCAAAAACTAGAGCCACAAATACAGTCGTTATCGCTAAACCCGTTTTCACGTAATATTTGATATCCTTCGACAATAAAGCTTTAAACAGTAATAACGGATGGCCCCCAAAATCTCCCGTTTCTTTGGTTTCATTAGTCTTACGAAAATGATAAAAATGTACGATGCGTTTAACATGATTTATCTTATTTACAAAATATATAGCACCATTATAAACTTAATTAATATTTATATTATACATGTAAATATATTCTACAAACTATGAGAATATTGAGCAGTATTTGAACTTGAAGGTACAAAGTCACAAAAATGCCATAAAGTCACAAAATAACTCACTCCTCTAAATATAATATTACTAATAAAAATAGGTCCTTACTGCACTAGCACTTCCAGTACTCGAGTTAAAAAAAAAAAAAAAAAAATGAAATTACTGACAAAACGAGCAACTCGTTTGCTTAATGGTAAGCGTCATACTTGCCTGTATTACAGCAGTGCCATCTAGAGTTGTGTTATTCAATTGAAATTATGATCATTTGTAAATCTATTATATTTACACTTATGTCGATTTTCGATGGTCTCAACGTATGAACAGTTTTTATTTCGTTGTATTGTTGATAAAATCATTAAAAGATTGTAATCAAAAATTAAAATACTAAATCTACGAGTACCTACATAATTATATATAATAATATTCAGTTTTGTTTATATAAGATTATAACCATATAACTACCTGTAATAATATTATATAGCTGTAATCTTGTTTATTCAACTTATTTCTACCATTTACATAAAGTTATACAAATTGTCGAGTACGTAATTTGATTTTTAATGTACATTATAGCCAACTATGTAGACTTTAGTTGACTTGGTATAAGTAACTTGATAAAATTGAAGTAATGATCTATTCCAGACCGTAATGTAAAAGGCAGCTTCAGTTTCAGCAAGTTTGGACCTGTCTACTAAAGCATTCAGTATTGGCTGTAATCTCCAAGAAAACCTTCTAAAATATCTACAACATCATGTTTTTTTTATTTACCTGTCCTGTTTAAGTGTAAACAAAATGGCGTAGGTACTGGAAACTGATTAATCGCGGGGTGTCCAACTCGGAAAATAACCAACTAGATATAAACTCTTGTGTACATACACCAAAAATTAAAAAATAAAGAAAGAAGCATAAGATACAGAAATAATAATAGGATACAGAATTAAATTAAATTATTTTAATTTAATTATTTACATTTATTTGATGTAATTTCTTTCTGTATAATAAGATACGGAAAGAACTTTACTTAGTGCCACAATTGGCCAACTAGCGGAGTGTCCAATTCGTGAAACGTCCAAATCCCGAGACGTCCAGTTCGCAGAATGTCCAAGAATCACCAAGTAAAAAATGGTGTGCAGGTGATATATTTAAGGATGAGCCATGATGATGCTGAATAGCCATATTAGCTGTTAAAGCTAGTTAATTTCCGAATTTTTAAGATAAGATAAGATTTTTCCAAGATAAAGTTGTCGGTTGCGATTGAATCCGCCATCTTTGCTTACACTTTTGACTAAAGAAAAAAGGGATAAAATCTTATTTTAAACTACACAAGAGATCGCTTTGTACTTAGACAAAGAAAAACGAAACATCGTTTATACCTTGATATATTTAAAAAAATCATGTACTAATACTACGACAGCAAGGTTAATTTCACGTTAACTTCTATCTAGTCCTTTGATAATAAACAGCTGTAACTTCTCTAACTGTGATGCTTACAAAACAGCTCTTCGATTCTGTACAAAAAATCTAATTTCGCAAACTTATAGCTTAGCGAAAAAGTCTTAAAACGTTTTCTTCTTTTGGCAGTTTGTATAATATCGTCAGAGGATGCTCGTCCAATCATCTTCTGGAGTACGTCGAGACGTCTAGTGTTTAAAATTATTTACGACAATAGCGCCGCGTAGATAATTTCCGTTTTTTTGCCAAACTGTACATCCAACGAAGGATTGCAGCCCCCCGAAGCAACCACAACCAACTCACAGAGACTTTATTTGACGATGAACACGACGTTGCTGTCTTTTTCCAGCTGTTCCTCGAGTTGCGAGGCGGACAGGCCTCCCTGGCAGCACAGCTCGTCGAGGCAAACGAGACCGTTGTAAGTTTTCACCAAGGCCTGGCTGTGCTCGCTGCGGACTGAAGCCGTGTCGTCGTTGTTAAGGGTGATTGGATACTGAAACGAAAAATGTAGTCACATTATTATAGGTGATACTTGTGTGCACTGTGCATGGGTTTTTTTTACTTCTTCACCGAAGACTAGACTGCCTTATGTCTCAGTTGATAGTATGTCTGCCTCGAGAGCTGTAGGTACAATAAATTTGGGGTTAGATGGCGCTGCGTGTAATTTGCATCAATATTTATCTTAATTTTTTCAAGCTGTAAAGAAATTTGGAAATGAGACAGATTACACCCTGGATTAAAATATAGGCTACGTTTATCCCGGAAATACATACGGTTCCTACCGGGACCGTACAGTACGGGTACGGTGTACGGGTTGCCTTCGTCCAGCAGTGGACGTTTTATGGCTGACGACGACGACGACATACGGTTCCCGTAACAATTCACTTTATTTATTTAAGTAATATAAGATCTTGACGTATTTGCGTGCGTGCATGTGATAAACAAAATTGTGGCTTCATCCGTTTTCTTGTCATCATCACCCAGAAGACGTCCACTACTGGACGAAGGTTGCCCCTTAATTGAGAGAAGTTCCCATAATTCCCACGCTTGGCAGGCGGCATGGTGATCGTTGAATCCTCATCGCTACTGCCCGTCTTCCGGTGGCTCTGTATGCAGTTTTAGGACTTACCCAGGTCCAAGAATAAGCCGAGGCGGTTACCTTGTAGACCCTCCGTATGAGTCCCTCGAGCACGCCGAAGAGCACCAGCTTGCGCTCGTTGACGGCGAGCTCCTGCGGTCGCATGCGCCGGCACAGGTCGCGGATCGTGCTGCCGTACGTCATGCCCGCGTACATGCGGAATATGTCGCAAACCTTCGGCAGCTGCCGCGCTGGAAATCAAAATAACCGTATAAAAACTGCCCGGAGTTTATGAACTTTGACACGTAACTGCTGTAAAATATTTTTTTATACTGTCTAGTGACGAGACGAGCAAGACTTTCACCTGGTGGTAAGCGTCACGCCTGCCTCTAACAGTAGCAGTGCCAGAATTGTGAACTTGCGAACACAATCCTGCGCCGCACTGCACTGCGCTCGTCACCCTGAGATATTAGATGTTAGATCTCTTCAGACCCAGTAATTTCTCTGGTAACATTGCCCTTCAAATCGGAACACAGTAATGCTTGCACACTACTGCTTGGCGGTTGAATAACTGGCAAAGGTGTGGTACTTCCCCGGGCGGACTCCGCAGTAGAGTCCTAACACTACAAAAATATAATATTGACAAAGCTGCACAGGGTAAGATGAAGATATGATACTGATATAAGATGATACTGCTTTTCAACATACAAATGCTAGGGGAAAGTAGTTTAGTCGTTTTTTCTAGCTAATCATTAGCTGGAATAACGTTCATTCAACCTGCAATATGTCTGAAAGAGGCATTAAAAAAAACTTTATGATAATGAAAGATAAGTTTAGACATCTGTCTACCACTACAACTGATGTCTCGTCATCCTGATAAGATAATCAGGGTGACGAACGCAGTGCAGTGCGGTGCAGCATTTTGTTCGCAAGTTCACAATTCTGACACTGCTACTGTTATGTGCAGGCGTGACGTTTACCACCAGGCGAATATCACGCTCGTCTCGTCACTCCATTGCGTAAAAAAACTTTGAGCCATTCAAGGAACGGTAGTAGGTAGTGAGCCAAAAGGAGGTAATTTTTCTTTCTGTTTATGGGCTTGCGATTGACTGCTAACTCGCCAGACTTTAAGCGAAGATGTGGCCTACGAAGGGGGAGGCAATAATGTACGACACAGATAATGTACGGCATGATATTGTACGGCATAATAATGCACAGCATGATAATTGGTGTACATGTACATGGAATATCATGGTGTGCAATATCGTGCCGTGCAATATCATGCCGTACATTATCGGCTCGGCTCAATAATGCACACCCCGATTTTGTACAGTCTGATAATTGATGTACAAGTACACGAATTCCTTATTTGTATAGCAGTTAGGTTCAGGTTATTTTTTCATGACAATTTGAGAAATGTACTCAGATTATTGGCTGTACAATATACGGCCGTACTTTATAGACACGAGCCTATAATGGACGGCCAGTATTGTACGACATGGATTGTACAGCATGATATTCGATGTACATGTACACAAATTATCATACTGTGCATTATTATGCCGTACATTATCGTGTCGGCAAATATCATGTTGTACATTATAGACACCCTACGCAGGAGCATGCCTGTCTAGAAGAAACCGATTCACTCGCGGCTTGACACCCAGATAATGGAATATAATATGGAAAGACCCGCTCATGAACTGGAAGCGTATTCTACAGTCGCGTAGCGTCGTCGGCTGAACCTATAATAATCGAGATTGTAAGATGGCACGGTACAGGCCCTGGGAGCTTCTGCCGGTCGGTCTGGCTACGTGGACAGGTACTTGATTTGGTACTTACGAGATCTTGCGCAGAATTCTATGCATTGCCGCTGTAATCCCGCGCATCGCGTCAGTTGTCTCAATTTAGGAGTTGCGCTGTATACCTTAAAAAAAAGAAACTCAACATTGAATACTCTATTAAACTCATTCGTCACCTTAACCATACCATAAACAAACATTTAAGTACAGCATCACCGCATCATTAGGAAGTTTCCTAAGAAAAGTAATTATTGGTAGTGATTGTGAAACCTGTTCAAAATCTTAATAGGCTACATTTTGAAATCGTTTTATTTAACTTACCGTAACCAGCGCCTCACATTTTGTATACAAAACCTTTTAGAGTTGTCACCTTCGATCATAGTGTTGATGTTGTTTTTTTGTTTTTTATTTTCCCTACTTTAATTTGTATTTATTTAAATTATCATATTAGATATAATATTATATTTATTATGTTATTTTATACAGTAGTTTATTATAATATTATGTATTAGTATTAGATTGTAAGTATGTTTATGATTTGTAGGAATTTCTTATTTACAGCACACCCCGTCTTTTCGTGTTCATTATTTTTCTCTATCCTAAGGTTGCCTGGAAGAGATCGCTTTAAGCGATAAGGCCGCCATTTGTGCACTAGTATTTAATTTATTTAATCCTTTGTATGTATGTTTCTTTAGTGTGAGCAATAAATAATTAATCTATCTATAGTTATAGTTTCTCTTTTTTCGATCATCGTCTTAGATATAGGAAACATAGCACACTAATATTAACTAATAAAGTTTGTCAATATGTGTATATGTATGTTTGTTACCTCTCCACGCTAAAACGGCTGCAGGTATTTGGATGAAACTCGGGACGGAGATTGCTTATACAGAGTTAGTTCTAATCAGTTACCATCCTTTTAAGGGCATATTTTGTACATCAAAAACAAACAACTTTTACTATGGGGCCAACATCGAAATCGGTTTGATTGAAACCAGTTGTTCCATACATTTTGCCCAAGGTCGATGAACTTTTTGTTGGGAATATTTTTTTGCTGATAACGTTTTCGCGGAGTGCCCTGGTACTGCAATAAATCTTCCGAGTTTAAATTTAAATTGAAAATATGTGTTAATATACTGACCGCACAATATTGGAAGATGGGAACCAGCGTAACGACGCCATAGTAGACCAAGTTCTGTACGCAGGCGCGCACCAGGCTGATCTCCACGTCCGTCAGAGCTGCTATCTTGGACACGTGGTTGAACCCGTCGATGTATGGCAGGATCTGAAACAAGCCGAAAACATTTGGTAAATAAAATAGTTAAGTCACTCACTTTACCCCACGAGATGGACTTTGATAAGGAAATAGGGAATATGAATGGTTTTTTATTGACTTACAAAAAAGCTGACTCCCAACAACACAAATAATCAAAAATACAATTTTATTATGTGCATTAATAACGTAGTTATAAACTAAAGTTCTATTATTATTAACGGGATAATTACCGCGATTATGTTGTGAAAAGAAGTTATAAACATTTTAGTTTCATGGGAGGGCACTATAGTGGCTAATAACGTCAAAGTTTAAGATTCAAACAAATTCTATACTGTTTTGCTAGAAATGGAAGAGAGCAGTGAACGGAAAAACAAGAGAGGGCTCTAGAATTTGTGTTCACAACTTTACCAGAAGGTTTCAATTTTTTTTTTTTTGGTTCAGCTAAATGTTCCACTCATCCTATTATTTTTAATAATTGAATCACATGCATAATGCATATTCCCTATTGACGTAATTTTTCTTTAAAAATTTTTAAGATTTTCTGGACTTTCCTGTATGGTCCCCTTATACTTTGCATTCAATAAGACATTTTTACAACAAATTATAATTTTCGCCTTAAAAATAGTTTACAGTAAAAAAGATAACGATTGGGAGCGTTCTTCCATCTTATGCCTTACCTGTTTGTTAAGTTGGATGCGAGCAGGCTATATGATCTGTGGATGCGAGTTTGTATAAAACTCTATGGTTGGATGTAAAATATAGCTACGCCTGTGTCTACAGGGCTTATTACAGTCACCAACAAAAGCCCCAAAGTATTATGATTGCAAATACAGCGATGCCCTAGACGTTGTTTTATTACAGAAAGTTTCGATGAGGTGCTTAAAACAAATTACTAACACGAGAGTCTCATTCATCGCATTAGATGGAAGTTGTAACGTATACCATAAAAAAAACATTAAGTAAGACTTTCGTCTTTTTGTGCGAAATTTTTGCCGGACTTAGATATATGTTTTGTAGTTAGGAAAGAGGCTCCAATCAACTGTACCTAGTCCGTAGACAGAGAAAACAATGGACGCAATCACATTTCCATCTCTTTTACTCCGCAGTGAAACAGCGATATGGAAAAATAGCATGCGTGAAAGAGAAAAGTTTATGCATTTTCTCTCTTTGTCGTTGTAACTGGTTGACTCCAAGCTTCTTTAGAAAGTGTGGTGTCAAACATTACCCATGACTGAGAGATTTTTGTGTTTATATCATTTATATTTAAATCTAATTATTATTCCCGCGTGTTGAAGAGTTTTGGACATCTTTACAATGGTGCAGTGTTGTATTTTGGGTTGTCAGAACAAGGTTTATGTCGAAAATATCGCTATCTCATGACCGGTTACAAAGTACTTGGGTCCATTGGTTTCTCCGTCTACGACCTAGTCGGTCGCGCTGTAAGGGCCGATTGAGCAACACCGTGAAAAGGGCACGCCAACCAACGGTACCTTTGCCAAGCGTTCACTGGTACCTATACACCTTTCTGGGGCAAGCGGTACTTATCTCGTCCATAAGCCCACTGCTCGCAGTTCGAAAGTGGTTAGCATAATCAGCCTTTTTAATAGTCCGCTGGACTTAGGCCTACCCTCGAAGGACGATCAGGCTATATCCTCCACGCTGGCCCACTTGAATTTATTCTCCGGACGTACGCGTGCAGGTTTTCACACCATGTTTTCCTTTTCCGTACGAAAATCTTAGATGCACTCCAAAGAGCTCATTGGTACAGGCCTGGGTTTGAACCGGCAACCTCACGATTTCAAGTCGAGCGGTCTCCCGGTTTCGCTATCACGGCTTACCGAACCAGTTTAGGCTATTCGGTAAACCGTAAAGTGAAAGCCGAAAGTGGTTGCTTGCCTATAAATCATGAAATCTAAGGAAAACCCAAATAGGGTCAGAAAATAGGCATTTTCTATTAAAATAATTCCTAACACAAGCAATCAATAGGAAAAACCCCAGAATGCCGATATTACCGATTAATTTATTAAAACTTGGTATCCTTACTATAAGTTGGGGCAGGCTGTGTGGGTTTTGAGCGTAATGGCATGAAGGTTTGACCCTATCCATTATTACCAATAATTCTGTTCTTCTAGCGTTTCTACCTCATCATCATCAGCCCGAAGACGTCCACTGCTGAACGAAGGCCTCCCCCTTAGACCGCCACACTGTACGACAACCTGCCATTTGCATCCACCGGTTGCCCGCGACTTTTACAATGTCGTCGGTCCACCTAGTGGGAGGCCTTCCTACGCTGCGTCTCCCGGTTCGCGGTCGCCACTCGAGAACTTTTCTTCCCCATCGGTTATCAGTTCTTCGAGCCATGTGGCCTGCCCATTGCCACTTCAACTTGCAAACCCTGCGAGCTATGTCGGTGACTTTGGTTCTTTGGCGAATATCCTCGTTCCGGATTTTATCGCGCTTCTACCTACATTCATGTAAACCAGAATGCAAAAATAGATTCCTATTCCACATATCTAATGTATGCCATCACGATAAACGCCCCTGACGTTAGAGGTAAACATATTTGATTGTGTGTCCGCAAACGATTATGTGGTTCGAGTAAATGTTTGCCCAAATGAGTACACAATCAGAAGTGGGATCGACTGGAGTAGGCAGCAATATAGGTAAGTGTTGTCCAAATGGCTTGGATACTCGAAACTCTGTAAATAGTCGAGTCGGGAAAAGTAATCTTTTATCCGAAGCCTTGAATTCAGGGTAAAGAAAGATGAGATTCTTTTGTTCTGCACTAGTTGTTGCCGGCGAGTCTACTTTCATAATAAAATGTCAACCGCAATCCATATTATCCCCTTGATTCGTTCTTGTTGTAAATTTCCTCGTCCACAGCAGCACCTCTATAACGCTCTAGTGTTCACCATATGAGGAAGTTTCCTCCCAAGGCCTTATCCCTTCAGTCTGAGCTGCCAAATTTAGTTTTATAGGCCAAGTGGTTTATTTATTTATTAAGAACACCAACATGATGTACGTCATTACACACCAACGAAGACAGGGCAGTTAGTAGCTAAACGTCATCACAATAGGGTAGATGACTGATGTTTCACATCACACATCAACAGCCGGAAGACGTCCACTGCTGGACGAAGGCCTGTCACTTAAAGAGAGGTGTTGCCATAATCCCCACGCTTGGCAGGCGGCTTGGGGATCGCAGAATGGTTACCACCGTTAACTGAAAGGACGCTGCTGCCCGTCCTCCGGTGGTTCTGGATGCATTTTAGGACATAACCAGGTCCACTGACACAGGACTGATGTTTATATCGTTGAAATCAATAGCTTTGATGAAGAATTTAAGTAAATATAGTATGTTTATTGAAAAAATAATTTAAATCGGTTAATAATGTTCTGATATATAAGCGTTTAAAGTTTTTGTTTAAGTCCTGTCCCTTTCCCACAAAACAAAAAATGACGTCACGCCTTACTTGTCAGAATAGAATTTATATGGCGTACAGAGAAGTGACGTCACGATTTGCTGTTTCGCCTCTCTGTCCAGCATGATATTAAAATGCTTAGAAGTTGCTTATTTTTGATCAGATTTTCATTTTCTTTTCATTAATCTGCTATATTTATAGGCCACATTTTCTAGCCTATTATAGGTGTAGACTGTAGACTACATGGGTTTAAAATAGCAAACTAGTGATTGAAAGTATCAATACTGAATTAAGCTACAATATAACATATCAATAATGGTTCTAGAGATTTGGTGATTTGTTAAACAATGAGCGGAATTATGCTGTGTAGAATTGTAGATCCTAACCCTTTGAATATTCACAAGTCAGTGACGTCTAGGATGGAATAGACTGCCAGAACTCACTTTTACATAGAAAAGACTATCTGTCAAGTGCTTGCCGTGACACTCACTGAAAAGTGTTCAGTATATATTAAAAAATATCCATCAGAGGCGGAGAGTTAGGATGAATATCAAATTAATTACAAATGCCACTAGGAGACGACCCATTTATTTAGGTAATGTGTATGTTATGCCAGAATAAATATGATATTCAACTTATCAGTCGACCTTTATCCCACACAATTGCTGTCAATTTCCCTACCATATGTATAAGGTTTCTAACAAATAAATCGTTATCAATACTCCACATCAAGGCCGACCTTCGGATTTCGTCTAGGTATCTCTTGTTACTAAGGAGTACGAAAGCACTACAAGGACTAGCCCTCGAAGATCCAATCAATCAAAAATGTCTCCAATTACGCAGTTCCTCTGAAATAATAACCAACTTGCTCAGCCACGCGGTTTCACGGATCCAAAAGATTCCCAACGCCAGAATACAGAAGGTAATAATAAAAAAAAAAACAAAGGTTGAAACCAGTAATGAGCTCTCTTTAGAGCCTGGGTATAGGTTAAAGGGTCCATACAAATGAATATCAAAGATGACGCTTAAAATTACGTACATGTCCTGAAACATAGCTAAAATATGTAGAAATATCCTATTTTTGAGGAAATTTCATAAACAAACTACTTTTCTTATGTATAGGGGATGAGAACAATGATTTCCTCTGAAAACCCTAAAAATCTAAATTTGATACGCACAAACTTGTGTAACCGCCAAATTTTTGTTCAGCTAAATATGACTCTATCAGCTACAGTAAAAGACCGACGATCAACTGCAGTAATAAATTTGCATTAAATATAGGAAATAGACCTGGACCCGGGTATGTCCTTAAACTGCAAGCAGAACCACCGGAGGACGGGCAGTAGCATCCTCTCGGTTAACAGTAGTGAGCATTCTGCGATCCCTAAGCCGCATGCCAAGCATGGAGATTACGTCAACACCCCTTTATTAAAGGAGAGGACCAGCAGTTAACGTTTTATCTCTGATGACGTGACGTGAAATATGGGAAAACTCGCCTTGGAATAAAACATAGGCTATGATGTGTTGTATAAAAAAGATATGTCGCTCTCTAGCCACAGTGGGTCCAAATAAAGAATGTGTAATATGTCCACTGCTGGCGTAATTCAATAAATAAATAAATATCCGATCCTCGATCGGGAGGTCGTATCAATCCAAGATAGAATGAGATTTCCCGATCAACCTCTCACTTCAATTTGAACTGATATCTACGGTTTGGATATTGAAAGACGTTTTGGTGAAATCAGATTTAAATATCGTTCCGAGGAGGATTCCCGATTGAGCACCAATTTGATGAGCACCCATGAAATGAGCACCTAGCATATTCCCAAAACAGCACCAATCAAATCAAGACTTAGTGTTATTATGGGAACAAAAAAAAATATCAGATTTTATTCCCCTTTGTGCACCTACGTCAGCTTCTAGTGATGGGATGGGACCTTAGATAGATTTTATTGAACACTATTATTAATTATTTTAACAGTTTGGTTGCCTAGTCACTTACGCGACTCAGATTAAGCGCTATCTACTATTCTAAGCCCTAAGAATCGTTGCCGTTTTGACTATCTTCATTTCAATCGGGAATACCCCGTCTGAGATCGGTGAAAATGGATTGAAATCGGTTATCGGGATCGGCCGTTAGTAACATAATTATTAGGTATCTGTGCAAAAACAGTTTACTCCGTCGCTTTGCCTTGGCACTAAAGGACAAACGGACAACATAATTCAAAATAAATATTGTATTGGGATCAACATCTATCTAGTTTATCTAGTTTTGACTAACAAACAAGCCAAGAATATCGAGGTTGAACAGATCTCTATGTAAATGCTATTTATCGGTATCTAACCAGTTTCTTGATGGGTCCGCTAGTATCAGCAATACAATTTACGTAATGATTTTAATTTATTAGATGATAAGCAAGCAGCAGACGCTGGCGTGCCAAACACCGCCAGAACGTCTCTGATATAATAGACAGAGGTGCTTTCACAGTTTTCACGGTTTTTCGCAGTACCGTCTTTACCATAAGGGCCAGGGCACACGGGGCCCGTACCCATGGCCCCGATGTCACGGGGGCCCCGGAAGGCCGATACAACACATGCGCTCAATAGCGTATTTTTTTTATTTGTCTATTTTTAGGTAGGCACAAAGAACAGTTTTTTTTTGTAAATCACCTTTTTTAATTTTTAAAGGGGCCTCAAATTCGTGTGTGCCCTATTGGGGCTAGATGGCGCTGTGTGATAAATGTCCACCGATTTTCTTATTAATTTTGTTCCCACGGGGTGTCATAGTCGTCATCAGCCATAAGACGTCCACTGCTGGACGAAGGCCTCCCCCTTAATAGAGGGGTGTTGCCATAATTCCCACGCTTGGCAGGCGGCTTGGGAATCGCCACCGTTAACTGAGAGGACGCTGCTGCCCGTCCTCCGGTGGGTCTGGTTGCAGTTTAAGGACATACCCAGGTCCTAGTAGGTAGGGGTGTCATAGTATGACGCTCTTTTTATTATTTTCGTCGGATGCTAAGGGGGGTAACGCCCCCCCCCCCCTTTATACGTCCATGACAATACGTAATTATTTTCATCATCACAATCAGCCTATCGTAGTCCACTGCCAGACATAAGCCTCTCCCAAGGCAAGGCATCCGATTCCTTCTGATTTATCACATTCTATCCTAATGTTTGGCCTGCCATATAGCTCAGTTGGTAGCATGTCTTCCTTCAGAGCTGTAGGGCGTGGGTTCGTTCCCCACCCAGGGCAAACATTATGTGTCGAACATAGATGTTTATTCTGTGTCTGGGTGTATAGTATGTATTAAAAGTATGTATTTACAAAAAAAGTATATAAGTATTCTATCAGCTATCTGGTTCCCATATTACAAGCTTTGCTCAGTTTGGGGCTAGATGGCGCTGTGTGAAAAATGTCCACCGATATTTATTTATTAATGTTTAGAGTATTTCCATATTTTATTTGTTTGTTTTTTTTATTGGACCGACGACATTTTGGCGGTCGCAGTAAGTACTTGGGTGGCGGCGGCACAATACCGTTCGTTATAGTACTCTCCACTTAGGTGATTCAATTCACGAGTGATCAAAGAACGCTAGAGAGTCGCCTATGATTACCTAGGTGGTCATAGTGGAATAGACCCTATTTACAGGAGGACTATGTTCAGCAATGGACTTCTAAAGGCTGAAATTATGAATAATAATAGTAACAATAATAATAAATGTTTATTCATAAAAACTAGTTACAAAAACAGACAATTGACCAGGGACTCTTTTTAAGCGAAAAAGCCTGTATTAAGAGTCCCTGCTCTTCCTTTATACAATGTGTAACAAAAAGTTTCAACAATACGAAAGGGCATGTATGTACTTATATTTCAATTTCAATTTATTGCGTATATGGGTATAAAAGTAAAGGTGGAACAAAAAAATATTAGTGGCCTCCATATTCTACCTTTCGGCATGCAAAATACAACATTTAAAAATATTGTGATAAGAACTAGAAATAATACACATAATAATAAACATTGAAAAAGAGAATTAAAAAAGAAATAACATTGATTGACTTACTTACATGATTACTATAAACAACTTTTACTATAAGGCTAACGCTGAAATCGCGAAAAAATATCAGCTGTTCCATACATTTTGTCCAAGGTCAATTAACTTTTAGTATGGAACAGCTGATTTTATTTTCGCGATTTCATGGTTGGCCCCATAGTAAAAGTTGTTCATAATTATTAGTACATACATGCCCTTTCGTATTGTTGAACCTTTTTGTTACACCTTGTATAGAAAACCTTTGATTATAAATATATAGAACATCTAAATTAATGATTTAAATTAACATGTAAATTTATTAAATAAGGTGTAAAATTAAACTTTCTTTCTTCTAAAAAATGATTCAGTACTTAGGACATTTACCATACTTAGGTGGCCTAATGGTACAAACTTCCCATACTTCCTTCACATGAACTAGGCCAAAATGTCACATGCCTTTACTACAGTGAAAGTTTATAGGTAGTTATGTGTGCGTGTGAGTATTGGGGTGTGTATGTGAATGATGATAATTTTATTATGAAAACTGACGTGGATTTGACACATTTTTGTTTTATTTATACGTAATTGGCGCGTGCAGCTGCGACCTGCTTAGAACTAGTGCTACTAGCGCGTGGGACTCTGTTTTCGCTCTTTGAAAAAGGTCACCGGATGTGATCGAAACTATAGTCGGAGTATCTGATGATGATTTTCATATTTTACTTTCTTATTCGTTACAATATGTCCTTAACCTTTAATTATTGTCCTTACATTAAAGTTAAACGTTTCCATTTTTGTTTTATTTATACGGGAATACTCACGTTTAATTAAATCGGATACTCCGACTATAGTTTCGATCACATCCGGTGACCTTTTTCAAAGACTGAAAACAGAGCCCGACGCGCTTGCAGCTGCGTCCTGCTTAGCACTCAAATAAAACAAAAATGTGTCAAAACCACGTCAGTTTTCTTAAACGTTTCCCATACAAACTTTCCTTGACTAGTTTACGTTTTATGCTATGATTTTAAACTCATCATGAATTAACATAGCCCTAATTTGTGCTTCTATTGCTGCAAAATATAAAAAATATTATATATTATAATGTCCTTAAGTATGCAGAACGTTTTAATCGGCCAGGTTCTTTGACAGCCTGATAGCTCTGTTGGTAGCATGTCTGCCTTCAGAGCTGTAGGGCGTGGGTTCGATCCCCACCCAGGACAAAAATGTATGTGAGGTACATCGATGTTTGTTCTGTGTCTGGGTGTAGTATGTATTATAAGTATGTATTTACGAAAAAAATAATTGTATATAAGTATTCTATCAGCTATCTGGTTTCCATAATACAAGCTTTGCTTAGTATGGGGCTACATGGCGCTGTGTGTAATAAATGTCCCCCAATATATTTATTTATTATTGTTTGTGTAATGAAATGAATAACAACATAAGTAGGTAGTTATCAACATTCTTAGAACGAATAATAGGTATAATAACAAAACAGTAGGTATTAATGGAAAAACACGCGCAAAAGCTCCCCTTTCAACTTCCAAGAAGGGAAAACATTGTTCTAAATAGGAAAGTAATATTATCCTGATTCTAAGTAAATACGTTTTCATAAACCTCAGCGGTAAATAACAATAAGAAAATCCTACGCAAATGTAAATATGACTCCAAGATGATGGAAATAATGAAGAATAGGCTATATTACACACACACATGTGTGGATGCAAATGGCAGGTTGTCGTACAGTGTGGCAGTCTAAGAGGGATGCCTTTGTTCAGCAGTAGACGTCTCCGGGTTGATGATAACTTACTAATAAAAATAAAACGAATATAATAGGAATATACTACTATAAATCATACATTTACCAATTTAACAGGTAAAAAGAACATGTTTCTAAATTCTAATTCTAGCAATAATTAGTAATACTTAGTTAGGTTCCTTTGGTATATCCTTTTTGTAAAGCTTTCAGCTTTTAAGTTATTAAGTGTAAAATTTAGTTTATAAAAAAATGTAAAAGTTGACAAAAGGCACGGACCCACAGTCCGTGGAGCTAATAAATAATTTAAAAAAAAATAAAAAATTAACATGTTTTTAGTATGTTCCAAAATAGTAATTTTTGTGGAGCTTATAGAAGCTTCAAATAACCTAAATGAATGGTTTCATTATTTTCAAACTATTCATGAAACCTGTTAATAGTAACAAGTACGAATGAAACCTGTTAATAGTAACAGGTAAGAATGAAACCTGTTAATACTAACAGGTTTTATTATTAATTTTAGAACGAATTATGTAACTAAACGTACCGTACACAAAAATACCTACCTACACATTGATCACGCGCCACGGCAGCGGGCACGATAAGGCATTGAAATAAACAAATCGGATGATTGTATTGTATGCCTGGCATTGCAGTAAAATATGATAGTTACTGTAATTTTTCAAGAACATAAGTTAGCTTCAACGCCGTTATCCTTCTAGGATATCATTGTACTTATCATTATGATCAACTTTTATTAAGGAGCCAACCTTAAAACCAGCTGATTTTAGGGTAGCTGTTGCATACAATTTGTCGAAGATCAGTGAACTTTTTGTATGGAGTAGCAGTATTATTGTCGATATTTAAGATTTGGCCCATAGTAAAAGTTGTTCATAATGATGAGTGTAATGATATCCTACAAGGAAGGTGTTTAAACGAACAGCCAATATATACATATAGTCGGGTTCATGATAGCAACTCTATACGGAACTCTACAAGCTGAAGAAAGCTTATGAAACTGTTTTCATGTTTTTTTTCGTTTGATCTTGAACTCTAGGGTATTATAATTTTCTCAGCGACACCGGTCTCCTATCGAAGAGAAAGATTTGAGGAAAATCATCAAAACAGTAATAATAGCTAAAATTGCACAATGGGGCTAATTTACAGTAAGTTGCTGGAAAAACGAGAATTTTCGTGACGACGACGTGAAAAAATTCTAATCGCCTTATTGTGGTATTATTTGAAACTTTTTTCTGTAACTTGTGGTTTCTTCCGTTATACGCTCTTATAGGGTAAATATAAGATATTATTAAGTTATGTTATGCAATTATTATACGATTATTTCTAAAGTTTAGTTTATTACAATAAGAACAAAATAATTAAAAACCAACACCTCGAGCGGGGCCGGACATAGGCAGGCGGTTTAGGCTAGTTACACAAGTCGCAGCCGAAATCTAGAATTCGCCGTATTACATAATGACTGGCCATTTTACAAAACTGAGCCATTTTCGACCGACTTCAAAAAAGGAGGTTCTCATTTTGACTGTATGTTTTTGTATGTATGTTACGCGATTACTCCGCTAATTATGAACAGATTTTGAAGATTCATTTTTATTAGGTAGGTAATACTTCAGAGGTGGTCCCATTTAAATTTTATCGAAATCGGTTCAGAACTTTGGTTTTTAAATCAAAATTACTAGAAAATATGAAGATGTCATCCAGGTATTCGAAGTTGGTTGTATTTGTCATTGTCATTGCGATACGTTCTACAATTCGGCGGCATATGTTTAGCCAAATATTACCATAAGAACAAAATAATATGGAATTCAGAAAAAAAAACTGTTCAAAGGGGCATTTATAAGTAGCGGGTAAGTCAGCAAACAAAATTTTTAAATTTAATAAAAAAGTGACATTTAGATTATCAAAGCGCCGCGAGTGTCCAAAATTTGAACTAAATATTGCCAAAGCGGCGGACCATGACCCGCTCAATTACATTATGGCTAGCCGTGTTGTAGAACGCAAAGCACGCATACGAGTACAATGCGGCGGTCTTAGTTTCAGCCGAAATACATTCTGGCTAAACGATAATACTCCGATTTATAAAACGCCCTGTGTTTTAAAATGTCTAGCTGTTATGTAATACGGCGTATTCTGCAATTTGGCTGCAACACATACACATAGTGGTATACGGAAACTCCACACAATACGTGCCGTGTCAAGAATCACTGCTTTTAAGAACTTACCCTTGACCCAACCACCTAGCAAGAACCTCTTAAGATGTTGGTCATGCTATCTTTGTTTTATTATGTGCGCGAAAGTAGTTAAGCGTCAAATTGCCTCTTTGCATGTTTTCAAAATTTCAAAACATTAGTTTGTAACGGTCGCGTCGAAGATAATTAATAAATACATAATCAGGAAAAGAAACTGGCTCTGGAGCTTTGAGCTATATTACTACGTAATATCGTACCGTATTCACGTATCGGAAGACGCAACGTAGATAGGCCTTCCAGTAGGTGGCTCGACGACATTGTGAAAGTCGCGGGCAACCGGTGGATAAATAAATAAATACCTAATCAAGAAAAGAAACTGACTCTGGAGCTTTGAGCTATATTACTACGTAATATCGTACCGTATTCACGTATCGGAAGACGCAGCGTAGATAGGCCTTCCAGTAGGTGGCCCTACGACATTGTGAAAGCAACCGATGGATGCAAATGGCAGGTTGTGGTACAGTGTGGCGGTCTAAGAGGGAGGCCTTCGTTCAGCAGTGGACGTCTCCGGGCTGATGATGACTAAGTAATATAGCTCAATGCTCTGGAGTGATGTTGCCGGAACACACCGTTCTGATGCTTGGTGAATGGAGACGGATTTTCGCATCACGCGAGGAATCATAACAGGATTTTTTTGGCAATGAGAATAAAGACAATAAAACCTACTCAGAGTATCAGACGTACCTAATTAAACGGCAAATAAAATATTCTCTGCCATATTAAACGTGAGAAATCACTTGAAAATAAAACAACGAAAATGTGTTGGATAAGACCCTACATGAAGGCTAGTTCTTTACTTTAAGTCTTCATCCATTATCATCGGCCTTTTATTTTTCACTGTTTGACGTAGGTCTCTAATGTGCGCACTGAGCTCGTTTGGCAACTCTCTGCATGCATTTTTTGGCTAACGTAACGCAGGTCGTCACTCCGCCTGGCTGCAAGATCGCCAGTACGTTTACCTAAACTCGGTCTCCACTCTAGAACCCGTCTACACCAACGATTATCGGTTCTTCAGGAAATGTCGCTGGCCTAGTGCTACTTCATCTTATTATAGTGACTATAAGTTGATACGATGGGATCCTAAAAATGTCTTTGGACAAGAAAAAAATGAAGAAAGAAAAATCAAGATAAATAAAACAAAAGTTTTTTGAAATTTCATTCACAGACAGCACTTTTGCATCTTTTGACGACCGCAATCGCGCTAAAATGTCTTGTGCTAAATCTAGCACGCTATCTCAAAGTAAGCAAAACAGCGCGAGCATGCCACTCTCCGTCCGCCGCATGGCGCTCTTACTTCCCACCGCGCAGGCTCGCAGGCACGTGTAGATTGCAACGCGTGCAACTACGGTGACCACACAACAGGCAATACATTAAAGTCCAGATCACCGCGCGCCGCTTTCTCGTTCGTCCATTTCAATATTTTAGCATTAATCGAATATGCTGAGAATAAGATTACAAGGGTTCAACAAAAACATTTTTTTAGATCTAAAGAAGTTTGAATACCTGTAAGTAGGATTTTAGGTTTTTTCCCAGGTTTAAGAATGAAAACATGCTTAATAAAAAAAAAGGTAAGTTAATAGAACTAGATGCAGTGGTGTTATAAAGGAACAACATAGTTTGTCCGCGGAAAAGGTTGCTACGGGATAAAGACAACGTGTATGTTATGTAGGATGCGAATGCTGTGAATTTTATTAGGCTACGAGGATTTTTTCAGTCCCGTCAGCTCTAAAGAGAGCTGGCGGTTCCTTCAATAACAACAAACTCACTTTCTGGTGTTAAATATCGATATCTATAGGCAATGCGGGCTACCTTTTGTTGAAATAACGATAAAAAACTGGCAAAAACTACCTGTTCGTATAATTCTGTTCTTTTTCTTTATTTTCGTGTGCTATGTTTTTTTTATTACAAATAAAGTAATGTATATTGTCTAAAAACAGAATTTTAAATACCTAAGCCTGCTTTAAATATACTATTGTATTCTTGCGAATTTATTTGTATTCAGTTTCCTGCGTTTTCTCGCCCATCCATTACAGATTTGTCATCAGCTTAGACGTGGTTGCAACGAGACACTTTCCCCTTCTTTTGTCCCGTAGAAACATTTATGCAACTTACGTGCAAGTGTACTTATACATAATGGTCTGCTGCCATATCTGTATCATTAGCCTCCTCCAACTATATTTATGTCCTAACTTTCTTACAAACCATGGTTTCACTAACCATGCGCTATAACTTGCGTTTACAATGTGAAGCACGCGCGCGAATAACATTGTTGTGCTATAAGAGTGCTCAAACAATTACATTATAAAGCGGCTGAAGCGTAATTATGATAACTCACTCGGACAATTATGTCAGGGGCCAGTTTACGAGATCTACTTAGATAATTTATCGCAGACGCGCCGTTTTTAAACATTCAGTCAGAGCTCTCTCTACAAATGTTTCAGTTTTTGCAAGATAAAATCATGTTTCAGGGTGAATGGACGACAAAATTATGAAGATTATATTAAGAAGACGTATTTATTATTCACTGCCTATCGAGCCAATAGGCATTGTAAGCAATAATTTTACAAATAACTCAGACGGATTGCCAGTTAGTAGCCATACTTTTTTAACTATATTATTGTACTTTTCTCAACTCTACTGTTCGAATAATAGTTCACTACTGGACATTAGACCTGCGTATCTGCGACCTGCGTATAAAACTGCATCCAGAACCACGGGAGGACGGGCAGCAGCGTCCTCTTGGTTAACGGTGGTGACCATTCTGCGATCCCCAAGCCGCCTGCCAAGCGTGGGGATTATGGCAACACCACTCTATAAAGGGGGAGGCCTTCGTCCAGCAGTGGACGTTTTATGGCTGACGACGACGAAGCGTGGGGATTATAGCAACCCCTCGCTATTAACACATCCATACATTTGACAGCCTAATAGCTCAATTGGTAGCATGTCTGCCTTCAGAGCTGTAGGGCGTGGGTTCGAACCCCACCCAGGACAAAAATGTATGTGATGTACATCGATGTTTGTTCTGTCTGGGTGTATATTAAGGGAGAGGCCTTCGTCCAGCAGATGACGCCTTCTGGCTGATGTGTACTGGACATACATACACCACGCAGTTGGGGTTGGAGAGTTCACCAATGCCATTGACTTTATTTTCCGGAATTATGCACGTTTCCTCACAATCTTTTCCTTCACTGAAAAACCAGTAGTATGAAAATCCGTAAACAAACTCAAAATAGCTCATAGGTACGACCCGGGATTTAAACCTACGACCACACTATTTCAAGTCGTTCTCCAATTAGACTACCACCGCTGACGAAGAGTTTGACTAGCCAAAAAGAAAGTTCAATTATTGTAACCTAAACAGTTGCCTAAGATAATATCTTGATAGAAAATCTTCTTGAGCTTGCGCAAAAAGTAGTCTCTACACGTATGTACCTATTTCGACTCGAGCGTGGTTCCTTTTTCTTGAGAAATATATTCCAGGTATGGTCCAGGCCACAATGAATAGGTAGGTAGGTTATCTTATCTTCTCGACATCATCGGTTACAGAAAAGAGAGTGTTGGGCTTTTGGGTGTCTTCAAATCCAGAGTAAACAGGTTCCTTTTAAGGTAAGCGTGCTCCATCCTAGACCGCATCGTTGCTTAGCATCCGGCAGGATGTGGTCAAACACTAGTCAAATTTAAAAAAAAAAACTTGATGGTCAATTGGTCAATAACGGTATGAACCGCTATTAAAAAAAATAAAAATATACAACCGCCTAATCTCGACAAATGACGTTAGTATGACGCGTCAGCCTTGGTACTGCACGTGTACGGCCTTACTTAAAAAAACTTCTCAACCGTTAGTCACTGCTTAAGATGCTCTGCCATCTTCTCTCTGACGTGAAGTGTAACATGCAAGAACAAAGAAGACAGAGAAGTTTAAGCAGTGACTAAGAGAATCGAGATTATTTTAGGTAAGACTGGTAATGCACAATATGCACCCCGCAATCTAGTAAATACTTAATACTAACTCGCAAGGAGCTCAATGGTTCGATTTTGGGTTTTCGAAAACATGATCGAATTCTAAAACTCATGCATCGAGTTTCGAAATAATTTACGCGAAAACTTTTTCGACATTTATTTTAATATTTCTCCAAACGAATCCAATATTGAAATGTTGTTATCCTTTACCAAATGCTTATGCTCTAATAATAAAATTTACTAGCTAGTCTTGAACTCGAGAAGTCGCGAACTTGAAAAAATATGCTGTTTGGGGAATCAGGGGAGTAAGGCAAGCTACTAAGCGTTTTCTATTGGCCTACGTACGTAAATCAGAGCAATGGTTCCGAAGATTACGTCAAACAAACATGCAAAAACGCCTCTAATATTATTGTAAAAGTATAGATTTTTATTTGAATCTCACGTGTCTCATACAACATACACAGGAAGAAGAATTACATCTGTCATCAGAATTCTCTCTCCGACACCACCCTTTGACCTTTGTCAATGCACGTGTATTCTATCTATGCAACGCCGGCCAACCCAACCCATGAGGACTTGGCCAAAATAGATAACTAAAACGTTACAAGAGCGGCTGTTAGTTTTGTTTAGAATATGCGATGATGGCTCCCTCGCTCAGCTCTAAAAATATTGGTCGGACGAACTGCTAGTGTAGCGAGATAGATTACTTGTGGACATAATGCGGACTGACAACACTACCGGATAAAGGTAAGGTTCCCAAGCATTGCTTGTTATATGAACTTCAAATATTTGTAATTTAAACTGTGTCCATAATGATATCAGATTACTTATAAAAAATTAAATCATTATTCGAATAACGAGTGGAACCTGCATTATATATTGGCGATTGCAATATCCAGACGCGAAGCTTTCCTACACCTACAATGCAGATGGTCAACTGCACTGTGCGCCTGTGAACCTTTAAAAGTAAATTTGGTTTCTCCAGCAACCTGCGTGGTCACCATAGGAGGTAGCAAAGTTAGCTCCTATGGAGAGCACGCCATTGACGGAAACGTTAAAGAGGATGATATTTATATAGATTTGGAAACGAACATGCCGAATCGCGGAGAATAAGAAAGCGGCAGGAAGACTAATTATGGCAAAGAAAATATTTACGGGTTGAAAATGATGATGACGAATAAGAATTAATTCATAATTTTCTATTTATTTTGAAGTAAAAAGTATATGATCTTTAGCCAAGTGACATTACTTTTGTAGTTTCCAATACATCAAAAATACATTATTATGGAATCATGTTTAAAAAAATTATGTGTTCTCATTCTCGACGTCTCCATTGTCGTCCCCGACACCCATTAAAGAAAGAAAGAAAATAATTTATTCCCAACTCCTCCCCCCCCCCCCCCTCGTTCTCTCCTTATCTTATTTTTTTTAAATTTGTTATTTTTTTTTTTTTTTATTCCATTACTGATACCAATAATTTTTAAAAAGATTTTAAATATTCAACAGTAAGGAATAGTCAGTGATGACTATTCGTAGTGAGGATATTGAGAACTTAAAATGTTAAACGTCCCCATACTGATTATTCCTAGTGAGAATATTAAGTATTTGAAAATGTCAAGTCCTCGACTGATTGTTTCTAGTGGGGACGAATAAGAGCAAATTACAGTTTAGCTTATGTAAGTGTTAATTTCCAAAGTCACCGACAGCTCGCAGGGTTTGCAAGTTGAAGTGGCGCAGGGCAGGCCACATCGCTCGAAGAACTGACAACCGATGGGGACCGATTTATGTATCCAAATGATCAATATAAATTTTGAATGTAACATTTTCATCATCCATATTATATTTGAGTTACAATTTAAAAGTTTTGTATGAGGTTATTGCTTGCAAAATAATATAAAAAAGTAACAATGATTGTACTGCTAGGATCACATTTACACTGGTTATTGTACATATAATAAGTTATATTATGAATAATTAATGAAATTTTGAAACTAACTAACCGATGGGGAAGAAAGGTTCTTGAGTAGCGACCGCGAACCGGAAGACGCAGCGTAGAAAGGCCTCCCACTAGGTGGACCGTCGACATTGTAAAACTCGCGGGCAACCGGTGGATGCAAATGGCAGGTTATCGTACAGTGTGGCGGTCTAAGGGACGCAGCAGTCGGCAGTGGACGTCTCCTGGCTGATGATGATGATGTGTTATTGAGCTTTTAAATACGCTGGAGGATCGTATTTTTCATCCTCTGTTATAACCATAATATCTAAATCAACATCTGTTTAGGGTCTGTCTTATATATAGTGTTATTGAATTAATGAGCAATATCTTAAGGGATCATTAAACTCATCATAATGGACAATTTGTACTATGAAACCAACATTGACAAAAGAGAAAAAAATCGGCTATCTCACAAAAAGAAAACAATAACGGACGACGAAATGTGTGGAGCAGCTGTATTTAATTTTTATTTTTTTTGCACTGATTTCATAGTAAAAATTGTTGATTATGATGGGTTCAATGACCCCCTAATATATTTATCATTAACTCAATAACCTTTTATACTGATATGTATACAGATAGATAAATTCTTTTTCAATCACACCAATAAACAACAACAACAATGTGTGTTAACACAAAGAAATAAATATCTAGCGCAATTGAGATATTTAGGATCAACAATATACATTTTCTAGTCTCTCACGCATCAACAAGATCACGTACAAACACACAGAAGATATTTAAAAATACTCGTAGATACTTATGATGAGTCACACATACACACCTCGTCCACCAAGGGTACTTCTGCTTGGGCAGAAAGACATAAACAACGTAATTATAGATGACATTTCATTTATACGTATAATATTTAAAGGTGGTATAACCTACAAGGAATGTAAATTTTCTGTGAACAGGATAGAAATTATAAATTACTAGAGGTCTCCCGCGACTTCGTTCGCGTACGGAAGAAATTCAGCCCGCTCCCAAAATTCACCACTTTAAATCATCCCGAGCAATTTTTTTTAGCAAAACTCTACCGACTCTACCAACTCCCCAAACGAATGAACTTGAATGAACTACCCAAATATCAATTTTCATCGCAATAACTTCAAAAATAAAGAACTTTCCATACAACATTCGAGCCCCCTTTCCTCCCTTCGAGCCCTCCTTAAATCGTCCTTTCAAAAAAATATTGAAAACAGCATTTTTTTTAATGAATTAACCAAATCCTAATTTTCATGACTAAAACTACAAAAACAAAGGACTATCATACAAACGTAGCCCCCCCTTTTCCCACCCCTTAGGGATCGAATTTCGAAATCCTGAAATCCTTTCTTAGTACACCCCTACGCATCGAGACGAATACACCCTCCAAATTTCAAGTATGTACGACCAGCGGTTTGGTCTGTGCGTTGTCTGTCAGTCAGTCAGTCAGTCAGGACAGAGCCTTTTATATATATTGATTGATTGATTGATAATTGCGTATATTTTAAGTAGAGTTCTAGAGTCATCATCAGCCAGAAGATGTCAAAGGCCAAGGCCTCCTCCTTAATAGGGAGGGGTTGCCATAATCCCCACGCTTGGCAGGCGGCTTGGGGATCGCAAAATGCGCAGATTACCACCGTTAACCGAGAGGACGCTGCTGCCCATCATCCGGTGGTTCTGGACGCAGTTTTAGGATATACCCAGGTCCAACAGTTGAGTTCTAGTGTGTCGACCACAAATCGGAAGACATACCTGTATTGAAGTAGACATCATAATCGATGCTTGGCAAAAATAAAGTAGTTCTTAACAGGGGCCACTAAAAAGTTTACTCCAACCCTACAGAACAATCACATTTTGAAGTTCCAATACCCTTCTTCCGCTGCCATCATCAGAACTAAGGAACCACGATCATATAACGATATTTTCAACTGAGCCACACAAATATTCGTCTCCCATATGTATTTGAGCCCCATAACTTATAAGATAAGGGGAGGCCTTCGTTCAGCAGTGGACGTCTCCGGGCTGATGATGATGAACTTATAAGTGGTCTAAAAAGTTGATTAAGCATAAGATTCGAACATAGATAGAGTGCAGAAGTCAGTCAGATAAGTTGTGTAGAAAGAAAATGGTCTTGAGATTTAAGTAAGTTTGTATCGACTAAGTGGCCAGCCCTAGAGTCAGCGTTAATGTGCTTAACGAAGGCCTCTAATATGGCTGGACGGTTGTTGTTAAGAGATATTATTATATAACAAACAACCGGGAACAACAATTTAACGTGTCATCCGACTCACGATAGCGCTCAAATATAAATGCCACTCACAGTCACCCATCAGAAAATAGACCTACCTAGTCAGGCTACGCCATGAGCGCTGTCTTGAAATTTGAGGGCACTAATTGTGCTTAAATTAAAAGCCCTTTTTGTTTAACTGGCATCACCAATAGCAAAGCAATGTTGACGTAAAAGCTGAGTTTGACATTTGCCAGGTAGAAGTGGTCGGTTGCTATTTAAAAATCGAACGTTACTTAACTTTTTGGCCTTGATAGTTCTCTTTCGGCACGGATCCTATACGAAACAACGTTCAATAAATGCCTGTAAAAGGAACTCGAATCAAATATTTGCCTATAGACTTATTGAAGTAATACCACAGAATAAATAATAGTACTTTAATACTAAGTTTTCTCTCCGATCTTGTAAAATTAAGCCTTACAGGCATGAACAACATCTCTTTGTATACTTAGGCGACTGCTCAGTAGTGGTGAGCGTTGTCCAACGTAGATAGTTGTACAACTATCTATCGCGCTACACAACGATCACTCGTTGTCCAACCATAGCAAAACTAGCTATTTCAATAACGAGTTGTTTCACAAACATCGCTTGTTATGTATGAAACGAAACCAACGTTATTTTCACAACGCTCTAAATTCGCGCAAACTATAGCGTATATGAAGTTATCGACATAGCGGGTTGGAGCGAATAAGCCAGATGGAGCGTTACCATGCGTGCGAATAGGATAGCTATACACGTTGGGCTGAGTTGAATTTAGAGATTGCGAAAATGTGACTTATTCCCAATGCATTTAGGATGATCATCGTTTGGTAAACGCATTTACGTTAAACCGTAACGTATCGCATTAAAAAATTTGGAAATAGATAGTTGCTAGAAATAGATAGTTATTTAAACGTTGTTGGCCAACGAACAACGGTTTCGTTGCGTTATTTGAAAAAACCGCAACGACACATTACTACTGCTCAGCGGCGTTATTCTGGACTAAAGAGCTATCGGAATTAAATAACTTTAGAGTTTGTCCATCGCAAACACCTTTTTGAACTAATTTTTTAGGGTTCCGTATCTAACGTGTGTCGAATAGAAAATTTATATTAAGCCTATGTCTTCTGTCTGTCCGTCCGCTTCATATTATTCTCATATAATTATTTTTTCTTGTAAATCATAATATTTCCAGTTGATTTTTTTTTACAGATTGTGCATTTCTACGTAACCTAAAAAATGTGTACTAAATATAATTGGAAATAAAACATTAAGGCCCCATTTGACCCCATACATACACAGACATATTTTGGTTTTCACCCAACGTCAATTCAAATTCAACTTTTTACTATCTATGTTGTGTTTTCCAAATTGAAGGAAAAATATGAGTTTTTTTTTAATTGGTCTATAATCCAACACTTTAGGTGTAGATTATCTCGGTTTTTAATTAAAAACAAAGAAAGTCAAGTGTAGAAACTTGTCGCGTCAACTGTACTGAAATAACCATAAGTTACCTATGGAAAACAAACTTGGGCCGAATGTGGAGCTGAAAAGTGGCACAAAATGAGATTTTTTAAATTAAAATATATATGTTGGGCCGATCACGGCACACAAAGTGGGACGAAAGCAGATTTTTTAATGCGGGACGAAATTTCGCGTGACGAATAAAATAAAATAAATTAATGAATGAAAAAAAAATTGTTGGATATAGCAAAAATCAATCTGTCTCTCTTTGACATGTATGAAGTAATGCTCTCTCTTTCATATCTTTTATTTACAATTATTAACAAGAGACCTTTGTTCTTAAGGCCTTGGTTTCGTGAGCTTATAAAGCTAGTAGTTGCCCTATGGTGTCCCTGCGACCCGGTACAGTAGAGAGCACTCACACCTCTCCTGCTATTAATACGAGTTAATAAACGAGTATGTTATAAAATCGTTAATGCGTCTTTCATTGGCTTCCATACATAACTCTAATAGGTTATGGGCCCAGTGAAATGAAATATAAAAAACACTTTAAGTGAAATAAAAACTTTGTGAACTCTGTCAGTGACAAGTGTTTGTGGTATTCCAAGCATTATTTGCTAAAACCAAAATAATGGAAAGCCAAAGGTTAAACCAAAATATTAAACCTTTTGATGGGGACAAATATAGTGTCTGGAAACTTAGAATACGAAATTTACTAAGTGAACTTGGTGTTTTAAAAATAATAGACAGTGATACTCCTGTGGAACTAGAAAGTGATAGTGAGTATTACAAAGAACTATGTGTGGCTAAAAACACTATAATTGAGTATTTGTCCGATTCGTTGCTCGGACTGGCAAGTGATGAAAATATCACAGCGAAGCAAATTTTCTTGAAGTTTGACTCTATTTACGAAAGAAAAGGCACCGCCACTCAACTTGCTTTACGAAAGCGCTTACTGAACTTAAAGCTGGCAGGTGATAAGCCACTGATGAAACACTTTCAAGAATTCGATGACTTGATCATGGAGTTGCTGGCTGCAGGTGCAAAATTAGAAGAGGTGGATAAAGTCACACACCTGTTTATGACTTTACCGAGCAGTTACGATGGAGTAATTACTGCTATTGAAACACTGACGGAGGATAATATCACACTTACAAGACAAGATAGCTTGACCAGGAAATTAGAATAATGAATGAAAGACGTGAAACAAGCTCTAAAGTGCTCCAGGCACAAATGTTGACGAAAGAGGTACAGAAACCAATTGACGATCACAATAAATATAACAATAATCAGCTAAGGAAACAGCAGTTTAAGAGAAAATTTAATAAAAACAAAAATGTTACCTGCCACCACTGTGGAAGAAAAATACATTATAAAAGAGATTGTTATTATAATAAAAGAGGTCAACAAGCTCAACAGCGTACCGAGAATAATAGAACTGTGCAGACCATCAATACATCTGGTCCTAATTCGTCGGATATCTCCGGGTTCGCTTTTATGGTTGGAGGCGAACAGTACGAAAGTCAAAAAGATGCAACAAGCTGGTGCGAGTATGACTATCGTTTTTGGTAAAAAAAAAAACGGTGGTGTGGAGATTTACGACAGGGAGGGTAAGACAGCAAATAATGGTGAGTCTTTGAACTATTAATTTAACTGGCATCAACTTTATGTTGATAGGCATGTTTGAAGTGCTGGAAGCTCAGTAACAATTAAACATCGTTCATAATAATAGTAATGAATTGTGGCATCAAAGACTATTATTGAGAAGACGAATTTCCTACAAATAAAAAGCAAGTGTATGTTTTCTAATTTAGAATGAATTGAAAACATTTAAATTAACTGATAAACTTTGTGAAGCTTGCATGGATGAAGGGCGGACATGTTTGACATTTGGTAGGTCGTAATCTTTAAAGTTATAAAAACGACCATTGTTTAAATGTGCACAGCGCGTGTGCCTGTGCGGTCCCATCACTCTTTCAACGTTTCACAACTATTTCGTGATTTTTGTGGTTGAACATACTTAATAGCCCTGTAAAGATGTTTTGTTTTTGCTGCGTTTCGATAAGTGTGAAGCTCATTTCGGTTTGAAAATTGTCAACCTCAATAGCAATAAAACGGTGGCGAGTATTTCTCAAATAAAATTAAGGTATTTTTTTTGTATGTAAGAAGGTATTAGTATATATTAGTTACCACTTAACAGTGTCATTTACTCCGTTTCTGACTGATTTGCCGAATGTATAATACGAACGGAACAGAACGTAGTCCGATTTATTGTCATGGTACCTAGTGCTAAATTAGACAAAACGTTCTGGGGTGAGGCTGTGTTGAGTCCCACTAAAGCAAGCGATGCGCTAACACACCAATTGATTGTGGCATGGTAGAAAGCCGCAACTATTTAAAGGTTTTCGGTTCAACTGTCTATTTTCATAGAAAGACTAGAAAGACCAAGTTTGATGACAAATCATTAAAAGCTATTTTGGTCGTGTATGAACCAAATGGTTAAGGTGTGAGATATGGTAACAGAAAAGTTTGTGATAGTCAGAGATGTGATCTATTTCTTATAAAGTAGACCGTGGAAGCCTATGGGAATTTCAAGTGGAAATTCTGGTCACTCTGACACTAAAACGGACACTCAAAGTTCATGCAAATCTGATATATTGAAATCAGATCACTGCATGTCTGATTTGGTAAAATCAGATGGTTCACAAACAGGCGTAATACCTGCACAATTAGGTCCACCGCCTAATAAATCTGTAGTCGAAACAGATATGTGCACAGAAATTTCAAATAAGTTGACTCTACCTAAAAATGAGCAACCTTCTTGTGAAAAACAAGTTAGAAGGAGTGAGAGGAATAAAAACTATTTACCCTTTGAATCTGAATCTGTATCTGTATTCCTTGTTCCTGTGTAATTGGGTATCTTATGATGAACATGATGATATTTACTCTTTGTTGTGTGCCACTAGCTTACTTTGTACAACACCTGTCTTTTGATGGAATTAAATCCAGGGATGATAAGCTTTTATGAACTGGATACCTATTTGATTTATACAAAAACTTTTTGCTAAAAATATTGTTGACTGTAAAGAACCTAATCATTTACAGTCTGTGTATGTCTGTATTCACTGTGAAAAATGATGAGTTTGGAAAACCTGTAAAATATAAAGCGCATAATTTAGTTGCTCGCGACTTCAGTCAGGAATATAATTTAACTGACAATAATGAAACTTTTGCCTTAGTAGCTAGAAGATCAAGTTTCAGATGTATATTAGATTTTTGCAAATCAATTCAATTTGCTTGTCCATTATATCGCCTTTAATACGACGTTTTTGAATGGAAAACTATCGGAAGAATTACATGATACATGAACATTTCTGAAGAAATCTCATATGAAGGCAATTTAGTTTGCAAATTAAACAAAGCTAAGAATGTATGGATTAAAATATTCCGCGCGCTGTTGTTTTCAAATGTTTGAACAAACTTTGATGGAAAAGGGCTTTCGATACTCATCAGCTGATCGCTGCATTTATACTCTAGACGCAGGAAACATTTGTAAATTGTAAAAACATTTTTATGTTGTGCTGTGTGCTAATGATGTCATTATTGTAATTGCAGATAATTATTATACCTTGAATAGTTTCAAAAACTACTTGATGACCAATATATAATGGTAGATTTAAGAGACATACGATGTTTCGTCGGTATATGAGCTGTACATATAGTCAGTATTAGAAAAGTTCAACCTGAGTGAGTCTGAGTAGTAATTCTCTCAGTCAGCAAGTAAAATTTATGAACTTTAAACTCAGATGAAACTACAAAGGCCCCTTGTATGAATCTGTTATGATGTTTAGTATATATAATACGTACTCTGTTCTCGTGGAGATCTGATCTTTTCTATAAACATCCTTAGTCGGTTTGCTAACAAAAGCGACCAAACATTATGGTCATGTTTAAAAAGGGTGTTACGTTACCTGAAAGGGACGATAGAATTAAAGCTGACCTATACCCGGGTTGAGTCGATTGATTGTAACGCAAATGATATGAGCGGTTACGTGGACTCATATTGGGGTAGTGATGACTACAACGAAAAATTACCACGGGTTATTTGTTTCAACTGTTTGAACAATGCACAATATGCTGGCAAACAAAGCGATAAATAACGGCGGCTTCATCTTGTGAAGCTGAATACATGGTTTTGTTAGAGTCTGTAAAAGAAGCTTTGTGGTTAAAGTCTTGAGTGACCAGTATTAAAGTTGAGATCCCTGGCGCCATTCCTATTTATCAGAATAATTTGGGATGTATAAGCATTGGTAATAATTCGACAAATCACAAAGGATTGAATTATAAAATATATTTTTCAAGGGAACAGGTGAAAAATAATTCGATTAAAACATTTATACTACCTTCTGGCCCTACTGGTGATCAGTTGGCTGATATAATTAATCCTAACGAAGTAGTTGCCGACTGTGTGTTTTTCGACATTGAAAGAAAAATTTGGGCAAATTAAGTAAGTAAATGTTGTTAATTGTAATTGAAGTCCATGATGTTTTGTAAAATGTGTAAAATTGTAAATACGATTTGTTTGACTGATGTTTATGAAATTAAATTAAGTAGATTAAAATGAAATGCTACTAAATTAGATTGGTCTGATTAGGTTTTTCTGGGTTTTCCCTAATCCTGTGCAACAAATGTTGGACCATGATGAATGTACTCCCAGACAGAACGGGAAGGTGTGAAGTGTCATTTTAATTGTAAATAGTTTTTCGAAAATGGTTTTTAAGGAAAGAGATTAATTTTTGAGGGGGCGTGTTGGATATAGCAAAAATCAATCTGTCTCTCTTTGACATGTATGAAGTAATGCTCTCTCTTTCATATCTTTTATTTACAATTATTAACAAGAGACCTTTGTTCTTAAGGCCTTGGTTTCGTGAGCTTATAAAGCTAGTAGTTGCCCTATGGTGTCCCTGCGACCCGGTACAGTAGAGAGCACTCACACCTCTCCTGCTATTAATACGAGTTAATAAACGAGTATGTTATAAAATCGTTAATGCGTCTTTCATTGGCTTCCATACATAACTCTAATAAAAATGATATGAATGATAATGATTATTTATTAATGATGATGATTTTTATTGTTTTTTTATGTTTTTTTTTTTAATATTTTGATGAATATTTTTTTTATCAGTTTTTATCAGTTTAATTTAATAACAGCTATTCCATTTCAAGTTTCCTGGTAAGTAACAGAAACAGGCACCTGTTAGTTGTTTTTCTTCCTAAATACCACTAAAGATACCAGATTACAAGATACAAGCGTGCTCCAACTTAGACCTTGTCTACGCCTCGGCGGGGCAAGGTCAAACGCGAACCCATTAATATATAAAAAAAAAAAAAAAAGATATAATGTAACTTGCAATGCCGCAAATCATCTTCACCTTTCCTTACTCACGTGTATTCCGCTGGTTAATCAAAAGCAGCCATTATTTCGATTTCAAAAACAAATACGAAACTGACTCACCTGTTTACTCAAGTGGCTGGCAAAATTTGGGGAGTATTGTGAATAACTAGGTATTTTGGAATGCAGGTACATTGCCATTGAATTCATTTAATCACGTTTATCTATATTATCTGAGTTTTTCGTTGCTAACTTAGCGGTTGACTTTTTTAAAACGAGATTAAAATTGTCAAGACCGTGATGTATTATTATGTTTTCTGTGTTGCGATTTCCATTTTAGAGGCTATTAAGATGTAGAGAAGGATCATGGCTCTTCGTGTAAGACTTTATAAAATCACCCGCTTATAAATATAAAATATCGTTTTCCGTCACTTTTATCCTCCATTATAAATAGCAAAACGATTACTCGGTTTAGTTCTGAAATATAAGAGTTTTAAAATTCAACATCTTGTTGTTCTACAATGAATTTATCAAGACAAAAGTAAATGCCTGCGAAATAAGTCACTACCGACAACAATTACCTATAGTTTAAAAACACTCTTTGACGTAATTACGAGGGCGGCACTGAAAATTTCGGGAATCAAGGAAGTGACACAACATTACTATTTAAAAATATATTTATTGCTTTTCGAAGTATTCTCCGCGAAATTTGACACATTTTTCCATACGATGGAACCAATCATTGAAGCAACCATTCCATTCGGAAGTTGGGGTCTCCAAAATGGCCGTTTTGTAGGCGTCCACAGCTTCTTCAGGTGATGAAAATCTCTGTCCACGCAATTTATTCTTTATTTTAGGGAAAGTATAGAAATCATTAGGGCTTAGGTCGGGGCTGTACGGCGGATGGTCCAATAATTCTATGTTTTCTTGCTCTAAAAACTCTTTTGTTCTGTGCGCGGTGTGAGAACTCGCATTGTCGTGATGGAGGATGATGCGGCGGTTGCAGTTCTCTTTACGGAGTTCAGAAACGACCTGTGGCAAACAAATGCTAGCATACCATTCTGCATTAACCGTTCTTTGTCCCTCAAGAGGAATAGTCGTAACATGGCCGGTTTTGGAGACAAACGTGGCCACCATTTTTTTTGCAACACTCCGTGAACGAACAATTTTTGTTGGCTTTAACTCATTTTCGAACATCCAAACTCGTGACTGGTTTTTTGTTTCGGGTTCGTACGCGTATATCCAGGATTCGTCACCTGATACGATGTTGTATACAGCATTTATTTATTTATTTATTTATTTATATAAGTTCACCAACACTGTGTACATCAATACATTTTTAAAACGGTTTAAAACTAATAGTATAAAGCCAAATGTCACAATAATTATAGGTGAAGACAGCATGCAATAACAATATTTTCGAGTAAAATTAAATAAAAAAAGTCAAAATAAAAATGTCAATTAAAACTTAAATGTAAAAACATTAATCATACAATTTGAGAATTTTATAGCAATAAATTACTTAACTATAAAATTATATATATACATTATTATCGATGATGCTCACATAGTCAGAGACCTTAAAGACTTCCTGAAACGAATAATGTTGTCACCAAAAATGTCAATGTCGATTGTCTTAGACATGGTATTATATTGACGGGTCATTCTAGATAAGGGTGCACTGAATCCCAGGTTCGAGCGAGAGCTCAGCGTAGAAAAAATGTTGAAGCGCGACACTCTTGGCAATGTTCGGGGGTTAGTTAGTGACAGTTCCGAAAGCAAATCTGGAGTGTCCAAAGTCCCGTTCGCAAGTTTAAAAAGATATAAAAGGTCCAGTGTATGCCTGCGATGTGTTAGTGACTCCATCTTAAAGTACTCAAGTCTAGATTTAGTGCTTTTGAGTTCCTTGGCAAGGTAACACGAATAGGTCAAATGCCACATGAACCTCTTCTGCACGCTTTCCAGTCTCTTTTTATAAACATCGTAAAAGGGATTCCAAACAACGCTACAATACTCCAAATTGCTGCGCACTAAGGAGTTATAAAGCATGATCTTTGTGCCGGCCGATTTGAATTCCTTGCAGTTTCGTAACACAAAACCAAGGCTCTTAAACCCTCTAGATGTAATATTATCAACATGAATGTGGAAACGTAGTTTATTGTCTAACGTAACACCCAGGTCTTTTATTGTATCGACGTTAGAAATAGCATTACTTTTTACAAAGAAGGATGGACGATCCATATGCTTAGTTTTTCTTGTAAAGCGCATAGCAAAACATTTGGACACATTGAGGCTCATATGGTTAGCATCACACCAGTCGTCTAAACGATCAATGTCCTCCTGTAACTTGTCGGCATCGTCCTTCGTATCCATTGGTCGATAGAATTTTAAATCGTCGGCAAAAAGAAGAAACTTAGAGTACTTGAAGCATCTGTCTACGTCGTTAATGAAAAAATTAAAGTAAACAGGGCCAAAGTGAGATCCTTGCGGGACACCCGAGGAAGCATCAAAAGGGTCAGAGGTATCCCCATTGACAACCACAACAGAATACCTTCCTCGAAGATATGACGCACACCAGGACAGCAAAGGATCCGCAATACCATATAAAGCAAGCTTACGAAGTAGTATTTCATGGCTGACTTTGTCGAATGCCTTGCTGAAATCGGTATAAATGGCCCCCACCGTGGAGCGCTGGTCGAGGATACGAGACACGTCATCAACGAAAGAAACAAGGTTTGTAGCTGTTGACCTCGATTTAGTGAACCCGTGTTGTTCCGAGATAATCAAGCTTTTGAAATGGCTGCAAAGAATTGGGAGTAATAACTTTTCGAAGGCCTTTGCGAATGTAGGCAGAATTGAAATGGGTCTGTAGTTGTTAATCAGGTCCCTGTCTCCAATTTTATGCAACGGTACAACCAAGGCTTTCTTCCACATGGATGGAAAACACGCAGAAGACAGCGATTTGTTGAAGATTAATCGTAAGGGGTAAGCCAAAGCTGGAGCACACTTAACAACAAAAACGGAGGGAATACCATCCGAACCAGCGCCCTTAGAAGGGTCAAGTCTTTCTAATATTTTTAACACTTGGTCGTCCCTGAACGTGATAGAAGTGAGGTAGTTACTCGTGAGAGCTGGCGCTCCTCCGGTGGAATGAGCCAGGTTAGAGTCAACGTCACATTCATTGTATACCGAAGCGAAGTTTTCAGCGAAAAGGTTACAAATTTCTTTGCTGCCTGTAGCTGATTTATCTCGCAGAAACATTTGAGCCGGATAATGACTACTGTTATTACGCTTGTGCTTTACAAAAGACCAAAACAATTTTGGGTTTGAACGCAAATTGCACTCCAGACTTGCTAAATACCTTTTGTAACATAAAGTCTTCAGTTCTTCATTTGAGGATCCTGCGTGGAATCTTTCGAGAGTTCTGACGCACCAAGTAACGCGAGCCGCTTTTTGCTCTTCACAGAGCGAATGCGGTATCCATCGGGAAAACAACTTTTTTACACCTAATTTTTCATGCAAGATTATTTGTATTTGACTCATGCCAATGTCTAAAGTTGCCTGAATTTCGCGGTATGTCACATGTCGATCTTCCTCAATCAGCTTACGCACAGCATCAACGTTTTCTTGGGTGACTGCAGTTTTTGGACGACCTTGACGGGGATCATCACTGAGCTTGACACGTCCACGTTGAAATTCAGCAAACCAGCGATAAATTGTGGTTTTGGATGGGGCTTTATCACCAAATGCAGAAATCATCCGGTCAACACACTGTTTTTGTGTTAAACCACTTCGAAAGTCATAATAAATCATCGCTCTTGAATTTTCTCGAGTCAATTCCATTTTCTCAACGACTAAACAAGTTTGACAAAACCTTGTGACAAGACCGAGAATATTTTTTTAAATAAATAAATGGTATTCGATTTTTAAAACCAAGGAGTTTTCAATTAAAAAGATTTTAATATGACAGAAACAGTGGAAATATTCCATTCCCGATACTTTTAGTGTAGCCCTCGTATCGCAAGCGTGCTCCATCGTAGGCTGCATCTTCGTTTAACATCAGATAAGATGGCAGTCAAACGCAAGCCTATAAACAGTAAAAAAATAAAAAATATACGGATCTCGTTTCGTCATAGTCATAACTACAAGTAATGAATAAGCCCAAACTCGACTTTGAGCCAGCCCTATCTAGGAGTCCTGTTATCCTCTCCCGGATTAAATAGATCATTTTGGTTGCACCCAATTATTATACATATCTATTGTCATCACGGTTAAGTATATATACTTGCATAGATACAAATCGATACGACAAATAAAAATAAGTAAGTCTCAATCGATTTTTATGATTTTCTTACACATTTAGCTAGTTATATAAAGCGAAGGTAATACAAGCGTTTTGAAAAGACGACCGCTAATTTCCTTAATTGATTCATACATACACCCCAAAAACATTGCCTTCGTTCTCTATCGAGTAAAAATTGTAAACTCACTCGGGCCGATCCTAATGTTACATTCAGAATTGTCCTATTTTTTGCGGCCGCAACGGAAATTAAAACTGTTATACAACTTCAAAACAACAATTAACTCACAACATAAAAAATAAGGTTACTGAGGCGAGGCGCCATATCAACAAAGCGCTGCTGCGCGTATGCTGCCATTATTCCACTGAGAGAAAATATATAAAGAGAAAAAATATCCTTCGTAAAACAACAACACGCACTGATACAGTTGGTAACTTTGGTTTCCCAGCTTTGTTTAGTTGAGGCACTTGTACAAATAATGTTCAGTGATGGAACTTTTTCAACTTTCAGCATAACATTAATAACTGAACTCACGAACTTTAGAATTGGAGATAGCACGCTCAACGCATCAAAGCGCCTCTACGACATCTAGGAATTTAATTAGGGAATCTGAGCTAGGAATTTTATTAGAATTCCTTACTAGGAATAAGGTTCTGAAATATAAGCCCAGGTTGGTTTAGAATGGCTAAAAATCAACACGACCGGATCCCGGTTTATACGACAAGCAAGATAGATATTTTGTCATACCTTACGAAATTTGCTAGCTTTACCGCGGTCTCCACCTTGGTAAGGACGATAGTAATACTTTGTAGCAAATACTACTTCCTATGACCCTCTTTATGCCGCAATGCAAGTTCGGACGAAGTGCGTGGTTCTAGTAGAACTGTTCTACGCGGTTTGTGCTGCTTGCAGTGGAAAACAACCGTAAAAGTACAAGTCGTGTTTGCGGACCTCTATTTGGGCGCAAGTCTCATGGCCGGCGGGCCCATAAAACTGTGACCTTCAACCATAGCCGGGCTAGTTTCCTTATTTCGGCTGATTTATTATCATGAGTTTACTCGAGTAAGTTGATTTGCTCTAGGGTCTGAATCTAGGCTGGAAGAACTGCAGGCTAATCATGTAACTGTTCAGGATCGCGATTTGTCATAATTATCACTTGTCAATGTCACGCCAAAACTTATTTGAACCTGCAGGGCAGGACGAAACGCCAAAAGACCGACGGATTGGCTTCACATAATTAGGAAATCAATGCAATTCGTTCGTTAACGATAGCGAGAGACAATACAAAAATGTCAATACAACAGTGACAATAGGGTAAATGCGTGTTGTGCCAACTCTATATAAAGCGTCACAAAGAAAAATTGACGACTTTCTTATACTTATACTCTGTTTTGTCTTATGGAAGCACTATGAATTAATGATTGGGGATTTTATACATACCCATCTAGTTGTGCAAGTCTGACTAACCAGATACCTACACTATATGCAAATTGAATTTATATTACTGTTTATCATACTGATAATGTTATGCGTTCAAATATAGACGGGATCGCGTAATACAGAGACTGTAAACATTTTTGCATTCTTTGTACTGATTTCTGAACATCCGGAAAGCTCAAAGATATGACATTTGAAGGCCAGCTTCGGATATTTCGCAGCTTCTTTTACGTGTCGATACTTATAGGTAGCAAAAAATATGAAAGAAAGCATAGTGGCTTAGATGTTCATCCAATATTTTCAACCGATTTCAAAAAAGGAGGTTCTCAATTCGACTGTACGTTTTTTTTGTATGTTTCCGATTACTCCGCTAATTATAAACTGATTTTGATTCAGAGGTCCCATATGCATTATAATAACAAAGCCACGCCGTGAGACTGTGTATATATAATGCATATTGTCTGTTGAAAAATAATAATAAGGAATTTGCGCCAGACCACATATTTCACGCGTCGCAGTTAAAATTAGTCTCAATTCCGTTGTTTTCCGCTGAAAATAGGGCGGTAGAGCGATTGCGACACTACTTTATGTACAGAATTTAGAACTACTCGGAGCTGTGACGAGATAAATTGTTTTCTTCATTGTATCTCGGATCCAGTAGATTTCTATTTGAATTTAAAATAAAGTTGTTTCAGTTCATTGCTCTGGATTTAAATAGGTGCATCTATATTATATTAGTCTCTGTATTCCTAGATGTGATCTTAGAAAGTACTAGCAGAACGCGGCGCTAATTTCATCATTATCAACAACACTGTTGAATAATTATAGGACTTTCTCTTGCTATACCATCTGCCACAATCCTGTGTTGATATAGTCCAGGATCGATCCGCGATGTGATCGTGACGATATCGTCTACCCATTTTGCAGCAGGACGAGTAACGCTCCATCGATCGGGGGCGCGAATTTACACAGTTAATAGTCTTCCCTTTATAAAAGCCGGCCGGCATTTCTGAAGGCCTGACTGGGCTCCAGAAAAGCTAATCTTGTTTTCATGAGCCAAGGTTACTAGAAATACCTAAAAGAGTGGTTTGGCTGCAGCATCACATAGGTAGGATGCATCGCCAGATGAAAGAAAAGACAGTATACTTATTATCAAGAATATAATAATACAGATATAGATATTTTGGTCAAAACCGCGGCATTTTTGCAGATATTTGTGTGCATTGTAAAACTGTTGTGGATCCCTGCATTGCGGACTGTCAGTGCAGTTGCAGTAAACAAAAGCATTAGCGACGTCGTCGAGTGGCGCCACACGGCACCAGCATTATTAATAGTACAAATACCTATAAGTATAATAAAAACCGGTAAGTGCTAATCGCTATCGTAGTAGCCTAGTTCCGAATCCGTTCCATTTGAAAATGTGAGGTCGCTGGTTCAAATCCCGAGCTCGTACCAATGAGCTTATGTACGCATTTTCATACCACTGAATTTACGGCTTTGCGCAATAGAATCCGGAACGAGGATATTCGCCAAAGAACCAAAGTTACCGACATAGCTCGCAAGGTTTGTAAGTTGAAGTAGCGCAGGGCAGGCCACATCGCTCGAAGAACTGACAACCGATGGGAAAGAAAGGTTCTTGAGTGGCGACCGCGAACCGGAAGACGCAGCGTAGGAAGGCCTCCCACTAGGAAGACCGACGACATTGTAAAAGTCGCGACTATAGACAGCGTGTGCATTTGGCCCAATCGCCGCCGTTCAAGGGTAGGCCTAAGTCCAGCAGTACCCATAACATATTCAAATTTCTAGTCGAACTTGCGCATCGAGGAGGGTTGTTCCGTACCAGACACACAATACATTTTGTTCAATTTGGAAGCTCAGACTCGAGTGTGGAATCTTTGTTTAATCTTGACCATTTCTTGACTCCAACTTTCTGGCTTTAATTGTTTGTTATTATATTTTAGTTTTCAGTTTGCCTTTGTACTATAAGTTTGACCGACTGACTTTTATGTATCGACGTTGTTATTACGGCAGTACAAAAATAAAAAAGGTATTTAAAAAAGGCACGTAGGTAAGTTTAAAATGTGATCCGACCATTATGTTTTTTGTTAATTATTTGAAAGACAATCCGCTGTAATGTGTTTTGTTGTGAATGCGGCCTTGCCGAATTTCATCAAGCAGAAATCAGACATTTAATAATGAAAGGATTAACAAACAATTTCAGTTTTAGGTATGAAATGTTGTTTGTATCAGAATTATACAATGTGTAACAAAAAGGTTCAACAATACTGAAGGGTATGTAGGTCCTCATCATTATGGACAACTTTTACTATAGGGCCAACACTGAAAAAATCAGCTGTTCCATACATTTTGTCCAAGGTCAATGAACTCTTTGTATGGAACAGCTGATATTTTTTTCGCGATTTCAATGTTGGCCCCATAGTAAAAGTTATTCATAACGATGAGTACATACATACCCTTCAGTGTTGTGCCAGAATAAATAATAGTACAACGTAGTTTTGTTGAACCTTTTTGTTACACATTGTATATCTGAGTTTCTGGAAGAAGAGAATCAAGAATCGAGTCTCCGAGACGATGTAAGAATTCTAACGATACGCCATACATCCAAATCTGTTCATGCATTTAGAAGTAATGGTGAAATAAAAAAACGCACACACATACATCAACCCTGAAAACATTACACTCCTTTTTTGGTAGTCATGTAAAAAAATTACAAACGAACAGAATGACGAATAACAATAGCCAAATGAACAAATACGGCGAGACAGTATGGCGATAGACGTTTCCATATCGTAATCTCACTTTCGATAAAGCTGTGTGCTCTGTACAGTACATTCTACAAAGGTACAGATATTTACTGATATCAATCCGGCAATCGAAGCATGTTACTTGGCATATCTTATCTTGCCATAATGCCTGTGTCAAAAGATAAAGATGCTTGAAATTGCCCTAAATTGGTACAATTTGGGACAGTTCATTGACTTTAGAATAGATAAATACCTACTTCACTTGGTACGTAGGACAAATATCAGTTTCCATACGTACATAAAAACTGATATACTTAAAATGTTAAAAGTGTGCTTTTATCACATTCTTCTACTCTGTATTATACATAACTATATGTATAGCGACTCGCGCTGACTTCAACATCGAGTTTTCTTTATATTCATATTCATATTCATTCATATTCATTTTATTGCGTAATTATTATTTACATGTCAAATTAAATTAAAATAATTATAATTATTAAAAAATTACACATTTAGGTATATAATGTCAATTAATTTACTTAAAAAACAACAGCACAATCGTACGTTCACTCGTATGCAAGGAATTCCTTGACGCTGTAAAAGGTGTGATCTTTACTTTGGGTATAAACAGACATAGGTACTCAAATGCGACTTTATTTTCAACCGACTTCAAAAAGGAGGTTCTCAATTCGACTGTATATTTTTTTATGTATGTTACGCGATTACTCCACCAATTCTTCTTTTTTTGTTTGGTAGCTAATACTTCAGAGGTGGTCCCATATACATTTTATCTAAATCGGTTCAGTAGTTTGGTTATTGAATCAAAATTACTAGAAAATATGAAGATGTCATCCAGCAGCAAATTTTCTCGATTCTTAAAAACAGGACAAAGCTACGAATCTGTATAAGTTTGTCTCGTTTTCGCACGACATAAAGACACGACAAAATTTTCTCGCGGTGCGCATGCTAGCCCTGCAGGTATTCGAAGTTGACTCGGTTGTATAAAAAAAAAAGTATTATTAACTATTTAGTGATGGTGATATATAATCATATAATTTCAAAATGATGGGCTTTTAAGCTTGTATATTATGGTGGTCATGTAGCTACACATTAGCACAGACATTCTGCACATGCATTGCATTTTGCTGACATTAGGGAATGCAATATATGGAGCGAGCTCGGTACCTCAGTCACCTCCCGCCGGGCATGGTATTCGCTTGTAGCGTTCGTATTAATTTGTTATTATATTTGCTAGTTGTATTCATTATATTATTTTTTTTTTATTTTCGCCCACAAAACAGAATATACACAATACATTTCAAAGCAAAAATGAGAATAGGTGCAGAGCTTGACTATATTCCTAAGCATGGTGTACACAACATGATCAAGATAAGAGCAGCATGTAAACAATGGTTAATGTTAAGTAATCAAAACGTTGAAAGTTACTAAAAATCAAAGAAAGCTACACAAAGTTGAGAATAATTCAGTGTTGTAGTTTTTGTAAAATTGCCAATACATCATGTTTAAATTTAGGTAGCTTGAAGTCAAATATATCAATGCAATAGGGTAGATGACTGATGTTTATATCGTTGAAACCAATAGCTTTGATGAAGAATTTAAGTAAATATAATATGTTTATTGAAAACATTATTTAAATCGGTTAATAATGTTTTGATATATGAGCGTTTAAAGTTTTTATTAGAGACAACTCTGTCCCTTTCCCACGAAACAAAAAATGACGTCACGCCTTACTTGTCAGAATATAATTTATATGACGTACAGAGAATTGACGTCACGATTTGCTGTTTCGCCTCTATGTCTAGCATGATATTAAAATGCTTATAACTTGCTTATTTTTAATCAGATTTTCATTTTCTTATCAACAATCAGCTATATTTATGTGCCAAATTTTAATAGGACAATAAAAATAAAAACAGTCATCTAGCCTATTGTGATGGTCCACTAAGATATCATTATATTGACGACACATCCTGACCACAGGATTGTAGTAGGAAGTATTGTTTGTTATTGGTAAGTAAGTAAAATAAAACTGTTGATTTGGCCTGAAGTGTTTCATTATAGGACTCATTTAGCCATTACGTATATTAGTGGTAGAGTAGTCATATCAATACAATACAATATAACTTTATTGCACACCAGAAATATAGAACAACTTACAAATAATCAGGGTGCATTATTTGGCAGTACAAGGGGGGCCTTATCACCTTAAGCGATTTCTTCCAGGCAACCTATATCAGTGGTTAGACAGTCAAATAAGATCAGCGGTAAACTCATTTAGAGCTTTGCACAAAACGCCTAAGCATCGCACATTAGAACGATTTCAAAAACGTACACTTTTATGTTGAGAACATTTATCTAAGTCTAGAACTAGACTTTTAACACATCAAGGTCACAGGCAGTGCCGAGGTTTGGGCTATGGCAATAAAAAATTACTCTTTAACAGTTTAGTCAAACATTGAAAAAAAATACAATCTACTTCAAAGTTCAAACATAGGCCCTTTCAAACACAAAAAAGAATTTTCGTAAGCCAGGCCGTCACACTTAAACATATCTTGTAAACTACTGAACCGATATTGATGAAACTTGCATACGTACATATAATAAACAAACAAATTATACATACACCCTTCATACCCCTATAAAATCTTGTATTTTATTTGTTTGGAAGCCCTAATAGATTATCATATGTAAATATATGGCAGTTTCAATAAAATTACATACATACCTACGTATCGAATTGATAACCCACTTTTTTGAAGTCGGTTAAAAAACTACTACTACGAGTAAATAATGTAATGCATGAGTAGGTAACGGAAAAACCATTTCCTACTTTGTGAAAAGAGGTGTTAGCTGTTAAGTTTATAATGGTTGTTACAGTTTTTTGAATTAGCACCTACTCAGATGATCAATCATATGACTGCGAATCCCTTCACATCCGCTTGTTATAATAAACATTTTGGTGACATCATCACCTATCCGAGCTGCCATTCCAGCGCCCTGTGGTACACCACGCGACCTTCGAAAGGGACGGGCCCTGGCTACAGTTATCTATTCTACGGCTACTGTACCATACAATCTACTATTTATTCTGTGTCTGTAGCTACGCAGATAGAAGGGCCGGCGGATCAAAACATGTTTTTGTTAGGCATTTTAATAGTATTATTCTCCGTTTTGAATGTTTATATTGGTCTAAATTCAAGTTTCAAGTGGCTTTTATAGGTACCTATGTACTTCGCGATACGTAGTTTCGTATTTCCTTCTTAACTAGAGTGATTGTGAGTGCTCTCTAGAAATACATTGTGGGGTTAAAGAACAAAGGAGATATTCAAATCAGGCCAAGGTGAAATTCGCAATCGCATGCAAATCAATGCAAATCGCTCATTTTGGTGTAAAATTTTGAGTTTGTAAGATTTTAGTGGGACAGATTACATCCGCGTAAACTCTTGGTTAGCTCTTCCCCACTAGAGCTGATAATAGAGATAATGTTGCAGTCTTCTACCGTGCCTATTAACCTCTGTGTGGTGTGTGCCTTACCTATTAACCTCCTGTGTCCTCGGTGTAATCCGTCCCACCAATTTAACTAGTGGTACAAAGGAGGTGAACTTAAAAAATAATAAATAGGTAGCTACCTGTCTTTTTTCCAGTGAAAGCTAGAAGCTGAGTGAAATTACTCAAAAAAACAAAACTCAAGAAAACTCGTAAAAATGCATGCATCTACGAAAATAACGTAAACAACTTGAGAGTCTTTTGAAGCCATAAAAATATTTTCAGAGCATCTAAAAATATCAACACAAACAGTTCCACATCAACATAAAGCTGTTCGATGATTGCCAAAACAATATTTTGTTAAGTACGAATATACCTACACACATTTAAACGCGTGATATCATCATTATCATCATCTACCTTATGCTAATTTTTCATTTATTTTCTCGTATCTTATACTCCAACAAAAATTTCGTCATGAGTTCCCGGCGCACAAAATGATGAATATTAAAAAGCCCAGCTATATGTCAACATCATCCATCGGCGCCACATAAAAATATTATTAAAACGAATATAAACGATATCTCAAGGTCCGCCTTGAATATGAATCAGTGATGAGGTGCCCGATTAATTTGCATAATCGGTACCAAATCGAATCAACAATCGACTAACATTATTAGCTGTAGAAAGACATAAAAGGTAATAAATAAATATGAATTATGAAACAGTTAATAGTCAACAAAAAATACATAAACGATTTTTTTTTGTATTTAAATGTATTTTTACAGCTCGCCATAGTGTAGTACTATTATTTATTCTGGGGCCATAGATCTAGTTTATTTATTTATTACAAAAACAAAAATAGTATCATAACAGTCCTAGACCAAGCAGATACTTTTGTTACAGATAACCAACTTTAAACTTATAAAACTTATAATTATAATTATGCTAATTGGTTTAAACTTAATAAATATAAAGCTTGTGAATAATTTAAATTAGAGGTTTTTCATAAGAAATTTCACGTAGTCAGTTAATTTAGTCTATTCAACACATTAACTCTGTCATTAATTAACTTATTTCTTTAGTTAGTTAGGGGTTCTTTATGCGTTGATGAATAAATAATAAAATTAAATTCCATCCATAATTTCTCACATATTTAGATTTTAATGATTTTAATTCTAACATTAAACATGGAACATTTAAATCGATATTTTTATTTATTACAAAATAATATGCATGATTTTTTATTAATTAAAAATCTGACCCGCAACGACGCAAAAAATCAATCATCGAACTACATCTGCACAAATAACGAAGTTAGAAACATTTTAGTTTCAAATTAAGCACAGAGGCCGTACCGTGACGTGTTTAGCCACGATAGTACGCTCTGGGGCCGTACCGTGAACTGCTTATAGCGGGACCGAATACGCTCAGCTGCCAACGCTGCGCGACTGTGAATTTTATCGCCTCGCAATAAGGTTCGCGGTCGCGCAGTGTCGGCAGCTGAACCTATTCGGTCCCGCTATAGGCAGTTCACGGTACGGCCCCAGAGCGTACTATCGTGGCTAAACACGTCAGATACCACGATACCAAACAAATTATATACATACTATCACGTGTTTTGCTAGAAAGGGTCAGATCATTTCTTTCCAAAAACCTTTAACGCTCACATTTCAGAACTTTACCAGCCGAATTCAATTAATTCTTCGATTTAAATTATCAGTTACTTACCCTGTGGTTATAAGCTTTAGGTGTACTAAGCCGAAAGGAGGTCCTTGTACGTATCATTGTGAACACCTTTTACTAAGAGGGCAACCACGAAATCGTGACAAAAACAGCTGTTTCATAGAAAAGTTCATTGACTCTTTACAAAATATATACATGGAACTGCTGTTTTTTTTTTCGTTTTGTTGGTTTACTATCCCTGTATATACTCTATTTGAAACATAAAAAGGTAGGAGCTGAAATCACAGCTTAAGGAGTTTCTTACAATAGTTAGAAACATACAAAAAAAACTGTATCAGACTTGTACTTAGTTAAATAAATATTGACATGAAATTTGCCCCATCGTGACTTCGACTGTTTCTTTACATGATTTCGCGAAAGTTAGCAAAGACGATAGATTTAGTTAAAACCAACTTTCACGACTATATAAGAAATAATGGCCCTCTGCAGCGTCAAAAACAATCAATTATTATAATTTATTCAAGTGACACTATTTTTACACAATCAAAGCCATTTATATTCTAAATTTGGGACAAACACGAGGCTCAGTTGGCAGACCAAACGTCCAGCATACGTTTTCGCGATACGACACTGACGAAATACAAAATCAATCTATATATTCATATATTAAATTCCAGGTGTTAGAACTATTTAGTCGAAATGGCAGATTCAGAATTCTACTTCAGATTCGAAGAGATATCAAACAGTTTATATTGTGACAGAGTACTGTGTCGCCAACAAAATTGTATAATAGAAGCTATCATTACTTCGTCGAGCTCCCAGACACATAGAGGCTATTTAATTCGGTTGCTAGGACAGAATTAGACTCAATAAGGTTCTTACGATTGGTTGAACAGTACTAATCAGTTTAGCCGTTTGTCAAATGTAAAAAGTTCCATTGCAACCAAAGATGATATAATACGATTGCAACTAAAGGAACTTTATTTTTAACAGTTTTTTTTTAAAAAGATGAGGTTATGTATGTTTATTTTTTTATGTATGTTCACTGATTTCTCCGTCTATTATGGACCGATTATGAAAACTATTTTTTTATTTGGAAGTGTATACTCCCTAGGTGGTCCCATATTAATTTGAAGTCGGTTGTATTTTTTTTAAAAAGGTACTTGTAATTTGAAAATGTTTTATTGATTTGAAATATATATATATGTTTTTTATATGTTTATAGGCTTGCGTTTGACTGGCATCTGGTCTGATGATAAACGAAGATGCAGTCTTCAATGGAGCACGCTTGCCTAGAAGAAACCGATTCACTGGCGACTTGAAGACACCCAGATTATAATTATCGAAAATAATGAATACAGTTTATATTGCTTTGATTTACATAAGCGATGAGTTTGTTATCGTTCCGCTTGTGATGATATTATGTAAATATTCATATTAAAATTAGTATATAAATATAATATGTAATAGTATACCTATTAGATATGTGAATGTGGTTATAAATATATTTTTAATAGTTTTTATTACTACAGAAAAATACATACAAACTAACTAACTTAAATACTTAACCTACTAACAAAACACAAAAGGATTGTATCCAGACCGATGAAAGGCTAAAGACAATCCAAGTGCTCAAACCCACTGCCAATCAGCAGCGCATTCAGCTTGCTGGTGACACAAATGGCAATTCTGCGCTGGGCCAAATAAACGCCAGCATTTTGATCACGGATCGCTACGACCAGGGGCCGTACCGTGAACCTCTTATAGCGGGACCGAATAGGTTCAGCTGCCGACACTGCGCGACCGCGAACCTTATTGCGAGGGATAAAATTCAGTCGCGCAGCGTTGGCAGCTGAGCGTATTCGGTCCTCCTAGTAAAAGTATTCTTTGATCCGGTCCCGCTATAAGAGGTACCGTGAACTGCGATCGCAAATACTTATCAAAGCGCCTGGGGCCTTATTTTAGAACCGTGCGCTAAGTTGCGCATACGAAAGGAGCTGACTTTCAAACGATATTGAACCTTATTCCAAACAGTATCGTTCGAAGGTCAGCTCCTTTTGCATGCGCTACGCTTGTGTACGATTCAAAAATAAGGCCCCAGGCGCTTTGATAAGTTTTTGAAAACGAAACTAAAGCATTATAAATGCGAAGTTTACTGTAGACTTTACAGGTTTGCTTGTTCCTCTTTCACGCAACAAAAAGTATCGGATAAACCTTTTCTTACATCTTCAACAGCCGAAAGACGTCCACTGCTGGACGAAGGCCTCTCCCTTAAAGGGAGGTGTTGCCATAATCCCCACGCTTGGCAGGCGGCTTGGGGATCGCAGAATGGTTACCACCGTTAACTGAGAGGACGCTGCTGCCCGTCCTCCGGTGGTTCTGGATGCAGTTTTAGGACATACCCAGGTCCTCAGGTTTTCTTGCATACCTAGAGATAATAGGCAAGATGACTGATGTTTAAATCGTTGAAACCAATAGCTTTGATGAAGAATTTAAGTGAATATAGTATGGTAATTGAAAACATTATTTAAATCGGTTAATAATGTTCTGATATATGAGCGTTTAAAGTTTTTGTTAGAGACAACTCTGTCCCTTTCCCACAAAACAAAAAATGACGTCACGCCTTATTTGTCAGAACAGAATTTATATGGCGTCCAGACAAGTGATGTCACGATTTGCTGTTTCGCCTCTCTGTCTAGCATGATATTAAAATGCTTATAAATTGCTTATTTTTGATCAGATTTTCATTTTCTTTTCATTAATCAGCTATATTTATGGGCCACATTTGAACAGGACAATAAAAAAAAACCAGTCATCTAGCCTATTGAAGAGCCAGCAAGAAATAGGATATTTATTATTCTGAATAAAAAAACATGATTTCTAAGGGATACACATATTCTGACATTTTCTGATTAGGATTCTGACATACACACGAGGAGAAACCCCGGGATACGTTAGTATACAAATAAAAGTAAAACTTACAAAAAAAAATGTTAACTTATAATTGTAATTTATATGCCATTTATACTAAATATATGGCCATAGATCTAGTAAATAATCAGATGTTGCCTGATGGTAAACAACATACATAGCTCATAACATGTAAAATCTTTTATTTCTCTCTCCGAACAATGAAAAGCTGACAACGATCCTTCGACTAACTGACCTCAATTCTTTAAAATATTGACATAGGTGTCGCTGCGCGCGACAACGCGCATGGCAACAAGATAGTGTCAAAATAATTGACACTATCTTGTTGCCAAGACAAGAAAAAACAAGAGATAACAAGAGAGATTGTAAACAAGAGATAAAACCAGTTCTAACTTCTGGTACAAATGTTTTTCGTCACCTTGCAACTGGGGTGCCTTCAATGTTTTGTTCAACAATATTAAGACCTATGCAAGTAAAAAAATATGGTTGAATATTAGACTGTTTATAAATACATTTATATACATTTAATCCCATCTAGAAACCTGAAAATTATACCTATACAGTAGCCGGCTTATTGTAAACTCGCCTCAAAGTTAATTCGCCATACTTTTTTAAATTCCATACATTCAAAGTACACGTGCCACAGTCATTCTAAATTATCTATTAATAAAACAAATAATTTAATTTATTTAATAAATGTCGTCAATTGATTTATAGTAAATAAATACATTTCTATTATATAAGTTACATTAAGTAGTCAAAATTGTCATAAAGCTCCGCCCCAGTGCAGGTTTCACGATAAAATTATGATATTTACATTTATGTTTTTTTATACGGGATTTCTCACGTTTAATTAAGTCGGATTCTCCGACTATAGTTTCGATCACATCTGGTGACCATTTTCAAGGAATGAAATAGAGTAAGATGTCAGTGTGTCAAAACCACGTCAGTTTTCATAGTAAAATGATAATCGTTTAAAAAAAGTCATTGATTGCCCGTAGTCCTACTACTTATAGTATGAACCGGTAATTATACAGGGTTACCCTGTTTTTAAAGCTTAAACAGGAAGAAAAATTATGACCTCCGGCAGGGCTCGAACCTGCATACGAGCAGTCGCTATGGGTTACCATAAGTGTGGAATCACTTCATACAAAAATATTCAAAATAGTATACAGGGTTAGTTCTAATCAGTTAGCATCCTTTTAAGGGAATATTCTGTGCACCAAAACAAACAACTTTTACTATGGGGCCAACATTGAAATCGCGAAAAAAATATTAGCTGTTCCATACATTTTTCTCCAGGTCGATGAACTTTTTGTATGGAACAGCTGATTTTTTTTTCGCGATTTCAGTGTTGGCCCCGTAGTAAAAGTTGTTTGTTTTGGTGTACAGAATATGCCCTTAAAAGGATGCTAACTGATTAGAACTAACCCTGTATGGGTAGTAAAATTATATTTCCACAGGTAGTTAATTTTAGTCGTAGTAGTACCAACGAAACTAAATTACTGACGCTACTATATACCAGTAGGACTATGAGGCAGGAGCTCGGGCAATCAATCACTTGAAAATCACTAGATTTGTGCTTAGGACTTTTATGATTGTTAACCGTTAAAGAAAATAATATTTGTAAAAATATTCAATAATATTAATAATACATATTTAATAATTTAATAAGTTTTACAAATTTTAATATTATTTAATAATTTTTACAAACAAATTATTTGTAACCTATACAATGCAAATGTAACGACTGTATTCTGTTTTATGTATCAAATAAACAAATATAAATAAATAGATCGCCTCTAAATTGACAGTTGATATTTAAAAGACCTACTAATGTAAAGAAGTTAGGACTCTAGAGTTTGTTTACGTTCTGTAATCAGAATATAAAATCGGGTCTAATTGCCTTTCGAATCCATAAATCGAGATCTATAAATGCTCAGAAACAACACATTTGGAAACTGGTTTATTGGCAAATCTTTTTAAATTCGTAAACTTGTTTAAATAAGAAAAGTATTCCACTAGAAAACCGTTTTGAAACAGTTTATGTGTAAAATTATATTAAGTGATTTATATCTTCAAAAATGTTGAAATTGGCAAGCGAGATATACTGGAGGCGGTATTCTGGGCTGAAAGAGGTAAGCGAGTAATCGATCAGACATTAAGGGCTCTATATTCCAAAGTTGCCCCTCGCAAAATCAATGTTATTTAGTCAAATTACTATATTTAAAGCCAAAAAACATCCGACTTAGTAATTTTTACGGTTGAAAACACGATTAATTATACTTTCCTCGATAGAAAAAAATACCGAAATGGTCCCTATATTGAAACTTTTTTTAGTTATATTTCCTAATTACAGCACATAGTTACATAAAAATATAATGTTTTAAAAGATAATAGTATTTTGGAGAACATTTTACGGTTGAAAAGTTATTAATTACGATACTTTTCGAGTAATCTGAGAAAAGCTTAAAAAATCGAAGATTGACACGCACGAATCTTCGTAACCACCATATTTTTGCTCCGCTAAATGTGACCCTACGCGTACCTGCGGCGCTAGCATGTAACTTTTCGGGATCGCGATTCGGATACGAGTTGTCAAAAATAGACACTTGTCACTGTCACTGCCAAAACTCATTTGACCCTGCAGGGCAGGATGAAACGCCAAATGACCGACGGATTTGCTTAACTTAATTAAGAAAATCAATGCATTCGTTCGATAACGATAGCAAGAGAAATCCCTCCGTGATACTGTGAAGCTGTGACAGTGACAAGTGACATTTATGACAAATCGCGATCCGAATCGCGATCCCGAACAGTTACATGATTAGCCTGCCGATACAGCTTTAGACTAATGATAGATCTCATTAAAAAATGTGCTTGAAACGTGGAATATCCTGACCTGGTGTACAAATTACTTTTATTTCATCTAAACTGATTGAAATTCCGTTATTTTATTTTGCTGGTAGCTCCGTAGCGTAAGTGGAAATAAACCGGACAATCTATTTGCCTTTATTTCCTTCGCCACTCGGTTCACAGATGCACTAACAGTTTGTTCTATAACTATACCGAAATACACGCATGTCGGAGGTCGTTACACTCTTTATCACCGCAGACCATTTACTACATAATATATTTGGTTTGTAATGTCCGTGATTTATAGAAAAATGCAAACTACTACAGAACACTGTTGAATATAGAAGCCTGTTAAAGATTATTTGCATAGAATACTGTCATAATTAAATAAGATGAATGTCTTGCTGGTAATAACATTAAACATAACGATGTTAGAGCTTATATAAACATATTATTGTAATGGTACACGTGTACAAGATTAGTACAAATATAAATTACATATTTATGTTGCTCTGGCTCTGGCAAGTGTATACAAAACATTACCGTAATTGCATTGTGTATTAAATCGTGGTAGCCTAATCGGGAGACCGCTCGACTTGTAATTGTGAGGTCTCGGGTTCAAACCCAGGCCCGTGAGCCCAATAAGCTCTTTGGAGTTTATGTACCACTGGCTTTTTGTTGTAGGAAAACATCGTGAGAAAACCTGCGTACGGAGAAGAAATTTAATGGCATGTGAATCCACCAACCCGCAACTAGGCCAGCGTGGTGGATATGGCCCAATCGCTTTTTGAGGATAGGCCAAGTCCAGCAGTGGACAATTAAAATCTGATTATACACTTGTGTGCGTAAGCGTTCGCACCGTAACCTGTATTCATTTTAATAACATAGTTGTACACGGCAGGCTTTGGTGTGGGTCATAGGGGCGTCCATTAATAACGTGAGGCGTTTTGGAGTTCGAGCCGAACTCACCCAATCTCACGCGGAGGAGAGAGAGGTGGTCTCGGCAAATATCACGTAACTTTTTTTCCCGCAAGAAACAGCTTAAAATTGCGAGAAAACTGGCTAAATCAGAGGGACACTAAAAATCCAATACGCATTATGATAAATCTCACATGAGATTAGGGATGGGGGGAGGGGCTCGAGTCAAATCTCACGACATTCACCAAGAAGGGAAGAATCGAAAAATCGCCAAAATCACTTCACGTAGGTAATTAATGGACGCCCCCTATACCAATAGCACTTCTGCTAACAGTAAACATCCCGAACTGAGACCTTACGATTTTATATCTTGACTAACTCTTGGCCGGTTTTGCTCTTATTCGCAATTCTTGTTAAGTGAAAATAGCCAACATCAAAAAATACTATGAAATTGTAGAACCTTCATACTAGGTTTTGTAAAGAGTGGTTAAAAATACGACTGGTACGCGAGAACCAACATCTCACCCAACCAACATTCTCGGAGAGATGAAAGCAAATGCCAGTTGCAAACTTCGCTCGCTTCACTTGCTCGGTCAATTTATCATGTAGAGAAGCAGCCTGTGAGTTTAAGTATTAAAATCCAGCCTGTATAATGAACCAAGGAATATTTATGAATGAATAAACAAGAGACTGTAAAGGCTCGGCCACATCTCACCCGCGGGGACGCACGGCGCCGGCACCATGATACGGCGCGTAGCGGCACACCGTTTTACGATGGACATCGTGCCGTGTAATGTCCGACATCTTTTTTGGACAGCGAGTGATCGTCGTTTTTTTATTTATATGACTTCTGCTGTTGGCCTCAGATGGCCTCTACAGCGTCACTGGACTTTGGAGTCACCGGACTTTAGTTAACTTCGTACGTTTCCTCTGCTTTATATAACTGACTCACCACCGCGTCAGCGGGGAAGCAATTAGCTATCGACAATTTTCTGATCATGAAACGTTATATAGATATAGATGTTATGTCCCGTGCCAGTAAAAGAGATACATTATAGTTGTATAAATAGTTGATGGCTGACTGTTCACACTGCTGGCGAGTATTGGTTTGTCGAAGAGCTAAGCGAACACTCGCTGAGAGACTCTCGCTTACTACATAGGTATGCGAGTGAATAGAGCGGACTAGAGCAAGTAATCGGCCCTCACACTTGCGCACTCGCTCTCGGTCCAGCGACAAAACTATTAGAACTACGCACTCGCTGCTCGCCGACTTGTTACTAATTATTAGCTCTACTAGCTGATCGGTAATCGCCAGCGGCGGACAGGTTTGAGAATAACCGACATCAGCAGGGCTAACATGCACACCGCGAGAAAATTTTGTCGTGTCTTTATGTCGCGCGAAAACAAGACAAAATTATACAGATTCGTAGCCTTGTCCTGCTTTGTAGAATCGAAAACATTTTCTCGCGGTGCGCAAGTTAGGCCTGCAGGTCGGCCGTATCACGTCGCGCAACAGCGGCGATAGCACCGGGCCGTTCATTTTAACGGTGCCGCACCAAGAGATGTGGCCGAGCCCTAATTCTGAATTTGTTTGTTATGATTATGATAAAATCATCAGCAAATGTCTGCCACAAATTATCAGATGTCATAATGGGTTTAAGTAGAATGAGAATCAAGGCTGTTTATAATAATATTTATATCTATGATAAGGCGACAAGGAGACAGCTCAGTGGTTCGGTTGACACACGTCTCTAGTAGGAGAGCCTTGACTGCACCCATTGAAATTCAAATTGTTTTAAGTGGGAAGTTTAGCGGACGGAATAATATATCACACCCGTGTCGATTTGCATATTCAGTAGTCTGGTGACAGAATAAGACTCGTCTAGTCTTCTTCTGTAACTTAGTAACGGGTCTTATACCCAAAAACAAAAAATCTGAAACTATACGTGGAACGGCAGCATTTAGCCGAAAGGAGCTCATTGTACAGATCACTGCGAAATACTTTTACTATAGGATAAGCCCTTGAATTTATTTTCAAAACCGGTTTTTTATATATAATCATAGGAAGTTATGTGACAAGTTTTATTTTGCAAACTGTACCCAAGTAAGTAAGTACCTTCATGTGTTAAAAACATAGATGAGATCAGACTGGGATAGTAACATAATTAAATATATATTTTTGTATGGATCCCACTTTTTCGACAAAATGTTGGATGAGACCGGCCTAAATAAAACGGATCTCAGATCTCTTTATCTCTTTATGGGAACGGACCAGCATACACCGAATAAAACACCGCCATTTCAAATCATTAATTCGCGAAAAAATACAAGTAAGTTTAAGATAATACGCTTTGCCGAGTAAGGCAACCATCAGTTATATTGTTGTTTGTTAGATAAGTAACTTGTCAATAAAATTATTTTCATATTCATTCATTTCATTTTCTTTCATTCATTTTTTTTTAAAACCCACGTCAATTTTGACTACCTGGGTGACATTGACATTTTCATAATTTTCCAGTTATTGTGATTTATTCCAGTAATTATGATTTAAAAACCAAACTACTGAACCGATTTCGATAAAATGTATATGGGACGACCTCTGACGTATCACCTACCAAACAAATTGTTTTTTCAAAATCGGTCTACAATTGACGGAGAAACCGATGAACACACAGATTTAAAATAAACATACATACAGGTCGAACATAGAACTCCTCCTTTTTTGAAGTCGGTTAAAAATAATAGAATGTGATTTTTGATTTTGATTTTTGTGTTCCCGCCAAAACTCGATCTGTGATCGACTTCAGGGTCTTTAGAAGATACAACGGAACACATAAACACACGTAGATTGCTAAACCCTCTTTTTTAACGTAGTCGGATAAAAAGAGAGATCTAAGAAAAACCTATATCTGCTTGCAACTATAACGTACAAGAAAGTACAATACGAACAATGAATCTAAAAGTGCAATGAACTTGCGCGCACATAGAAAAATACTTAATGTACGTGCCATTTGTATTGAAATGAAAACAAAGTAGAATAAATAAAATTAAATAGTGTTTCGTTTAGTATTATAGTTTGAATTCATTAGGTATTTTTGTTATAGTTGTTTCTTTTCGAAATAAACAAAGATAAAACAGTTTGTAAACGTGCGAAGCCAAAAACTAAAGCAAAAAAAGTTATAACAATAAAGTAAGTTATAGTTATAAGTTATATTATATTTACAATTTCTAGATCTCTATTCTCATCGCTATTATCTATTATTTGCCAGCAAAACGACGCCGAGAGGCATCGTGAGTATTTTTTATAATACATTCGGTCGCTTCCGTCATCTGCGATATTTTCGTAAACAGTCCGTGATCACAGAATGAACCACAGTATACGCCGTGATGCAAGTTTTAATAAAGTTGTGCTAAAAGCTACACGAACCGGTTTGTTATCTCAGCTCGCTACCTGATTGCGGATAATGGATATTGTATCAAGTTTGGTACTTCAGTTGATGCTCTACTCGTAATGTAGAGTCATCCTAATAATTACCGCACTAGCTGCGCGCCTCGTATTTACACGCGATGTTTCGGTCTCTCCGCTTTTTTTTTAAAGTTTGTTTGTAGAATGTACGTTTTTGAAATGTATTATTATGCTAAAGAGCTCCTCCAATATTATGCAACATTTTGTCAAGTTCGATTGCTAAAACTACCGGAGGACAGCAGCGTACGTCCTCTTTATTAACGGTGATGAGTATTCAGCGATTCTCAGGCCGGCTGCCAAGCGTCTTCTTCTGGCTGATGATAATAATGATACCTAGAAGACACCACTACAAGGCACCACAGAAAAAAATTAGAGGCGCAGCGTTAGCGGCTGAACCTAACAATCTTGGTTTTAAAATGTCATAGTATACGGCCCCAAGTCTAAGGCCAGCCTTACACGGGCTGCTCGAGCAGGTATAGTAATATTTACTCATGTTACACATTCACCATACTGCTGACCACCCGGAGCAGTCAAAACTGCTCGAGAGGTTCCATGTATATATGCAAATAGAAGACTGTAGGTCACTATGCAGTCGCACCTTGAAGAGGTTGATCCTACACAGCTTCGTTATGAGAGCATGCAGGTGTTACAATGTTCTTGCCAATGAAATGGATGTCGACTTGTTTAATACTTCTGCATTTAAGTTGAAGCAGCTCATAAACAAAAAATATTGTACATAAATATGTTCCAATTTACTCTCTTTTTTTATTTTTTATTTAGCAAACTTACAAAACTTACTTATTATTGTTTATTTTTTGTCTGTTGTTTATTTATGTGCGAGTCCGTCTTTTTACATTGTTACTTGTCTATTCTTCCTGTTATCTGTGGTTTTTTTACCTGGCTTTCTATTCTTATTTATCCCTTACTAATTATGTACCTAGCTAATTTTCCTAAGAAAATAAAATAAAATAAAAAGTCCTGTCTTCTTCAAGCTGCCCGTGTAAGGCTACCGTTAGGGGAAATTGTCACACGTGCAGCGCATTCCACTACGTGTAGTTTTAAGAGGACTGACCTGGTTGGTGGTGAGGTCCCACTGGTCCGCCACGAACGAGTTCCGGCTGTAGAGCAGCACTGGCACCTGGTGGTCCTTCACGGGAGCAGGGTCGCTGTTCACGCGGACCACCGTCAGGTGCGTCGTTGTCGTGCCCACTGTGGACAAACGGCTACCATCAAACGATAACACTATTTACGGGCAACTTCTTTCCAATAAAGTGTAGAATGCAAGAGAACCAAAAAGCCAAAAACACGCGGGAGAGCGGCGCGGGACGGGCGGAACATGACTGCGCCCGCTTTCTGTGAGTCCTTTCCCGACCAGCTAGACTAGACTTGACTTTAAGTTATTTCTATATTCTTTTGGCGGAATATTAATTCTGGCAGCTATGGGCTGCCATATTACTTATACGAACTTCTTTTTATAGTTTTACTTATTAGAAAACTAGACCCTAAGCTTCCTGAATTTTAGAATTTAGAAGCTACTAGATAGGTGGTTAGCTATACAGGCTGTCCAGTAATTGAAGGATATACTTGTAACTGCGGATAGGTCACATTTCAATTAATCCTCATCATTATAGAGATATTAAAAGTCAGCCGTTTGAATCAGTTTGTATTAAACTCATACATAAGAATTTGTTGGACCTGGGTATGTCTTTAAACTGCATACAGAACCACCGGAGAACGGGCAGCACCGTCCTCTCATCCACCCCGTTATCTATAACGGGGTACAGAGGTAGATGACACATGATGTGTGCCATCCACCCTTTTAAGAGCCGACACCGGTTCCACCGGGGGTCGATAAAACGCTGTTTCCCATCTGCTCCGGTAACGGGGCAGGGGCACCGGGGTGGATCGGACCCAGTCCGGTTAACGGTGGTGAGCATTCTGTGAACCCCAAGCCGCCTGCCAAGCGTGGGGAACATGGCAATCACCTTCGTCCAGCATTGGACGTGTTTCTTTCAACTGATGATGATAAGATAAAAGATAAGGTTTTCTTAAAACTTAAGAAAAATAAGGAGCTTGCCATATATAGACAATATAGAGGTAGATAGAGTAGGACATGATGTGACCTATCCCCAGTTACAAGGTTCCTTCTCTAAAGTTCTATTATTATTAACGGGATATTTGCCGTGATTATGTTGTGAAATGAGCTCCCGATATTTCGGCGCAGTTGCATCGTTCACAACATAATCACGGTAAACAATGGTAACTTTAGTAAACAACCGTGATAGTTTAAAACAATGTCCTTCTCTACCTGCGGCATGACTCGTGCAAGCACTAAGTATTAATTTTATTATCCATAGATAACAATCAGAAGTCGTGATATTACGGTTATACTAATGTTACTCCCAGCAAATGAAGTGAAACCGACTCCGCGCTTTCTAAGTGGATCAATTGAGTGGAACACAATAACACAAGTATATAATTAAGCAGCGGCCTAGCAACAAGTGGCGACGACTCCTGTGGAGAAACCGCTATTTGCGCACTCATTTGTGAAAATTTACTCACTGGGACGTACTCAGAACTGCGGGAATGGGGGGACGTTATCTATGTATCTAACACAGCACCTATGCGTTTAAAAACTACATATGTGTTATAGTAGAGATACAGTAAGCAGCACTATGTAATTAGTACATATTTAAACCTAAACAATAAAGTGTATCTTTTACACATGGTTTCAATTTGTTTTACATGGTAAAAAAATGCGACCTGTGTACGGTCTTACATGAAAAGGAAACGAGGGTGGGGAGGAGCAGATTTTTATTTCGGTGAATGTTTTGAGTGTTGTAAAGTTAAAGAACAAAAGTTGTAAGGTATAATGTACAGCCTGCCTGGTTTTGAGGTACCTAGCTAATTACAAATTAGTGGCTAATTCGGCTGCGTTATATTATTTTGAAGTTCAAGCAAGCAGTCTACAAAACTATAAATAGAATCGCTTGATAATGTTGTTTACCACATGTTACGCAAAATATTCGTGACACTTCCCTCGACCCATACACACACATACTATAATACAAAAAGGTTAAATACCTCAATGATACTTAATCCGTTCCTAAAAATAGAAAATACAAAAAATATAAAATTACTCAATAATAGAAAATCCACATAATTACATAATAGTCTTGATGGCTTTTACTCGATTCTCGATTGGCTTGTTCGCTATGTATATTATACGCTACGATTATTATAATTTTTTTAATTTGTTACGATATGATCTTCGAGAATATACAATTACAGGCAAGCCAACATGTACCCCTCTGACTCTGGTCATTGGTCAGTGACCATATACCCTTTGTGTGTTGTGACTTTATTTTAATGTGCGTTCATACGGACAGGAAAGCGTTTTATTCGTGAGAAAGTTTACTTGTCTTGAAAGTGTGCAATGCGTGTTTACCTCGTTCTCTACAAAAAGTGGCAGAAAATAAGTAGATTGGTATGGTCGAAGGTTATGACGTCAAATAGACGTCAAATGTGGTTATATTACTTTTTGGAAATACTAAATCAGTGAATATCTTCAGTAAATGTCAAAGCGCGAGTGAGAGAAATGCAAACGGTAGACTCCTCCCCCTTGAGTAATCTATCTAATCTATATAAATAAAATAAAAAATCGCTAAATGTGTTGCTAAGCTAACTCGAGAACGGCTGGTCCAATTTATAAAATTTTTTAAACGTATTCCTTGAAGTTCGCGTAAGGTTATTATAAAGATTAAAATCGGAAATATTACAGCAAAAAAAATCGGTTAAAAATACCCCCGTGCAAAGCCGGAGCGGGTCAGCTACACTGGGAAAAAAAAGGGCCGATTTATCGGCTTGGCAGAGCCGTATAAACCCGGTACTGTAGTTGCAGTCGTGTCAACACGGTAAAGTTTGTCGTGTGTCGCTAACACGGCTACGGTGACACGCGTTTCTGACACGGCTATCGCAACCAGATTTAGTTTGGCACACGGCCAGTCGTGCCGTGTTTAGGACGGCTCCGCAAACCGTTTTCGTTTAACACACGGCCCGACGAGCTTTGCCTACACCAATACGCTAACCGTGTTAGAATGTAGCCGTGTATTTTTGCACGGCTACGGTTGTGACACGGCTGTAAAATTATTTAATACAGTAAGCGTAGCCGTCTTTACCGGCTAACGCAGCAGTATAATTGGCTTACACAGCCGTGTAAAATCTCTAACCGCGTACACGGCTCTTCACACGGCTGCCAAACCTGGCTGGCACAGTCGTTTACATGGCTACGGAAACTGGAGCCGTGTTCGAAAGCTGTGTATTTTTCCCAGTGTAGTAGAAAATAAAAATGGATAAGTTAAAAGCGATTTAAGCTTCACAGAAGCCGAGATTATACTCGTAGAAATAGTACTTAAAAATACACGACCGCCGGCATAAATCCTAGCCCCATTATAAATAATAATTAGCGCATGTCAAATGAAATAATCTGCGTATATGTGAGAGGCGATAAGCTATCGAGAGCACTTCGGAATAGAGATAATTATGCAGAAGCCAGTATCATAGTTTTCTAGTGTTGAGCAACGCTGGAATTCTTGAAAACCTCTGGTTTGTTTCAATAGGGTAGATGACTGATGTTTATATCGTTGAAACCAATAGTTTTGATGAAGAATTTAAGTAAAAATAGTATGTTTATTGAAAAAAAAACAGTTAATAATGTTCTGATATATGAGCGTTTAAAGATTTGTTAGAGACAACTCTGTCCCTTTCCCACAAAACAAGAAATGACGTCACGCCTTACTTGTCAGAATAGAATTTATATGGCGTACAGAGAAGTGACGTCACGATTTGCTGTTTCGCCTCTCTGTCTAGCATGATATGAAAATGCTTATAATTTGCTTATTTTTGATCAGATTTTCGTTTTCTTTTCATTAATCGATACTACTTGTACTATTATGTATTATGTGGCGATACCATGGAAGCGATACTAACTAACATCAACTTTTTTTAATACAATGGTGTGATGAGACGAGCGACACGTTCGCCTGGTGGTAAGCATCACGCTGGCCCATAACAGTAGCAGTGCTAGAATTGTGAACTTGCGAACAATATCTTGCGCCGCGCACACATACAAAAAGACGTGTTACGTCTGGTTACGAGTTTCCCCAGGTAAGAGAAATTATGTTTTTCGCTAATGCTTACTGACATCGACTTCTGAGTTTTAGGGCTGGGAATCGAGACTCGGTTTCAGACCCTTTTTTAACCCACACAAGGAATCGAACTTTCAAAAACCTTACTTGCTCAACTATGTTATCTACAAAAGAAACCCACGTGTAAAATTTAATGCTTCTGGAGTTTACGTACCCATCGTTTAAGTCAGGGGTCGGCAACCGGCGGCCCGCGGGCCGCGGACTATCTTGGTGCGGCCCGCAAGCCTGAGGTCCGTAAGAAAAAAATACCAAAGCAAAAGTCGCACTAGTTCTTACTTCTATGTTAGTATAGTAATTCAATTTAAATAGACATGATTGTATGAATATGCGTTTTATTTCAAATATTAAAAATACATGTCCGAAGTGCGGCCCGCACTGATACTCTGGCAACATATGTGGCCCTGCTATAGCAAAAGGTTGCCGATCCCTGGTTTAAGTTATGCGTCATGCTGGAAAAATGTCCACGTGTAATGTCAGTTTTATGTGATAAACAATATAAATGTAATTAAGAAGTTGTTAGAGAAAAAATGACCTCACCTCTGACGGCGAAGCAACGGGGTATCGTGATATAAATGGAATACAACGGCGATGTCACGCCATCGACATAAATATCAAAGTTATCGATACAATATCGATAGACACATCACTAGCGCCCGTATAATCACCAACAGTCTGGTGATATCATATCACCGCACATTAACACTGTTATCAACATGTGTGTACAGCACACGAATACCTCAACTAATGCATAACAATAATTATTAACTGAGCGTAATAATGGTTTATTAATTATTAACGTGCCCCTATTATCCGAATGGTAACGACTGGTAGATTTGCAATAAACAGGTTTGTTTCAGTGTTGGTATGTACCTATTTACTTTTTATTATTGAAACTGATGATTTTGATAATTTTTCAGGGTTCCATGGCGAGGACTCTTTGTAAACAGGTCGACAAAAATAAAATAAAAAATCTTTCGTTGTTTCACTTTATGAGCTCTGAACCAGTTATGATTTGCATCGAATTCTGCTTTGCAAAGCATAAAGAAGTATCAGAGACCAAAATCAAATATGTAAAAACATCCGATCTAAAATAGATTTTACAAAAGTTATGGTGCTTAGTGGGTAAAATTTCGGTGAAAATCGTTTTTTTTATATAAAAAATATATAAGTCATTTTTTTTAAAAAGACCTTGTTGGCCAAGTTGCATTCTCCAAATGGGTCCATGTCGGTTTGTCTAACCCTCTACTTAACACCTAGTACTGGGCAAAAGCCGAAAGGTAAAATTAAAACCGTATTATTGTAAAATTAAAGCCGAAAGGTAAAATTAAAACTCATTATTGTGAATAATTTACGATAAAGCTAACCCTGAAATCGCGAAGAAAAAATAAGCCGTTTCATAGAAAAAGTTCATTGACTCTTGGCAAAATGTAAGGAACAGATGTTTTTTTCGCGATTTCTAGCTTGGTTGTACAATGAACCCTTTTCAGCTTTGACACTCCAAGCTTATCACCATCATAATCCTTTGCTCGTTTCCATCTGCAAGAGATGATTTATGTAGCGTCGGAAATACATCTGCGCTCGCGGCTAAGTCAGCCTATATGGCGCGGTCGCATCTTTTGTAGATGTACTGCGAAGAGGGTGGTATTTGGCTGTCACACGCTTGCGAGTTCAACCATCAAAAGCAGGACATGTCGCGCTTAACTGTGCCCTTAAGATCCCTAATCTGGTGAGCGATTCTCCATACAAACGTATTCCCCTATTTTCTTCCTGGATAATGCTTCTAGACCAATCATATTTTTCTTTATAAATTCTAGGTCTACTGTAGACATGTCTCTGTCATTTACTTTTTTTCAGCAACTAATTGCTAAAGAAAATATAACCCTCCAAAGATTACTATGAAAATATATAAAAAGTTCTTTTCCTTTTAGCAATTAGTTGCTGAAATAAAGGAAATGTCAGAGACATTTCTACAGTAGACCTAGACTTTATTTAAAGAAAATTATTGCTTTAGAGGCAAGAAAATAGGGCAATACGTTTGTATGGCAAATAGCTCACCGGATTCCCTCTTAAATCTCAATTGAAGCAGACTAACTGGTCACATGGCAAGTGCCATTTCTCCAAGCTTATAGCCAAGTGCCTATATTATCTTTTCTAAGCCTATGTAGCGCTCGTGGCGTAGCTCGACTAGGTGGTTCTAAAAGTTCACCTACGTTAAGCAACGGACAATCCGGTCAGTCGTCGGATGGGGGTCGCGAGTGGCATAATTTACATCAGGGCGCTACCGTGGGCAGGATGGCACGTTATATTGTTGGTACACTGTACTGTGGTACTATGTACCAACAACACTGTGGTACACAGTACCACACTGTGCTGTAGTTTCACCCGCGTGATGATGAAAGATAAAAACTAGCCATGTATGTTATTCCGGGAAATAAGCTCCTTTCAGAGTTTAATCCAAATCCGTTCAGTCGTTTTGGCGTAAAGAAATAACAAACATACACGCACACACAAGTATGCAACAGGAATAGGTACACATACAAAATCTATATCATGCCCTAATGCCATTTGATTCTAAACTATCATCAGTGATACATACAAAAACCTACATCATGCCCTAATGCCATTTGATTCTAAACTATCAACAGTGACATATAAAAAATCTATACCATGCCCTAATGCCATTTAAACTATCAACAGTGATACATACAAACCTACATCATGCCCTAATGCCATTTGATTCTAAACTATCAACAGTGACATATAAAAAATCTATACCATGCCCTAATGCCATTTAAACTATCAACAGTGATACATACAAACCTACATCATGCCCTAATGCCATTTGATTCTAAACTATCAACAGTGACTTATACAAATCTATAACATGCCCTAATGCCATTTAAACTATCAACAATGATACATACAAACCTATATCATGCCCTAATGCCATTTGATTCTAAACTATCAATAGTAGTGCATACAAATCTATATCAACTAAGAACTGGCATCAGGGCATGCCAGTTCTTAGTTGATTCTAGAATTATCAACAATACACGAAGGTGCCAAGAGCCAGTTACAATGTACTCGTAAATGCTGCAAATTGTTTCAAGGCCGGTTAGCGCACCCGTGTTACGTTTACTATGTTAATTTAATTCAACGATCAAAAGTACAATGTTTTCAGTGAAACAATTGTACCTTATAGAGATTTGTCTTAAATCTCTGTGTGACGAGCGCAGGAATTAGAATTACGTATTGAAGATTGTGTTCAATGGACCTGGGAACCTAAATCTGCATCCAGAACCACTAGAGGACGAGCAGCATCGTCTTCTCGCTTGCCAAGCGTGGAGATTATGGCAACTAGGAAGCTGGTGCCTTGCTTTAGGCTGAATGAACTACTATAATCACCCGATTAAGCTAAGTCAACTGTCATGGGCGATTGTGACGCTTATCATCAAAACTGAAAATACTCTTTTTAGTAAGACGGCCTATTTATTTTAGTACTTTTTTGATGTCATGGAGTGTGGGGACGAGCGAAACGGTCCCTGGGGGTAAATATCGCGACTGCCCATAACAGTAGCAGTTCCAATATTGTGAACTTGTGAACAAAATCTTGCGCTGCACTCCGTTCATCACCCTGAGATATTAGAGGTCAAATCTCTTCAGGGCCAGTAATTTCTCTGGTAAATTTTCCCTTCAAAGTAATGCTTGCATACTATTGCTATAGTTGTATTGTAGTATCTTCAGTTTTACTGTTACTGTTTTTTACTTTTGGGCCCCGCGGCCTGCGATAGGTGCAAGGCTCGCGAGCCAAGTGTAAAAAGGCCATAGGCGGTTCATACTCATACAGCGGTATGAATAGCATAATATGGACGTTTCATTTCGCGATATGAAACGCCCCAGTACCCGAGAATTCGAAACTGCCAGCTCCTACCTAAGCCCCCGCTCAAGGTGTGCATTACTTGTCAGTAACATGATGTTTTTTGAATCTATAGTTTTAAAGATCATTGAAGTATTTTGATGTTTATTAGAGCACGAGTGCGAGTTGCCAGTACTACGTAGTACTATTATTTCATCTGTGGCAGTACTGGATATAGATGATGCTTCGACCTTTGAAGATTTTACTTATTAGTAAAAATAAAATATCCGTATGATAATTTTACCGATGGAAAACTACTATCACTTATTAATTTAAAACTATAATTTGGCATCCTTCCTTATTATATTATAAATATATTATTATTGTTATTATTTGGCACTGATTCTGTTGGTAAGATAGAAATAGTTAGTCTTTTCAAGTAAATTAAAGTTCTAAAGGCGACAGAGAATGAAATATCGTAAGTATTTAGTAAAATGGCACAACAGATGGCTTTGTGTAACATTAGGCGATATGGCAATGAAACACAAGCCTAATTTATCCATAAAAAAAATACAATCAGAATCGTAATATTAATGTATCTTTTCAGAATAAAGATGGATTTATTTACACATAGTAATAAATTGTTCAAAAACCCATGAACAATTAATAATTAAATTAATAATCATGAACGTTAATAATTTTAAAATGAGATTATTAAAAAAAAAATATTAGGTAGTTTTTACTGATTATAATTATACTTCGAAGTCTCAAAAATAAAACTATTTTTATTAAGTGTTTTTTTTTGTGACATTGGTATTTAATGAAATTGGCGTGTAGCTTTGGTGTCATCAATAAACGATTGTATTGTATTACAAAACATTGTTCATTGTCCGAGGATGTCCACAATAAGTTCATGCTTAGTTCGGACAAATTTTTCGGCACATGATCCATAAAAAAATTGCTTTTATCCGTCAATCGTGAAGTATTTTTATATTACGAGTACTGTAATGGGGATTATTTGTATAATTATTATTATGTTGTACCCGAGTGACCGAGGTAACAGAAGTAACCCTGACCACTTTTCAATAAACGAATATAAAAAGCACTTTAAATTTTTCTAGAATTTTCCAATTATCCTGTGTCCGGGCCACTTTTCTAACTTATCTTTATACATTTTATTTTTTGGGTCAATTACGAACATATTAAATAAAACAAATAGGTCAAGGCATCTTACCAATGAACAGCATTTAATTGTTATCACAGAGAAGCTATGTTCTTCAATGTTGTTATTTAAGCTTGTGTTTGACTGCCATTATTATTTTCACCAGCAACTAGCATCACGGTGACTTTGGAGGGGACCGCGTTCATGACAAAATTATGGATACCCCTACTTATATGCATGTATATAATTATGTCCATATAATGTGTTTTGTATCGTAACTGTTGTTTGTTTTTATTGTGTGTATGTGTGTTTTTGTCTTGAATAAATGTTTACTGTAATTGTATTATTATTTTATTAATCTCGTGTGAGCGGTCTACGATGGTCACGCTTCCTTGGAAACGCCGATTCATTCGCGACTTGTAACATAATAAATACTCACGTAATACATAACAGTGTAGGTAATACATGTTTGAGTTCACGGACGCCAGTTGTTTACATTGCCTAGTCTATTTTTATACGTTATCAGCTCGTTTTCGTTTGTCGACGGGTGATAAGTAAGGTACTTACTTCCTAGAGAAAAATGTTTCGTTTTTGGTAGCAATTCATAAAAATAAGACATATATTTTCCCCTAAGAGCGTATGATTCTTATGAAGAAATATAGTACATTATGATGCTATGTTGGTCATTACACTAGAGGCGGTATTATGCCGCAGGCGAGCACGATTAGGAGCCGAGAGCGTAATGATTAACATAGCACAAGTTCCATACGACTGTTTTCATCACACTTGCGAGGATAAAATAAAACTTTTTTTGATAATAATCAACCACACAGCGAAAACGTCAACAAACATTTGCTAAAAAAAATTTGCGGAAAATGGCGCCCAAACCAGCAATGCGCGCGCAGGTTGACATTTACGTCAGCGGCATAAGAACTCTTTGTTGGTATTACAAAAAACTGTAAGTATTACCCGGCTATATTAAGAGTGCTTCGTATACATACGTCTAATTGCAGTCACGTACAAACTTGACTTTACCGGGTTATACCTATTATAGCACAAGTGCCGTAATGTAAAGTAAAAAGCACGCGTGCGTAATAGCTCGGATTATGAGCCTAAAACCGATGTAATAGGATCCACTTTACGAGCAAATGTAATGAAAAATATTTTATAGACAAATGTTGTTGACTCTACCAATGCCTCGTGGAACTTGACTTAACCCGCCGTAAGTGAGCCGTCACTTAGCCAGAATTGTATATGTTACAGACATACCGTCTTATGCATAAAACACTAAAACGTATTTCAAATCTATTTTAGTTTAACAGTTTTTTGTCTTCTTTTTTCAAACTCAATTCGTGATTCGAAAGAAATGGACAAAACACTTTTTGACTAATATAAGTATGTTTAAAAGAGGTTTTATGCATATGTCGGTTACAGTTCTAGTCTTACAAGCCGCTTTCAAAAAACTTTCAAAATAATAGTAAATTTAGTACAATATGAAAGCTATCCCATATTCATTACATAAACATATTAACAAAACCATAGATTAATTATACTAATATGTTATGTTAGTATACTTAATCTATGATAAAACGGTACAACAAACAATTTTTTTATGCCACTGTTGGCAAGCAAGTAAGCGTCAGTCTTTGTGTGATTATAAATCAAACTCTACTGAAAAATAACAAATAATACATAGTCACGCTAAAGTAGGAAAACCTATTTATTACACAATTTACCAATTACTTTTTTTTTTACTATAACACTTTTTTACTTATATAAGAAGCCAATCTTATAGGCAAGCGTCGTAGACTTAACATCTTGGATTAGTGGTCAAACGCAAGTACATAAACAAATAAAATAACAAATGTGGTACGGAACCCACAGAGACCGATTTCATCTCACCATTAGCCTTTTATTTGTCAGCGTACCTAATCGTTCAAAATATTAGATGTGCGAGCAATAAACCGCAAATATAAAGAAAATTCATACATCGAAAATGTTAGGGCTGCAATCAGACCACTATCAGAAATTCGACAAGCTTCTACAAACCCAACACCACGTGCTATAAAGATTATACTGCCACCTTAGTCTTAGACCGAGGTTAAAAATAATACCGCCACACCATGCACTGTAATTCACGATTAGCTATTGTTCAATACCTAACCTCTATCACTCTTACATAAAGTCGAATATTCATCGACATAAAGTGATTTGATCACGGTAGTCTGCATAGCAACCGTCGAGACACGGCCACTATCTAGTTAGAATACATTAGTTATTGAATTGTACAATGGAAACTACCTACTCGGTTGTTTAGGTGGATAAAATATGCTGTGGCATTGCATTGTTTTTTTGAACTTATATTTTAAGTCGATTGCAAAAATCCATTTTTAAAATACAGTGATATTGCCAGTAAACGCATAGTCTAAGTCAGTGGATTTAGCTACAGTGCAGGCAAAAAATGTATGATGGGAACTATATTATTTTTATCACATCTATTCGAAAAGAGCTAGTTTGATCTTCGCAAACAGGGACCAAAATAGCTCTTTAATCAAGTGATTTGAATTTGGAACGTGGATATTGTTAGTAAAAGTTCCAATCACCAAAGAGATCAATCACGTACATTGTATGTCCAAGTAACAGGCTGTATGATAAAACATAGCGTAATATAGAAATATAGTTATATAATAAAAAACGGGTGTAATATGCATTCCGCCTTCGTTCGTAATTGTTTGCTCAAATTCGGATTTTACTTAGTTTTATGAAAAACCAAGTGTATCTTTCTCAAGTAGTGAGAATGAAATAAACGTAGGTACTATTCTTATTCATAAGATGCATTTGTTTACTTATTTTCTCATAGAGGGGCGATAAAAACTAGAGTGTCCACCTCAGGAGCAACACTATTTTCAGCTCGAGTGACGTACTTTGAATCCCTCGCTGCGCTCTGAATTATAGAATACTCTCGCCTTAGATTAAATATATTTATTCTGAGACTCTCGCCATTAAAATAGTTGTTTGCTCCTTTGATAAACAAGGAGGTTTAAAAATGGGTATAAAATATGAGGTAACGTAGGATTCGCCTGACTGCAACGAGAAAAGCCGAGGGTAAACTTACCAACTTACCTCGTACTTACTTTAAAAACTCGCGGATTCTTGCAGAGTGTAAGGTTCTAATATAGAACAAATGTATCAAAATATGTAAAATCTTGAACGCATAAATAATGTTCTAATTGAATTATTTCTTTGTACATTGTCAGGGGGTCGCCAAAATTATTCAACCTGTAAAGGGGACGCGTAATCAAAAAGATTGAAAAACACTGCTCTACGGTGTCGGTCGGTGACAGAATGGTTTAGTGAGCAAGTGCCTCAATAAAGTCTAGTCTAGACTAGTCTTGTTAGTGAGTGATCTAATAGATTTATAGTTCAAAGTATAGTAATTTATAAATCATTTTTTTTTGTTTCGTTACTTTACGGTAATGGTATCGAACGCTGTAGTGAGCAGAGACCTTTACAATCTAAAGCGTAGTACTATTATTTATTCTGTGCCGATAGATAAAAGCAACGTTTTCTAAGAGAAAATCCTAACATTTTCTTTGTTATTTCGCCTACATTATAAAAGAAGAAAATTAAAAGAAATTAAAATTAAGAATTTTAAAAGAAGTTATAAAATAATGTACTTTGTAAATATTAAATATTTTTTGCAACGAAATAAAATTATTATTCACGTATTTATTTCATTTCTTAGTTATTTAAGTTTTTTACAATAAATATAAGAATACAAAAATACAAATTATAAAAAACTTAAAAACTAGGGTGCCGCCAGCAGCGGGGCAGGGCTCAAGCTGCCGGTGGTTAGGGCTGCAGAGTGAGGAACCTCCTGACAATGCGTGCCGACTGCCGTTTCAAGTACCACTGCCTTTTGTATCTGACCCTTGACCCAACCGTCTAGCGAGAGCCTCTTGAGGTATAAATTATTATTATTATATAATAAAAAAACAATTTGTTCTGTGACAATATGATTTCGCCAGACTTTCTCACTAAGTAAAGAAAATGAAATAAAAACAGTACATTAATGTGGGCAGTGACATAACTACTTACCTATGTATTATTATTGGTGCTTGTTATTCAAATTAGAACTGGCTTTATGTGAATAAATGATTTATGTTTATATCCATTTATAACGTTGTACGTAAGCCTTGAATAAGAAATTATTTGATGTATATAACTGTATACTGTAATAGTACATTATGATACAAGTGTGCTATGTTGGTCATTACACTAGAGGCGGTATTATGTGCGCGAGCCGCAGGCGAGCGCGATAAGGAAGCCGAGAGCGTAAGACTAATAGCACAAGAGTTCCATACGACTGTTTTCATCACACTTGCGAGGAAAAAACAAATTTTTTTTTGATAATAATCAACCACACAGCGAAAACGTCAACAAACATTTGCAGAAAATGGCGCCCAAACCAGCAATGCAGGTTGACATTTACTTCAGCGGCATAAGAACTCTTTGTTGGTATAACAAAAAAACTGTAAGTATTACCCGGCTATATTAAGAGCGCTTCGTATACATACGTCTAATTGCAGTCACGTACAAACTTGACTTCACCGGGTTATACCTATTATAGCACAAGTGCCGTAATGTAAAGTAAAAAGCACGCGTGCGTAATAGCTTGGATTATGAGCCTCAACCGATGTAATAAGATCCACTTTACGAGCAAGTGTGATGAAAATTATATATAAAACTCTTTTATATAATAGAGTAACGAGACGAGCGAGACATTCGTCTAGTAGTAAGCATCACGCATGCCCAAATCAGTAGCAGTGCCAGAATTGTGATCTTGCGAACAAAATCCTGCTCCGCACTGCTCTACGCTCGTCACCCTGAGATCATGCGTAGTAATTTATCTGGTAACATTTCCCTTCAACCCGAAACACGGTAATGCTAGCACACTACTGCTTGGCGATTGAATAACTAGCAAAGGTGTGGTAGTTCCTCAAGCGGACTCTGCAATAGAGTTTTTTTCACTACAACACTAAAACACTACGATGTGTTTGTTTGTTGGTCTTTCACGCGTAAACGAAACAACGGATCGCGTGACTTTTGGCATGGATTTAGAAAGTAACACAGGCTCTTTTCCCCATCATCGCTTTTCATCACACATACTTTTACTTATTAACATACAAAACATACAAATTTTACAAATACTTAACGATTTCGGCTGTTTTCGTTGGGGATTGGTTGTGGTATCGGTTCAGTTCTATTGGTGATTGTGGTGCAGAAATCTTCGATTGTTTTGTTAATTTTGCAGGCAATTTCAGAAATAAGCTTTTTATTGTTACTGATGACAAAAATATTAACCGACTACAATTTCGATTACCTGGATGTAATCCAGATCCAATCTGATCTTTATTCCAGTTATTTTGATTTAAAAACCAAACTACTGAACCGAGTTCGATAATAGTAGATTACTCACCTAGGGAGCAAAAGTAAAGAATGTCTCACCCTCGGCTTCGCCTTGGGAGACAATATACATGACATCTGAGGCTTCTTTACTTGCTCCCGTGGTGTGTATACGATTTTATTTGCCGCTGCGGGGAGCAAGTGGTTTTTTTCGCTCCGAGTAGCGGCAAGCAAAAAATATTTATATGGGCCCACGTCTGAAGCATGACCAACCAAAAAAAAAACCTAATTGGCGGAGTAATCGCGTAGTAAACATACCGTCGAATTAAAAACCTCCTTTTTTGAAGTCGGTTGAATACGGGTAAAACCGCGGTGCTTTACGATCAACATCGTCACATTGGCCTGTTACCACTAACAAGTGCTGATTTATGTTGCATACCTACATACACCGCTCGTGGCTAAATATAAGCCTATTCGGGAGCCAGAGGATCGGTCACATTATATGCAGATGTATTGCGATGAGGGTGACAGTTGGTTGGCAGCATGAAGTTTATGTATTAATAGTAAGTAAATAAGTATATGTTGTAGTAGTCAACAACTTCGAGAGTATCGTTCCCAACTGATTACTGCGTATTAGGGTACATGACTGACGTATATATCGTTGAAGCTAATAGCTTTAATAAATAATTTAAGTAATTATAATATGTTTATTGAAAAAATAATTTAAATCGGTTATGAATGTTTTCTGATATATAAGAGTTTAAAGTTTTTGGTAGAGACAACTCTGTCCCTTTCCCAACAAAAAATTACGTCACGCAGTTTCGCCTCTCTGTCTAGCATGATATTAAAATTATTTTTTAAGCAACTTATATAAGTTGCTTATTTTTGATCAAATTTTCATTTTCTTTTCATAGGACATTTTAATAGGACAATAAAAAAAACCAGTCATCTAGCCTATTAGCCTTAATTTTAATGGTCTACTACTAGACATTATGCCTACCTACCCTTGAGGGGCGATTGGACCATATCCACCACGCTGGCCCAGCTGCCGGATGGTGGATTCACATCGCCATCAATGTTTTCCTTCACCGAAAAGCCAGTGAAATGAAAATCCGTACATAAACTCCAAGAGCTCATTGGGACGGGTTCGGGATTCGAACCCGCCGCGGCGTCAAGATTTCAAGTCAAGCGATCTCTTTAATTGGCTACCACGAAAATAAGCTCATAGATAAGGGCCCAGGACTTGACCCACGACCTCACTACTCCAAGTGTTATCGGTCTCATCCGTGGCGTATTCAGGGGGGTGGCTAAGGGGCTGAAGCCTCCCCCAAAAGCATCTGATTTCTTCCGTGACAAATCTTAAGTCTACAACTTAGCGAAGTCACTGAGGAACTTGCGATAAGTAATCCGAGCGAAAAGGCTTGTTATGCTAAAGCAAAATAAATTGTTGATTGCATTTTCAACCGACTTCAAAAAAGGAGGTTCTCAATTCGACGGTATGTTTCTTTTGTATGTATGTTACGCGATTACTTCGCTAATTAAGGATAGATTTTTGTAGATAAGATGTTGTTTGGTAGGTGATATTTCAGAGGTGGTCCTATACAAATTTTATCGAAATCGGTCCAATAGTTTGGTTTTTAAAACAAAATTACTGGAATAAATCAAAATATCTGGAAAATATGAAGATGTCATACAGGTAGTCGAAATTGAAGTCAGTTGGTTTTTTTTAAAATGCTTATTATTAGTATTTACTTTGCTAAAACCTCACCGGGGCTAACATATCCTCAGCAGGGTCAAGCTCCTCTAAAACAACAATCCTGGATCCGCCACTGGATCTCATATTAGTCTAGGCTACCACGGAACATAATTGACTAGATATGATAATGAACCAGAAAATAAAATAAATATACCAGTAAATGCGTTATACTGACCTGTCAGTGTGCACATTCTTCTGCAGTTGATGTCTTGCATCACTTGTCGCATCAGCCCGCTCAAAGCCTTGGCGTCGCCTGACATGGACTGCTTAGATAGCCACTCGGTTTCTAGCTCCATCGATAACTGCGCACAATTTAAGGGAATATTACAATACAATAATAATTCGGCTTGGTCCTCGATTTTTAGGGCGTTACCACACCAATCGATCGAAGCTATCGATCGATGGTAGACTGGAACAGTCGACGTCGTTGGTTGTTCTCTGGTTGTTCGTCGTTGCTGAGAACTGCTTAAACTAATACCTACTTCTGATTATCTTTACGTAAACAATATTAGTAATATACTATCCGTCTTATGCAAAAAACACTATCTAAACCAATTTTAAACCTATTTTAGTTAAAAAGTGTGTTGTCAACATTATTTCTATTTACGATTTGAGTTAGAATAAAGAAGACAAAACACTTTTCAACCGACTTCAAACAAGGAGGTTCTCAATTCGACCGTTTGTTTTTTATTTATTTTTTATGTATGTTACGCGATTACTCCGCCAATTGTGAATTGATTTTGATAATTATTTTTCTGTTTGGTAGGTGATACTTCAGAACTTGAAATCAGACTGAGGTCAGAATCAGGTGAGACTTCGAAATCAGTTCAGTAGTTTGGTTTTTAAATCAACATTTCTGAAATAAATCAATACAACTGGACAATATGAAGATGTCATCCGCAGGTAGTCGAAATTAAAGTCGGTGGTTCTTTAAAAAAAAGTGTATTATTAACTAAAATAGGTTTGAAATACTTTTTAGTGTTTTATGCATAATGCTAGGGACGGTCCCTCCCTATAAAGGGGGAGGCCTTCGTCCAATAGTGGACGTGTTCTGGCTGATGAGTGTGTGTGTGCTAGGGCTTCACCTGCGTGTAATGCCATTATTTAGCGCGGTATTTGATACATTACGCCGGGTGTTAGTACGCTAATGGGCTAGTGGTATTATTAATTGCGTTAGACGTTAGCCGATAATCAAAGTCAAAAGATAGTGTGGCCGCCCGTGTAGCGCATTGTTTAATGCATCATTTATTGCACGTTAATTATTCCGATAACTGGACGTAAAGCGCACGCAGGTGAAGCCCTAGCATAAGTCGGTATGCCTCTTGAGTCTTACCTCAACACATAAAGTTAAAAAATTAAAAAAACTATTATGACGAGACGAGCAAGACTTTCCCCTGATGGTAAGCGTCACGCCTGCCACGAACAGTAGCAGTGCCAGAATTGTGAACTTGCGAACACAATCCTGCGCCGCACTGCACTGCGCTCGTCACCATGAGATATTAGATGTTAAATCTCTTCATACCCAGTAATACCTACTCCTACATACTCGTAGTAAATAGTAATGAATATGAGAGTCGATGTCTGCCTACAAACTGCTATGCAGTTTGGCAGAGTTATAAATTGAGCTATGTAATTAATTCCCGAAGACAAAATAAACAAAAAAAACAAAAAAAAATCTCTGGTAACATTGCCCTTCAAACCGGAACACAGTAATGCTTGCACACTACTGCTTAGCGGTTAAATAACTAGCAAAGGTGTGAAGGTGTGGTTCAAGTAAAGATGACACGCCCAGCCTGGAATGGAACTGGTTCTTAAGTAAAGAGTCTAGACAGGCTTTTTGCGATAGCACGTGAAAAAAACAGATACCTATCAAAAAAAATTATATTTGTTTTAGTATAACGGGCTTGCGTTTGACCACCATCACCTTGCTAGTAGAAGCGGTCCTTGATGGAGCACGCTCAAAAAAAGAAAGGAGCAGGTTCTATGTTCGAGTTTATGTTTTTTATGTCATGTTCACCGATTTCTTTGTCAACTATTCTAGATCCACTGAAGAGAGAAGTAAATAGAACGGAAATGTGACGGGCCGCGCTAGCCGGCATTAAGTGCAAATACGCTTAATGACAATTCTGCTAATATACATGTTTTTAGACTGAGAATACTCAAAAAGACAATTTAAATAGACGCGTAGGAAACCAAACCATAATAAATAATAAGTAATTAGATCAATTATAATCTGTTGCAAAATAGCATTTCGAGCGATTTTTTCGTCGTAGTTTCTATACAAATACGTGTAAAACTGGCGACAGCGGTTTTCTATACAATTGCTTTAGAACATTGTTTTGACAGCCGTTCTAACCTAAGAAGTAGGGCTTTCGCTTTTCTGTGTGTAGATCAATAGTTATTTGAATTGATTTAGAGGTACTCAAGGTTCTCCCATAATCGTTTGAAGTTCGGTTGTTTAAAAAAAATTTTATTGTACTTGTTCGAGCTTCTAGCCGTCTGATAGTAAAATGGGCAAGGGGGAGCTAGATGCAGAGCTAAATCACAGTCTCTAAATGTATTTAACTTACCAAGTACTCGGTCAGTTTCTTGACCAATGGCTCTAAGTGCACGGTCCGCGCCCAAGCGTCGCACACGAAGCACAGGTTGAAGTAGTACTTACCAAGTACTCGGTCAGTTTCTTGACCAATGGCTCTAAGTGCACGGTCCGCGCCCAAGCGTCGCACACGAAGCACAGGTTGAAGTAGTACTTACCAAGTACTCGGTCAGTTTCTTGACCAATGGCTCTAAGTGCACGGTCCGCGCCCAAGCGTCGCACACGAAGCACAGGTTGAAGTAGTACTTACCAAGTACTCGGTCAGTTTCTTGACCAATGGCTCTAAGTGCACGGTCCGCGCCCAAGCGTCGCACACGAAGCACAGGTTGAAGTAGTACTTACCAAGTACTCGGTCAGTTTCTTGACCAATGGCTCTAAGTGCACGGTCCGCGCCCAAGCGTCGCACACGAAGCACAGGTTGAAGTAGTACTTACCAAGTACTCGGTCAGTTTCTTGACCAATGGCTCTAAGTGCACGGTCCGCGCCCAAGCGTCGCACACGAAGCACAGGTTGAAGTAGTACGCGTTCCGAGCGTACTTCTTGTTGTCTATCCTCACCGGGAAGCCCAGGATCTTGGACCCGAGTAGAGTGCTGTTCAAAGTACTGAGTTTTGTATTAATAAGGTCATTAACATCGTCATTATTGGTGGCTTCGGCTCTATAGATTCTATCATGCTGAGCTAGGCCCATTTGGTGCATAAAAAAATATTAAGTAAAAAAATAAAACATAAAAAATCTGCAAAATAGATTAATATTTATACTATTAATATAGCAAAGAGCCTCAAGAAATACCTAAAGAGGCGGTTGGGTCAAGGGTCAGATCCAATTGACAGTGATCTTTGACACAACAAGCATTGTCAAGAGGTTGTCATGTTTCCTCAATCTGCCGCGTTAACCACGGGCAGCTTGAGCTTTTATAATACTGACTTTTATATTTTTTATTTGTGTAGGTCACCCCGGAAATATGATCTAAATCCTATAATTATTAAATTAGGGGGTCCGGACGCCCCCCCCCCTCCCCTCTCCCCCTTTACCATCCCACAAAAATAATAAAAATGAGTGTCATATTATGACACCCTGTGGGAACGAAGCTATTCAACAAATATATGAATGTTGTCTTCGTGGCGGTGGTAGCACATTGCATTGTTTACCCCAGGAAAAACTAGTCTATCTTTGTACATTTTTGGGACCCTCAGACCCCCATCACAGAGCGATAGCTACGCCCCTGCTCAGATCTCCCCATCCGCTATACCAGATATATACTTTCAGAATAATAAGTAGCATAGTAATAATAAGTTGTTAATATGTGGTTTAAGCTATCTGATTCCAAATTTCACATAAATCTGTTGAGCTGATACAATGTGAAAAAGTAACAAACATATACAAAACATATTCACAAACTTTCTCACATAAAATGTTAGTGTAAAACATATGAAGTGTGATAAATTTCCTGCAGATATAAAGATTAAATAGTACCTATAATAAAACTGATGAATTAATTAATGACCTAACTATTTAATTGTTAGTTTATTCAACTTTTTAATTTTTTTGTCGATACCGATCCGATTGCTTTTCACGGTACAAAACTCCAAACATGTTTAAAAGTTTGTTACAAAAATAAACAAAGAAAAGAGGGTAGTTAAACTCACACAGTCAGTGTACATCGCTGGAGTTGGACCTTAGGTATAATGTAGTGGCTCACGGTGTCGAAAATGTCTTTCGAAATATAGTTCTCCGGCACTTGGCACGTTATTTTAGGGCCGGCAGTTGGGTGAAACTCGCACAGAAATATACATCTAATAGGGCCCTCCTGTCCACAACCTTCATAGAACTTCTCATCCATTTTTAACACCAAATTTACCACTAACACATTATACGAGCTAAACTAAATATAATAACAGCAGAATCCACGTTACGAAGTTTTACTATTTAGACACATTACCACGATTTCTATTCGTAAATAAAATGTTTTTGAACAAACAACACTCCCGACTACGGCGCAATTTTTCATCGACTGCGGAATTGTATTGCCAGTTATTTCATAATCGAATGAGCCACTTTTAAAGAAATAGCACTGGTGCCATTTTTGCACCTGTGTGTCTGACGACGAATTTGTGGTCAAAAGTTAATCTGATTTATGATTAATATGAAAAAAAAACGAGAATACCATTTTTGTAAAAAAATATTCGAAAACACATTCTAAAGATAAAAATTGTGCACAGAACCTGTAGCTATTAATGTTCGGTCTTCTTGATCTTGCTTGACCTAACAATAACACAATAAGTAGGTTATTAACGAGACAGTTTTGCTTTGCGAGTTTCTACACTACACAGTCATGCTTAAAATTTTAATTAATAAATATAAAATAGCAAGTATTGAGCGATGAGTCCCAAACTAGACACGAGACTTGTATCTTGAGGCTCCAAAGCGATGTTAATCTACGAACGTCGCTTATAGAAAATAATCGTACATATTTTTAAATTCTCAGAGACAACAATAATACAAAAAAAAAAGTAGGATTAAATATAAAAATATTGTGTGGTGTTGTGTTGTGATGTGCTGTGATGCACTGTGCTGTGTTGCGCTGCGCTGTGATTTGCTGTGCTGTACTAGGGCCGTACCATAAACGCATATTGCGGGACCGAATAGGCTCTGCAACCGACGCTGCGCGACCGCGAACCGTATTACGGGGCGATAAACCCACAGTCGCGCAGCGTCGGCAGCAGAGCCAATTCAGTCCCGCAATAAGCGGTTCACGGTGAGCCCCTGTACTGTATTACTAAAATCATTCAAGTTGTATGTAGTCAAGAGGCGAATTTTGAAAAAGTATTTTCTTTCAATTTTCTTAGCTATCTCTTTTGTATACCCACAACCGGCATGGATGCGTTTCCTGCCAGAACCGTGCGTTTCCAGAACTTGAAAATGTCGGTTGCGACTCCTGGAAGTCCTTTTAGTCCTATTGTTATTGTTTTCCAATAAGAAACCAGTCAATGTCTAAATTGGTAGTAGAAAGAGTAGAATTGGTAGCTCAATTCGCCATATATTCCTTTATCTAGCAGCACCGCCAATTGTCAATGGATTGACAACCAATTAACAGCTGATTTTTGAGGTTTTGGCGGGAACATGGAAAAATCATGTCGTTGCATTCTATTATTTTCTTAAACTTGTGTATTTTCGCGAATTAATGATTAAAAATGGTGGTGTTTTATTCATTGAGTGTTGAATTACATGCACGAGTGTGGGCAAGTGACATAATGTGGTGAAACATGTCTTTTTGTGTTGTTTTCAAAACTCCGTAGAAGCTCATAGTAAAGTCGCCACAACTTTACTAGGGCATGACTTGGACTCGACTATGACTAATTTCGTGTGACTGACTGTGATATCATGACTTATTTGATTTGATTTTCATATAAATACTTGAAAAAATCATAAACTTGACACTGGCAGAATGCACAACGTGCGATGCCAAGAACTAAGAAAAAAAACAAAAAAAAACAGCTGATTTTGACGTAGGACTTTTGCATATATTTTTTCTTAGTTATTGGCATCGCACGTTGTACATTCTGCCAGTGTCATGTTTATGAATTTTCATGTCATGAAATCACAGTCAGTTACACAAACTTAGTCATATTCGATTCCAAGTCATGCCCTAGTAAAGTTGTGGCGACTTTACTACGAGCTTCTACGGAGTTTTGAAAAAAACAAGAAAATACATGTTTTACCACATTATATCACTTACCCACACTCGTGCATGTAATTCAACACTCAATGAATAAAATACCACCATTTTTAATCACTAATTGGCTTTAAAACACAAGTTTCAGAAAATAATAGAATGCAACGACATGATTTTTCCGTGTTCCCGCCAAACTCCCGTTGGCATTTAATGAGTTTTAATGTTAACATTTGGCAGAGTTCTCTGAATGTCATTATAAGGAGTGACAGTGACAATGAAAATGACATTCCTGAATTATTTTATCAGCTGTTTTTGTTTATTTTAAATTTTAATTATCTTTGTTTATATTTTAAAATTTGTAGCAAAGATGGAAAAACGTACGTACAAAATACTGATTGCTGCAACTGGAAGTGTAGCTGCACTAAAAATACCAAATTTAGTCAATGCTTTATTGGAATCATCGACATTCTCAAAAGACTTTGAGGTTACTTGTTTCTTTTCTTATCAGTTTGTTGTTAAAGGTATCTTTATCAACAGTCGGAGTAACTATCATAATATACCGAATAATGTAACGTAGATATGTTACTTTCCTCGGTATGTTCTTACTTTTGTTCTTTTAGTAACCACCGCACCACCACTCCAAATAATACCTGATGTGTATAATTACCTAATTGAATTTTGTGGATTCATAATAATGTAGATACTTCACAGGTTCGTGTTATAGTGACGGAGCATGCCAAGCACTTCTTCGACACCAGCGATATTCCGGCTTCAGCTACAATATACGACGATAGCTCAGAGTGGAACGCTTGGGGCAAGATAGGAGACCCTGTGGTACATATAGAACTGGGGAAGTGGGCAGACTTGATGGTCATAGCTCCGTTAGATGCTAATACGTTGGCTAAAATGGCACAGGTTTTTATCATGTGTTTTGCTTATTGCATTTTCACTATCTCATTGCTGTTATATCCGTTTGATACTCGTGGTTCTACCAGGTCTATTGGTAATACTACCAATATTGCTACCAGTAGTACCACGGGCAAAAAATAATCCTGTAGTACTACCAAGCGATCCAGTAAGAACTCGCACTAGAGATGCATCACAACTTACCTATACACATACATATAATGTGCTTAATGTACTCTTTACATGACAAAGCAAATGCAATGATTTTCCGGGTTTTTATTTCCGAGCAAGTATAATATTTAATGAATAATGTTTATTGGTATGTATTGTGGTGTAGGCAATGGTATTCCTATATAGTTTTTATACTGTGCAGTCTACCACGTAATCATGTCAATGTGTTTGTATTTCCAGGGTATTTGCGACAACCTCACAACTTGCACGACCCGAGCATGGGAAATGTCCAAACCGCTGCTCTTCTGTCCCGCTATGAACACTCGGATGTGGGAGCACCCCATCACAGCACAGCAGGTTAGATGGTAGAAAAATGGATGGCATTCTAAATAAACTTGATCATTAAAGAGTAGCTACTTGTAAACGCCTTAATGTTGCTTACAATTGAACATGTTTAAAGAAGCTCTGTCAACGTCTTGGTACAGGAATTGAGTTTAACCAACTGGACACACGCGTGGCCAGCCCCTCGAGTCCACTTGGTGAATACCCCAAATAATCAAGCGCGAAAACTCGAATAAGTAAATGTTATTTAGCTGGAGTAAGGCTGACTCCAGAATGGAGTATGCTTACTTATAAATATCATGTTTACTTTAGAATTGAATATAAATCATATTAGTCATGTTAATATAACGATATTTTTTAAAACATGAGCTCAGTGGTCTAACTCACAACGTTTGTTATTTTTGTTATAATTTCTTTTAAGTGTCTTATTTATGTAATATTTGCAATCCGAATCCACTGTTTTAGCCATGTCGAATGCTTGCTATTTTGGATCATGGGATCGTAATGTATTTTTCAACATGTTACTGTATTATGCAATTTCTATGGTCTGTTGTAAGTGCCTAATAAATAAATAAATTAACATTGAATTTTTTGGGTAAAATACGCCGGCAGAGTTCCTCAGTGTTAATAAAAAATGTGGAATCAATATTTAATATCACATTACCCTTCTTTAAGTTAAAGAATGTTAATTTCTCTGTATTTTTGCAGATTGCGTTATTAAGAAGCTGGGGCCACGAAGAGGTGCCTCCGATCAGCAAACTCCTTGCATGCGGCGACGTTGGAGTCGGCGCCATGGCCGAAGTAGCCACCATTGTGCAGAAAATACATGAAGCACTAAAAGTGTAGACTAAGTGTTTTAGTCTAATGCTAGGGCTTCACCTGCGTGTAATGTCTTAGCGCGGTATTTGATACAGTACGCAGATATGGCAGGGTGTTAGCACGCTAATAGGCCAGTGGCATTATTAACGTCGTTAGACGTTAGGCAATATTGAAAGTCAGAAGATAGTGTGGCCACGGGCCACCCATGTAGCGCATTGTTTAATGCATTATTTATTGCACGTTAATTATGTCGATAACATGGCGTAAAGCGTCACGCAGATGAAGCCCTAGCATAAGAGATGCAAAATTTGGTATGGCAGTACCACTGCGACGTTCTACGTAGGAAAAAGCTACAGACTATCTACTAGGCAATAAAGTAGCAATTCAACTCGCACAGCGCTGGATACCGCTCGCTATATTCACCTAGATATACCGCTCTCTTTCTATCACGTATGCTTAGTTACGTGCGACGAGGCTAGCGTGCGGGCGGCCACTGACCCCAGCCTTGCATTGTCCTCTCGGAGCGGAGCGCCGGCCGAACATACCTAAACTGCGGAGTGACACCCCCCTGATGATAGTCCAGGATGCTTCACCCCCATTTCAGAATTACAATAAGATAGAAAAATCTGTGGCATGCCTCACAGTGCGAGTGAGTTACCTGTGATATTAAAATAGTAGATTACTCACCTAGGGAGCAAAAGTAAAAACGTCTAAGATCTCATGTATATTGTCTCCCAAGGCGAAACTGAGGGTGACAAACATGAGATCTGAGGCTTCTTTACCTGCTTCCGTGGTGTGTATACGATGCGAAGTGACGCTGCGGGAAGGAATTAGTTCCTTTCGCTCCGCGTAGCGGGGCTAAATTAGCCACTTTAGCCCCGCAGGCACATAAATATAGTTTGGTATCAGGTCTCTAGTACCATAACATAATTAAAAATAATTAAACGCAAATTTTCAAGTAAATGTTGTTTATTGCATCACTGAATACTGTGTCTAACTCTAGCGTTACATGCAAAATTCAAATCTTGAATAATAGTTAAATGACGTACCAACTGCACAGGCAAAACATTTCATAAACTTCTACCAAAGACACTACCTCGGCTACAGTTTCAATGTCAGTAATATAAATTTTAAAATTAGAGAATACATGAACCTTCGTGTAAGGAGAATACAAGTCTGTGGGGAGAATAAAGAAGTCACTATAATATTTTCGGTGGGTTCCCAACGAGTCCTACCAGATCCTGTCAGTGTTACTGTTACTCATTGGGAAATTTTCTTCCAACGAGCCATTCCGTTTTCTTTCTTCTTCTTTTCTTCACATATGATATAACTGAGTGACTCGACAATTCTTGTAAAAACAAGTAACTTTATTTGTAAGTTGTTTTATATTTCTGGTGTGCAATAAAATTATATTGTATTGTATGTAACTTAAAAAAAAAAAAACAACCGACTTCAAATTAATATGGGACCACCTCAGAAGTATACCCTTCCACATAAAAAAAGATTTTTCAAAATCGTTCCTTAATTGACGGAGAAATCGGTGAAAATACATTTTAAAAAAAACATACATACCGTCGAACATAGAACCTCCTCCTTTTTTGAAGTCGGTAAAAACAAGTTTCTATAAAGGAAATTGACAGTATTTTTATTGGCCGCCACTACAGATAAGTTGATCACACTAATTGCGTGGAGAGACTTAAAAACAGAGTCTTCCACGGCCAGGGCCAAAATGGTCGCGTTTAGCAATTCTGTATATGATCCTATGATGATTCATTTCGCAAATCGTAAAGCGGTCCCTTAAGCGCCAATTAAGATTTTGCAAATGATTCTATTACGGATTATTATTATTATTAGGTTGACAGTTTTCTATAGAAAGTCGTAAAATTGCCTAAAGTCAACTAGTAGATTAGTTAGAAGTTACTATAGAGCAACTTTTTACAATACATTCTACTAAGAATTCATTAGATGAACTACTTTTAGGGGAATAGGGTAGATGACTAAAGTTTAAATCGTTGAAACCAATAGCTTTGATGAAGAATTTAAGTAAATATAGTGTGTTTATTGAAAAAATAATTTAAATCGGTTATTAATGTTCTGATATATAAGCGTTTAAAGTTTTTGGTAGAGCCAACTCCGTCCCTTTCCCACAAAACAAAAAATGACGCCTTGCTTGTCAGATTAGAAATTATATGGCGTACTGAGAAGTGACGTCACGATTTGTTGTTTCGCCTCTCTGTCTAGCATGATATTTAAATGCTTATAAGTTGCTTATTTTTGATCAGATTTTAATTTTCTTTTCATTAATCAGCTATATTTATGGGCCACATTTTAATAGGACAATAAAAAAATACCAGTCATCTAGCCTATTGCTTTATAGACCTCCAGATAGATTAGGATACTTGCATATATTCCTACAATGATATCCAGTTAATAGTAATCGTTTTACGATTGTAAAGCAAAGATTTGGTGGGCTTATTTCACACCATCCTATTCTATAAAACAGTTAACTGTAGCCGAAGTCGCGCCATGAAATAAACATCGTAACTTCACTTAAAAAATGTAATATCAATAATAATTACATACAGAAAACATTTCTTATTACACCAAAATCAGGTTCAATGACAAAATAACCCTGTAATTTTTAAAACAATAATATATTTTAAAGTCCTTTTCTGCCATGACTTAGATTAAGTTAAAATTAAGAAGCTGTGCGATAAGCACCCTTATTTACGTGAACCATGAGCACGTAATTGTTTGAAATCAACGTTTGTAATGTTCAACCCAACCTGAGATATACTACAGCCATCTGGCGGACGACGACGACGGACACGCAGAAAGGATTTTTCACATATTTTTACTATTGTAGGTATAACAGGATCGCCAAATACAACGGCTTATACTCAAAATAACAAAGCAGGAAAATCTGCTAAACAGGCTGAGTGGTCAGCCCTATTGTCGGAGTTAATGTGCCGCCCGAAGGCTGTATTTTTATGTGATACCTCAAAACCTCGATATTAATTAAATAAATAACTAAGACACTGTGGTCAATTTTGAAGGCTTTAGTAGACAGATCTAAACTATTCATAATTAAAATATCGCTGTCACTTTTTTATCAGACATATTAGCTAAGGACAGCAATACTTTAGTTAGTTTCTTTCTGTCAACTACCTTCAAAATCGACCACACTATCTAGGTAAAACAGTATGAAGTCGATTCTCTTACTTTTGCGCCGAGACCGTGAAAACCAGTCGTTTAAGGTGGTAATTACCTTAAAGACGTATCAGGCCAACATAAATCTATTAGTAATCCAAAATGTCTCAAATTTTCAGGCACAGATAAAAAAATACCTTAACGAGTTTAATTCAAAGCTGAAAGCTTTGATAAATTATAAGTCTAGATAGACTCATGAATCGTAAACGCGTCGATAAAATAGCGGTTAACAGTTAGCCTCTTATGCACGCACACTATAACAACGACAATGGTGCAACGCGAGTGTAAGACATGGACATAAGACAAGACATGTCACGCACACTAGTATAATAATGTTGGCCTGTCATTTTTCGTTCAAAAACAGTACGAGACTCTATCTAGACATATTATTTATCAAAGGCTGAAAGTTGTTCATTGATTAAAACGTTAAATTGTTTGATTTTCACGACACAAACGTGGATTTTAAACAAACACAAGTCCCTAAATAATGTGCGTATACTAAAAATATATTAAATTACTCCTCCGTTATAAAATTATATTTAACTATCCTGAAAATAACTAACCTAAATTAAACAATTGTATAAGTACCTAAATCAGACGTAAAATTAAACACATACATATTTCAATAAATACAATGTATTGCGTGCTAACCCCTCAAGCTTCTTGAGTATATCGTCATAATAATATAAAAATACAATATTTACATTCAATTTCTATTTAACATTCCGACGTAGGTACTTTTACAACGAGGCAAACTTATTTACACAATCAAAACTATACACGAGTTAAAATGAGGTTCCGTCCAGATCAATAGAATCAAATAAAACCAATAAAAATTACTTAAAAACTATAACAATTTTATATATCGTGATATTTTTTTTACTGATTTGGAATAAACCTATACTAAAAGTTATATTTGTGGAATGGAGAGGTGTAGTCGCTATTTACATGCGATTTTCGCAAATAAGACGCTTGACGTAGGTACACAAAAAAGTATGAACTCACTGCGTATTTCTTTGCAAATATATTAAAACAATAGATTTCGGGTCCGCAATGAAAAATTACAGATCCAAATTATGAACTGAAACTGCAAGTGAAGCAAGCTGAACTAGCAATTAATTATATGATGTAAGAGTTCAAATCAGTTTGATAGCTTTTCTTAACTGTATACACACAGTAACAACACTTGTTTCGTGAATTTTGTACTAAACCCAACATACATTAATTTTAATATATTTGCTGTAAACATGCGACAATTTAGATTCCACTATTAAATAAAAAATATTTTCGAAACTGGAAACAGTCAAATCTAAATGCGAATAACTTTGAAGTAGTGTAATATACGTAAAAATGCTACTTAAGGCGACACCGGACCTTTTGGCCTAATCTTAATGAACTCGAATATTAAAATAAGTTATATTATTATTAGCGGGATATTTACCGTGATTATGTTGTGAAATGAGCTCCCGATATAGAACTTTAGTAAACAACCGTGATAGTTTAAAACAGTGTTGAATATTACAACTGGCAATTTAAACTTGACTTCCGGGACCACTTAATAATTTAATTAAATGCGTATATAATTCCACTAAATACATTCTATTGGTACACAATAAATGTATAAATGAGTTACATATCATATAAGGACACTGTTATATTTATTAGAACTAAGTTATTGTTTCAAAAATTCAATATAAAAGCTTGTAAAAGTCTGTGCGTATTAAAGGCTTTTCATTCTAGCGGGACTTAACCCAACGGTTGGATTTTCGATTATCTCCCCGTCTCTATCTTTAATGCTGATTTAGAAAGAGCGAGTTGGGAAATCGATTCGTCCTGGGAAATTAACTAAACTACAAAAAGCTTAGCTTTTGCATAGAAAATAAATCACGTGTAAATTGTTCGTATCAAAATACTGTCGCTGTGTGCGTGTCATGGAATGAGATTTAGGCATAGATTTATCAAACGTTACAACTTTCTGCGTACAAAACATTTCCCTTACTTTTAACTACTGGCAACATTATTTTCCACATTGCCATCTTTCAACTGGCAACACCAAAATGCAGTATACGCAAAAAATCACATAAAAAAAGTTAGGCACATCGTTCACACGACGGTTTCGTTTTGTTTTTCGAACATCGCTCGCGTATATTTCGTAATCACCTCATAAGTCGATTTGATCAACTCGCATCGCTCCTCCACCTCGCAATCCGACGGCGCGACCTTATACATAGACGCTTTAGGTCTACATTTGCGTGTGAAATCCGAAACCGAAACACAATCATCGTCCTCAACATTGTACACGGATATAGGTTTCCGCGGCGCCATTTCTAGGTCTTTGCGCCTTTTGGGAGCGCATCGCGCGTTGATCGCTTTCACGGCACTTTGTACGGGGGATTCCAGTTCCTCACTGGAGTCAAGTTGATATCATACGTCCAAGTCTTCGAGTCCCTTGGAGAGTCGGTGCGAGTTGATGCGGCGGCGGTGGGACCTGCGCACGGCGTCGGCGCGCCTGTACGGCTCGCTACGGAGTCCGTGTAGGATGTCTTCTAAAGCGCCATTGTAGACCTCGTCTTGGTGAAGGAGTTTCTTTTCGCCGACGGCTTGGGACTTCGTTTTTAGCTCGTTGATTACAGCCTCCTGTTGGTGCGAATTAGATGTTAGTTTGTGTTCTTTGAACAATATTCAAGTTGATGATGTACTAGTAAATACTATCTTGTGTAGTTCTAGGAATTAGATCTACAGGGGTATTCACAACTCAATCGGAAAGCTTTCCGTTCGGATTCACATTATCCGTCCCAGTCATCTACATTCAGGATGACAGAGACAGATAATGTGGCTCCGAACGGAAAGGTATCCGACTGAGTTGTAAATACCCCTGCTGTACGGTGTATGTAGCCTAGAGCAGTCAATTACCATCCCCAGCAATGCTACTGATTTTTATGGCCGCGACATCGTTGCCCGCACGGTAATGGAGAGATTTTGACAACTATCACCGACTCATTATAAAATTAACTTTTTAAGAGAATATTAGAGAAAAGATATTTCGATTTCATACCTAGTATTTTTGTTATTAAACGAATTATGTTTTTCTAACAATGTCGAATAATATAGAACACATAAAATATAAATAAATTTAATCAAACTTAATTATAAATTATGAAAGCTATTTGATCTTAAAACATTACACAAATTAAAATTCGCAAGAACCGACTTTAAATAAATAGGTTATAATATACCGCGAAAAACCAAGCAAATATCTACTTTTAGAAATTGTATAAGTATATCATAATATATTAAAAGAATAAGAACTCTAACAAATAAATAAAACAAACAAAATAGCAAATTTTATGAATATGAAAAATAGTATACAATGTGTAACAAAAAGGTTCCACAATACTGAAGGGTATGTATGTGCTCATCATTATGAACAACTTTTACTACGGGGCCAACCCGGAAATTGCAAAAAAACAGCTGTTCCATACAAAAAGTTCATTGACCTTGGACATAATGTATGCAAGGTTAGCCCTATAGTAAAATCTGTTCATAATGATGAGCGTATTATATACATACCCTTCAGTATTGTTGAACCTTTTTGCTACACATTGTATAAGCCAAAATAACACTGTTAGAGAGTGAAGTTAAAACACCGAGCAAAGGCGCATGGAGTTGAAATGATAGTAAGTAAATAGACATTCCCTGTTATCCATGCAGTGCAGCGTTGAAACAAATATAAAAATACGTATTTATATACAACATTCATGTAGGTATGCAATATATAAGATACCAGGACATTCATAGGTTGCCAGCATATATGTTTTACCTATTATTAGTTGGAAACCTACTTCAGATGTGGACGGACCAACTGCCCCTCTATCGTGTACCTATGATTTCACAAAACCAGTCGCTGGCGCCAATAAGAGGCAGTGCGACACTAGATATAGCGACTAGCATGTAAGGCAAATTATCGAGAGACGGTCATTGTTTCCAAAGCTTGACTGCCTTATAGCTCAGTTGGTAGCATGTCTTCCTTTAGAGCTGTAGGGCGTGGGTTTGATCCCCACCCAGGGCAATAACTTATGTGACGAACATAGAAGTTTGTTCTATGCCTGGCTGGGTGTAGTATGTATTTACAAAAAAATAGTATATAAGTATTCTATCAGCTATCTGGTTTCCATATTACAAGCTTTTCTTAGATGGCGCTGTGTGAAAAATGTCCACCGACATTTATTATTAAAACGAAATCCCTTTACAAACAGTTTTCGTCGCTGGTTACTGCCGTCAAAAATATTTACAGGGATCATCAATACGCCTGCTGTCGCTACGGCGGATTTAGCGACAGCGGCCGAATCAGTATAAATTGGCCTGTATCAGTTTGTATAAGCCACCAACGAAAGTGCATCTAACATCCCACAGATACATTTTAAATAGGCTGCCGTTTAAGCCCATTACTAGCTATACTTCAACTCGCCAAGGGGTAAGGATGGATATTCTTATAATTTAATTAATGCAGACGTTTTGGCCAACTTTAATTTAACTTGTTTGCGTGATTGAAATCCACGCACTATACACATAATATTTATAAAGCTTTTCCGACCCCACCCTGAGACAACTCTGCTGACTCTACAGTGGTGACCGCAGCACTACAGTAGAGTCAGCAGGGAAAGACGAGTAATTGTATTTCATCATAACTTATCAAAGACATTCCTCAATCCTCTGAAGAGAGAAGTAAAGATGGCACTTTTCTGTGCGTCAACCCAACGCTATTTATGTCAAATCAACTACAAACACAAAACACGTACGTTAAGAACGAACGTTTTATTCGTAAGAAACCTGCCAGATAAATAGTCTAAGCGACCGTTTGAGTAATAATTAGTGAAATCGCAATGCGTTACTTAATATGCCATATTTTCTTTACGCAAATGATAACATGACTTCTAAAAATAAAACTACATAGATTTACCAACGTACATAAAATCTGGTTGTAACCAAATAGGGTTAGTATTGGGTTATAGTTTACTGGGTTATTAAATATGATACGTCGTCAAAACTGCTAATTTAGCTTGCAACAGACTTCTTCCATTTTTACAGATGACTCCGAATTTAGAGTGTATTATATAGGCAGTGTCGTAACTAGCCTTTCGTGCGTTCGGTGCGAGCTTATATATTTATGTAACTGCGTCCTTGCATGACCCAAAACTTGATCCTGGTCTGGTCATTTCTGCGCCCCTCAGGGTCTGCGTCCTATGCCTAGGCACTACTGGCCCTAGTTACGGCACTGTATATAGGTCAGGACTCTGGACATTTGATGGCTGACAAAAAAATAAATCATTGCGTTGGTAAATCTATTTTATCTCGATTAAATGGACTTTAAAAGATTGGAAACGAACTGACACTCACTCTATATCTAATGTTTTTTATTCTAACAAGATAACTTTAACAACACCCTGCCTAATAGTAAGCGGTGATCAACTGCATAACTGATGTGATGTATCAATCATTACAGCCGGAACGGACGCAAGGTTAACATTGCAATGGTCTAAGTTGGTGCCTCGTGTACCGCATGCATTCCGCGTGAGGGGTTACAGCGATCAACCCTTAAACCCCAAACTCGTACAATCTTTGAATAAAAAGTCAATGATTTAACGCCAACTTGAGGCTATACAACCGGCGGGGCTATCATGTAATTGTTCAATTGTCACTTGTCACTGTCACAGCTACACGGTATCACAGAGGGATTTCTCTCGCTATCGTTATCGAACGAATGCATTGATTTCCTAAATAAGTTAAGCAAATCCGTCGGTCTTTTGGCGTTTCATCCTGCCCTGCAGGGTCAAATGAGTTTTGGCGGGACAGTGACAAGTGACAGTTGTGACAAATCGCGATCCCAAACAGTTACATAATTAGCCTGCTGTTGTTTTGTATTCCCGCCAAATTTACAGAAGTTGATATACTAATTGTTATGAACAACTTTTATTATGGGACCAACCCTTACATCGAAGAAGAAACGATGAAGAAAGAAAGAAAGAAATATAATGAGAATTACCAACCTCGGTAAATTTGGCGGGAATGTAAAACCACACGTTGTATAGTCGCGCTTACTATCTCAATTCAATAACATGCGGCGATCTCTTTCGCAGCATAAGTAAAAAACAATATTTGGTGTGAATTGGACTTTATTTATTTTGCTCAGTCATCTCGAGCTCTAGGCTAGACAGACACGAAGTGCAGCGTTTTCGAATTAATAGTAAATAATTATAAAATGGGCAGGCCACATCGCTCACTCGATCCCCAAGCCGCCTGCCAAGCGTGGGGATTATGGCAACACCCCTCTATAAAGGGGGAGGCCTTCGTCCAGCAGTGGACGTTTTATGGCTGACGACGACGACGACATCACTCGAAGAACTGACAACCGATGGGCAAGAAAGGTTCTTGAGTGGCGACCGCGAACCGTCCTACGCAGCGTAGGCGCGGCCTCCCACTATATATATAGGTGGACCGACGACATTGTAAACGTCGCGGGCAACCGGTGGATGCAAATGGCAGGTTGTCGTACAGTGTGGCGGTCTAAGGGGGAGGCCTTCGTTCAGCAGTGGACGTCTCCGGGCTGATGATGATGATGAATTATAAAATGAATAATTTCTAGAATAAGCTTACAGCAATAACTTTGTATATTGAATTATCTTTGGTTACAGCGTTTGCCTAAAGCTCAGAGAGTACTGAGCAAAAAAAATATTTATTCACACCAAACAGTGTTTTATTCTTACGTGACGAAAGAGGTCGCCACAGTCACATTATGACACGATCCCGATGAATATTATTTCAAATGACTTTCTCGACCTTACCTAAAATAATCTCGTTTCTCTTAGTCACTGCTTAAACTTCTCTGTTCTTTTCTAGCACGTGCAACTTCACGTCAGAGAGAAGATGGCAGAGAATCTTAAGCAGTGACTAACGGTTGAAAAGTTTTTTTAAGTAAGGCCGTCCTTGTGTAGCAGTCATAGTCGAGGGCTTTCTAGAGCCAACAAGAAAGAGCTTTCCTCGAAAATCGTTCACTTGTGTTTACACGTGTCGTTTGTATTTATTAACTAAGAGATAAACTCTCTATTCAAAGACTAGATTAGTTCCGAGCGTGTATCCCAAGTCATGCATTCCTATTGAATTCAAATTAGTCACTCTCCACACTGGGGCCTCGTTGAGTATCGCTCGTGACGATTCTCAACTAAACTAAGAGTCGATTAGTTGGTGTGGAAATACTCTACTACTGAGCTAACTGCACAAACCATGCGAGAACAAAACGAAACTATAACAATGAAACAATGTGTTAATCTATCACGGTTGTTCTTTATAGTTCTATGATTTTACGGGATATTTACCGTGATTCTGGTACATGCAACTGCGCCGCAATATCGGGAGTTTGTTACGCAACATAATCACGGTAAATATCGCGTAAAACCATAAAACTGTATAACAATGAAATCAATTAGCATTTTAGTATTCGTAATTTTTTCTCCCTGTTAGTAAAATAAAAAGAATTTAAAGAAATAAGTAAAAAAACATTTGCGTAACAAATTTTCAGAATCGAATGTATTGTCAATAATTAGGAGTTCATTGAAATAACAATAACTACGCTATCTCTGATACGGCACGCATTTTAGGAAGTTCTTCACCCTGCAGCCCTAACTAAGGGTAGCTAGGGTTTGTGGCACTGCCCAAGATGCTCTAGATTTATAATAATATACATTTTAGTCTAACAATAAATACTACTATGATTACGATCTTGCTAAAACTGTGTTTTTAAATATTTCATAATAAGTGTTTCCACACTTGGGTATTTCTATGTTTTTAAAGCATTGACAGTAAGCAAAATTATGACCTCCAGCAGGACTTGAACCTGCATACGAGGGTTCTGTATCTGGGTTTCCGTCCCAACTGCTTTGCCAATTAAGCTACAGAAGTCTCTGTCTTATCCGTAAAAAAATCCAAACTGTTCTTAAACAGTTTGTTTTTTTTTTTCCTTCTGTAAATTTTTGTAACACCGATATTGGTAACACTAATATTTACTTCTGTAGTTTAATTGGCAAAGAAGTTGGGACGGAAACCCAGATATTGCTCGTATGCAGGTTCAAGTCCTGACAAAAGCCATAATATTTCTTACTTTCTATGCATTAAAAACTGTCTGTTTCAATACTTCCACACACCAACTAACCGACAAAAGGGGCGCACACTCACACCGTGTTAGTACACACACGCACACAGATACGCCCCGCTTGCAACAGTGTGACTTACTCCTAACGCCACGTGGCGAGTGGCTAGGCCGGGTCTAGGCCGTGTTTCAACTGAGTCAAGTGTTGCTGCAATAGCCCAGCGTTGACGGCGGCGTAGTTAAACCTCTGCGAGATAATTGTCGGTGTTACCATCACCTACAGTGGTATTTTTGTGTGGCAACACTAGGTCTTATGGTGTTGCTATTGGTGTTTAGATAGATATGGCAACGCTGAATTGCAAACAAGCAATCGTATCGTTTGTCAAACAATGTTATTAGAAGACATTGATAACTTATTTTTTACCCTTTATATCGGGAGCTCATTTCACAACATAATCACGGTAAATATCCTGTCAAATAATTAAATAGAACTGTATTGACAACTATGCAAAATAACATTGTAAGACAATTTAAAAAATAAGGTATTTAGTCTATGATATAAGTTCAAATTTTTGAAAAGACACAGTTGCCATATTTATCTTTAAATAAAGTTACCAGCACCATGACATACCCATCTTTCGACGTATAAAGATGGCGTCCAACCAGCACCATAGACTGCATACAATTATATTAAGAAAAGCGGCGCATATTTCACTCATAGACGCATTTAAAATGTAAGAAGTCGCAAAACTTGTAAAGAAAAACAGTTATGAGTGCAATATTAAATGTTTCACCAGCTTGAGTTAGTTTTGGACAAGTGATACGTTTACTTTAAGATAATTTTAAAATCACGACAATTTTACACGTAGCTTTGATTTTTCTTTTGCCATGGGCTCACTATTCTAAAGGGTTAAATTTGTTTGCGTCTTTTTTCACTGTCATAAGTGTGAAAAGGACAACATGAATTTGTCCAACCTTTAAAAAGTATAAGAGAAGATTAGTCCGTGGTTAAGAGCACACGACAAAATCGAAGGCAATGTCTCATTGAGCTAATAACAATAGAGTCACGAACGTGCAAAAAAAATCTCCGCGCAAAAACTCGGCGCACGCTATATAGTGCGCCGACCTGAACTACGATAAGACACAAGCGCTCAAGCATACGTTGAACACTATATAAGCGACATAACGTCTAAATTCGAACAATTGTAAACTATATAATGCACGTATAATGTACAACGGCACTCAGACGTTTTTTGACTGTTTGCACTTAGAGATTGTGACTCTTTAGACATTAGCTCAATGCAATGTCTTCAGGAAGTGGTGAGCATTATTTAAACTACTTAAGTTGGTGAAACAAAAGAAACAACAACAAAAACAAATTAGTTGAAATATCAAAATCAAGAACAGTCACGGCTAAATGCGATATAATGACACGAAATCCAACGTCACTCACAAACGAGGCTGTGTACAGCTCGCGGCTTCTAAATTGGCTCGACGGGAGCAAGCAAGCACTCGGTTAGTTTCACTTTCATACGGAACGTTAACAAAACCTAAACTAACCAAGTTCTTCTTTAGGGTACAAACAATCTGTTATGGTAGGGTGCACAGAACAGTAGCGACGATGTCTTTACTATAAATAGGCTTGCAGAGTTCACTAACGCGGATCAACGAGAGCAACAGAGAGCGAAATATGTTCTATATCTTTCTCACTCGTTAATCAGACGGTGACTCACGAAAATTACTCAAATTCGCCTACAACGACGTCAAGATACGTAATATATTACAGGCCATAATAATTCTAATCACCTAGTCGATAAGGTCAGTTTTTAACTGTAATACATTAAGGCTTAATAATATATTCAAGTTATTTAGGCATCGCTCGTGACTTAGCACATAAGCCTCTTGAAGAAAAGTCTTCTATGTCTAATCTCCATTCACTGAATGCGATCACGCACGTAAAAATATCGTCCAATCACCGTTCTGGGGTGGCGAACTTGAGGTCTGTGATTGGTCGACGGTCAATCAACACGATCGGGTTGAATGAACCTCCAGAATAAGAAACATCGTGGCTTTTTAAGTAGCCGTAATATAATACTAATGATAAATATAATACTAATTGTTTCGAAATTAGATTAGTACTGCCATCCTGTAACCGCTACCATAGCAGAATCTTTGTAACTACGCGATAATTTATTTAATAGCAGTGATTTTATAAAATAAAACCACTGCCATATTATTCAGTTCTTAAGTGCATGATTGGTTCCTTATTATATTGAATTTCCATATATTCGTGTATAAATAGCAATTTACTCATGTTATGGTAAACCTCAATCTAAGCACGCTATCCACTCTAAATTGAACTGTATTCCTTTGCACCTTAATTTGACTATCCAATAAAATGTATACTTTCTTTTCCTACAAGATTGTCAGTAATCTACCCTCAACCCTATTGACCCGTATTTCCCTTACGCCCAAGGTGCAATTTAGTGCGTACCTGTTGTTTTTTCTGCATGAGCTTCGCTTTGTTTGGGTCCACGTGGTCCGCCTGCTGCGCCGCCTGCTCTAGCCGCCGTCTTTGCTCGTTTTCCGTGTCCGCTTGCTGGAATCACAGGATATGGAAAATAAATACATAGGATTAAATCACACTAATATATTACTAGACGTGAAAGTTTTATTATAAAATTCCTTTACCTGCAACGATTTGAGTGAAATTGCTAAAACCTGGATTACAATATATCTTTATTGTACACCGGTATAGAACAGCTAACAAAATAATGAGGATGCATTATTGGCAGTACAACCCTTATCACCTTTAGCGATTACTTCCACGCACCCTTTGGATGGACAGACTAAAAGAGGTAAAAGAAACTATCACATTTATTTGTTAAAAATGTGAGGTCACCGCTGGATAGCGGATGAAACCGCGAGGCACTGCTAACAGATATCAAATTGAAGTGTTACCACACCTGGGTTTAAAGCACTGACCTCTATTATACAAAGTACGCTGGACTTCATATTGTCGATAGCAAATTGAAGCCATTTGATTTTCGCCATTTTGGCGCGGATAGCCAACGGATAGCAGTGTGAGCGTCCATGGAACTAATATTTCGTAATACTATGACGCAAATGTTCATTTTAGTACCGGAGATGCTCGAAAGGCCGCTTCAAATCGGCACAATAAAAACTGTCATTTCCTAGACAATATTTAGTCCAGTGTACTTATATAATAGAGGTCAGTGGTTTATACGTTTTATTGTTACAGACAGTTCAAAAATTCACCGCCACTATTTGAACCTACGTTACATGAAGTAAATACTCCCAGTAGGCGGCGACCTCCCGTGGCCCACGTGGAAGTCTTTAAATCGACTCCGCACCCAAGTGGGCCGCTGCAGGAGTAACTTGGTCAAGTGGGGATACTTGGGCACCGAGAGAGCACAGTGCGACTGCGGAGCGCCTGCGCAGACCATGTTGCACCTACTGTCGTGTCCTCGGTGCCCGAGTTCCTGCACCTTAGAAGACCTGAATAAGGCTACTCCTTGCGGGATGGCAGTGGCCAAATACTGGGAGAAAATAGTATAGAATAGGTTTTTAATAATTATATTTTTTTGGATCATCGACTCGACGAAGAAAATGAAGTAAATGTTGTATATTTAGCATTGTCGTGTCGTGATTAGTGTTGTGGTACCTTGAACGCCCTCGTGAAGCGCACGAGCAGCGAGAAGAAAGCGTTGGCGTCGCAGCCGCGCGGCGCCTCGCCGAAGTACTCCACGCACGTCGCGAACGAGTCCTGCAGGCGGAAACAGTAACACTTGTTAAGAGCCTAATGCCAGAAAAATATCAGATTTCGCCCACGCGTCTTGCATTAGTTTAGAGTCGAAAATCGCATGATATAATTGATGAGGATAATGGATTTGAACAATTTAGGTGAGATTTTATTTAATTATTCAAAATATAGACATGAAATTAAAAAAAAAACGGTTACTCTGTTAAAACATTAGTCTGGCTGTGTAATTCGTAAATAATAATGTAGTGTTGTCGCTAATAATTTGGAGCATTTGAATTAAAACAGTTTTTTTTTACTAAACCAGATTATTTTCCAATATTCTATTCGGTTACTCGGCTTCTATAGGGGTTTCCCCTACCTGTAGTATTTTATAAAATCTAAATATTTACGTACTTAATCATGAAACGATGTGTTTAAAAATACACCTTTTACTTACTTTTGGCATTGGTCGCCCCCTTAAAGAAATTGTTAACTTCTCTATATTTTGTGTTCTCATGAACTACACAAAAAGGGAAGATGTTAAAGAAGGATATTTACCTTCTCTGTGTTCTTGTGTTGTCATGGAAAACGCAAAATAACAGTCGTATCAAAACTGTTAAATAAATAAAACGTAATTAAGTTGGTTGCTAAAGAATGTCATATTATTTTCTACTTGATATTTTCCTCTGTAACATTGATACCACTAAAATGGCATAAAAAATTATAGCGACATAACATGATATTGTCCTTTAAAGGCGGCCAAATCTCTCAACATTAAGATGAGTAAGCCAACATTAGTACAATCACAGAAAAAAGATATAGAACTACTTAAAGAAGACTCACTCCCATAAAAAGATCCTGGTCGGCCAAAAATCTGCTGTTCCTTACATTTTGTCCAAGGTAAATGAACTTTGTGTATGGAACAGCTGATATTTTTTTCGCGATTCACTGCTGGCCCCATAGTAAAAGTTGTTCATAATGATGAGTACAATGACCCCTTAAAGTTTTAGACATTAATAAACAATAGTGGTGTACAAATGCTGGTCGCTTGGTGCGTGCGAGCGAGTCGTGTGGTACCTGCGCGTGCTTGGTCTCGTGGCGCAGGCGGCGCAGCTTGTCGTGCGCGTTGTTGAGGAAGTCGCGCAGCACGTGCTGCGCGCCCGAGCCGCGCGCCTCGCACTCGCGCCGCACCGCCTCCATGCCGCGCTCCAGCTCGCACACGTCGCTCACCACGTTCTCTAGGGATACTGCAACACAAACAAATGTAAATATACTTTATACACAATAGGGAATATGAACGTGTTTCAATTACCAAATATATTAGGATAAGTCGAAAAAAATATTGAAATCGGCTGGTAAAGTTCTGAAGTTCTTGAAGCCAAAGTAGGTACACCTTGTATGGCAGCCATGTTAAAAAAAGTTTTCCAAAAAGTGTTTTTCATATTTAGAATCAGGGAATCCCAAAAAACCCCAGAACCAAAAAGTCTGAAAATTAAAGCTCTGTCCAACATTAAATGTAAACACCCTTTTTTTAACGCTTTATGTTTGCGTTTGACCACCAACTCGCCTGTTAGTAAGCGACGATGTGGTCGAGGATGAAGCACGCAGACTTAGAAGGTACCTATTCAGTCTGACCTTGAAGAAGTCTAGATTATATCTCTCAGGAAACAATGAAGCCGGCAGCTTGTTCCATTCCTTGGCTGTACGAATTAGAAACGTGGAGTCAAAATGTTTGGTACGTATCCAAGGAAAATCCACAATATAATGGTGATAGTGGGCCGTCTTTCTACTTGTCCTGTAGTAAAAAGGCGATGGAAGGATAAGGTCATACAGATCATCGGCACATTCTCCGAAATGAATCCTGTAGAAAATTGAGACTTGCCACCTTCCGACGGTGCTCCAGGCTATAAAGCTTTTTAGCTACCAGCTTGCTATCTAACCTACAAATCTATTTTCAGGCCGTCAACAGCTGCATAGATTCTTAAAACAAGGCACAGTACCCAGTATTTTTCCTTGGTCGTCGTCAGCCATAAAACGTCAACTGCTGGACGAAGGCCTCCCTTTTTTTCCTTTTTTTTTCGTAGTCCAAGGGAATTCCGAAAGTCCATCATCAACAACGCCCTCATCAAGAGCAGATAAATATAAACAACAATTAACAAGAAAACCTGATTTTGCCACATCCGGACCGCCGCTGGCGCCATCTGCGAAAAGGCCTGTGGAACCTCATTGGATGTTGAAACAGTTGCATCTTCACTTACCCTGCGCAGCCTTGTCGATATACAGCAGCTCCGTGTCAAAGTTCATCAACTCCGGGAAGTTTTGCCTGACCGTGACCACGATGTAATGCAACAACGACATCCTCTTATCCGTAGACTTCGTGTCCATCAGCGTGTCCAAAGATTGCAGCTTAAACCCGTACGCCGGACCTCTTTTGCTGCTATTTAAATAATTCCCAAATGCCAGAATAATTTCTAGAACGTTCCGCAGTTTTTGTGACGACTTCACTGACGAAGAACCGGATATTATCGCGTGTATCTGAGGAGTTATTAGATGTATGTTGTCGAAGAAGTTCCCCATGTAGCTCATTATGGACAGTTTAGCCGATATTCGTTCGACTTTCGTCAGTTGCATGAGGAATTTGTCTTCTTCTGTCAGTAGGGCGACGTTTTTCTTCTCCGCTACGTATTCCTTGTAGGCTTTCTGTTCGGCCTCGGTCGGGACCATCCGCTGGAGGATCTCGACGCTTTCTAGAGGAAGCTGTTTGAGGTCGAGGCTGTTCACGGCGACGATAACTTTGTCGACTGGCGTGTCGAGTTTTCTTCGGGATATCGCTGGAATAGAAGGAACAAAGCATGAGGATTTTGTCTTTCATTTCGTACAATTTGCCACGGCAGTTTGTAAAAAGGTTTTAAATCGCCATTAGCGTCGTAGATTGTTACAAAATGACGAGGCATCTTACTATTTCATCATCATCATCATCAGCCCGGAGACGTCCACTGTTGAACGAAGGCCTCCCCCTAAGACCGCCACACTGTACGACATCTTGCCATTTGCATCCAGCGGTTTCCCGCGACATTTATAATGTCGTCGGCCGACCTAGAGGGAGGCCTACCTACGCTGCGTTTTACAATTTGCCTTCCGCTAAAGCGATAAAAATGATCTCTATTGTCACGTAAAGTTCTTTACTACTGCATTGTAACAGCAGGCAGAGTTACGGAGTTATATAATACGTATATTGCATAAATACAATCAAACTAATATTTTGAATTCGCCAGTTTGTCAGTATGCTTGTTACCTCTTCACATCAAAACGGCAGAACCGATATGGATGAAACTCGGAACGGAGATAGCTTATATTCCAGAATAACATTTAAGTAGGCGTGTAGCGGTCGTGGCGTAGTTTGTCTAGGTGATTCTAAACGATCACCGATGTTAAGTGGCATTTATTTCTGAGCGCTACCGTGGGTCGGATGACACGTTAAATTGTTGGTCCCGGTTGTTTGTTCTAGTTTCTATAACAACAACTGTCAGCCATGTCAGAGGCCTTCGGGCGGCACATTAACTCTGGCACTAGGGCTTGCCACTCAGCCTATACGAACGTAGGCTAGTTTTTATCGTCACTACCATCACGCGGCTGATACCGCGGGGCGCAGCTAGTAGTTAAACAATTTGAAAGTATATAATTTTTTGGATTACATTTTTCAGAACCACAAATGCAATAACAAAAGAGTCCCTATACTCTTAGTAGGTTTATCACACTACTGAAACAACGTCAATAATTTTTAAATGGAGTACCTCTGAACCCTGAAGTATGACCTACCAAACAATCAAAATCAGTGCATAATTGGCGGAGTAATCGCGAAACATATACACAAAAAAAAATATACAGTCGAATTGAGAACCTCCATTTTAGAAGTCGGTTGATAACCCATGAGTTTGTATAGTAGGTTTGCCCATTTACCAATGTTCCTGAGGCGCGTGTGCTCGAGCAGCGAGACGGTGTCCGGCTTGCGGAAGCGCTTGCTGGGGAAGGAGGCGAGCGTGTCGGTGTCGCAGGAGTCGTCGCTGCCGGCCGTGCTGACGCCCCCGATGCGGAACTTCTCCTCGAACTCCGTGAAGTTGATGCGCCGCCGCGGCCGCTCCTCGTCCAGCTCGTTGAAGATCGTGCCTCGGACCTGGCCAAGAGAGCGAACACTTTAACAAAACAACAAAAAACAAAACAAAAAACAAAAACAAAACACAACACAAAAGAACAAAACAAAAGAACAAAACAAAAGAACAAAACAAAACAACAAAACAAAAGATTACGAAAGATGCGCCAGCGAGTAAAAACCAAACTTTGTAAATGAATCCCGTGCCGTCATGTTTACGAGTTGCGCCGGAGTGCGAAAGAAGATAGCACTTTTATGAGAGCAAAAGGGATAGCGCGCGTCTCGCTTACAGTCGTACTCGCGAGACACTCCCTGGGGCCATTTGAGGGCGCGATATGACATATCTCCCTCCTTATATACAATGTGTAACAAAAAGATTCAACAATACTGAAGTGTATGTATGTATTCACCATTATGAATGGGGCAAACTCTGAAACCCAAAAAAAAAAATCTGCTGTTCCATACAAAAAGTTGATTGACCTTGGACAAAATGTATGGAACAGCTGATATTTTTTTCGTGATTTCAGGGTAAGCTCCATAGTAAAAGTTGTTCATAATGATGAGTACTTATTATATCATTCAGTATTGTTGAACCTTTTAGTTACACATTGTATAATTCCACTACTACTAGTTACTTACGACGAAGCCCCTATACAGCTGACTTACTATGTACAAGATCTTATTTGTAATTATTAACTACCCAAATACTTCCTCTACTAGAATTTTATTGTGTTGTATTCTCGAGGACAATTATATTTTGTAATATATACCTATATATATATATACTATTTTAATTATGTTATTACAGCAATTGTGTTTAAACGAAGCTTCTATACAGCTGACGCACTATATTACTACGTACTAGATTTAATTCGTATTAATGACTACCTTCATTTGCGATTTCAAGGTTTGCCCGATAGTAAAAGTTGTTCATAATAATGAGTACATACATACCCTTCAGTATTGGTGAACCTTTTTGGTACAGATTGTATAAGTATTTCCCTTAGGTATCTGGTTTCCATAACACAAACTTTGCTTAGTATAGGGCTAGATGGCGCTGTGTGAAATCTCTCCAATTTTTTTTTGTTTCTACCGCCTTGCTTTGGTTTCCTTCACAGGCAGTTCAAGCTCGTTGTTGGGGTTTGAATTGAACCCACACCCTGCGGCGTCCTAATCGAATGTGTTAACACTTAAGCTATTATAGCGACTAACTGAACTGAGATATGAATACTTAACAGCCCCCGTATTTTGAACCTAATTGGAAAGGTCGATTTGAACTTGAGATTTGAATTATTTCTCCAGTATATCAATACATAGTAAGTATAAAATGAATTCACCCTCCTCGTCTGTCTGTCTGTTTATCCGCTCCTTCTAAACCACGCAACGGTTTTCATCATCATGGACTTTTCTTTCACGGAAGGTTTAAATGTATAATATAGTACATCCTAATTAATATCTAAATTGCTGCCGTGCGAAGCCGGGGCGGGTCGCTAGTTTATAATATTTCATTACATACATGAAGGATATAATATAATTTAACCTCAATCATGTAACACTATTATCGCTGAAAGGAGGTTTCTCAAATTCAGACACCAGCAACTTGTACTCACTTGATTGGGCTTCAGCGCTATCCAATTCAAAGTAGGCAGCTTGTATTTGGTGTCGACCTTCCTCTTGATGGTCATGGCGTCGGTGTGATGTGGGGGCATCATGAGGCCGGGGGCGGGGGGCGCGGGCGGCGGGGGCGCGTGCGACGCGAGCGGGGGCGGGGGCGGCGGCGGGGGGCAGGGCGCCGCGGGGGGCGCGGGGGGCGGCGCCGGCGCGGGCGGCGGCGGGGGGACCGGCTTGTGGGGAGGAGTGTCGCCATTCGCCATGGGAGGGGAGGGGGACGATACGTGCCCGTTGGTCGTCACGTTGCCGTTACACAGCGCGTGTGACGATATAGCACCCACTGGAAGGGAAGTAAAAGTTAGTAATCCAACTGAAATTATGATTGCAACTTTTGTTTCGGAAAAAAGTATATTTTTCGAAACAAAATTTGGAATCACAGTCATAATGTGTTATTTTAAATCGATAAGCAAGAGTTTTTTTTACTGGAAAGATTGTCGTGAAGAGTACGTCGATTTCGAACAAATTTATTCACCCCAACCTTAAAAATACCTAAATTTAATAAGTATTGTCCCTTTGCTATGAAAAAACTTTTTGTATTACACCAAATCAAGAGGCGCGTATTATATGGACCTGGGTATGTCCGAAGACTGCATCCAGAACCACCGAAGGACGGGCAGCAGCGTCCTCTACATTAACGGTGGTGAGCTCTGCGATCCCCAAGCCGCCTGCCAAGCGTGGGGATTATGGCAACCCCTCCCTATTAAAAGGGGCGGCCATCGTCCAGTAGTGGACGTCTTATGGCTGTCAATGGAAGAGTTGTATTGAAAATTACCACTATTATTAGACAAACTGCAGAAATCTGCAGCAAACCAAGAACAATTTGAAATTGATTAAGTGGAACATTGGTCAGAGATTTGAATATACTTCAGCAGAGCTGGCATGCGCCTCGCAATAAAATTTTGTCATGTTATTTTTTTTTAATGATATTGCATGATGAGACGAGCAACAGGTTCGCCTGGTGGTAAGTAAGCGTCACGCCTGCTCATAACATTACCAGTGCCAGAACTATGAACTTGCGAACAAAATCGTTGGTCACCCTGAGATATTAGATGTAAAATCTCTTTATGCCCAGTAATTGCTCTGGTAACATTGCCCTTCAAACCGAAACACAGTAACGCTCGCACACTACTGCTTGGCGGTTGAATAACTGGCAAAGGTGTTGTACTTCCCCAAGCGGACTGCAATAGAGTGCTACCATTACAAAAATATCTCATGTTTTTATGTCCTGCGAAAACGAGACTCGTAGCCTTGTCCTGTTTTTTCATGACATTAGTAATAATTATTAGATAAATATAATTAAAACACTGTTTTAAATTATTACGGTTGTTTACTAAAGTTCTATATTTATATCTATAGTCGGGATATTTACCGTATTTTTTAGTTTGGTTTTATTTCACAAGATAATCACGGTAAATATACCGTAAATAATATTAGAACTTTAAATATAATTAATTCATTAATATAAAAAATAATATATATTGTTAGAGGAGAGACGCCATTTTGTGTCACCTTACGCCGCCCCACCGCTCAAGAATCTATAAAAGCGGCCGCACAAGCAGCGCCGCCCTCTTTCTGCTTTCCGACATCGAAGCGTGCACATCGCTCCTACCTTGTATTTGCCTCCATTTTGAATTATTTATTGAATTTGTGTAAAGTTATTTCATTTGTCAATAATACTGTTTTTCGTGTTAATTAAATTAGTTTTTTTTAGTAAAATATTTGCCTATCCGCTAAAATCAGAAGTGGGATAGGCTCCATAGCCTATCCTAGCTCTGGCCGTAGCGACAGTAATTTTGTTAAAATCTGAGTGATGTGCTAAAACAATGGCCAACCGCTCCACCTCTAATAATAGAGGTCGGAACCGGCGCGGTCCAACCACGGACGCAGAAGGTATTCAGGATCAGCTTGGCGCCATTCTCGCGCGCCTCATCGCGTTGGAGAGCAGCGGCCAACCGGCCGCGTGCGCAGAGGCATCTCCGTCAGCAGTGCGCGCCATCGTGGCGTCCGAGGTTGCTGTACCCGCCACTTCAACACCATGCGAGGCAAGGACATTCTCGCCTCTGCCACCGGTGCCACCCGAGTCTTTGGCGAGTACATCGATGTCCACTGACGTGACAGAAAGGTTTATTGGAGCTTTGCACACGTTGACAAAGGTACGATCCACCCATTATTATATTTCGAACTTTGATCCAAACTTGCATGATATCGATTCTTGGTGCGAAGAGGTTGATAGGGCTCGCGATATCAATAAATGGGACGATAATGAGTGTTTGTCCAGAATAGCGAACTGCCTAAAAGGTGACGCGCGTAGCTGGATGAACGATTGGGTCACTAATGACCGTTCCTGGTCAAATTTTAAAGCGGAGTTTAAACCACTCTGCGCTCGTAGAATCGATATCGCCCAGATTTTATTTGATGTCATGAGCACTAACTCTGATCGTTACTCCACGTATGCCGAATATGCAAGACGTTCTATTCTGCGATTGAATATCGTAAAAGGGTTGAGCGATGAGCTGGCGACAGCTATTGTCATACGAGGCATAACTGATCCGCAGATTCGCGCGACCGCAACGAATGCTCACTTGAGTACTAAAGAACTTGTTCAGTTTCTGTCGATTTATACCAAACCAAACTTAAAACCATCTAACACATCGACAAAATCTTTTCCAAGTAAGAATAATGACCGCAATCTACGTAAGCGCGTGTTTAATAATGGTAAAAATGCGGGTGAAATGAAATGTTTTTCATGCGATTCTGTCGGGCATGTTGCCAGGTTGTGTCCGAAACGACTAAAAGTAAATACGTCACAAGACGCCTATAAAGCGGGTAGTAGTCCATGCACGTTTTGTAAAAAGACCGGGCATGACGTCACAAGTTGCTTCGCAAAACAACGATCAGAGGAACGTAATAAAAATAATGTTAACTTCTGTCGTGAGTTGCAAGGCGCCCCAATAGACAACGACGTCACAACTGCGGTCATACAAGGGGTACCTACCGACGTATTGATAGATAGTGGCTCACGTGTTTCGCTAATTTCCGAGTCGGTCTTGAAACACTTTAAACATTCGCGACTACCCACTTTTCAAGCGTTGCGCGGTATCGGTGACCAAAGTATTGAGTGTACTTGCTCTGTTACGTTGGTTATAGAATTTCCCGAGATTGCGCTTGAAGTAGACTTTTTTGTGGTTCCGCAAAAATGCTTGAATGTGCCGGTACTGATAGGTACAGACGTTTTAAACCGTGAGGGGGTAGCATATATTCGTGCGAACAATACGCATCGAATAACTCGAATTCCTACTACCGGTAGCGAAAGGGACGTGATGCTCGTTAACAAAAGTAACCAGTTAACTGTCAACTCGCCTCTCGAGGGTGACGACCGATTAAAATTGCAAGATATTGTTGACGAGTTTAGCGATTATTTTATTGAGGGTACTGCTACAAGTACTGTGACGACCGGTAGTATGAATATTGAGTTGACAAGTAACACGCCTGTATGCTATAGGCCGTATAGGTTATCTTCAGACGAAAAATTAAAAGTACGCGAAATTACACGCGACTTGCTCGAAAAAGGTATTATTCGGGAGTCTACGTCACCGTATGCGAGCCCGATCATTCTCGTCAAAAAGCGTGACGGAAATGATCGCATGTGCGTAGACTACCGCGCGTTGAATGCCATTACGGTAAAGGATCGTTATCCTTTACCTTTAATCGAAGATCACATCGATCGCCTCGGCAAGAGTACCTATTTTAGTTGTCTAGATATGGCAACTGGTTTCCATCAGATTAAATTATCTGATGACTCAGTGGCGAAGACAGCGTTTGTGACGCCCGAGGGTCATTTTGAATACCTCAAGATGCCCTTCGGATTAGCTAACGCTCCAGTAGTATATCAGCGAATTATTTCAAATACGCTGAAGCCACTCATCGATGCAGGCAAGGTACTGTGCTATATCGATGACGTCATCGTACTGGCGTCATCCATTCCTGAGGCGCTGCAAAACCTTCGTGACGTTTTGACTGTATTGACTACTGCGGGATTTTCCGTCAACACGAAGAAGAGTACTTTCGTGGCCACAGAGGTTGAATATTTAGGGCGCATCATTTCTGGAGGTCAGGTTAGACCGAGCCAGCGTAAAGTTAAAGCTTTGATCGAGTCCCCTGTGCCCACGAACGTAAAACAAGTTCGTCAATTACTTGGTCTTGCAGGCTATTTTCGTCGCTATATAGCGAACTATGCATCTAAAACAGCTTGCATAGCCGGGCTTACACGAAAAGGAGAACCTTTTCATTGGGGTGAAGATCAGGAGGCCGCCCGTAGGTACCTCATCGAGTGTCTAACGAGTGAACCCGTGCTGGCTATTTTCGATCCTTCGTTACCGACGGAATTGCACACTGACGCAAGCTCCGCCGGTTACGGAGCCGTTCTCATGCAAGTTCACGAAAATAATAAAAGACGAGTAGTGGCATACTTTAGTAAGTCTACACAGGGTGCCGAAGCGCGGTATCACTCGTATGAACTCTAGACACTTGCGGTTGTTAGGGCCTTACAGCACTTCCGTCATTATTTGTTGGGTATTGCTTTCAAAATCATAACTGATTGTAACGCTCTCAAAATGACTGAACGAAAGAAGGATCTTCTACCACGCGTTGCGCGTTGGTGGATATATATGCAGGATTTCAACTTCAATATTGAATACAGGAAGGGTGTTATGATGCAACACGCTGACTTCCTTAGCCGAAATCCTGTAGATGTGTGCCACATCGCGAGGCCTAAAAACTGGGCTCAGATTGCTCCTGCTGAACACCAGTTATACGTAACTTGGTTCGCGATGTCGCTGTAGATGATACGCGACCGAATTGCGAAGCGCTTCGAGAATTGCAGAGACAAAGAGCTACCGAGCTTCTGGATAAAAATAGAGGTAAACAGGACGCGTATGTCAACGAAAATCGAGAAGTTTCGCGGTCTTTCCAGCTAGATGATAAGGTATTTGTTATTAAAGACGCGCAAGTTACAGGAAAACTAGACTCGAGCATGCGGGGCCCGTACCGCGTGACACAGGTTCTACCTCATGGTCGGTACGCGCTACAACTACTTGGCGGGTCGTATGGCAAGACCACTCGGGCTGCCTCCGAGCATATGGTTGCTTGGCGAGGAGAGTGGACCCCCGAGTCGTGTGCCGCGTTTTTTGAGAGTAAGTTGACTTTGCTTGTTATCGAGCAACTTAGTTAATGCATGCCGTTTGTCCCTCTTAGCTTGCCAGTACGTGCGAACATACTGTCATGCGCTTTGTTGATGCCCACTGTGACAAACGACTCCGAGTGCTTATGTCTGCCATAAGTTACTCGTGCGTGTTGAACTGAGCTCCACTTGGATATGCGAACTTGGTGCCTATGTCCTTTGCGTGGTGTCGAGCTGTTCATTCGGATATGCTAACTTGGCGCCTATGTCCGCTACGTGTTGTGTCGAGCTGAGCTCCACTCGGATATGCTAACTTTGGGCCTATGTCCGCTACGTGTTGTGTCGAGCCTAGCTCCACTCGGATATGCTAACTTTGGGCCTATGTCCGCAACGTGTTGTGTGTCGAGCTGAGCTCCACTTGGATATGCTAACTTGGTGCCTATGTCCGCTACGGGTTGTGTCGAGCCTAGCTCCACTTGGATATGCTAACTTGGTGCCTATGTCCGTTACGTGTGATGTGTTGAGCCAAGCTCCACTCGGATATGCTAACTTTGGGCCTATGTCCGACACACGTCGCTATTGTTGTTTTGTTCGTGTCTTATATTCATGTATTAATAGGATGTGTTTTCCTAATGGTTTGTGTTTCTACGTCCTCAGCTGAAGACGAGGTCCTCGAAGACTCGTCTACCGGCAGCCAGGCATCACCAGCTCCCCTTCGGTCTGCCGAAGCTGGACAGGGTCCACCAGCTCCTCAAGACTAGCAGCACCAGTGAAGATGTGGCCGGGACGACCACACGTCAGGAGAGGCCGTGTTAGAGGAGAGACGCCATTTTGTGTCACCTTACGCCGCCCCACCGCTCAAGAATCTATAAAAGCGGCCGCACAAGCAGCGCCGCCCTCTTTCTGCTTTCCGACATCGAAGCGTGCACATCGCTCCTACCTTGTATTTGCCTCCATTTTGAATTATTTATTGAATTTGTGTAAAGTTATTTCATTTGTCAATAATACTGTTTTTCGTGTTAATTAAATTAGTTTTTTTTAGTAAAATATTTGCCTATCCGCTAAAAATATATATATTTTTTTTTATTAATTAGTTTTTACTAGAGAATTTGTAAAGGTCCGCATGCTAGGCTTGCCATGGAATGAATAAAACGGTGATCACAGAATAATAAAACTCACTGGAAGCCCCTCTCGGCAGTGATTTGGTGAGAGATTCCAACTCCTGCACTTTGGATTCCAGCATCGACTGCCTGTTCCGAGAGTCTTGCTGCGCCCGCCTGAGAGTAGACACCTGGAACAAATAACATTGGCATCATCTACTTTTTGATATCATAATTATGTTGCAGCCAAAATGAACCCGAATACATTTAAAATACTGCCTTTTGTATCTGACAATCTATGTAATATCATACTGCGAGAGGAGATAAAATATAGAAAGAAATATATTTTATCTCTTTCTCCCGCGTTGATCTGACGTCGGACTGTCACCAAATCCGTAAGTCTGTTTTTTTATATCAGATTGATCGATTTTATGATTGATTTGATCAGATCTCCGAGTCTAAGTGGAAAAGTCAGCATTGGTATGTATAAGTATAATTATGTGTGTAATGGGTATGTATGTTTGCATGTTTATTTTTCCGACGATAATTGGACGATGTGAATTTGGGTTACAAAGATCGGATTAACATCGTCCGTTTTTAAGCAAGCGGTTTGTGGAAATACAATTTACAAGTTCGAATATGGGCCAAATTGGTCAAGGCACTTGGAAGATATAGGGTTCGCGAGGTCTCAATTCGCTCTGAACTACTAGTTTACTAAACTTTTAGACAAGACTCCTCGACTGACTCTTAAGGCTCGTTTGCACAATGATTAGTGCGAGTGCACTAAATTCTAATCAATGTGCAAATGGGCCTTTAGACCATGACGACTATCGAGAAAATTATCGTAAAATCAACATCCCACATGACATTACCTTACATTATTACAATGTAGCGCTCGCGGCGTAGCTTGTCTCGTTGATTCTAAACGATCACCGATGTTAAGCAACGGACGGTCCGGTCAGTCTTCGGATGGGTGACCGTGAGTGGCATTTATTTCTGAGCGCTAGCGTGCTAATTGTTGGTCCCGGTTGTTTGTTCTAGTTTCTATAACAACAACCGTCAGCCATGTCAGAGGCCTTCGGGCGGCACATTAACTCTGAAACTAGGGCTGGCCACTCAGCCTATACGAACTTACTTACTTATTACAAATCTAAGTACTGGATCATCGTCAGCCATAAGACGTCCACTGCTGGACGAAGGCCTCCCAATATAGGGGTGTTGCCATAATCCCCACGCTTGGCAGGCGGCTTGGGGATCGAAGTACTGGATAGTTTAGTTTATTTACAATGTATTTATTACCTCTTCAACGACTTGTCTCCTAGCCTCTGCGAGCTGGTCCCTCTCTTGTCTGATCTGCGCAAGCTCCGACTCCAATGTCGCGAGCTTCGCGATCGCTTCTCGTTCGAACGCGGCCAGCCGTTCGTGCGCCTGGAAGCGCAGTCACTCAATTTGTAAGTCGACGAAGGAAATACATATTAAAAACAAGTTTACAAGAATACGCTATACATTGCAGTTTGCAGATGAACGGCAGAGCAATTTCTTAGCTAAACCTGAACAAAATGGTCAATCTCCTGGGAATAGTGGAATCTTATAACAAGTCTATAAACAAGTTTTTATTTTATTTTATTTTTCATTTTTAGGGAAACTAACAGCCTAAATAAATGAATTGGTGGGAATAGGAACTGGGCTAATTATAAGTTTCCGCCAATAGAATAGTAAATTAAAGATTAAATACATCATAAACTGCGTAGCAACAGTATGCTGTAAGTATACATAAACAACGGAACTGGAAGAGTACAATATTATGAGTCAAAAAAAATATTTAAATTCTGTGAATGAAAAAATTCGGAAGCCATTTGTGAGCGTATAACATTTACGCTATCGTTAAATACGTCTATATTATTATTGAATAAGTATTTGTTAACAAATGAAGAGGTCCTGTGAAGGAAGGAACTTTTTTTGTAATTTTAAGATACTAGCTTCATTAGCCAAGATGCACCAAGACTATTATTTCTGACCGAGCGGAGGTTCTAGAGTCTTTCTAAACAGATTGGCATTTCTATGCTTTCTGTGTAAATGTTTCTGAGTAAATTCGTTTGAAGATAACTTGCGTACTACGTAACGTACGTACGTAACTTTGGAATCTTCAGGAAAATATCGTAGAGAAGTTTCTACATTTCCAATATCAGTCAAGGGGTTTTGTGGTATTCAGCATGGGCTCGCTTTGCCGACTACAGCCCCTATGCCCAATCAGATATCATGCAATTTTATATTTGAACCAGTTGTTCGGAGGTTCTTCTGAAGCCGCACTCTGCGTGCAATCCTGGCGCGTCGGGGCTACTTACGTGGCCGAGCTCGTCTTCCAGCTCGTTGACCTTCTCCAGCGCGGCGGTCTTGGTCTCGCTATCTTCCATGAGAGCGGCCACGTCGAACACGTTGTCTAAATACGCCGATATTTGGACCTGATTAACAGTTACAACTAGTTACTAAAAGTTTTATGAAGTAATATTAAGAACAGTATATCACTGTTAAATGCTGGCTAATTGGTTAGGTACCACCCAACTCATGACAGATAACTCTTAACACCTAACCACAGAATAAATAATAGGACTACGTACAGAAAGTTCACTCCGCGAAGGAATTGAAATAAATAAGTACTCTATCTACTAGGCAATAAAGTAGCAATTCAACTCGCACAGCGCTGGATACCGCTTGTTCACCTAGATATACCGCTCTCTTTCTATCACGTATGCTTAGTTACGTGCGACGAGGCTAGCGTGCGGGCGGCCACTGACCTCAGCCTTGCATTGTCCTCCCGGACGGAGCACCGGCCGTACATACCTAAACTGCGGAGTGAAACCTCCCTGACCTAACCTAATTCCTGATAAAAGATTTGGTTGAATCAAGAACAACCGTTCCGTAACCAATGGATAAGGTCACATGACGCCTGCCTAACTAGGAAGAGTCACCCAGACGTGTGCCCTGTGTTACCTTTCGTTAAAATAATATACTCTCGTCTTGTTTGAATCAGTAACATTTCACACTCTGCCAGAGTCTATGTTTCCTCTAAAGTACAATATGGGTGTCTTCAAATTCTGAGTGAACAGATTTCTTCTAGTAAGCGTGCACCATCCTAGACCACATCGTTGCTTAACATAAGGCAGGATGTGTTCAAACGCAAGACTATTACGAAAAATAAACAAGATTTAAACAGTATGGGAATATATTTATATTTTTTTTAACCGACTTCTTCACTGAAACTCACTGAATGCCCAATTTAATTCAACAAATTTTGCTTTGTCAACCGGTAATGCAGATTTTTTTAGCAGCACGAATCTATTGCTGAATTCGCTGGTTTACCTGCAGATCGTCGCTCTCACAGAGCCGCAGCCGTTCCAGGTACTCGTCCAGGTTGAGAGCCGTGAACTCGTACTGCAGATGCACCCGGAAGTTCATGTCTTCCACAGAGTGCACGATGATGTTCACAAACTGCATGCACGCCACCTGGAAGCAACGCATTCGTTGAAAAAGTTGGTTTAGATTCAAATCGTCTGTCTTGCTTAAGTTTTATGATGTCCATTGGTCCGTGCAAAGAGTTCTAATGGCATAATACCAAATTTAATTTATCTTGGGTGTTGGTTCTAAACATTGAGCTAATATACAAAAAAGAGTCACTATCTCTAAGTGAAAACAGTCAAAAAACGTCCGACTGCCGTTGTACATACCTATACGTGCATTATATAGTTCACAATTGTTCGAATTTAGACGTTATGTCGCTTGTATAGTGTTCAATGTATGCTTGAGCGCTTGTGTCTTATCGTAGTATGCTGCATAGCGTGTGCCGAGTTTTGGCTCGGATATTTTTTTGTACGATTGTGACTCTATAGATATTAGCTCAATGGTTCTAAATCAATAATCAAGCTATACCAGAGATGCGTAATAACTCAAACACTGGAGTTTAGGCCAACGCGAACAGGCCTTTACAAATCTACGTAAAGAGTCAGGGTTTCAAGGTTCAAAATCTCCAACATAGCTTTGGTCTCCTTTGCTGCCTCAAACGGCCCTTGATTAGACAATCAAGCTGAATTAGATCTAGACGTCAGTATTACCGTTAGCGTTATCGTACTGCTCCTTTATTAGCATTCCTAAAGTCTAGGTAGAGAATGGAATACTAAAATAAGCTTACCATAAACTCGATATGGAAGTTGTCGTAGTTCATGAAGTAGTCCATGAGCGTGTGAAACCTCCTCGGTTCTTGAACGATCTCTTTGAAGTTATCGAACGCCGACAGTATGATCTGATGACCTCCCTTCACGAGGCAGATGGCAGCTAGCAGTTCCAGCACTAAAGCTTTGGTGCGCAGCGAGTGGTGGACGAGGGACAGGGCGATACTGTTGATGGCTTCTCGGTGCTGGATTACCATGTTGAAGCCGTACTGTGGAAAAATAATCAATACGTTAACCATAATCCACTTCTTGAGTATTGACACTACGCAAAGATACCAATCTGATTGTCTTCAAGCCGCAATTGGATTACTTCTTGAGCGTGCTCCATCGCTTATCATAAGGTGAGATGACGGTCAAACGCAAGCCAAGTAGACTTGCTGAAACTGCAACATGGTATCAATTCTTCGGCTATAGATTGAAAATCGGCTATAAATGCTTTAGTTTTCAAATTGGGTCGCCACAGGACAGAAACTTTCAAAGAAAATTTAAATTGATTTACAATTGAGAACAGTTTATTAATGAAGATCTATCCATATCGGCAAATGAAAAGACAATGAGATACTAATCTTCACCAAAATCCACGATAAAGGAGATGTCAACGACACTACGACCCAAGTCTTTGTACGCTTGTTAGCTGAAGTGATTCGACTGACGGACGGATTGTGAGTGAAGTCCTTCGTGTAATGATACCTGCATGAATGCACTGCAGGCTTCCTACCATTGCACATCATTACGACTTCCTAACTCGCTTCAACGAGCTTGCTTCCTAGACTTAAGATTGAGTAATGGACACGTTCCATCAGCTAGTACAATTTCTTAAAAAATTGTGATCGTTGGTGTTTTTCTTTACAATCAAAATGTATTTACTTCCAATCTTTGCAAAATCATTATTTCTATTACTGCGACAGGAGTAAGTGCTGAATACAGGCCACTCCTGACGTCTAATCGAAAAAGCGATGCTCCTGATCGTAAGAGGTCGACACCAGCTATGGACAACTGCTGCATTACTGTTGCGTTGCATATTCTGCAGATTAAGGCTTTTGTTAGTTTTTTTCTAGAAGCGGCCCACGTTATTGCTCCGGTGGAAGGTGTATTTTATATAATTATATTATGTATTGTTGGACCTGGATATGTTCTAAAACTGCATCCAGAATGACCTGATGACGGGTAGTAGCGTCCTCTCGGTTAACAGTGCATTCTGCGATCCCAAGCCACCTGCCAAGCAGTTTATGGCTAATTCTTCCTTTTAACGGGAAGGCCTTCGTCCAGCAGTGGACGTCTTGTAGCTGATGATGATGTGTAATGTGTGTTGGTGAACGGCGAGTGGAATGGAGTACGCTTTTTGTCTCTACAGTGTTTGCTTGTGTCCTTATAGCTCCTACCTTATTGTTCATGATAGCTCGCATGCACATGATGCAGACGTGTATGTCGTCTGTGGAAGCTCCCATGTTCAGCTTGGCCGCGTGTCGCGTTCTTCTGCGGGCCACGGCTGGGCTGGCCGCGCATTCGGTCTCGGAGTCCGCGGAGCGCGCGCGTCTCCGCCACGTGGCTGTCAAGGTGCTCCGGTCGTCCGTCGGCCCGCTGCATTCTGACGTCGTTGTGTTCACTGCGGAAGAAATTAAGCAAGGTTTGTTTTCAAACTACTTGAACCACCATAAAGATCACTAAGTTCGGTTTTCTTGATAGAATTTAAAATTTGATAGAAGAGGTTGCGTTTACTATGTTTATAAGGTTTAATAACGCGGTGACCGCGTTTGGTCGTTGCTTGTATATTGGTCAACATCTCGGTGGCTCCGCTGAGCTTTGGTGGAACAGATTACAGGGTCTTATTAAATCTTGTCTTGGTCTTCCACACCCTTACAGGGTCCATGTATCGTTAGTTCTTGGCTTTACTGTAATAGACTAAGATACTTGGTGCAATAAAATTACTGAAATTACTGAATACTGAACCCAAAGTAACTAGACCACAAATCGCTTTTTACCTCGTCACCACGACTCGACACGACGTATTTAACCTAAACCTTGAAGTTTTCCTTGAAGGAAAACCTTGAAGTTTTCCTTGAAGGAAAACCTTGAAGTTTTCCTTGAAGGAAAACCTTGCTGCCACGTGAGGAAATGTGCATTGCCTTTGGAGAAGAAATTACATGGCGTATGTGAACCTGCCAAATGTTTGGTAATTACGGCCTAATCGTCCTTCGAGGCCTATGATGGCTTTAGGCTGCACTTCCAACTTGCAAACCCTGCGAGCTATGTCGGTGACTTTGGTTCTTTGGGAAGTAACCAATTGCCAAAATTCCAGGCGAATGTCTTGCTCGTCTCGTCACTTGATTGAATAAAAAAAAACTCGTTATATCACAGTATGCCAGTAGCTTAATCATCTTTTTAATAGTTCACTGCTGGACATAGGCCCATCCTCGAAGGGCGATTGGGCCTTTCCACCACGTTGACCCAGTTGAGAGTTGGAGGATTCACGTAAGCCATTGAATTAATTATCCGGACGTATGCAGGTATTTTCAACATATGCTTCACCAAAAAGCCAGTGGTATACATAACATAGTCGTGTGCCGGAGGACGGGCAGCAGCGTCCTAGTTAACGTGAACGTTAACATGGTGGTGAACATTCTGCGATCCCCAAGCCGCCTGCCAAGCGTGGGGATTATGGCAACATCTCCCTGTTAAAAGGGGAGGCCTTCGTCCAGCAGTGGACGTTTTCTGGCTGATGGGCGTTTTCACACTGACCAGAAACGATATCGTCACGATATCGTTTATGGTCAGCCATGGTAATACCATAGCAAGTACTATGATTATCATACCTTGGTTGATTCCATCGCTGGAGTGACTCTTCGCGAGTGCGATCCTCTGCTCGTGCCGCATCATGCTGAGCCTGAAGCTCAGGTAGTCTATCAGCACGTCCAGACCCTGGTTCTGTTCGTTCAGGAACTCTCGTACCCATCTGGAAAAAAATTATAACTTTAGAATTTGCATTTGGACTATAATCCCGTAACGAATGACGTTCGACGTTAGTTTTATAAATACTTATAATCATGTTTTTAAAATGAAGCAGAAAATTTAAAAAATACGTTTTTATGAGTTTTCCTATTCAATTTGACTAAAGATATTTGCCACATTTATTACGATTCAAAGAACACAACGTTTTAAAGTTAGTAGTAGTTAGTTTTTAATGATTTAGTTATAGGTTCCGGACTTTTCGTGTTTGGAACACTAAAAGGTCTGATTGGTATGATACTCTCGTCTCTCGCTGAAAGAGAGGAGACGTTGTCGGTGCATTAACAATCCTTATTAAAGTTGTATATAAAAGCTAAAGTACTTACTCTATGTGATTGGTTCGTAGTGATATCTCCAGATCCCTGAGAACTTGTGTGGATGTCGAATCGCCGACCATTTTCCTTTTCTGAAAATTAAAACAATGACGTTCTTACTTTCAAATCAGTGATAAATTAACAAACGACGTTTAAGTTCTGCGCAATACAAACTATTGTTGATTAACTTTAAGCGGCATCTTTTAAGAAGCTAAATGTTAGACTTTTTACTACGAGATTATCATGTTGTTAACAAACAAAGATTTACTCGTAAAATCCAAAGCATGACGATAGACAAAAAACACAATGTCTGTCGGCTACCTAAATATTCACTTTTGTCGCGTCATAGTCAGCATTTTAGCCATAAGACATCCACTGGTGGACTGGTGGTGCTTCCAACCGGTTCTTTTGGAGATTGATGGAGGAGGCCTATGTCCACCAGTGGATGTCTTATGGCTGAAATGCGGACGTCTTATGGCTGAAATGCGGACGATGTCGCGACAAAAGTGAATATTTAGGTAGCAAGTAGGTACGTGTTTCTTGAATATAGAATTATTTTTATGGTTTCATTCAATGTAATGCTTGACAGTACTCGGGGGTATTTTGAGTACTCGGGGGTACACGAGTACTCAAAATATTATTTTAAAAGTAAGTTCTTATATCTCCCCGGCCTGGGGGAGAGACCAGGACTGAAAAATCCTGATATGTCCCCCAGGGGGGACATCAGGGGAGACACGAGACCGTCACCGATTAAACGCAGACTTAGCTGCGTTAAAAAACTGTCGAACTGAAGTTTAATTTTTTAATCACACTCATCAGCTTTCGCACAAATATTTGACTGATTTTCGAATATAACTCGTGCAAAACAAATTAGGTCGATTCAAAAATATAACATCTTATCTTATCTGATTAGAACGAAGATAATTGTCAAAATAGTTATTGTAGTATCCACAGGTCAAGTGAAATAATCGAGTTGATTCTAAATCGAATCTAATCTGCAGGATCTTAGGTATTCTGACCTTAACATGTGCAAGATCATTCCGCATGCCCAAAGGTGATCACGGAGCGATATGGAGAGAAAGCTCAGAGATAGTGATCATAAATACGGAGAGAGATGAGATTAGTGTATGTCCTTATACGTTAGACAAACACACGTCTAGCGGCGTCTATGAACGCCCACCACGAATGGTGATTGGCGCAAGTTAGCGAAGAGGATTATTAATATTTCGACAAAAAAACTGAAAATATCATCGTCATAATCAGCCCGCTGTTGAACATATGGCTTTTTCAAATCGATACTCCCTTTCTAACATTTTTGTAAGGTACACCATTAAATCAAAAGCAAAGAAAGAAAGGAAATAAGCATAGACATACATAGTATAGACGGGTTGGACGCCATTTTGAAATGTCGCCCATTCGTCGGTGTCAAAGAAACGCATTGACACCGATGCCAGCACAGTCTGCGACGCACGTCCGTCGTGATTACTGGAGAGCAAAATGCCAAACTGTGTGGTGAAGGGCTGTACGAATTACATTTCAAAGGGCAGTAAACAAAAGGTGGCGTTTCATATGACCACTAAGTCAACATTTAAATTCAAACTAAACTTACTTTTACATAAAACTTTTATTTTTAGGTAATAGGTAAGTTGTTTCTAGTTTCGTACAGTTTGCGCTTCTTCTACCACACCTTACTGGTGCTGCACGTAGTGACCGCGAAATCCGAGAGATGACGTTGTCCTTTAGTCAAAGAGAAACTAGTGTTACGATTTCTTAACTCAGGCGTATCTAGACATAGAAATCATTAGAAATAAGGCATTTTCTATCACTGTCCCAACGACGTCGACAACAACCGGCACACTGAAGATTCACAACCAACGCCAGTCTTGAAAGAAATTAGTAATACTTCGAAGAAATCGTTCGAAAAATTGCGAAGTGCAAGGCCTCGAGTATTTTGACCCTACGAAAAAAATCCCTTATAATTGTAAGTCCCTGACACCAAATAATACATTAGAGGGAAATGCTCTTCTTGTAAATAACGTGAAACGCGCTTAAGTATATTAATATAGCCTCGACCACTTCACCACTAACGAGTATGTGAAATATATATTCGGCATGCCATTAACAGAGGCATGCGAACATAAATAATATTCCAGAAATTAATGGCTGTCATAATGAACTGCGACATTTTACCAAGCATCAAGGTAATTAATATCCACATACTCAAAGCCCATGTTTGGGAGTCGTTAAGTCACGAGCACAGTCAAGAGTGAAGCGATCTACACGTGTAAAGGTTGAATTTTACAAAAGCACGTATTTGATTGTTATTATCGAAATATAAACGTTTTCCGTCTTACCGCAAAAATAATTTAAAGCAACGCTTATACACCTGTTTAGTTAGACCGTGTCTAAAAGCTAGATACCGTTTAAACGGATGTTTTATTTCTCTTACCACAAAACCATGTTTAGCATATGTTGTTAAATTAATTTCACAAGCAAAACTGATTGACGTAAAATGACAATACTGAGTTAGAGAAGTCTTAAACCAAGATTAGGCGCTGTTCAACACGTTAAAGCTAAAGCTCGCTTTAAATCTTTTGTGGTAAGACGGTTTAAATCTGAAAACGAATGCAATAGTACATTGTTATCCTAGGGGTTAAAGTAACTTATTAATTCCCGAGACGGGGTTTGGCGCCCTCGCTACGCTCGAGCGCTAATAGTTCGAGGGACTAAATAAGTCTTTAACCCCGAGGTAAACACTGTGCTTTTCATTACGAAAACAAGGAATCTACAAATAAAAACATGAACTGACACTGGGAAATACACGAGAAGTGCGGGACTATAATACTCTGAGGAGAAAAAAAAATGTTGGAACATGGTCCAATACAAGTTTATGTGAAAAACTAGTTTTTTTTTGATAATTTGAGTGTGTTTTTTTTTTCAACTGTCACTGTCAGTTGAAAGTGTTCGCCCTAGGGCTGAAATGTATTACTTTCAACCCGCTCCTCAGGCAACTTCAGACCTACTTTGCGAGTATGAGTAATGAAAAACAGTATTTACATGAGTTGGTTTCCTCCTAAAGTATAACATGGATAGCTAAATTCTCGTTTCGAAACTGCATTTTTTGAAACTTTAAAACTTTCACGATTTGAACACATAATTATGTTTATCACCGGGACTTAAACGCGCACAAATACAGTCAGCTCGTGACCACGGCCATTGGAACATGGTCGAAACGTCGAGGTAAATAAAAATAAATTTATTTGTGCGAGATCCCGATTTGAGAAGTCCCGGTGATAAATATAATTACTGCATTTTTTGTTTAAACTTTCAAAGAAGAACTTCTCATGCCTTGTACCAAGATCAGAATACACGACACGAGAGTATGAGGTTGTATGAGTCAGAAATTATCATTGTACCCGCAACGAGAGCTCGGCCCGACCTTTCGGAGTCGACCCTGGCGTGCTTGCCCTGGATTGGTTAATGAGGGACCTGCTATGGGAGGGAATTAGAGAGTGCATAGAGAGTTGCTTGCAGATGTCATCCTTGGCAATTTTATTCAATAAAACATAGTAGGGATACATTTGTAAGCGTTGTGGTACTGAAATAACACCGTGTTTTAGGCGCTCCCCTTGTTCCTTTTCAACCGACTTAAAAAAAGGAGGTTCTTAATTCGACTGTATGTTTTTTTTTAATGTATGTTACGCGTTTACTCCGCCAATTATGAACTGATTTTGATGATTCTTTTTTTGTTTGGTAGATAACCGAAATCGGTTTAGTAGTTTGGTTTATAAATCAAAATTACTAGAAAACATGACGATTGTATTTTTTTCTAAAAAGCCGTATTATAGGAATACCCATAGAGCGGAATTAATGGGTTAGTTCCGAATTTTTATGCATTAAAGATAATATAATACTATTATACTATACTAACATATGATGAGTTTTAATCGGGCTTCCTAAGAAAGACGGCAGTGTTTTTTTTTTTCGCAAATATCGTTTTGTAGTTTAAGTTATTTAACACACCCACTTATTTCCCTACAATACCAAATAGATATTTAAACAATATAGGTAATTCCATTAGAATTGATTGGGACAAACATTTCCTAGGGTCTTTCGCTATAATCAATTACAAGTACACTATGTAATTATGCACATTATCGTCGGAATCTCCTGGGGTCAACGCAATCTCGGGGTCAGATCTGGAAAGCTCCGTGGTACTATTCGGCGAGACCCTTGGGCTATTCTGCATTAGCCACATACTACCTGGGGGTCTAAAATGGCCGCATTAAGCAATTTCCCTAAAAGCAGTTCATCCTATGAATTCTTAGCAGAATGAATTGTAAAAAGTTGCTCTCGAGTAACTTCTAACGAATCTGCAAGTTGACTTTATGCAATTCATCTTTCATCAACCATTTTATGACTTTGTATAGAAAACTGTCACCAATTCATACTGTGAATTTGCAAATGATTCTATTACGGAATTCATTAGTTCATGACAGTTTTCTATAGAAAGTCGTAAAATGATCGATGAAAGATGACTTGCATAAAGTCAACTTGCAGATTCGTTAGAAGTTACTCGAGAGCAAATTGTTACAATTCATTTTGCTAAGAATTCATAAGATGAACTGCTTTTAGGGGAATTGCTTAATGCGGCCATTTTAGACCCCCTGTACTTTCAGTATAGAGGGACGATGGTAGTACAATGGTGAATAGCCATCGCTATTTCAAACAGAACTGGCAATCCGTAGCAGACGTATGCCACGTAAACATGTAAAAAAAACACTAGTTCCTTCGTTTCAGAATACTGTGCGCCGCTATCTCGCTCGTGCATTTCAATTTTTTTGAAGATGGACTCTCAGAGAGATGATTTGGTGGATTTCTCTAAAAGAAACTGTTGTACCGTTAGCCGTCAACTAATTTGTATTCATTTGCTAACGAACCTATGAAGTTTATGTAGTTATGTTTGAGAAAAGTTCTTGTGAAATGCTATTTCAAGCAACATCCACATTTATGTCAAGAAGAAGTTAAATAAGATTTCTGTTAAAAGTATTATTATTGAATATCATTACCTAATTTCACGACAAACTTAGTGGTTCTGAGAATAACACTCGTGTTAAAAAAATACTTAAAGTCGTGGTAGCCGAGCTAGAAGATGCGCGCCACATTAATAAGTTGATTCAAGCCTGGGTGAATACAAATGAAATCGCGGTAATAAATCTTCTACAGTGGAGCTTTTCACAACAGGTTGATAGTCGCAGAGATGACAGCAGAAACTAGGTTTTGTTAAGGTGGCCGAGGTAAGGAAAGGTGGAAGTAGAACTGCAAGAAAGGGTCAACGATATTGTCAGATTTGTCTGTGATATCACAATCACGAATCCGGAATTGATTAGCACAGGACTGAGGTTTCGTCGTCAGCCATAAAACGTCCGCTGCTGGAGGAAGGCCTCCCTCTTAATGAGGGGTGTTGCCATAATCCCCACGCTTGGCAGGCGGCTTGGGGATCGCAGAATGCTCACCACCGTTAGCCAAGAGAACGCTGCCGCCCGTCCTCCGGTGGTTCTGGTTGTAGTTTAAGGACAAGTCCAAGGACTGATGTTTAAGGCAAAATAAAAGAAAAACTTATTATAAAGCAGTTGGATACGAAAAGCTGACGCGCGCTAGGTCTGCTACAGCACCATAAAATTATCTGACGTTTCGGAAAAAAATGTGGCTAAGGAATCGGAACATGTGTTCATACGTCATTCTAATATGCATTTTATTGTTCGACCCTACCTTTCCTCATATGACGGAGGAAAAGGCGTTGTAACAGAAACCACAACCGTTGTACTAGAGTCATATTGCCTGGCAATGGTATCGGGAATTCCCGTTTTCCCGCAGATGACTTCGCCGGCACTGATTCAAGACTTGTTGCAGAGGGTTTACGGATTGTTTTGTTATGTTTATAATTGCATTTTTTCTTACAGTCTCTAACATTTAGTGTGTTTAGCCAGTGTCAAATCATGTCAATCGTGCAAATCAGAAGCTTTATTGGAGGCCTGTCTCTGGGTAGCTAGCTGACTCGTGACTATTGACCTGAATCTGTTTAGCATTAAAATAACTATCAACGCACGAAAACGATGGAAGTTTCTACGGAGCTTTGGAAACTATTTTAGAAGCGACATTATAGGCATAAGCCACAATATGTGGCATACTCGTGAAAGCAAGCGAATACTCATAATGAGCAATATCTTAAATTTCAAAGTCACAAATTTTGGAAAAAGATATTGTCGGGCGACATTATTTTGCCAAGTATTAGGCATCAGTTCGCCTAATGGCATGTCCCTACGATCTAAATTGAGATTAGGGTGGGTTCTAAGAGTACAGTTCGATCTGTCCGGATAATCACGACTCACGACGTACAGTAAACTTGACTGACACATCCTATAAAAAGCTAAACACGAGCACGAGGCTGTTAAAAAAAACAATAGTGCGGAATGTAGTACCACAACGGATCAATAATTACAATAACTGTTTACTTTTTGCCGGATAGCAAATAGTAAGTGGTATAAAATCGATCAGTCGCAATCATTTTGAATTGTTGAGACAGCCGCGGGGCCTAGACCAGTAATACGATAACAAATGTAAGACCATTGTTGACTAATGAGAAAAAATTATAGGTATAAAATTACGGTATTCCGACGCGGCCTGTGCGAACCAAATCAACATGTCTGTTCATAGATCGTTTTTAACTAGTCACCAACAGCCAGATAGGGGTGGTTACCATAATGCCTTGGCAGGCGGCTTGGGGATCGCACAATGCTCACCACCGTTATCCAAGAGGACGCTGCTGCCAGTCCTCCGGTGGTTCTGGATGCAGTTTTAGGACACACCCAGGTCCCAGGTTTTAACTAGTCCGCGTTTCTAATTCTATCTCTTTACATTTGCATGCAGAAGTGTGTAGAGCTATCTTTTTCACGAGGTAGCCTCTTAAGGTGCGCCTCGATGTTTAGGTCCCAAACTCGTAAAGGCATGTGAATGGCACCGGCCCACGCAACTATTGCCGGTGGCTGCATCGGGGCCTGATGTCATCGCATTAATGCGGCTATCATATTTGCATATTTGTAAAGTCGAACATTAAACCGTTTCCTTACCACAGTCCTTAACAAATTGTTTTTATCAAAATAATCAAATCTATCTATATTCAAATAGTATTGGTAGATATTTAAACCAGCTTTAACCGACTATCTATTATATGACTTAAACTTTAAAGATAAACGAACGAACGACGGGTAGGCGGACCATGTATGGTTGTTAATAGGGTCTTTTGAACACCCTTCGGGTACGAAGAAACGAAGTCTCAAGTATAGCGAACGCGCCTGTAATGCAATGTTTGTGAACGTTAATGATGTCTTCTCTAGTCTCTAGGAGTCATGCTCCATCGTTATTGCTGCGTGTTTACAAATTCTAGATTGTATCGGTATCCGTGATGTATGGAGCATTGTCTTCGGTCCCTAACGGTACGCTAGTGGAGCCCTCAGGGCACAGGTCGCTATGGGACCATGCGCTTTGTCCGCGGTTTCCGTTTGTTTGCATCCTGTCATGATTCTTGTTAAAAGGCTTTTAGAAAGTACTGAACCAAAAGGTTGCCGTATTTTTTTGCGTGACAAGCAAAAATGTGTTTAACGCAAAAACATTTGCTCCCGATATCGAACGGTTGTAAAAGAAGTGGGTCTTTGAAGTTTAGACCTTATCTTTTAACACGCGAAGTGAAGATTTCAGAGGCTTGTTCGCCGGTAATGTGGGTACCTACCGTTAATCCGGGTCTTCGCAATATTTTGCAGCTTGAACTTATTTAAATACCATTTTAAATTGTTCTTCGTTGACGTGGTCAATTGTCCACCAACAGCCAACCTTGCTAGCTCCGGTTATAATCACGAATGTGGCTGAAAAAACCATTTAACTACGTATATAACTTACCCTATGACTCCTAGAGGCCTTCGGGTCCAGATATGTCCTGAGCTTGTTGAGGTAATGCGCTGGGGAGTCTTTCGCCTGCACCATGTCTTGATCGCAGATGATCTCCCATTTCTTCTCGAGGTCGTAGTTTCGAAGTAACTTCGCTTTATCCGGGGGAAGGTCCATGGAAGCCTGGTGACAAAGAAAGAGAACATGATTAGTGTCAAGGCAAAGAATAATAGGAGCTGTGTTTTGATGGACAAGAATGTGAAAATTAGATATCAAAACAATATTGACCATAAAGGACCAAAATAACATTCCAAAAGCGGAAACATTCCATTATAAAATAATAAGTATTTTTTTTTTCAATTACCTACCTAACACGGAGGAGAGTTAGTAATTGTGCCCGCATGTATATACCTAAAAATTATCATCTGTTCCATACAAAAAGTTCATCGACCTTGGGAACCTTGAATGGAACGGCTGATAATTTTTTCGCGATTTATAATGTTGGCCCCATAGTAAAAGTTGTTTGTTTTGACGTACAGAATATGCCCTTAAAAGGATGCTAACTGGTTAGAACTAAACCTGTATATCTAATACGAAAACAAGTAAGCGTCTATAAGATCAAATGTTTACTTGAACAGCGTTTGAATAGAACCCGTAAATCCATTGAGCTTTACAGCCTCTAGCACCACGTTTTCAGAGCTTGGTTAGACTACAACGTAACTATCGTCACGATCCTCTCGAAAGTAGTTCAGAATGCACAACAGAGCTCCAATTTAGCCCGGCCGTTGTCAATTAGTCCCATTTGGCGTGCTCGAGTAGTTTGTCCTTAAACTCCTTATTCAGCGATCGCGTACTTGCTAGATTGAGTGTGTTAAGACAGACGAGTTTTGTCTATCAGGGTATTCAGGGTTACCAGAATAGGCGTGTGGCCTAATGTTTAATTTATGACAAATAACAGGCTTAGTAATGAATATAACTAAATACATTACACATGCTGAAAAAATAAATTGATTTTGCTGATAAATCTCTGAGATATGAGCGTTTAAAGTTTTAGGTGGGGATGCTCTCTCCCTTTCTCGCAAAGCACGTGTTAGTATAGCATTTGTATGCCGCGCCTGAGGCTTGACGTCATAGCACAGTATAGCACGCTCTTTGTCTAGCTTGAAATTAAAATATTTAGAACTTATTTATTTTTGAAATTTAGATAATTTAAATATTTAGAACTTATTTATTATTTTTTTATGAGGTAATAAAAAAATTGTAATCATCATGCCTATTGCCTGCGAGTATTTTTATACATTTGCTTTTGACCACCAACTACCCTAGTGAGTCACTATGGTGATCAGAGTTGGATTAGAGCTATTTGTGAGATCGGTAAAACTTAACCCAATTAACCCTACGTTAAAAACTTCCAGTAACGACGCCCGCAGGTTTTCTGTAGGAAGTACGTTTTTCGTAAGGAATATGACGATAGTTTAAATATCCACCACGTGCGTATTTAAATTTTATCGAGGTGAACTTCCTTATAACAATATTCAGTTTCACGTAGTAATAGTACGCGTCAACCCTGCGAGCCGCATTATTACCGTTACGTAGGCTCGTATAAACCAATATCTGGAAACTGGTTCAATGCTAGGCAGATACTCGTTTAGATACGCCTGCCCTGACTGAAATACAATGTCGGAGATAAATCGCTTTATTTATTCGCTGTCCCTTTATTCCCCAGTGAAACGGTTCAAGAGCTCAATACGAAAAAGAACAAGAGCTTTGACTTCACGTGTACCAAAATAAATTAATCCTTATCAAGAGCAACAAACAGGACGGAGTGTTTTTGGTGTAAAAATTATTCAATTTTGTTGCAAACTGGTATAAAACCTGACCGAAAGTAGTCGAAACTACGTGGTCCGGACGAAAAAACGATGCAACAGTTAGGACTTTGAAAGTCATAATAAACTAATCTATCCTGTAAACATATTTATTTCCAAATTCTCAGCATCAATACAATACAATACAAAAAAACTGAGCATCATAATTTTTTGTCCATAATCGCCCACTACTAAAAGCATAAGCCTCTCTTCTTGTAGGTAATATTAAACTATTTCTAACTATTTCGACGAAATATTAAAGTTTTCGAAATAAGGTGTAGCGTTTGCTAACATTTTTAAAGGCCCTTTTCTTATTGTATTTATTCTAACAGATAAATTAATGTTTATCTGCTAATCGTATTCTCTTCAATTGCTTACTTCATTACAGCTACAAGCTTATCGGACCGAAGGCACAAGAGTCATCTCATGATTCACAACATGACTCCGCGACTTGCAACTTAGCATGGCAAGGCTCGAAGAACTTTCGGAACTTTATTCCGTTGCTAGTAGAGATCTTTTTCAAACGGCTCAGAAGAATATGTGATGGTTTATGAGGTAATATAGTGGCACCCGCATTACCATAGATCTGCGTAGATGGCGACTTCAATTATGATGCTGTGAGCCGCGATCCCACGCGGCTGCTCTTTTGCGTGTGGTCCAATTAAATAGATAATTTAAATGGCCGGAATCGGTCGATCGACAGGCAATACAAAACGGTTCTGAGGCTATACATTTACCAGTAGAATCTTATAAATGGCTTGGTATTGAGATAATTACTGCAACTTTTATATGAGTAACTACGATAGACTGTCAAAATTTTGATGACCGTTTTCAAACAGGATATTTAAATATTTACAGCGAAGTTAAAATGGGACTCGCATTTCTAAAGTTCAGTACTGCAACACATATTACAACGTAAACATTTCAACGGCCATCTCTTACGGTTCAAAAGATACTTTGAAAAGTAAAACGACGTAGACTTCATAAATCCCTATTTATGAAGTCTTTCCATGATAGTTCCAGTTGACATCCTCTTACAACGGAACTCCAAAAATGACCGAGAATTTTAAATATGTACTGGACTTTTCACTCAACTTTGCATAATTTATAAACGCTATTCCAAATAAACTAGCTAGATAGATTTTGCTATTTTCATGGTAATAAGTCAGCTATTTGAAATTGAATTCCCAAGCCTAATTGTAATGCGATCAACATAGCTTTAAACCTTGACGAACACGCTAATAGGAAATCCATTACACCACCTACCATCAACAAGCAAAAAAAAATTCACATCATCGAGGTTACTGACCACTGTATATCTAACTGCAAATATTGGATGGTGATTGAATAGTTACGCCCAATTTGTTAACTCTGAGATCGTGTGAGAAGAAAGTTCGGGGTTAAACGTGGTCAAGTGTTCGCTTAGAAAAAGACATTTACCAACACACACAAGCTATTTTCTTCTTCCTTAATTTGGTCTAATTGTGATATTCTCTTCCCAGTCCTTTTTTAAATAGCACCTATACCTATCCTTGATGGTATTCATTTTTGGTGGCCAAACAAAAATCTTAGCTCTCCGAAGAAGTCAGATTTTTGTTCTCAGTCTCTAGAAGACTTCTATACACATTTAGATAGTGTATTTAATACCGAGAACAAATCTAAAACATTAAGAGAAAAGAGACAAGGGTTGACCTTTGTCAAATGAGACCAAGAAAAAGTTTTGACAGCACTCTGAAATGGGCATTTGGGATAAATGCTTAGTAAAGAATTTCTGAGCAATAATTTGAACCAAAAGGTTATCGTGACTTCGTAACTTTTTTCAATTTTCAAAATTGGCAATTCTACCGATTTCGTCTATTTAGTGTTGAACTGTGAACTCTATGGCTCGTGGAAGATATAAATATAGACCACGGATCCAACCAGGGTGGCTCGATTCCAGTCGAAATAATGATTAAAACAATTCAGAATATGAATGACAAATTTTAATTGTATAATTATTGTTAATGTATTTTATTTTTTGACTTTCGTTAATATTTTTTTACATTGTGAATTTGAAATTTTAATTTGACATGCATATCTATTATATTTTCTTATTGTGTATTGCCATCGCCGTCTTTGTGAATTCTCTGGCAGAATACATGTACATGCAAAAATATCCAACAAGTTCAACATGGTTATAGCGCGTGACGTAGGGGCAAACTCAAGCAAATTCGTCCTACATGTGGATACGTTATAAATATATATTTCACTCCTCTATAAGTAATGATATGGTCCAGGATGGTAACATCAAGTCGAGTTACTATTCCACCGGTCCGTGTCATCGCCCATTAGTCCATGTAACCACATGAGAGTTAATAAAGCCGTTACGGATGGCCCGGGGACCGTACATAATTAGATTTTCTACTTTCTAATTAGATATTTATCGATAGACTTACACTTCCCGTCCGATACCACATCGGGCGGCGAGTCAAAGAAATTACCAACGAGTGGAAACTTGGAACGGCGGTAGACATATTAATTTCCTATCAAGGTGGAATGAATCGGAGAAAATATTTCAGTTGATATGGCCTGGAAAATAATAATAATAATTGTGTTCTTTTGATCGGAACGCGGGAGGGTTTACCCGCCAGGGCATGCCCTCAAAGACATTCATATATTTGACCGCCATGGCCTAATTGCACCGCTGTGCCATCGCCATTGGTGCCAAATATACCAATGAAAAAGTGGGATATATTTATGTTTTTAGTCTATATTTTGTCAACTATACACGTTGTTGACAAAATATGGCCTAAATATAGCGCTAGCTATATAGCCCTGTACTGTACGCCAACTATACACGTTGTTGGCGTACACCGTACAGTATAGCCTGCTAGCGCTTATTGAGTATTGGTGTCCAATAGACTGACAATTAAAAACAAGCGTGCAAGTCGTTTTCAAGCGTGGGGATTATGGCAACACCCCTCCTTTAAGGGAGAGGCCTTCGTCCAGCAGTGGACGTCTTCCGGCTGTTGAAGAGAGAGACTGACAATTGCGTTTTCAGAGTTCGGGTTGCATTGGCAAATTAGGAAACATCTGAATGTTTACAATCAGCTACAACTCTAACATGTCCCAAGGTACGAGTTAAATAAACTGGAATAAAAGTGGGAGGCGAATTGTCGATTACCTACGATAGTTTAATTGAACACATATCGACGATGACGACCTTAGGCTGAAATGGGATTCGACATTTCTAACCTATACGAAAGCACCTTCTGCGGCGCAGCAGCAAGGACCATGAAACAAAAATAAGGAATATCGTTTAAGAAAGTTATTTAGGTTTAAGTATTAGAAATTAAGGAAAATACATCGCTGTTAAAATAAATAATGTAGAATCGTAACCTTGCGTACATGGAGAATATCCACCATGTACGGATAGCCTACCATCTACTTTATATTTATGACATATAATACAAGACGTATCGTGCACATTATGCATGTGCATAATTCACATTCCAGGGCTGCAGGCATTCTCCTCAGACCACCAGCTCGGTCGGCATCAGGCTCGTTCTCACGTGAGCTCGTAAAGTTTACTGCGCTGCGATCTTTACGACGAGGGCGGTCGTACTGCGTGATTTGAAGACGCTCCGCCGGCATAAAGTCGAACGTTAAGTGCAACTGCAATTGGATCTCGGTGCTGCATAGCTTTGGTTTTCAATTTATTGCTTTGGTAAAAGCCAATTCTTTCCTTTCAAGGCTTTTGCTGCGTGTCATCATCATTATTAGCCATCTCTTTATCCACTAATCGAGTTCGTCTTCAATCGTGATGGTGACAAATTAACATATTTAGTTATTTAGTCAACTCGACTTCATCATCATCATCAGCCCGGAGACGTCCACTGCTGAACGAAGGCGTCCCCCTTAGACCGCCACACTGTGCGACAACCTGCCATTTGCATCCACCGGTTGCCCGCGACTTTTACAATGTCGTCGGTCCACCTAGTGGGAGGGCTTCCTACGCTGCGTCTTCTGGTTTGCGGTCGCCAATCAAGAACCTTTCTTCCCCATCGGTTATCAGTTCGTTGAGCGATGTGGCCTTCAACTTCAACTTCAACTTGCAAACCCTGCGAGCTATGTCGGTGACTTTGGTTCTTTGGCGAATATCCACGTTTTATCAAGCAAAATAACTCCTAGCATAGCTCTCTCCATTGCCCGTTGTGTGGCTCTGAGTTTCTCCAACTCGACTTGCTATTATGTAAATGAAGCATTTTTTTACATTCATATAGGTTCTTTTGAATTACACTTCTAGTATTATTATCCACCACTGTGTTTTGAGTTCAAAGTACCAAAGTAAGTTCATAGGTCCCAGAAGTTTACAATAGAACAGCATAGCAGCCGTTTGAGTTGCGTCACTGTTCATATAGCAATTTGTTCAAGTGGCTTGACCGTGGTCAGGAAGAGAGATGACCTAAGTTGACCGTAAAGTTGTGATAATATTTATTACAGTTTGACGTCTGAATTTTTTTTATTCAATATTTTCTAATAATCTTATTGGTCTACTAAACGTGGTATCAAATTGAAACCGACCGTGTCGCCTATTCTCGTACATGGGTTGCTTTGTTTGGACTTCGTTCAATCCAAACCACAAAGTCATGAGCCCAGAACAAAGAGTTTATCCTTTAATTAATAGCACGCCCGATTGTTTGTTGAAACGTAGATAGGTATTTTACCAGAAGCAATTGAAGTTGAACCGGCTAAAATGTTAGAGGTCAATCAAAACAATATATATACATAGGATACGTGATACATGCTGATCTATTAAGTTAATTACAAGTGGTAGCCGATAAACCATAGGAGGCGTATGCCACTTCTTCAGGGTGGCCGATAACCATAACTGTTACCGTTTGTAACGTAGTGACAATTCATTACGTACTCAAGTAATGAATAGGGTTACAGTAGAGCATGTTAGTGACGGCATGTAACAGTTCACTGTTATCAGAAAGTTTTTCGGTGCTGCAATTCATACTACATCTGGTAATATCAGAGCAACCTGTGTATAACTACGTCAAAACAACGATCTGAAATAATGCCTTCTATTTCAAGTTGAGTCACGATATTTTTTCTTTATTTTTGGTTCCGCGGCTGTGAATGAATAGATTTGTAAACTAAAAATGTTATATATAGTGGTCCTAGTGTGGGGTGGTATTATGTTCCATATTAACTTATTATCGATAACAATTATTTTTTATACTGTCAAATGACGAGACGAGCAAGACTTTCGCCTGGTGGTAAGCGTCACGCCTGCCACTAACAGTAGCAATGCCAGAGTTGTAAACATGCGAACACAATCCTGCGCCGCACTGCACTGCGCTCGTCACCCTGGGATATTAGATGTTAAATCTCTTCAGTAATTGGCCCTTTGAAAAAACATTGCCCTTCAAACCGAAACACAGTAATGCTTGCACACTACTGCTTGGTGGTTGAAAAACTGGCAAAGGTGTGGTACTTCCCCAGGCGGACTCCGCAGTAGAGTCCTACCACTACAACAGTACCTACAGTTTCGACCGCGTATATTACTTACACAGTCCGTATCATTCACAAATACTAGAACTCTCCATCGATAAAGGTAAAAACACACTCTACCTCTACAAGGAATTTACTATTGTTCTATACCTACGGCAGGACATGGGAGGTAAGATTAGTCACCAAAAAAATTACAAGCAGTCTTCGACGACTGCCAAAACAGATTTCAAATCTGAATATTGGTTTAATTTCCAGTGGACTCGTAATTTTGTGACGTTATTGCCTAGACTAGTCTAGACGTCCGTGTTCGTTCACCCTACAAAAGAAACGCACGACAATGTTGATCTAATACTACAAAGTGTGTAATGTAATCGCGACTACGAGTAAATTCGTATGCCGTGGATGTCAGGGTCAGTCAACAATGACCATTCAAGTCAAGCTGTGCGTGCCTCATTGAGGAAGCACGCTGGACGAAGATCAATGTGTCAATCGTTGCGTAATATATGAGCCATTTATAGTGACGTGGTGATTTTCTTGACGTTAATCATAATTTAAGTCATTACCGACAGAATGTTATTGACAACCTCGAATGGCATGCGTCTAAAGATTCACACAATAAACTGTTAGACGAGAAGTGGAACACGTTTACTGTATGATAATCTATAAACCCATCATCTAATAAAAGTTATAAATAAAATAAAGTATTTACATACACCAAAAATCATGCTGAACGTTCTTAAAATAACGCTTGGAAAGTGGTTTATGCTAATTACGGAGATAATTTAAGAATATGCTGCCTTTACTGTTAGTCAAAACATTTTATCCGAAAAAGCAAAGCTTTACAGGAATTTGACCGATTGAGATAAGGGCGCGAAGTAGCTCTTCAGACGAGAAGGTTGGGTTAGGAGATATAAAAAACAATCTACAAAACAAGTTTAGACCCTGATGGATGGATCAGCAATGATAAAACGACAAAAGGAGGATCCCAATTTTTTATTTATTTTACATGTGTGTTTGAATGTCATCTCGCTTGATATACAGCCTACAAATGGAGCACGCTTGCCTAAAAGAAACCTATTCCCTCACGACTTGAAGTCACTCGGATTGTAACTCTCGGGAAACACCCACCCGGCCAACGCATTCCACTTTTCGATATTGCTAAGAGATAGCAAAACTTATCAAGAGAAAGAAATCAAATAGAAAGTGTAGTAGAAATGCAAAATTATCCAAGTTTCAGGATACAAATACTAAAGTCCTCCAAGATAAATATTTCCATTCACCAAAGACATTGTAGAACACAAATCATGAAACTTAACGAATACACGAAAGCTCGACCGTTTATAATGCTCAAGTTGACAGAGATCGTGTCGTATCGCAATATCCTAGATCGAGCCTTTTAACTTACACTGGAATGGAAACTGGATGATAAATCAGTGATGTTAAAGGCTACAAAGCCCCAATATTTCTAGATCATATTGAAATAACGCCATCGAAAATATATTAAAAGTAAAGTAAAAAAGCTAAAACTCTAAAATAAGAAATTGAAATTACAAAATTTAGCACCGGAATTAATTTAGTAAGAGAAAATAAAAATTACTGGTCATATTCATGATATAAGTAACAAATATGAAAATGTACCTATGTTGACATTGATGAACGAAGAATAGTTAGATAAACCCAATTACATACTGTTATGTTGTAATGATGATTACACGAAACATTGGAATGTAAATCAAGTACGCGGTTGTGGGAAAGTCAACACTGTTGTAGTAACGGATACTGTTTTAGTCAACATTGACATTATATTTACGTCGCTAGAGCTGCCTGCATTCTATATTTTAATGGGATCAAAAGTATTCTGACGTATCAAATACAACTAGTTATTGGTCAAGAAACTGGTAAAGAACTTTAGAAATTAGTTCAAATGTGATAATTTATCGATTATCGATAACGGAAAGCAAAATAAAGGCGCAGCACTACGAATAGACACTCAGTATGATTCAGTCTCATAAAAAAGGTATACAAGCACCGTATCCAAATATAGACCACGACCTTCGACTGATTCAAGCATCAAGCATTTTGTTAATAAAAAGGTTTATAAATAACGTAATTTTTTTTACGATAAGACAATATTGAAATAAGAAAGTTGATTGAAATAATGTAGTTGATCAAACAACTATAATAAACTATATAACTCAAATTTAACTCCGAATTATGAAGATGGTCGACACTGATAATAATTTTACAAGTTACTTTTCGGCGACTATTCCGGACAGAGAACGTTTTGAAACTTAAAAATTCATCTAAGCTGAAATTTAACAGGTATCTGTAGTTCCGATGATAATTTATTATGGACCCATAAAGGAGTCAGTGCCCACTATACACCTTACCATGACCGTGCTCCGAACGTATGAGGCACCGAAAGTAACACGATACGCTCTACTATGCCCACTGAAACGGATCGACATTCTCTCGACAATTTGTTGATGCTCCGTGCGACGCAACGGTGTTGGTCGGTGACGGAACGGTCTAGGGGGAACAGTGTCAATCTGTGGCACACTTTTCAGTACATAGAATATTGTTTTGCCTGACAAATATCGATATAATACATACTCTTGTATAATACAGTTTATTTATTTGATACAAGCCCGAAGAATCCAACTCGGATGGACAGCGTTCGGGAAATTGCGTAATATCTTCTCGTGCAAAATCCCTCAGTGTCTGAAGACAAGGGTCTACGACCAGTGTGTGTTGCCAGTGATGACATATGGAACTGAAACGTGGTCTTTAACTGCTGCCCTTTTAGAGAAACTCAGAGTCACGCAACGGGCAATGGAGAGAGCTATGCTCGGAGTTACTTTGCGCGATATAATCCGGAACGAGGATATTCGCCAAAGAACCAAAGTTACCGACATAGCTCGCAAGGTTTGCAAGTTGAAGTGGCAATGGGCAGGCCACATCGCTCGAAGAACTGACAACCGATGGGGAAGAAAGGTTCTTGAGTGGCGACCGCGAACCGGACGACGCAGCGTAGGAAGGCCTCCCACTAGGTGGACCGACGACATTGTAAAAGTCGCGGGCAACCGGTGGATGCAAATGGCAGGTTGTCGTACAGTGTGGCGGTCTAAGGGGGAGGCCTTCGTTCAGCAGTGGACGTCTCCGGGCTGATGATGATTTGATACACAAAACAGAATACAGTCTTTACATTAGGTTACTCTAGATTGCATTCCTTAATAAAGTTGTTAGTTTTTGTTGTCCTTAGTAAGTTGTTAGTTTACAACACTGTTATGTGTCCATTGTGTGAATATTATCCAAATTGCGTGGCAATATTATAGTCTTAGATAATCGTTGAGCAATTAAAACAATTACACATTGCATCATTTATTACGTTGTAGTAGAAATCTATACGTAGAGTAGAAATTGCGCGCGTGTTACAATTAGATCTGTTTTATCTTTTTACACGACTGCCCTAAAAAAAAAGGAGTATTAAACATAAAACCTTATAAAACAATGAGCATTTCTAGTGTAAGTACTTATATCCTAGAATGTCAACAAATGCGATAATAGAACGTTTTCAAGTTATTAAATCTTATATAAACTTTTGGCTGGGAGAATAGTAAATAAATTAGATAATACATATTTTTATAGTGTGGTTAAACATTATTAAATTGGTATATTATATAACCTTTAGAATAAGAATTATATTTATTGCTGCCATCTAATAATGAGAATGAATTAGGGAAAAAATAAATAAAAACATGTTTCTTAATGTTTTTAATTAGATTGAGGTAATTATTAAGTACGTGAACTGCCAATTACATTTAGATAGGTAAATGTATTCTGATGTCTTTGCCTGATAAGTCGAAATTATACCGACGCGTTAATCATTTCATCATCAACTCTAAAATCTTTATAGATCACTCGATTCCTAAAATTACAAAATGAGTGTTGAAAAAACCTGATCAGGTGTGTTAGATCTAACAAAGCTTTCATCTTCGCGCGTTATTGCATAATTTTATTGCCTTCACGAAAATCAAAAGAATTTATCGGGGAATTTCAGGAATTCTTATTCTAAAACCCAAAAGTTATTAAGAAATCGCTCCAATACTTCAAAAAATTCCAAGAGTTCCAATATTCTTACAAGGGTACAATGATTACAGGGTTAGTCCTAATCAGTTCGCATCCTTTTAAGGGCATATTCTGGCAAAAAAATAAACAACTGTTTTTGATTTTGCCCGCAAGGTCGGTTAACTTTTTGTATGGAACAGCTGATATTTTTTTCGCGATTTCAATGTTGTCCCAAGTAAAAGTTGTTTGTTTTGATGTAGGTACAAAATGTGCCCTTAAAAAGATGCTAACTGACTAGGACTAAGCCTGTATAAATCAGTTGAACAAACACTGCGTCGATTTAAATTAAAAATACGTATAGTAAGGGCCGATCGTTTAGTGGGAAGGTTATTTTTGGAGCTGCTTTATGAGTCACGAGTTTGTTGTTGATCTGTGCTTCTGTAGTGGATGTCTCACTCCTGTTAGAGTAAACTCCAATAAGAATAGCTAGGCTATTAATAGATATATTGTCGGGAACTGATGGCGCCTTGGGAGGGTGACGTGTTACGGAAGTTTATTCGTCATAATATTGGAAAATAGATTTGCGTTAAACTATATCCTGGCTGAAGCTAAGGAATGATGGGATCCAGGATGGACAAGCTTACCTAGACTAGAAGAAACCTCTTTAATTTGGATTCATCTGGACTCCCAAACATAGACTCCGGTAGAGTTCTACAAAAAGCAAAGTAAAAGTAGATTTTATATTATTCCACTTCATAAAGTTTCCTTCCCTCAATATTTTATTCAAAATTGTTAGGTATTTACGGATTTGCATAAGCATACACACACACGCACACGCCCCAGCTTTTAAATCTAAAATATTGATACTTCGTATGATCTGCTATAGTATTAGATAAAGTGTCAATACATTAGTATATAAGTATTGTATCAGCTATCTGATTTCCATATTACAAAGTTTGTTTCGCTTGGGGCTAGATGGAGCTGTATGAAAAATGTCCACCGATATTTATTTTAATTTATTTAATAATAATAAATTATTCCATGACCAACAATTGATTCTAATGTATTTAAACACACACCAGTATCCATACTCATAATTTTAGATTAAGAACATTACATTAGTAAGCAGCGACAATGATAAAATGAATGGACGGGAAATAAGCGCACGGATTTTGAAGACTATATGTTAAGCGCCGGCTCTCCTCTCGCGTCAGTCATACTCTGTCTTTGCGAAATGCGAGCCGTACGATACGACAATACCAACTTCTAATATATGAACATGTGTTCTCTTTTTGTCATGCAGTAATAGATTCGCTATTTCTAATTTCTGGCAAATGTAATATGCATACTTTCAGCTAGGTATGCTTGTGTTGTCTTGTTAATTTTGAACGATTTGCAAGCGCTGGGCCCGTCCATTCCATTATCACTGTCGCTGTTAGTATGTAAGTTAGATGCGACAGCCCAGAGTCATAGTCGCCGGCATGCAGGCATGCGAAACATTTGCAATGCAAATACGCAGTTATTGAAAATCGATGCCTCTCAATAATAGCAGGAAGTGATTTCTCGCGGAAACTTTATGAACGCCATTACGACCAATAAATCTTGAGAGAGGCAAAGTGGCAACTTGATTGGTAGCACGCGATGGTGATTGGGAAAATCGGGAATATAAAAATGCGCATCCCTAGAATGAAGTATTTTATAAGCATAAAGTAAAAAAACACGCTAAGCACGCTTTAAATAAAGTCGTAAACGTAATAATAAAATGGTTCAAATTAAAGTCAACACTATATTATATAGATTTATTATGGCACGGTGATATAAATCTTACGAACAAGTCTGATCTTCAGGTCATATGTTTTGAATACTCGAAAATGAATTAAGTACTTACTTAATTTAAAAAACTTCAATATTTCTATGTTTTTAAAGCTAAACAGGAAGAAAAATTATGACCTCCGGCAGGACTCGAACCTGCATACGAGCAGTCTCTGTGGGTTTCCGTCCCAACTGCTTTGCCAATTAAGCTACAGAAGTCTTTGCCTTAGATGCCAAAATTCCCAACCTGTTTCAATATTGAAGTATCAACTTCAATATTGAAGTAACTTATACATTTCACACATTTTTCTAAAAAGCTTTTACTATTTAGGGGGTATTCCCATTCCCGTTTGAGCACTAATTTCTTGAGCACCTAGCATATTCCCAGAATAGCACCAACCAAAATGTTGGCTTGATGCTGTGTAAATAAAAAGTTAATAAATAATATGTAAATAAAATTTATTTGCTGAAACACAATTAACTTTGGATACAAAAGATGTAAATAATGATAACTACTAAATAAAAAATAACAAAACTTTTGATGGACATTTCACACAGCGACGTCCAGTGTACTACGTGAATCAGATAACTGATACAATACTTTTATATAACCTTTTTTTTATACATACTTACTAACTAATGAATGACTCATCTCCCGGTCCATCAATAAATCAGCTCTATGCTATCACAATCACAACCATAATCATCGACTGTCTTAGGAACCACACATACCTGCTTTCAACTTGTTCGAATTATTGACAGTCGATTGAAACCTTTGTTGCCCGTGGTCCAACCGCGTATTTCTACCAGTAGCACCGCGGGTGTTTTTTTCCGGTGGTCCTGTTGGTAGGACCACGGGCAAGTTGTTCTCTAATTTTCTGAAATAATCTTAATTTATATATAGAATAAAGAGGGAAAAAAAAGAATTTTTAATGTGGGACGAACTTTCTTGGGACGAAAATGGCATGAATCATAAAAGCCGGAAGACGTCCACTGCTGGACGAAGGCCTCTCCCTTGAAGAGAGGTGTTGCCATAATCCCCACGCTTGGCAGGCGGCTTGGAGCTTGCGGCTTTTACGATCTATTCCTTGCTAATACTAGTGGTATTAGTTTAAAATTATAGTAATTTATTTTCTATTTTACATACTTATAGCTATAACAGATAAGTATTTTCTGACAAGTGCCAGATATAAGTGTCCATGACTAATACTAAATGTTTACGACGCCGCAGGTACCACACCAGGTGATAAGACATTCCAAGTGTTCTTGAAACTCAAGACCTTGAGCATGGTCTCTTGACGGCATGCATCTAATCGGGTTTTGCTCATCGGACTGCTACGAAGTTATTCTTATTTTGAAAGACCTCGTACACTCACGTACAGTTTTATTTGTTATGTTTTTGATAAATTCAGTCACTAAAAAAGGAATTCTTCGTAAAGCTTATAATTAATAAGGAGGGTTAATATACCAACTAAACTACATTTAAATTTAAATTAACCATTAACTACATGTTATACCAAAATTTTTATATTTTTTTTAAGTGTTCCCTTGAAAAACTGTCGTCTAAAAGAAAAAGATGGCTCTATGCTGCGAGTTCTTAATGAAGCCAGACAACAAAAGGTGTTTGAGACGCCCACCCCCAACCCAACATCATATTACTACAGTACAGGAGATCCCACCTTACCTCAGTAGTTACATTTATTCAGCAGACCACAAGATTTGTCATAATATTTTAATGTCTCAGAAACACATTGTTCCCGAGACATACAAGAGTCTTCTTCGTTGAGTCGATGATCCTTGATGTGTGTTAGACAGATTTCTCCCAGTATGTGGCTACAGCGACCCCGCAGGGAGTGGCATTGTGTAGATCGTGTGTGGTGCATATAATCGGGCAGCGAGGACAAGAGTAAGTGCATTGTCTGGGTAGGGGCGCCGCAGTCGCACTGTGTTCTCTCGGTGTCCGAGTATCCCCATTTGGCCAGGTTGCTTCTGCAGCGGCCCACTTGGGTCCGATGTCGGTTTAATGACTTCCATGTGGGCCACCGGAGGCCGCCGCCTACTGGAAGAGTATGTCTCAGCTAAGAAGCTGTATTCTACTTGAATTGGAGGAACGTAGGTATAGTTGGGTGGAATAGTGGAATGCTCGCAGTGGATCTCATTCTATCAATCATGTTAGGTATTACAAATTGGCTATGTATATGGATTAGGATTAGTAGTTGGGTATTGTTTATGCTGAGCGTAATCAAGGAGATACAGTCGAGTGACAGAGAGCGTAAAGCAAATTCCTGCTAATTCGTCGTGCGAAGCTGAAGGTCATCAATCATGCCAGGGCAGACAACAATGGGCATTTCGGACGTCCGCCCTCATGACGTCACACTGCGGCGTTTGGGGCTCGCTTGTATGCAAACCTGGGAGCTCTATAAACATACAAAGAGTAAAGCATCTTGTCAACTTTATGTTGAATACGGCTTGACAAGTGGGTCAAGGATCAAGACTCAAGAGCTGTTTAGAACCAGAGTGGTCAAGAATGATTTATGTTAAAGACATTGACTGACAAACTTGTCAACATTGTCTACTTGTGCAGGGGTCAAAGGATGGCCAAGGGCTAAACAAAGCTTGAAGCACTTTGAGATTTTCTGAGAATACGAACTTGTTGAAACTTTTACGAGTGTTCCAAGATGCCGGCATCCTTTCATGTGAGTTGTTTCAAACGTTGAGAACAGGCCCTGGAGCTATTTATGCGCACAGTTTGCTAGGAAACCAAAGGCGCAACATAACATCCTCCTTGCTTCGCTATCATTTTGCTACGCATATATTTTAGCTATTTCTGTAGCAGTTTCCCCCATTTCTCTTATCTACTCGGATCCGATTGTTTCGGTGTTTTCAGCTCACGTCCTCTAATGGTTCGTTTAATATAGAGGTCGTTGCATAAACAGTATCCTGAGGACGTCCTGTTGGCAATCCAATCGAGTGCTCGATAAACGCGAAAACTTAGCGGGAATACATTTTCATTAATCAATGGAATGGGTGCGTTTAGTCTCGGGACAAAACAATCCAATTTTTTCGATCGACTTCAAAAAAGGAGGTTCTCAATTCGACTGTTATTTTTTTTGTATGTTACGCGATTTCTTCTCCAATTATGAATTGATTCTTTTTTGTTTGGTAGGTCATACTTCAGAGGTGGTTCATATATTGTTTTTCGAAATCGGTTATCGGTTTGCTCGGTTTTAAATCAAAGTAACCGAAAAAACTTGTTATATTAGCTGCTTTTTAAAACATTTGTCGTAATTTACTGAGTAATATTCTCCCATATTAAATTCTGTAAAGATTGAGTTTGTGACAGCGTGGTAGTCTAGGCAAGTTGAGCGAAGCGTTGATCCGGTTCGTCCAGCTATTAGATGGGGTCTACGATAAAGTTACCATCACGAGTCGAACCTGGACTAGAGTAGACCTGAACCTGGATTGGACTAGCGCAGGACCGAGGCAGATGGCAAACCTTGATGCCGTGCTAATGTAGGCACCCAAAGACAATTAATTTAGCATATACCATAAGTATAGACAAAATAACTTTTATCTTTTCAAGCAGTGGGATAAAGAAGGCAATGATGATAATAACGATTATTAAATTCTGCGCTCACATTGCAACTAGGTATCGATAGCAGCAGGTCTGTTTAATTTCATAAGTGGCACACCATTGAGTTTGTCCATTTGTAAAGCTGTTCGGTTGGTTGGTCTTGCACCGGAATCGTGGCTACATGACTTTTTAGGGCTTCGCAAGTATACTCGTAGGTAGCTAATTGAGCCATGGAGGCCGGTCAGACTAAAAGTGCTAATTTGTGTAAAACAGAGTTAATTTGTTGCACCTGGACACCAGATCAAACCTCGTATACGCCACACAAAGACAGAAAGAAAACAAGAAAGAAGTTTTTTAATTCGTTTGTTTTATTATTATATAATAGGGTAGATGACTGATGTTTATATCGTTGAAACCAATAGCTTTGATGAAGAATTTAAGTAAATATAGTATGTTTATTGAAAAAATAATTTAAATCGGTTAGTAATGTTCTGATATATGAGCGTTTAAAGTTTTTGTTAGAGACAACTCTGTCCCTTTCCCACAGAACAAAAAATGACGTCACGCCTTACTTGTCAGAATAGAATTTATATGGCGTACAGAGAAGTGACGTCACGATTTGCTGATTCGCCTCTCTGTCTATCATGATATTAAAATGCTTATAAGTTGCTTATTTTTGATCAGATTTTCATTTTCTTTTCATTAATCAGCTATATTTATGGCACACATTTTAATAGGACAATAAAAAAAACCAGTCATCTAGCCTATTATAAGCTTGCGTTTGACTGCTATCTCGTCTGACGTTAAACGAAGATGCAGAACACGATGGAGCGCTGGATGGATAGATGGATGGATACGCTTGCCTAGAAGAAACCGATTCACTCGCGACTTGAACACACCCAGATTATAATCATCGGGAAACACCCACTCGGGCAGCGCATTGATGATTGATTGGGCATTGATGAAGGCTTGGTACCTATGCCCTATTTAATTTTACTGAAAATATATGTTGTGATGTATATAATATGTAACAGCGTATAAGTTGCAGTCTCAAAGACCTTATCAAACAGGAGAATGTTTTTAACCGACTTCAAAAAGGAGGTTCTCATTTCGTTTTTTTTACCTCGTCATTTATATAAAACCCGATTTAGAAAAATACAATTTTGTAAGGATATATTTATAAAGGATAGATATACTTTCAGATTGGTCCCATAGAAATCTGACCAAAACTGGTTCAGTAGTTTGGGTTTTAAGTCAAAAATTACTGGAAAAAATATGTCATTCAAACGAAATCGAAGTTGTTTTTTCTTGTTATATTATAGCAAGCCAACCTAGGTAAATGAAATTATAGTTAGAACAGCAAGGAACGCAGAAATGGCAAAGAAAGCTTTTTTTAAGCTATATAAATTATCATGTTCCATTATGTGCAACTAGTTGGTTAGTTCAGTTAGTAGGACTGGAATGACAGAAATGTATGGTTTCATGCTTAGTTCAGACCAATTCTTAGGCCCATAATAAAAATAAAAAAACGTTTTTTGTTACATTACTTATTTTAGTTTACAATCTGTAACTGGTTTTGATAAGTCTGCTGTCAACAAATAAATGCACTTATTCTAAGTCAGTGATGCGCCGGAAGCTATAGAGACACGGCCGGCGGCCTATATGCCCTGGGACTGTAATATCGATAACTCTATGGTATCGATATAAATACCGATTATTGGGTATCTGTTTATCGGTATTGATACCGATACTTTATTTCAATACATTAATGATACTGATACTTTATTTCAATACATTGATTTAAATTTGTTTTTATTCAATTTAAATTAAAATGTCTATAAACATGGTTTTGTCTTTTGCGCCCTACTTTTTTTTTTTAATTATTTTATTATATAAAAAGAAAAACTAAACGTCGAGGCTTGAGGGGCAACCAGCGCTCGAATAAAGAGAATCCCCGCGCTGCGGGTGCTGTTACCACTCCGCACCGCAGAGCCGAGAAATCTGGCAATGTCGCCGTCACGCCGCGGCCGTATCGGTATAGAGTATCGATAAAATGATCGATACCTTTATACCGATATTTGAAAAAAGTTATATACATATCGATATTTCTGAAGTATCGCTACAGTTATCGATATTTTTTTTAACGTATCGATATTTTTCATTTATCGATATCGGTCCCTGCCATATGCCGCACATGCCCGGGTCGCAAGTTCGACGTCCGGACGCGTCGGTCACGAACTAAATAGTACAATTGTTCTGCGCAACGCGTCGCGACGCTTCACAGATGTTCAGCCGATGACAATGAACAGCTAGGTATGTGAGCTCGATGGCTATGACTAAATGGTAACAATGGTGGAAAAAGTGGAGATGCTAACGGTGGAAGCCGATCAGTTAAACATTGGTACGTGGTAGAACTGATAGACGTATGTGCAAGTGATAATCGTGTAGTAACGGTAAGGGACCGAAAGGGACGGACCGGAAGGTCGGGACTAAATTACAAACACGATTCGAATTACTTCGAATCTCCAGCATTTATATCTTAAAAATATAGTTTTAAAAAACTTATTGAGTTATCCCCAATATTCTCAATATTATAAGCCCCAAGATACAGGCCTCGAGCCTAGTTTGAGGCTCACCGTTAATTATCTTGATAAAAAACTGGATTTTTAAGTCTGTACCTAATTTAAGTAAATTATGTACTACTCTATGTGTTTGGTAATAAAATTATTTCTATTTCTATCAGCAAATTGTTTCCCTTACCCATTAAAATTGCGAATTCGCTTCTTCTACAGAACGGAAAATTGAACGGTTTTTTTTGTAGCTTATACATTTCCCATCTTCGATTATTAAATTGGCCATAGCTTGGTTACGCAAATTGCCTATCGGATATTATCGAATTTATATAATTTATCGGTTGCCTTCAGCTAACACTTTCAGGTCGTTATGAAGGAAATTGACCATAGCCATAAACCAACCAAACGATGGCAATAAGCTTTGGACGTGAATTATGAAAAGTGCTAAGTGATGTGAACCCGGGGCGATCATTAGGAAACCAGAGGTCGAGACTACGCATTGTAAAAAGGAAGTCAGTAGAACGTTGTTACTTAAAATAGTATTCATAACCAGTAGGATTATTGATTGAGCGTTGATATTTTTGTGGCTAGTGTGTTATTTTCAAATTTGATAGACGTGATCCTATTCATCCTTTGGCATCGATCAACCGTATCTAAATACGGTTGATCGATGCTTACTCGTAAGCGAATTACTGACAATACGTATCGAGACCACTAAGAAAACACGATTTATATTAGTCTTCAAAGAAGCGCCAATGCGACATTCGTGGTGGAAATTCCCAACATTCTTACAGCGAGGGTTTGGATTTCTCGAAAAGTATTTTGGTAATGGAGTCGAGACGGATAGTCGGCCAGCCTAGACAACATAATAGGCTAGATGACTGTTTTTATAAATTGTCCTATTAAAATGTGTCCCATAAATATAGCTGATTAATGAAAAGAAAATGAAAATCTGATCAAAAATAAGCAACTTATAAGCATTTTAATATCGTGCTAGACAGAGAGGCGAATCAGCAAATCGTGACGTCACTTCTCTGTACGCCATATAAATTCTATTCTGACAAGTAAAGCATCACGGCATTTTTTGTTTTGTGGGAAAGGGACATAGTTGTCTCTAACAAAAACTTTAAACGTTCATTATCAAAACATTATTAGCCGATTTAAATTATTTTTTCAATAAACATACTATATTTACTCTTCTTCATCAAAGCTAATGGTTTCAACGATTTAAACATCAGAATCTACCCTCTTGCCCAGAATGTGATCAATCGCAGTATTATTATACACCTATCCTCGTATATGATGTACGTTAACGTATTACCCTTTTCGAATTTGAAAACCATTTATGGATACAATATGGCTTTTCAGTTTACCCAACGGTTACCAGATCCAGTGTCCAGTATTTAAACTAAATAGATAAGCTAGGAAATGCCCATTGCACAAAAGCTTCCTCAGAGTACGTGGGTGCCAGTTCGTCGGCCTGCCAGCCGCGTATGGACATAATGGCGCGATTGTCGCCCGTTACTCGCCCACCTACCTAGAGATAGCATGATGGCTGCTTTCATTATGTATCAGTACTGTGCTCATCACACTGTACTCCGTACAATAGGAGTGGAACGTTCAACGGCTTTACGCTTGCACCGAGACAGCTTGAGGAATCTTCTCATACTTCTCGCATACATAAGACAAGTTCCTGTGTTTTGGGAAAAAACGAAACGCAATAACTACCACAAGAGCGAGACCCAACGAGAGTTCTGGTCTTGCCTGCCCTGGGTATTTTTAAAGGAAATTTAGTTCTTGACAGACAGCATAGATAGAGAAAGGTAAGACGGTAAGAAAAGCTATGGTAGCAGATAACGATGACACGTCCTTCTTCTGTTTTCCAAACTATGTATAGGCTTTCCTATACATCGTGGAAGGTAGTCAGCTTTCCTATACCTCTGGTCAGGTGTTCTAACTAGAACTGATAATTGACGCTGGCTCTACAAGGCGAATGGACTAGAATGTAAGGGACGTTCTCAAGAAATCAAAATACCATAAGGCCATTGAATCAGCTAGCCGACAAACTGGAAGTCAACTAGAAAAATAAGTTCGTCGAAATATCGATCTGCATAACCAGGTTACCCGGCTGGATTGTAATGAGCCGTTGCGGACCATTGTTTGTCTTTTTTATGCGGTAGACGTTACCCAATGCGTCGACAGAGCGTGACAGCAGGGGTGACTGTTTAGGCTTTACATTAAAGAATCGGTGTAGGCTATGGTTGGAAATGGAAGTTACACATTCAATCCTTTCTTCATTCTTTTTATGGTTCTCATACAGGTTCCTAAAATGCTCTTAGTAAGATACTTTTTTTTTAATGCAACGTAGTGACGAGACGAGCAAGACGATCACCTGGTGGTAAGTATCACGACTGGCCATAGCAGTAGCAGTGTCAGAATTGTGGACAAAATCCTGCGCCGCACTGCACTGCGCTCGTTACCCTGTGATATTAGATGGCAAATCTCTTCTTGCCCAGTAATTTATCTGGTCACATTGCCCTTCAAACCGAAACACAATAATGGTTGCACGCTACTGCTTGGCGGTTGGATAACTAGCAAAGGTGTGCAACCAAGGCGGACTCTGCAGTAGAGTCCTAACACTACAAAACATAGGTTCATTATATAGGTTGCAATAGTTTTTTTTTTATGGATGGAGCTTCAATGCCACACCAGTTACATCTTCCGTTCTTTGTATTTTTTCTATTATTACTTTCTCATATAGATACGTAATGGATTTCACATCGCTATTGGCTCTCAATTGGTTTCTATAGGCTCTTACTTAGGTGCTTATGTTGTTAATGGCTATCAGGTAAGTTGCTATTACTATGTATATATATATATATATATATGACTAAAAGTTTCAACACAGATGCATTTTTCCTATAATTCTGGCCCTCCTCTGAAATTTCTTACAACTTTCTGGCCCCCCATTAAAAAAGTTTGCCCACCACTGGTTTAGGCCATGGACCAAGATACTGAGGGCCTTCAATCGGTCTAACTTGGACGAAATACTCAGACCATATCATATTAAGGTACTTCTTACTTACCTGAAACAAAAATAAACACATTTTAGCAACCAGTCGTGGGACGATAAAACATTCGCAGAAAAAACGGCTTCGTGAAAAGTAAGTTTGACCAACCAAAAGTTTGGCTTGAATTGATCTCATGTGGTCCATTAAAATGTCAATTAGTAGAGTAGGCCAATTAAACAATTAGCTCTGTGAAATGTAGAGTATGATCTAATGAACGCAGTGAGCGAGAAGCTCTAGCTCAAGCTAACTAGACTCAAGTTTCGAAGTCCAATGTTATTTTACAGTTATAAATACGAGCTGTATCCCGGGCCCCGCGATAGTACTTTTTCAGCATGGTCCGAGTGAAAAATTATGCTTTGACGATCCTCGTGATATGTAACGAAAAGGTACACCCTAACAAACAGTCAGAGAGTTACTTTCACATTTGTAACATTAAGTGTTAGTTTTATCTTTTTCGTTTTCAGTCCATAATTATTCACTAATGAGTTTACGACTCTAGCTTTGTTTCTAAGTAAAAGCGTAAGTTTTTTTTATTTATTTTTTGTGTTTGCGATATAAAATATGTGTTAGAGGTCACACACATTCACTACATGTTCAAACTCAACATTCTATCTAGACAAAATGTCTAGGATTATTACGTAACATTTCATTCAATTAATGCTAATATGGCCAATCTTATCGGAATAGCGACATCGGCGACGCTCCGTCAGTTGCTCACAAAATGCCTAATTAGGTAATTACGTATAGTATTAAATAAAATATTAGGTTAATGAGGTACAGATAACTTCATATGATTTATGCCATATTCGTCCCGCACAAAAAATAGCTGCTTTCGTCCCGCATTGTATGCCGCATTCGGCCCAAAATATATAATAATGAGTGAGCGGGTGATAGACACAACCTGAATTTGTTTATCCCATCACTCCCGACACTACTGATAGACATAAACAAGAGACATTCCAATACTAGCACAAAATGTGTCATAAAACCCCGTTGGACAACTTTCGGGTATGGAACCCTTAGAATAACTAGGTACTACAAAATATGTTTAATAATACAATAGTTATATGTTATGGAAGGCTGCAAAGTTGTTTTTTTAGCGCGAATACTTGTATTGAAACCTGAGCAAGTGAAGGATTGTAGGATTCTATATTTGAATCACGAGCGAAGCGAGTCCTGAGCGTAGCAAGGGTTTTAAAAGTACGCGACGCAGATTAACTTTGCTGCCGAGCACAACACACTACTTTTCACCTCAGAAAATGCTGGGTGTTTTTTCATGTAGTCTTCGTGCTGGCCAGTGCGATAATTCTAAAAACTAGAGGTCCCCCGCGACTTTGTCCGCGTGCGGAAGAAATACGGACCGCTACCAAAATTCCTACCAACACCAATCCATACCCTACCAACTCCCCCCCCCCCAACGTCCCTTTGAATAAAACAAAAACCAAAAAAAAAAACAAATACCCAAATATCAATTTTCATCAATATAACTTCAAAAAACAAAGAACTTTCCATACAAATTTCCACCCCCATAAATCGTCCGTATTTCTTTTTTTAAATAGTTAATTTTCAAATTTTCGTGACTAAAAGTACAAAAACAAAGGACTTACATACAAACTCCCTCCCCCCCCCTTTCCCTCCTTTAGGGGTCGAATTTCGAAAAATCCTTTCTTAGTACAGCCCTCCGCATCGAGACGAATACACCCTCTAAATTTCAAGTCTGTACGACCAGCGGTTTGGGCTGTGCGTTGTCTGACAATCAGTCAGTCAGTCAGTCACCCATCAGTCAGGACAGAGCCTTTTATATTTATAGATTATGTTGGCGCACTGACATGGAATAAGTATTTTCAGTGGACTGGCCGTAGGTAGGTATAGAAAATTATTGAATAGAAAGGTTCGAATTTTAAAAACTCCACGCTAGCGGACAAAATGCACTTTTGCACTCCGATTTCGAATGATAAACAGAATCTTACCGACCTTGTGAGGTCGTCGTCAGCCATAAGACGTCCACTGCTGGACGAAGGCCTCCCAATAGAGGGGTGTTGCCATATACAAGCTAGTGAGGTAAAAACTTTTTTCATACATTTCCTATCGAATAAGAACTAATAATATTACTACATACAGATTTATCGACAGCCTTCTGTTAGGTTCATTTGATAAGAATCATGTCAATACTACCTACACCTGCACGACTCTATAAAACGTGTCCAATCACCTATTCGTCGTCTATTTCTATGAAACATTCTTACGTGACGTATCGGATATAACGATAGTCTATGTGGTGTTATGTTGTGGCAATAAAGGTATAGATAAATCTATAAGAATGGCATCCTGAACATGCATTGTCCCTCTTCGGTGTCTAACAAAAGATAGAGATATTTAGAAAACTTTATATAAGTCTGGTTATAGCGACTAGCACCCTTATCATGGACGTTCGCGATTCCGATTGCGATAGCATGCCATCCTGCTCGTACCAAACCACTCGCGCCATGCGCCCTCCTGCTCGCGCACGCTCGCAATCAGCGGGCATGGCAGTGCATGGGCACTGGTGAAACTATTTTATTGATGTTTCCGGCCACTGTTAATGTCATTATATACGGACTTATTACGTAACTTTAATTTTGGAATGAACATTGAAATCGTAAAAAACACCTGTCCCATAGAATAATGTAATCCACGCTCATGGAACATGGAACAGAAGTTTTTTTCGCGGTTTCTGTGTCAGTCCTGGGTCCCAGTTATTCAGAGTGATGAGTAGAATGAGCTACTTTCGGCTTAGTACTACACAGGTTCTCGTAATCTGACTACAGCTTAGCTCTCACTAAGCCCGCTGAGTAGTCGCGAATAAACATTTTTAAGGCCAAGCACTGCCGCACAAAAACTGTATATACATGGACTATACTACGGCACTGCTGTCGCGTCGTGACATCTAATTTGACGATAGCAACTGTCATCATTCAAATTGGCCTGGTGTCTTGATGTTATAGTCAAACATTTTAATAACACGCTTTAAAAAATAAAATACCGACTTCACTTATATAATATCTGGATGACATCTTCATATTTTCTAGTAGATTTGATTTAAAAACCAAACTACTAAACCGTTTTCGATAAAATGTATATGGGACCTCTGATGTAATACCTACTAAAAAAAAAAGAAACTTTAAAACCAGTTTATAATTGGCGGAATCGTCATCAGCCATAAAACGTCCACTACTGGACGAAGGCCTCCCCCTTAATTGAGGTGGTGTTAGGGTGTTGTTATAATCCCCACGCTTGGCAGGCGGCTTGGGGATCGCAGAATGCTCACCACCGTTAACCAAAAAGACGCTGCTGCCCGTCCTCCGGTGGGTCTGGTTGCAGTTTAAGGACATACCCAGGTCTAATTGGCAGAATAATCACGTTAAATACAAAAAAAAACATACAGTCGAATTGAGGACCTCCTTTTAAGAAGTCGGTTGAAAATCAGTTGTCGCGTTGAAATGATTTGCGGAAATTAGAGCTAATTCAACTTTCAAATCGAATATTACGAGTGCTTCACTACTTTGCATCAGTTAGCCTTTAAGTATATACTTCGAAAGTAATTCACCCTGGCCCATTACGGGACGGACTGGCGTAATATATATTCTTGTGTTCACCTTTATTGTACAAGAATATTCAGAAGAAAGGTGCGACTTTCTTGCAGTTGTTATAGCATCATAACTGTTTCGATGCGTAACGAACAACCAAATATTTGATCTCCAAAAACATCTTTCACCGAGCGCTGTTCACACAGAAACGTATAAATATTCGAAACTCTGTGCACTTAAAGCGCCATTTTCCCATGAAGTGTTTCGATTCAAGACCACCCACGTAAATACCAGTTCAGAACAAAGTTACAGGCCGAGTCTGAAACAATTGATTCGTCAAGTTCACGTCTGACTGTTGTGAGACAGGCGTTTGAGTTGCAAGCGAGAGCGGCACTTGACGAGACACATTTGCGACAAAACAGTAATAAACTTTATTATTTTGTTTATAAATATCAGTCAGAAATTTGCAACTAAATACTTGACACTGGCAAATGCACAAAGTGCAATGCCATAAGGAGGAAAGAAGAAAATAATCTTTGAAATATGAAAATGGCGCGAATTTACAAATGGCGCCACGTGCGTAAATCTGTTGTAAAATAAATTGTTTTGTGCGCGATCAAGTACCGGCGATAAACATAGTTAGGCACTTGAAGAAACATCAGAGTTAGATAAATACTATTTATATATTTAGTTAAGTTCAGCATATGTAATTCGTCTGATACTTCTCTAAAAGAAGAAGATCGTGCTACTTGGATTCCGCACGTTTCTCCTATCTTAGACCGTCCCACCAACCCTTTGGAGGTCGTCGCCCGCCGGAGTGGGCTCGGCAGCTGAAACCCTTGGTTTCAGCGTGACACAGGCCCGTTAGACGTGTCTATGTTATAAAACTGCCCGCTACCGAGTTGCCGTACCGGTTTCACGATCGATGGTAATGATGCTGTTTATTTACGCTCAAGGTTTACTTGCAAAAAGCTTTCGTGGTAAGTACGATATTTGTTACAAAATTGGAATCAATATAGTGGTCTCGACCCATCAGAGTATTGTTTTTTTTTAATCCGAAAATAGGCTTTCCTCTTGCCCCCCATTCTTGACATACAGATTGTAGTTATTCACTTAAAACAGCAAAACTCGATGGTTTAGGGGAACTTTTTGGTACCCCAGGGATATTATTTTTGGACCATAGATAGTATACCTGTCACTTTACCATGCGTAACAAAGATAAGAAAATTATCAAGCACCAAGTATCAAGCTAAATCTATAGTATAAAATGATCTGCAAATCTTTAATCTAACTACGAATACAGTTCCACGGGAAAGCGAGACAAATAAAGTATAAAGAAAGAAGAAGAAGGCGTCGTGTGTCGGGTCGCCCTCTTCCCTCCAATATGGTTGAGGAGAGCGATGGCTGGCACATGCGTCAACTCGTGAACGGGTGCTGCTTGCGGGAGCTGGACTGCTCGGAGTATACACGCAATTCTAGCAATAATTAGTAATAGTTAGTTAGGTTCCTTTGGTATATTTTTTTTGTAAAGCCTTCAGCTTTTAAGTTATTAAGTGTAAAATTTAGTTTATAAAAAAATGTAAAAGTTGACAAAAGGCACGGACCCACAGTCCGTGGATGTAATAAATAATTAAAAAAAAAAAAAAAAAAAGTATAAAGAAAAGATTATCGAGCGTTTGACTATCATGATAACTATACAATCACACTACACTACAACTATTTCTGTTTCCTCGAACAACATTTTCCGTATCATTATAATTAACTTAGGAACTTAAAAGCACATTTAATAGCCTCGTATAAATAAAACAAACGTTTTATTACCCATCGCATAAGTAAAGGACGAGGCACGAACCCTTATAGAGGGTGTGGCTAGGTAAACAGGTTCGCTACTTAATGTATGTGCATATCTTTATCTAGTCCCACGCAGTCCCAGCGGACCAGCCGTTCCCGTAATCATACTATTCGTTTGGCTATTTGAAATGAATTACAACCTCTTTTTAGTTGACTTCGATAGAGGATCCGGTATATTCATAATTTCACATTCGGAATTGGCAGATTCACACACGCTATTGAATATCTTCTCTGCAGGTTTCCTTGCGTGGTTATCTTTCACCGAAATGCCAAGTATTAATTTTTTAAATCCTTACGTAAATTCTAACCCTATCTAACCCGTAACCCGTATTACGGACCTAAGATCGTGCCAAGATTAAATCTTCTGAAAATATCCAAGATCCCAAAACCTCTCTACTTTCGCGCTTCCTCTCCCAGTGGATGTCTCGACATTTTACGGACCAGCTCAATCATTTCTAAATAAAAAAACCCTCAACTGTTTACCATTAGGTAGTTCCAGTGTCCTTCATTCAAGCTGGTTCCATGGGTCTAGACTATGGAAATAGCGAGGGAAAAAAACGCGCTGGTCCTTTATGGTTTTTAATGGAAGTACCGCGAATGACCCAAAACATTGGTCTGCGTGAATGTATTTTCTAATGAATTCAATTAAAATATCAACTCGAGTCAAGTTGGCGAAAACTTTTAAGTAATTTATTTTAAGATTCACTATCAGGATACGCGTGAAGATTCTAGCGTATCCAGATGAGGAAATAACGAGTGATACTAATTTTGAGTTTCCCAACTGAACACACGCGTGTCTAGGCTCTCGAGTCTAGTTTGTTATTAACCCCATTAAATCAGCTCCTTAATATTAGAGATCGTTGATTGTTTGTATTTGGAACTACATCTTGGAGAATGGATCAATCTCAGTATCTACAGGAGCCTGATCCACGATGGATCTAGTGAGATTTTATTTTCTCATTGGATCTGTTTTCAAAGATGTGATAGAAAATGTATCTAATGAGATTTTTTTGTTCCCGATAGATCCATTTTCCCGATTGTTCCCGGTTTGTTTCACATCTTTGAAAATAGATCCAATGAGAAAACTAAATTTCACTAGATCCATCTTGGATCTGGCTCCTGTATCTACTGAGATTGATCCTGGAGGATCTAGCACTCTCTCTGAATTACATATTTTATTATTTCAAGAAGAATCAGAGTTCGATCTGAGCAATGGAAGAAACTGAAGAATAAAAAAGATTTGAAAATTAGCTTACGCAAAAAAAAGGAAATATACATACATATTTTTTTATCTACACATTAATGATATAGTGTTTTGTACAAGACTAGGCCCGTTATAATTAAACTGTGCCTGACTAAAGGCACAAATCATTTTCTTCTGTTGCATTACGGAAAGGATCAGAACCCTGAGAAATATTTCTCTGATTAAATTCCTTGGAGATCTATTAATGTCAATGCATGACGAGGGATAGAAAACGGTCACGCTGGAATACCTATCAGCTCTACATGCTTCCTCAGGGGATGATTGAAAGGGTTAGTGATAAGAATGGAATATTAAAGTTATGGTAATATGACTTACAAGCAATTACCTATAGACATACACCTACACTAGACGACTTGCCTATACTAAAACGATGATTACTTTGTGTAGGATTGAATAGTATTTTCTCAAACCCCTTGGGTAGTTCAATCAAATGTTTCGAATTATTACAGCAATATTGAGAATCGAAAAAAACTATCCGACTTCAAGAAAGTCCGTTTCGTATAAGAGTCTAATAGACAATACGATTACAACGACACGATTCAACAACAATATGATTCAAAGATGAATTTTCTCTGATTGAACATAGTTTCTATGTTTACATCATAAACCTAAGGGACGACGATTTAACTTGAATGTTTATCTAAACGAATAATGCACCAGACGGAATGGCGAAAGCAGGGAAAATAATGGCATCGGACACAATTGCAAGGAAGGAAGCGGGAAACAATGGGACTGTACAACTTCGGCGAATTGTATTGCCGCACTATATACGCTTTTTATCACGGGAATATAATGTGAAAGTTAGAATAATGAAAGCCGCAATGATTACCAATAAGTATATATATATAAACATAATGTTGTTGATCTTCTTAATTTATATACGCAGATAGTTAGTGTAATCAAACATGTCAGAATTAATTACGTTGTATCTCGTTTCGAGCCATCTAAATAACTGCCTGGAAAATGGCCGCAAACCAAATTCGAAAAAGGTTTATAGCCAGATTCACAAACAAAGCGGATAAAATGTAACTAATCAATCAGGAATTACCTGCCTCTTTTGAAAAATACAGACGCAATAATGGTTTATTTCGGATAAGAGTTAAATAATTTAATTATTTCATCATTAACATGTAGACGTCCACTACTGGAAGAAGTCCTCCATTGATAATGAGGGGTTGCCATAATCCCCGGAACGCAGAATGCTCACCACCGTTAGCAAAGGGGACGCTACAGAGGACGGGCTTTTGTGGTTCTGGATGCAGTTTTAGGACATACCCATTACCCAAGTTTTATTATGTAATTTAACTCTTAAGTGTCGTACAAGGTAGTTTTAAGGCACTGTATTGGTAGGACTCTACTACAGAGTCTGCCTGGGGAAGTGCCATACTTATGCCAGCTATTCAACCGCGAAATAGTAGTGTGCTAGTATTACTGCGTTTCGGTTTGAAGGGCAATGTTACCAGAGAAATTGCTGGGCATGAAGGGATTTGACATCTTATATCTCAGTGCAGTGCGGCGCAGGATCGTTAAGAATTCTGTCACTGCTACTGCAGGCAGGCGTGGTGATTGCCATCAGGCGAAAGTCTCGCTCGTCTCGTCAGACCTTGCATAAAAAAAGCAAAAGGAAATGAATATGACAAAGTGTTTGATATGCTGAACAGACTTATGAAATGCGTTGGACGAAACTGGGTCACCAGTCACAAGGCGGGCTTATCGAGACGCGACCAACGAATAAAACAGACAACTTCATAAATGGGAACTTGCTTAACCCCCAAACGTTAATAAATTTGACATTTTACGACGACATACCGGTCCGTTAGAAAAGTTTTTTGTACATTTAATCAGATGAAATTTTAAAGATAAAATAATTCAAGGTCTTTACGTCTCTACACCTTTAATTTTATGATTATGACGCCAAACTTAAGCTTTTACGTAGGTTATAAACTAGAAATTACGTATTGTAACGTTCATTTAAATAGCTTTAAAAGCATTTATTTTTCAGCCCTTGCCTTACTTGTTCACTCTATCTAAAATCAGATCAAAATTGACATATCTGTGAAATTGTAAATCTTTCTTTATATTCCTTTGTCAGAGCTTTCGAGACCTCTCACTAAGTCAGGTTAAGTCCTTACGCGAGGTGGAAACAAGAGGTGAGACGTGCTCAAGGACCTTCATAAGACAGAGCATGTTACTTTTTTAAATAAAAAAAAACAGTTCAGTGTGCACTCGAATAGAGAATAAATCGCGATCATATCAATATGAACGAAATAACATCAAGTAGAGTGCACAAACTGACGAAATGACGAAACTAAATTTTTCGGAGGGTTGTTTTTTTTCAATTGAGGATGTCCAGATACCATCTATGACCGCAACGTACGTAGAGATAAACAAAGCCTACAAATGAAACGTCTTATCAATCCATCAAAATATAAAGAGTTGTGAGATGTTATTTAACACCGTTTCGTCCAGTGTGTCACACGCTACTAAGTAGCATAGCGTAGTCATCGCACGCGTTTCACTTCCTTCCGGTCTTCTGGGAATCGGGCCACTGCAGCGGCCAGCTTGAACACGCATGGTTTGGGAAATTATTGGAAATTGCATACCTTTGGGAACACTGCAGGCGACAGATACGGATGCAATGATGGAGGTAGCTATATTATAGATATGAAATGAAATTGGTACGAGAATAGATCCCTGTGGGACTCCAATTCCGCATATGAAATTTTGCCATCCAATCACTCATACTATGTTCGTTAGCATATCGGTACATAGCCACACTAAATGTAAACTGGTCAATTAACTAATGATTCAAAGACCAATCAAAGCAGTGTAAGAGTTAAAATTGTCTACCTCTTTCTCTCTACAATGCAATTATGCTTCCGTGAAAAACAAAAATAATCGACAAGGAATTGCGTATTGAAACGAAGTGATGAAGTCTAAACCAAACGGTTCTGATATGCAAACCAAACATTGCCAAAGGCATGTAGCAACGTTGAGAGCCGATAAATAGTATAAAGCACTTTCGAACACGAGAATCGATATCAATTAGCAAACAATATAATGAACAGCAGTCAAAGCAAGTTATATTATGCAAATAGTAGATTATTAGAGATAGAACTATTATACCATCAGACTGGACGATATTCGGGCAGGGTTGCACTGCAGTGGATACATATATAATGTTTTTGTTGATGTATTGGTGTCGTACTAGGTACCTATATAATTATACGCGTCAAGGAGCCGATTGGCACCCACGTGTAACTCTTCCCGATTTACCGTAAATTTTTAATCAGTGGCAGCTGCGGCGCGGTGGGACAATTTCGGACCTTCTTTTTTATAAGATAGAGCGACAACAGACAAGCAGACTTCCTTATGTACGAGTTCACCGCCGCCTATAGACAACTGCAATACCAGAACATTGCGTTGCCAACTCTGCAGGGTAAACATTTGTCTTGAAGCGGCCCAAGTTCTTTTCCGATGGGAGAGCCTCCCGAGGCTACCTGAACCTATCGATAGAACCTAAAGAAGAATCTACGGTAAACTTGTAAGAATTTACTTTTGCACACTGAATGGACGTACGCCCTTTACCTAGACATAAAAGTATAATAATAATTATTTTTATTACAAGCTTGCTTTAAAGCTTAATTTATGTATTTTAGCTAAAGTTAGTCGTAGCACAGGAAATGTTAGCTCTAATACAATTGTAGTCATCACGCAGGTAATATCTTACTGCGGTTTAATGTCTGCGACAGACAATAACTCGCAAGTTTCGCAAGTACCCGCTGAGTCAGTGCTATTTGTGCATAAAGGCTGCTTGCACAATGCACGTCGTCTATAAGGGCATTAACCATTGCAGTTGCGAAATATTTGTATTTACTGCCCAAATGCACTTGAAAGTTGTTATGTATCGTAGGCTACTTATCGTGATTAGTAAATATATTTAAAAAAAACCTTAACAGGCACAATTAGCAATGCCGTTGTTTTACGGTCTCAAAGCCCGATTCCACGCGATTTATTTTACCGGTCGGAACCGGAATCTGCTTCGGTAGGTAAGTAAGCACCTATTTAACCTATTTTATATGTCAGTAGAAAAAGCGAAGTTAAACTCAAGCGATATTGATCGCCTTTTAAACCAGATGAGGTCTACAATGGTCAACCACGTTTGCATAAAAATAACCGTAACCGCACTCGCGATATGAAGAATTTCAGATGATATCTATAGGGAAACACACACACCCTAAATATTGAAGTGAACAATGTTTTGACAAAATTTCTATTTTGTTTTCAAATATTTATCCAACATTTTCAACCGACTTTAAAAAAGGAGGTTCTCAATTCGACTGAAAGTTTTTTTTTGTATGTATGTTACGCGATTACTCCGCCAACTATGAACTGATTTTGATGATTTTTTGTTTGGTAGGTAATACTTCAGAGGTGGTTCCATATAAATTTTATCGAAATCGGTGCAGTAGTTTGGTTTATAAATCAAAATGACTAGAAAATATGAAGAGTTATCCAGGTATTCGAAATTGAAGTCGGTTGTATTTTTTTTTAAAGCTTATTACTTAGTGTGCTTTTGTAGAAGAAAATAATCGAAAAATATTCAAGTATCAATCGATAGACCAATAGAACCGTATCGTGATCATTTCATTTATCTCATCCTCATTGATTCCCCCTCGAGGTCGACTCACGATTCTAATCAAATCAATTGCGTATTCGGTAAGTCACTGATTGGACTAGTTTCGTAGAATCGATGTTATGATGAGTATGAATCGATATGGTTGTAGTGTCGATGAATCGAAATGATGAGTCTTCTACATGTTTACTTTTTTTCTAGGAACAGATTTGGAACTGATTCAAATCGTTATTACGGCTGGACTCGATAAACTCACCGGGTATCAACTGTTTAAAATAAATGTATGATAAAAAAAGAGTTTTTGAAATATACTACTGCTGGGCTCAAGAAATTCACCACGAAACAGGCGTTATTAAAAAAACTGAGTAACAAGAAGAGATAGAGAGAGATTGACTAACTTGGTTTAAAAAACAGTTGAAGGCTTAGGATGTTTCCCATAGACACGGCCTATAGTGGAGAAACTTTATCTTACTTACATCATTGATGTTTTAGGCAAAAATGACCTATATATATGCCTTTTATTAAATTTTAAACATTTTCTCGAATTCGCTATAGGTAATCCGTATCGTATTAACTTCGATTAAAACACAAACAAATTCTGCATAATTAATGCTTGCGTTATAGCAAAATTAAATCAAGAAATATGCGATATTACGTCGACAGGAGAAGACAATTTGTTGATTGAAAAGTTCCGTATATGCACTCCTGTATCCACTGAAGAGAGAAGTGAACTATTAATATAATTAGCAGCTATCATCTAATCTACCGATGGACCAGAGCACAATAGAACCTCGTCTAATATAGTAAAATAATAATAATGTCATCCATGCCGGTTTCGGCTACGGCGATCACTTCAGGAGCTTCGCTGGTGTTCTCGAATATGGCTAATATAGCTAATTTTGGCAGTATATGTGCGTGCGCACGTAAGAGTACCATTTACATAATTATATGGAATGTTGGCGGGCGTAAAATAATAGTAAAATTATTGAATGTAGAACACATCCACATCCTCATTGGTTCCAATCAACAGCGAGATAACATACAGTTGCGGTTTACAGCAGTGGGTTGCACTAGGTCCTAAACTAGACTGAGTTTTAGTCCAGCTGATTCTCCTTTTTTAACTCACGCAAAATGTTTGCCATGTCTCTGCTCATTACACAGGAACTCTTCAATATAGCAGTTTTTATGCCTCACTTCATCATCATCATCATCATCACCGCTTGACCGCCACTTGATTCATTCTACTCAAAATGAAACCATATTGCAATGGTATTTCTATTTTTTGTTGAATCATTTTCCATGAAGAAATAATGGCAAAATACGACCAAAACCCACAGGGGAATAATTTATTCCAAATTTCGGGAAGACTGAAAATGTTTAAGAAAGAATTAATTTACAAAATGGTGGTTGTTAAAATTCGTACTAACAACAAATGGGAAAAAGTATTACCATATCTGAAAATAATTAATTAGCGAATATAAAGTATAACATCACTAACGAACGGAACTTTTTTACATATTGCCACTTTTGAAGACAAGATGCTACGGATCGGGAATGACTGCCAAAATAGAATTTACCTAACAATAACAATTTTGCAACATTTGCTCCAAATAGCAACCACAACGAAACCGGTAGCGTGACAAATTATATTGTACTAACACTAGTACGTAACATATAAATATAGCGTATTGTTGCGGAATTGCGTGCATTCTGACATGTCATCAGCATCAGGATGTCACAATGCGATCTGTCACGCCAGCCCATTGTCGTCACGTTATATTACGGACAGTTAGGTAAGCGTAATTCTGTTATGCAAGAGTTCTAAAAGGAAGAACTCTTAATATAGCTTTTTCAGTAGAAAATAGAAACGGAAATTCAGAAGCTACGAAGCTCTTGACCACTTAGATGGATGACAATAGACTACAAAAGGAGTAGAAAGGGATAATTTTGTGTTAGGTTGCATCAATCAGGTATCTTAGTTATACCACAGATGAAATAATACTGCGTTATACTACTAAGCGCCAAGGTAAGAGTATAAGTAGTTAGCTAAGTGTTTTTTAATTACACATTTGGCAGGATCATGGTTGAATTTTTATATTTAATTATAACAGCTTAAAAGTTTGAACGTACTGCAGTAGGTAGGTACTGCACTTGTTACTGAGATATAAGATGTCAAAATTAAATATCCTAAGGCCCAGTAAGTTCACTAGAAACATTGCTTGCTTTTAAATACTGGAAGTCTTGAAACATTTTTGAGGAACTTCTCTAGGCGGCTTCTACCAAACTGCTCCTACAGTACACATAATAAAACACACAGAGTAGACAGTCTTCATAATAAAATAATACAGTTTTATAGTAGAGTGTCAGATAGTACAAAATTATCAACGAATGCAGTGCCATAAACAGGAAACATGATAACAATAATGTTATTAATAGTACTCGTCAAATCAAGAGACTGTAATAAACTACTACAGGCCTTATAAATAATCGTCTACCCATGACAGTACGGGTTTAGGTGTACATAAGTATGATGTACTATGTTTTTTACAATACATTTTACAGGTTTTTAACCGACGTCTAAAAAGAAGGGGATTCTCAATTAGGTTGCATTTTTTTAATGCTAGAACTATTCAGGTAGGTAATTCATAAACAGATAAAGAAAAGTCTTTATTATTTGAAATAGTTTCAGATTAGTTCCATAGAAATTTCATCCAAATCGGTTCCTTACTTTGGTTTTAATATAAAAATAACTGAAAAACATATGTCATCCAAGACAACGAAATGGCGTATTTTGTTTGGTTTTACGTAGGTGCTCCCATAATTGTTTGAATTCGGTCGAATTATAATTCAAATATACTCAAATCACGGTGGTCTCGAAGTCAAAACTCTCTAAACGAGGCTACGTCAAAAGCCAAGACTAAATCAAACCGATAACCCTTGACATTCGACTGTTGGAAACCACAAAAAATAACAAGCCTATGCCATCCGACAGAGACCAACTTTCGATCACCGAGGGATCTGAGGCATCGAATGAAATAGTTTCTATTTCATTTTATCTGATACGCTGCATTGTGTAGATAGAGTACTGACGGAAAAAGAAAAAGGACCGGAGAGCATGTGGAGGAAGGGTGACCAAAGTTTTTATATCAGCTCTAGATAACATAAAAAACCCCAAAGATAGCTGATGCTCCGCAACTCCGCAACAACGATACGACAACGATTATCAATAATATAATTTTGATATACTTAAATATGTATAAATAAAAATGTAAATTTTAATGTAAAACATTGTTGATCAAGAAAATAAATAAGGGGAACAATAGCATATTTTGCTGTTGTACAATCTTTTTTTTTACATACAATCAAGTGACGAGACGAGCAAGACGTTCGCCTGTTAGTAAGCGTCATGCCTAACACTAACAGTAGCTGTGCCAGAATTAAAGTAAGTAAGTAAGGTCGTATTGGCTGAGTGGCCAGCCCGAGCGTCAGAGTTAATGTGCCGCCCGGAGGCCTCTGACATGGCTGACGGTTGTTGTTTTAGAAACTAGAACAAACAACCGGGACCAACAATTTAACGTGTCATCCGACCCACGGCAGCGCTCAGAAATAAATGCCACTCACGGTCAGCCATCCGAAGACTGACCGGACCGTCCGTTGCACATCGATGATCGTTTAGAATCACCTAGACAAGCTACGCCACGAGCGCTACAAGTGCCAGAATTGTGAACTTGCGAACACAATCCTGCGTCGCACTGCACTGCACTCGTCACCCTGAGATATTAGATGTCTTCATACCCAGTAATTTCTCTGGTAACATTGCCCTTCAAACCGGAACACAGTAATGCTTCCACATTACTGCTTGGCGATTGAATAACTGGCAAAGGTGTGGTACTTCCTCAGGCGGTCTCTGCAGGAGAGTCCTACCACTACAAAACTACACCAGAGTCATAAAGTAAAATTAATTTCGAAATTGTGAAAAAACATTGTCTGACAAACAGCTTTAAGATGGAGACTCTACTGAAAAAGAGCAAAAGTGTAGAGCACAATTTGTTGGACTCCGTCCGTCCGTCCGTCTGTCGACAACGACTTCAATCTGTGGAGAGAGGGACAATGTGTAAGTTAAATGTGTAACTTTAAACCGATAGTACAGTTTATTTATATTTATGACAAACTCTACTTAGTAAGGTACCTATCTACAACATCAAAGGTCGATTACCTTTGAATGCAATACTGGTTGGTATTTTTAAAATATGCGCAGCACCGGAGAGGATGGACGTGAATCGGGAAATCCTTTTTTTTATTAGAAGGTTTGAAGTATTGAGCTGGTATGGGTAGGTTTCGATGATAGCGACGACGAACTACCTATTTTATTAACATTTTTAAAATAGACATCGCTGTGTCTTATGTAGTGACAATACGATTGATGCGTTTGGATGTGTGAAACTGGCGACAGCGGTTTTCCATACAATTGCTTTAGAACATCGTTTTGACACCCTTTCTAACCTAAGAATAGGGCCTTCGCTTTTCTGTGGTAATAAACTACTACAGGCCTTATAAATAATCGTCTACCCATGACAGTACGGTTTTAGGTGTACGTAAGTATGATGTACTAGTTTTTTTTACAATATATTTTACAGGTTTATAACCGACGTCAAAAAAGAAGGAGATTCTCAATTAGGTTTCGATGATAGCGGCGACGAACTACCTATTTTATTAACATTTTTAATATAGACAACGCTGTGTTTTAATACCATACTTAAACAAAAAATAGGTTTGAAACAAGCTATTAAAAAAAACATTAACAGACTTCAAACAATTATGGGACCACCTCCGTAATGCAAAATAAAATAAAAATATGTACGCAACTTTGTTTAGACACTTAGATGATATTTACTAAGATTAACCAATTTAGATGAAATTTCTATGGGACCAATCTGAAAGTACCTTTAATAACCTTACAAATAAAAACAAAAAAAAACAAATTGGTTTACGACTAACGGAGGTTTGAGGTAACAAACATTAAAAAAAACTAATTGAGAATCTGCTCCTTTTATTAAGTCGGTATAAAACTAATTCCAAGTGTGATTTAAGCAAATGCAATAAAAACTTAAGTAGGTACCTAATACGTTTTTATTAAACGTAGTTCGATTAACATGCAAATTGTAAACAAGCCTTTTAACGCATGTTATTATCGAGCGATCAGCATAAAACAGTAGCACGCTGGTGCAGCCAGCTGACGTCGAGTGACGTCACCGCACATGTGGCCGCCAGAACTGCAGTCCCGACCTTTGTACATCCTGTCAGGCTACATTTGTTGAAAACATAAAGTAGTACGAGTTAAGTTGGACATGAAGATCGAAAGCATCATGTTCGATGCAATTTCATTGTGGTTTCATTTGTACGACACAAATAAGTCAAATAACAACAGCCAACAGCCTTTGTTGAGACAAATAAGTCGCTCTCCTAAGGATAAGAGATGCCTGCCTGTGACCATCGCAGTACTACCCAGAATTTCCAGTAGCAAAACCAGCTCGGGGCACCACTGCAATGATGCGTGGCGCACATTCGTTGTCAGCCATAAAACATCCACTGCTGGACGAAGGCCTCCCCCTTTATAGAGGGGTGTTGCCATAATCCCCACGCTTGGCAGGCGGATTGGGGATCGCAGAATGGTCACCACCGTTAACCAAAAGGACGCTGCTGCCCGTCCTCCGGTGGGTCTGGTTGCAGTTTAAGGACATACCCAGGTCCTCATTATTTTAGGATATTCATTCCTTTGCCAGTTATTCAACCACCAAGCAGTAGTGAGCAAGCATTACTGCGTTTCGGTTTAAAGGGCAATGTTACCAGAGAAATTACTGGGCATGAAGATAATTTATATCTAGTATCTCAGGGTGACGAGCGCAGTACAGCGCGGCGCAGGATTTTGTACGCAAGTTCACAATTCTGGCACGGCTAACTGTTATGGGCAAGCGTGACGCTTACCACCAGGCGAACGTCTCGATCGTCTCTTCACTCCATTGGAATAAAAAAAAAACTAAGTATTTTAAATTTTTAATTATTATTATGAATAACAGCTTATACATAGCGTACGTATATCAATTTCTAAAGACTCCTACGTGCAGGAGTAGAATACAGACCTCCTAGTCGAGATTACATAAACATTTACGGCCTTACTTAAAAAAACTTTTCAACCGTTAGTCACTGCTTAAGATGCTCTGCCATCTTTTCTCTGACGTGAAGTTGCACGTGCTAGAAAAGGACAGAGAAGTTTAAGCAGTGACTAAGAGAATCGAGATTATTTTAGGTAAGGCTGTTAGACTTGAGTAGGAAGGAGGTAAACATAAGTGCAATTAATTGCTCAGGGAGGAAAATCTCTAAGCTAATTATAAAACTAAAGCCTATACAACCATTAATCTGATCTAAAGTTAGAACTGATAAAAATACAGAAGACTAGCAAAAGGACGAACGGGTGTAAATAATGGCCAAGTGACGTATTCTTCATTTTAATGATGTACGTATAACGGAGTCTACCTCACAAAGACTACCAGCCATCATAAAAGTCCACCATCCATGTTTAATTCCCTCGAGGGTGGTAACCAGTTGACATTTGGCAAGGACTGGCACAGATATTCATAAGCCATAAAAAGTCGCGGTGGAATCACGGTGCCACCAAACTGGGTCGTTTGCAAGGGAAGTTTATAGGTACGGGGAGCAACCGAACACCGATAAAAGTTGTTCTCGTTAGGTCTTTTTGTAGTGGAAGGACTCTGCTGCAGAGTCCGCCTGGGGAAGCACCACACCTTTGTCAGTTTATCAATCGCCAAGCAGTAGTGTGCAAGTATTACTGTATTTCGGTTTGAAGAGCTATGTTACCAGATAAATTACTGAGCATGAAGAGCTTTCACGTCTAATCTAATATCTCAGGGTGACCAGCGCAGTGCAGTGCAGGATAGTATTCGCAAGTTTACAATTCTGGCACTGCTACTGTTATGGGCAGGAGTAACGCTTACCACCAGGCGACCGTGTCGCACGTCTCTCTATTCAATAAAAAAGTCGCTCCATAGATCCATTCAACCTAGCCAGCTAAGTTTAAAAGCACTTAAAATTCTGCTGCACTTGCTAAAGTATTGGAACTATAGGGCTAACGTATTTCGACACTGTTAGCAGGGTTGGTGATTCTTTGAAGTGATTCTGCGATATCTCCATATACAAGTCAGTGTTTTGGAAAAACGTGTTCTTAGTTGGTTGTATTCGTCACGACTATCCACGGCTTTTATATCCTACTGTTGAGGACAAGTATCTCAAGCTGTGCAATCTGCCTCGGGGCTATGTTCGATCCGATGCTTTAACGATGTCCTCAAGCCACGTCGGATTGGATTTATGGCTAAATAATTTATAAGGTTATAGAAGAGTTGGCAAAGATGCATCGTAACTTCATCGTAAGCATCTTAAGGTTTAGTTAGGCTGGAAGAGATTGCTTTTAACAATAAGGGCGCGACTTGTTATACTAGTTGTTGCCGTATTTATTTTGTGTGTGTAATTTTTGGTTTGAAGTTGTGAACCATAAAGAGTAAATCTATCTATCTTACCGAGGGATATACAGGTTTAGTTCTAATCAGTTAGCATCCTTTTAACATTAACATTAACTTTTAACATCAAAACAAACAACTGTTACCATAGGGCCAACATTGAAATCGCGATAAAATTATCAGCTGTTCCATACAAAAACTTCATCGACCTTGGGCAAAATGTATGGAACAGCTGTTTTTTTTGCGATTTCAATGTTGGCCCCGTTGTATAAGTTGTTGGTTTTGTTGCAAATTTAAGGAAAGTTTTTTTTATACAATCGTGTGATGTGACGATCAAGAAGTTCTCCTGGTGGTAAGCGTCACGCCTGCCACTAACAGTAGCAGTGTCAGAATTGTGAACTAGCGAACACAATCCAGCGCCGCACTGCACTGCGCTCGTCACCATGTGATATCAGATCTTAAATCTCTTCATACCCAGTAATTACTCTGGTAACATTGCCCTTCAAACCGGAACACAGTAATGATTGCACACTACTGCTTGGCGATTGAATAACTGGCAAAGGTGTGGTGCTTCCCCAGGAGGACTCTGCAGTAGAGTCCTACCACTACAAAGTGCAACAAGAGCCTTATTCTATAAGTTACTGATTTCTATGTTTGTTCCATACTCCACAGCATCAAAGCAACACTTGAGTTATCCGTTGATACGCGAGCGGGGGCATCGACCTTATAAAATATGTAAGAGTATGCCCACTATCTATGGGTATCGTAAATAAGTTAACTGTATAAGTAAGTATCAAGTTATGAGATACGAGAGCTAGTGGGGACTGTTTTAGAGAGTATTTATGGGATAATTTTAGTAGGGCTTGGCAAGACGATGGGATGACGTTAATAGGCATGATGACAACTTTTTTTTTATTACCTCATAAAAAAGCTGATCATCAATAGAGCCTATCAACGAAAACAAAATTTAAAATAACTCAAAAATAAATAAGTTCTAAGTATTTTAATTTCAAGCTAGACAGAGAGCTAGCTATACTGAGCTATGACGTCAAGCCTCAGGCGCGGCATACAAATGCTATACTAACAAGTGCTTTGCGAGAAAGGGATAGAGCATCCCCACCTAAAACTTTAAACGCCCATATCACAAAGATTTATCAGCCAATACAATTGTTTTTTTCAGTATGTGTAATGTATTTAGTTATATATTCATCACTAAGCCTGTTATTTGTCATAAATTAAACATAAGGCCACACGCCTATTCTGGTTTTATGGATGTTAAGATATAATTAGATTAATTATTGTCGAGTACCTAAATAAAATATTTGGTAAATAAAGACGACTTTTGAACTCTATTTCATCATCAACCAGAAGTCATCCACTGCTGGACAAAGGCCTCCACAATCCCCACGCTTGGCAGGCGGCTTGGGTATCGCTTAAATACTATTTACGTAGCACCAATTCACAAAAAGGTCAATGGCATTATTTTTTTTACATATTGATTCAAATTCAAATTCAAATCCTTTTATTTCGACTAATTTTTCAAGTCATATTAAATTTTAAGTTCATATTACAATTCAAACATATATAAATTACAATATTATGTTAAAACTATTATTATCATTATTATCCCTACTCCTTTTAAATAATTATGCCAAATAAAATTATACCTAATTCAATTCAACAAACAAAATTCAAAAATTTATTCAATATTAAAATTACTAATTCAGAAAATAAAGTCATTAGCCAGTACATGAATCATGTGACAATGGTTCATGTACTGACAGTCAAACCGATTTGAGAATGCTTTCAGGATGCTGTTAGGGCTGGCCCGGACTCTGCGCACCAGGGACGTGCATCGCTTGCGCATGGTGGCGTAAAAGCAATCGACGCGCCACCCTGCGAACATCCCTGATGCGCTGCAGCGCCAGGGCAGTCCCAACACCACCCTAAAAGCATTATTATATTGCACACGGAGGGCGTTGTACTGTTTTTGCGTATATGCCACCCACAGGCCGCAAGTGTAGAAGGATGTGCAAAATGCCTTGAAAAGAGTTATTTTGACGCCCGTCGAACACCGAGCAAATCTGCGGGCTATCATATTAGCTCTCACAGACAACGCCCACGCTGATGATTCACTACAGCATGGTATTTCCTTAATTTTCGGCCATACGTGATACTTAAAAGCCTTTATGATGTAAATAATACGCTTATTTAAAAAAAACAACCGACTACAACTTCAGATACCTGGATGACATCTTCATATTTTCTAGTAATTTTGATTTAAAAACCAAACTACTAAACCAATTTCGATAATATTTATATGGGACCACCTCGGAAGTATTACCTACCAAACAAAAAAAACATGAAAAATCATCAAAGAATCATGACAATCAGTTCATAATTGGCGGAGTAATCGCCACAACAATACATACAACAACAAAAAAAACAGTCGAATTGAGAACCTCCTTTTTTGAAGTCGGTTCATAAAATGAAAGGAATGTATGAGATATTCATTCATTCTGCGTGTTCAGTATAACAACGCTTTCAGAGTGCTGATGCGGCTTCCGCGGTTTTGCAGCGCGTCTTCCATGTTTGCGGAAGCGCGCACTGATGGCTTCGCTGCTATCATGCGCAAGAAAGTTGCCTCCCTACTATGCAGAACGCGTGCGAGCGGCAACAGTATTCTGAGAGCTATAACGGATAAGTTTGACTGCCCCATTCTGCTCCATCACATTAGGGTCTTAATAAAATAAAGCAGATATTTGAAATTATAATTATTAATTAGATCACAAAACATAATAATTGAAAATATATTAATTGAATCTAATAATGATAATAATTTAATTTAATTTTAAGAATATAATTAATTAATTTCTAATATAATAATAATTTGTAATTTGTACTAATATGGATCTCTGTGTCTGAAAATAAACGTGTTTTGATTTGATTTTGATTTGATATTACTAAATAATCACACAATTTTTTTAATGGGCAAGTATCTTGGTAAACGGATAAATTAATCTTGACGATTCTGACAGGGTCCCGAATCATACAGGATAATATTTTCCAAAAGATACAGAAACCTGTAAAATTTGTAAAGCCGCAGACTGCAGCTAGTGTCCCATAAACCCCAAAACCGTACATAAATTTCGTTTAGTTGCTATTACGCATTACTTTCCCAGATAATCTAAACATAGAGCAAAACATTAATCAATAGTCATCAAATCACAGTAGCAAAGCGGAACGCTTCACGTTGTTCCCCGCCGCCATGAAAAGCAATGTTTAATGTTTCCACATTTCAGAAGCGACATTTCATCATTTCACGGTGTACGGGCACGATAATAACAAATAACAAACCCGTAAGAACTAGTGGGATGTGGAGCCGAGACCCAGACACGACAAAAAGACACTCGGAACGATTTCTACGGGAAACAAGTCGCCAACATTTGTTTTGCTCCGCCGAGCAATTTTAGTCTATTTCGAATAAATGAGGCGACAGGGCAAAGTAATAGAGAGAATACGTTATTATTCTATTCAGCTTGAAATGTCTTGCTGGAAAAAGCCCTTCCCTCCAGGCCGGTCTTCAGCTTTGGTGCTCCAGTCTGCCGTGAGAGTTCAGCTCGTCTTGCCACATATGGGACACCAATATTGAAAGGAAAGAACAAATTAGTTTAATTAATGACAGTTACTCACATCATTGTCCAGAAAACGTCTCCTGCTGGACGAAGAATTGATCCTCAAAAACAACAACATAAACTACCAACGAATGATATGGGCACTGTCCTTCGTATGGTAACAGCTAAAATGTTTACAGTCCACACAGAATAAACTACAGATTTACAGCGTAATATCAAACCATACCTAGGTACATATAATTTCCATTTCAACACACCTTTCAAAACAAACGTTATGTTTATTACTTATTATGGTAACAATTCGACTATAACGTTATTATAGTAACCTTCACTTGGCCTAGGCCGTCATGCACTACGCACACAGTCAAGAACATAACTGGCCTGTGGGAAGCGAAGGCAAATGATTAAATATAAGAGAAATGAGATCACAAAGGCGAATTAGTAAGTAGAAATAGCTAAGCAGCTAAAGCGCACGTGTCAAAATAATGAGCGCCGATGCGGTAATATCTGGTCTCGGTTGAATATGCTGCAAAACCATGAGCAGGCGTTACATATTCTTACCATCAGGAGAACATCTCGTTTGAAACGTCATCTCGTTTGTCTTAACTTGAAACTATACAAAAATGCGATTAATCGAAATACCGATAAAAGACCGAATAAAAAGGTCAAAAACTTTTAGTTTAAAAAAGTTAAACCCTTTATAGGTACTTTTTACAACAGCCGATACGCTGGTGAGTCAGTGATTACATTGCAGATGACCTTGTAGCTCGACACGGTCCGTTCAGTCATTAATGAGCGGTTTTTGCCATTAAACCTGTACTTGTTCAGTTGCAAGTGTACCAACCTTGCACTGTTCTGTTATGATTTTCCCGTGTTTTGCAAAACGGATTGATTTTAGGGTACCAGTCAAAGATTTTCACAACTATAGATTCCACATTTACACACCAAAAATGAGGCCAAAATACAATAAAAATTGCTCCGGAAAATTTTAATAATCTAATAACGTCTCACATTTCAAAAGGGAAACCATAACATCGAATAACACCATGTTTCAGAGCTTTACAATATTTTTACTACCAATTATTTTAATAAATTATTCCATGCATTTTTCTATCATAGCCGTAATATAAAACAATCATTACGACACCTTTTTCTCGTTTCTTGGCCACCTTGCTCACCGACTTTTAATTGCTCAATTCCCCGTATTTACAGTAATTGCCCTGTAATTAAGTGCCAGAGTCACTGTTTACTATCCATCTGCGTAAATCCGCAAGTGGTCATGCAATGGTGATTGGTGACACACTTGGAGGCACGCCATTATTGTGTGAAGATGATCATTCAGGTGTACTGGTGGTCAAACGCAAGCCCGTCATTAAAAAAGTAAAAATAATAATACTACGCTTGGATGACTAGTTTGCTGATAAGTCGATAACAATGTAGTGTGGTCCGGTCAATCGTCTGTGTCATTTGGGAATATAGATATATCAACATCTTAGCTCATCCTCGCTACCCAGCCAAGATAGATATGTATTAGAGCTTTCAAATCATGACGAGTTTCTAAGTACGTTATCATGTAGATGTCCGATCCTTAGTGGCCTTCTGTAGCCTAAACAGCAGACCAAACAATTTCAAAATTCGAGGTGATGTTACATTTGACTCACTTGGACTTGCGACTATCGTAGGCTACATTTTGCTACATATGGTTAAATTTAGGGATGAATTCTGCTTTAACGTCCCTCTTACATACCAAACACATTTCAGTAGCAGCAGCAAAGTTAGAACGCAGCCCCGCCCCGGTTCGTTTTGGTTTACAAGACGTATACATTATACAAGGGACCGTTTAGACACTAAATAAACCAATAACACTAGCAGTCGTTGCGCTCGTGGCGTAGCTTGTCTAGGTGATTCTAAACGATCACCGATGTTAAGCAACGGACGATCCGGTCAGTCTTCGGATGGGTGACCGTGAGTGGCATTTATTTCTGAGCGCTACCGTGGGTCGGATGACACGTAAAATTGTTGGTCCCGGTTGTTTGTTCTAGTTTCTATAACAACCGTCAGCCATGTCAGAGGCCTTCGGGCGGCACATTAACTTTGAAACTAGGGCTGGCCACCCAGCCTATACGAACTTACTTACTTAGCAGTCCTGGGCAACTTTGCCGAAAAGGAGCTTCTCAAGCCGCATTCTCGAAGAATCAGAGCCTAGATCTGGTCCCATGTATGGGAGAGTTGATCCAGTACAATAATACCCAGCATCATAGTATCAATGGCAGTGAAGATGATAGTGTTAAATTTGTTTTCCAAGGCAAGTACTTGCCATTTTAACATGAAGTCGATGCGAACGTCGCTTCTGGACATAAAGCTGAAATTTCTATAAAAGGTTTGCTATAAATAGCACTTGCTGTTTAAGGCCCAGTGATCGTTTATGGCTATCTACGAGTATAGGCGGCCACAAGATAGGCAGTGGCGTCTGTGGCGTTAGGCGACCACGCTGGAAGCTGAAATAGGAGAACCTATTCTGTTTCCGTGTTCGATTTACATACGATAAATCGTGTTTGGTTAGACTCCTGGTAGATATCGCAATTTTACTTTAAAATCGATTTAGGCAGTGTAAGAAAATAATATCAAATTTTCAACTCCTTTTTCTTAGTCGGTACTTATTCCAAAACAAATCGATACCTGTTCTTTTAATACAAATAACGTTATCTAGGTAAACGAAATAACCATTTAATTATATTTTACCGATTTAATCTATCCATTTTCCAGTTCCAGTCGACTGCTTGCAGATATTCCGGAGACTAATTTTGCTCCATAAAAATATAGAATACCGGATCATGCCGTACAACGTATCAAATAACCGGGCCATCGAGATATTACCCGTGCACCTGACAAGATGCAAAAAAAAACGGCAGAAACAGGCAAAAGATATACTGCGATGGCAATGCTACCGGCATTCCGCAACTGGAGCCGTGGAGAATCAATCATGCATAATGCAGTACTCGCCGCGACCGCGACACTGTCTAATGGCGTCTCTAGTGGACAGCATGATGGCCGATTGTACGAACTAAACACCCTAGCGTGAATACCACTGTCTTCAGTAATGGTAGAACTAATAGATTAAGAGCGCTATGTCGGCAACTCTACCGCGTTTCTGAATTTAGAAGCTTTGGATGCTTCCACAGAAAATATTGGTTCGTAAATGCTAGAAACTGCTCCAGGATTCGGTACCCTGGAGTCTGGTAGTTTTGATAGGAAATTCCATTGCATCCTTTTAAATAGTTTGTTATGAGTTGTTAGATATTAAGATGCGGATACGATGGAACACGCTTGCCTAGAAAAAACCGATTCACTCTGGAATTTAAGACATCCTAATTTGATCCAAAAACTCGTTTTCTTTAGTTATGCATTCAAGTGAACTATTTGCCTGGTCCGCTGCATGGTTCTTATGCCCAGACGTAATGAATGTCTGTAATTAGATTCATAAACGCGCCACAAACAATCGTAATGAATCACTTAGCGCTCGCTATTTTTATCGTTGACGTAACGCCATTCTTACTTACAATTTGCCCTTGCGTTGTTCTTACCCTTGCCATTTTTATTTCAAGTAACTGACTAACACCATTCTCATTATCATCAGCCTTTATTCCTTCACTATTGAATAACGTCTCTGGATAAGCTGAGCTCGATTTAATACTCTTACATCCGTTACTTTGTTTTTCCAGTACATAGTTAACTAGTTAAGACCTAAGTCTCATGTTAAGTCTCAGAAGCACCAGGTTCAAGTCTCAGCCTACAGATGTTGGGATGACGAATTTGAATATATTTCTTGGGTCTGGTTCTGGCTGTAAAAGTTCTTGTGTGCTTCATGGCATCTTGGGACATAATCTTAGAGACGAATTATGAACACGCACAAAAACATAAAATATTATTGAATCCGTTACCCTTCATGTCATGAGCCCCAGTTTTCAACACCAAAATTACCAAAAACTCTTTTTGAGACCACCTGCAACCCGTTAAGCTTTTAATCTAAACTATACGAATATATTTTGGATCGTCGTTACAATGAATTAAAGAATTATTGTTTTACCTTTTAATATAGCGCCGTACCGTGTATGGTTTCCAACGATACCCCATGGCATTTAGAAGTTACGGTGAAACAAAGAATTTCACACTTCACCTGAACCCTGAAAACATTACACTCCTTTTTTGGCAGTCGTGTAAAAAGGGTGAATTTACATTCACAGTACGTACGTACAAAAAGCGATGACACCGAGTCTCGGCGAATTATCCGAAACCAATCTGTCGTCGGATCAATTCAAATCCGGCATAAATCTACCATTACGAGAGTCATAAACGGTAATGGCTTGATCACTGGCGATTTGCCGCGGGTCGATCGTTTTTGCAAGCATTACGGCTGATCATTGGCCGATGGTTTTGGGTAGGCTAAAATCTATAAATAATTTTAGCATTTTGACACGGTAGTCTTTAGGTGGTACATTATAACAACAAAAAGGTCTATGGAACATTTTATATGAAGTGTTTCCACATTTTGGGTGTTTCTTTGTTGCTCGTATGCAGGTTAATAAAAATGTTTTTTTTATTATTTAACCTGTTTTGTATTGTTCCACTCCTGGGCAAAGGTCAGGCTAATAAGGTCAGGCTAATGGTGGTGTTTTATTAATTTAATTTATTTTTATTTAGTAGGGATAAGTGGACTAAAGAGTTCAAGCCTTCTACTTATTGCTACCGGTAGATCTAAGTGTTTTTTTTTCCGTAGGGATAGCTTGGCAGGGATAGGTGTACCTGGCCAATATAAGTCCTGCCAAAGGTCATTATTTTTACTGTAAAAAGGTCTATGTTGTGCCTGCGCTATACGTATTAATTATTGTTATATACGAAGCTTGAACGTGGGGACAAGGAACGCTGTATGGTGATGACGAGTCTAGGTATACTGAGTGCGAAACAGTCTTGCAAAACCAAGCTCTTTACCTCACTCTCAGCCCGAAGACGTCCATTGCCAGACAAAGGCCTCCCCCTGTGTTGCCACAATCCCCAGGCTTGGCTGGCGGCTGGGGGATCGAGCACTTTACCTATCAAAGTTAATTTATTAAGAACACCAACATGATGCACACCAACGGAGGCAGGGCAGTTACCAGCTAAACGTCATCACAATTATAGGATTAGACTACATGGGTTAAAAATGGCAAGTCATAGTAAGATTGGTAGTGATTGAAGGTATATATAGATATACAACATATACATAGTGAATTAAGCCTACAATATAACTTATCAATAATTTAGCAAACTTTTTTGTTTTATTTATACGGGAATACTCACGTTTAATTAAATCGGATACTCCGACTATAGTTTCGATCACATCCGGTGACCTTTTAAGCAGGACGCAGCTGCACGCGCGTCGGGCTCTGTTTTCACTCTTTGAAAAAGGTCACCGTATGTGATAGAAACTATAGTCGGAGTATCCGATTTAATTAAACGTGAGTATTCCCGTATAAATAAAACAAAAATGTGTCAAAACCACATCAGTTTTCATAATTTAGCAAACGTTTTTTCTATGGCTTGAGACTATTTATTAAGGCCTTTTGGGACCTGGGCATGTCCGTATACTGCAACCAGACCCACCGGAGGACGGGCAGCAGCGTTCTCCTGGTTAACGGTGGTAACCATTCTGCGATCCCCAAGCCGCCTGCCAAGCGTGGGGATTATGGCAACACCCCTCTATAAAGGGGGAGGCCTTCGTCCTGCAGTGGACGCTTTATGGCTGACGACGATTAAGGCCTTTGAGTAAATATTATAATACCTGGCTATGTATACTCAAAGATTTGACTCTCCACAGATCGGATTCGGGCAGGAAGGATTTCTTCCGGTAGATTATTAAGATAACGACAAAACTCAAAGATAAAATTATTCGTATTCTGCAGTGCTCATGCAAGAAATGACAGTCATTTTGCAAGATTGTGATCGCATGTTGTTATGCGCGTGTGCCAGCCTGCCGCAGCTACATACCACACGTGGTCGTGGAGTTTTTGCCATTGGCTCGTATGCGCAAATTACCTCGAATTGCCATGCACAGGTTTACTTGAAAGCCATGTTTATCGTAATTATAGATAATGATTAATTACTTTACTAAGCGTAGTATACATCGCAGGTTATTATATTCGGTCTATAACCTATGACCTGAGGTCTCAAACTAGACCGTGACATGTTTTTTAAGCCTGATTGAATGGGTTAACTCTGCATTTGGACATACTTGGAAAAATATATTAACTAAGTTTAAGAACTATAGGTATTAGTTATATTAGGTATATCACAAATATTTAGTGAGTAATTTTGTGATAATACTGCAGTATGATTGATTACATAGGGTAAGAAAGGAGGTACCAGATATCGTCGTATTTTCTAACCAACAGTGACTCTGATAAGATTCTAGTTAGGTATATTATTAACCACTTTTGGGCAAAGATACTTTTGTATAGTCTGGGTGTGTTCAAGTCGCGAGTGAATCGGTTTCTTCTAGGCAAGCGTGCTCCATCGTAGGCTGCATCTTTTTTAACATCAGACGAGATGGCAGTCATTGCGTTTGACTGCCTATAAATAGTTTAAAAAAAAACTTTATCCGATGCATTAGTATTTTAACTGGGAATGGCCATTGGTCCCTGAAACAGTGTTTTTAGGAGATTTGGGTTTTAAGATAATCTGCGATGTATTAAGTCACTAGCTGCGTCCCGCTGTTTCATCTCCAGTTGTCTAGTTTTCCCGCACAATAGTATCCTTAATCCGGCCTCGTGATGAACACTACAGCCATGCAAAAATGTTCATAATCGATTTAGCTAACTTAGTAGAGAAAAGGTAACATTATACGACAGGCTCTTTCGCATAGGTAGTTACTACTAACCTATAATACTAAAAATTAGAAATATCAATATATATTTTTTGTACCTATAAAAGTTCATCGCACTTTACACACGTACTTGCCCAGTTCATTGAATTAATATATCAGCTCAATCTAAAGACGAAGGAATCGAAGGATAAAGAGACTTTGACTAACTATTTTGAGATACTAGAGATGAAGCGTTTTCCCATGGTCCATGTCGTAATTAGTGTGGATTCCGCTGGGTGTGCGTGTTCCGGGGCGCCCCATGGCAAGGAATGCCACGGGACCACTGCCGCGTACAGCCGAGATTAATAGAAACCTGTATGTAGCGAGTTACTCGCCTCGTCACTCGCACGTTAGGAGCTTCTGAACTTAGGTGGTTTTTGTATGTACCAACTACAGTTTGTTACTGGGGCCCGTGATTTGTAGGTTTGTTTTAGACTGTGATAATAGTTCTGAGTTTGGAGGAGATCATAATATTAGAGATATTATTTTGTATATATAATAGGCTAGATGACTGGTTTTTTTTAAATTTTCCTATTAAAATGTGGCCCATAAATATAGGTGATTAAAGAAAAAAAAATGAAAATCTGATCAAAAATAAGCAAGTTATAAGCATTTTAATATCATGCTATAGAGAGAAGAAACAGCAAATCGTGACGTCACTGCTTTGTAAGCCATATAAATTCTATTCTGGCAAGTAAGGCGTGACGTCATTTTTTGTTTTATGGGAAAGAGAGTTATCTCTAACAAAAACTTTAAACGCTCATATATCAGAACATTATTAACCGATTTAAATTATTTTTTCATTAAACTTACGATTTTTACTTAAATTCTTCATCAAAGCTATTGGTTTCAACGATATAAACATCAGTCATCTACCCTATTAGGTACTAAAACATAGTGTATCTAATTACGAATGGTTTTTATTTCTACGGTTCTCTGTTCTTAGATTATTCCCCTGAGTAATTCCCTGACCCCTGGCCTGAGTGAGTTCGGCTTACGTTTCTTTGCAATTTCCTATCACACAAAAAAAAACAAGATAGAGGGGCATACAGGCATTCGGTCCAAAGAAAACGTCCACTGCTGTTCGAAGGTCTCCCCCTAATAGGAAGGGGTTGGGAGGTTGGTAGGGAAGGAAGGCGTTGGCCAAGACGCAAAAGCAAGCTTCAAGTTGAATAAAATAGAGATTAGAATAGAATATAGTAAGCAGTAAGTACTTTAAGGAACAAGTGTTCCTGAATAGCAGCCTTATCGCGTAGCGTTCTCTTCAGCGCTGTCTTCCAGGCAACCATGCACAGACAGGATCAGCAGGATAAAAACAGTTGCCTTACTTTAAAACATAATATACCTAATAGGGAGAATAACATTGTTATATGAATGGCCAATTACTTGCCTACGCCCCACCTAACAAAATATGGAATTCTCAGTAAGGAATAACAAGCTATTTTCCTGTAAAAATATAAAGCGGGAAATCATCATCACAATTATGAATTATGTCCGAGGTAAACAGTAAATTACGTTTTTTGTTAAAGTGTAAAGCAAAATCATGATTTTATTATGAAAACTGACGTGGTTTTGCAGGACGCAGCTGCACGAGCGTCGGGCTCTGTTTTCACTCTTTGAAAAAGGTCACCGGATGTGATCGAAACTATAGTCGGAGTATCCGATTTAATTAAACGTGAGTATTCCCGTATAAATAAAACAAAATGTTGCGTTCGCTAATAAAACACACTTGTAAAGATGATTCCTCCCCTCTCTAAGGGGAAGCCTTCGTTCAACAGTGAACTTCTTCTAGCTAAAAACGTGACGTGATAATACATACAATATATATATATATATATATATATAATACATAACATTATCTAGTATTTTATAAGGAGTTTACTATTAGACCCTTGTAGTAATAACTATGTAGTAGTAAAATTAAGAACTATATACATATAATAATAGAACATAAAGAAGATTGGCGCAGCAGTCGACGGAATTTAAATATAGGTAGTAACTTGATAATTACTTGCGTATCTTATTGTCAGAGGCAAGTTGCAGAGATTCTTAAGTTGGTGGGAGTCGTAAACCTTGACATAATACACAGCTGTTTTGTACCGTTGACATCTTGTAAAGAGTTTATGGGTAAGATGGTAAGGTATTGCGACAAGTGCTTAAGTTGAAGGTTAAATTATGAAAAAAATTATAAGTTACCTAATAATAATATTTTCTTTATTATTAAGATAGTTGGCAGAGGACAGGTTTGTCAATTGCGTAGCTACTTTACACATTGCGTGTAAAGTATTTATTATTTACCTGCAGGGCTAGGATGCGCACCGCGAGAAAACTTTGTCGTGCCTTTATGTCGTGCGAAAACGAGACAGACTTATACAGTCGCAGCCTTGTCCTGTTTTTATGAATCGAGAAAGTTTTCTCGCGTTGCGCATCCTAGCCCTGCTGATCTCGTATTCTAGAATATCTAAGTTGTGTTATTCGGTGCTCACCGCTCGTATTATGTGAGTGTGAGGTGGATGACAGAAATATTATCGCAGGTTCTGGAATAGCCCCACTGCGTAAAAGAAAAAAATGTTTAATTAGCAAAGAGTTTACACACAATGTCTTTGTGTAACTCTTTGGTAGGTACTAAGGCTCAGGACATTTCCCATATGCAGGTGGTACAAATTTCTCATACCTCCTTATATGAACTAGGCCCAAATGTCGCATGCCTTTATATTGAAGTTTTAAATTTAGCAACTAAAACACCTTTGCTCTAATTATGGTTATCAATCAACTTTTTTAAACAGTTGTGATCGTGACTCAAGGCTTGACCCTTGCGAGAGGTCCGAAACAACTTGTGAGTCACGTCTAACTGTGTCATCTGTAAATAGGAGTCATTTAGATACCTATTAAAGAGTTGACGGTTGACCTTGGGAGTCTGTTTCCTGTTTATGTGGGATGTTTATGATCGAATTTTATAATGCTGAGGAATTTAGTAATAAGCAAGAAATTTTGTAATAGGTACATTACATAGATAATTGAATACTATGGAATATAAATAATAAAACGGCGTATAAAAATAACCAGTATTTTTAATGGAATTGTATGACTAGATGAGCGAGACGTTCGCCTGGTGGTAAGCGTCGCGCCTGCTCATAACAGTAGCAGTGCTAGAATTGTGATCTTGCGAACAAAATCCTGCGCGGCACTGCACTGCGCTCGTCACCCAAGAGATATAAGATATTAAATCTAAAGAGATTTCACATCTTATATCTCAGGGTGACGGGCGAATAATTAATAACATTTCCCAGTAATTTATCTGGAAACATTGCCCTTCAAACCGAAACACAGTAAGCTTACACACTACTGCTTGGCGGATGAATAACTGGCAAAGGTGTGGTACTTCCCCAGGCAGACTCTTCAATAGAGTCCTACCACTACAATAATTATTTAACAGTGGACCCCATCTTAATCGTATAGCGACACACTCTAGCTTAACTAATTTTCCAACGAAATCCATTAGGTACCTAATTTGATGTCATTCGACCAAAGATTACGAAAGTTGCGCCATCGCGTAATAAAACAACGTTTGAAAATGACCCCCGTGCCGTCATGTTTACGAGTTGCGCCGGAGTGCGAAAGAAAATAGCACTTTTATGAGAGCAAATGGGATAGCGCGCGTCTTGCTTAGTGAGCGCAGACAGGCGAAACAGTCCCTGGGCCGTTTTCACGGGGCCATTTAAGGGCGCGATATGGCATAATATCATTGCATTCGACAAAATATTTACTAAGCTTCTTGTAAACAAAATTTGTGTTACTCAACTGGAATTCACAGCAAAGAGAGAACAACTCAACCTAAAATACAAAGGGCTCTACTGGCTACTAGGCAGGAACTCAAAACTATCTATTGACAACAAACTTCTGATATACAAGACAATACTGAAACCAATTTGGACATGGCATTCAACTATGTGGATCTGCCTGCAACTCAATCACCAACCACCAAATCCAAATCACCAACAATCAACCTCAATCATACAAAGAGCACAGAATTACATTCTGAGAAACATATCTAATGCTCCATGTTTCCTGAAGTACCTCAGAGTACAGAGCTGCATGAAGGATTGAAAATGAACACAGTCAGGGATGAAATAAATCTCTTTTCAACTAAATACAAAAAGCGACTAACCATGCATCCAAACCCGCTAGCGACACAGCTTACTACCATCAGCTATCCAAAGAGGCTATGTAGACAACACATCATGGAATTGGACGGAAATGATGCATAAAGGTAAGAAGAAATGCTCACTGGATCATTTCTCCTACATGACAACCAAAATACTACGACGAAACTGCTCATAGACTGAAGTCTGATTGCAGTTGAACACAAAAAAAATATACACAACTGGAATAGGCATGATGACTACAATTTTTTTATTACCTCATAAAAAAGCTGATCATCATTAGAGCCTATCAAATCAAATCAAAATATATTTATTGCAGTTTGTTGGTAAAACTAGATGTGACATACAGAGTATAATCTGTTTTTAAAGAGCTCCGAAAACAAACTTGTCTCTAAATAGACATGCAATATTAGCCCTGGCATATTCATTACTTGCTAATTATAAGTTATTAGTATTGTTAGGGTACAAAGATAATGTCATAATATAGTAGTTATGTCAAGTTAAATACAATGTCCACAATGTTATAATGTCATTATAAGTTAGTCAATGTTAGTATTACAATTAAATCCCTTATCATTAATAAATTATTTTACGGTGTTAAAACGGTGCACTTAGTCAGTAGTATTTTTTTTAATTTCAATTTGAACAGATTAGTATTTAGATCTTTAAGGTTTCTTGGCATCATATTATAGATTACCGGTCCCATCTAAAAACAATCATTTAATAATTTCTTATTGCAGTTTACTATGAGAAGCGTGTGTTTGTCACATCTATTACGTTTAGCTTTATCATTTGTAAGAGGAAAATAGTTCGGGTTAGTTTTAGCAAAGCATGCTACTTCAAAGATGTAAAGTGACGGAAGTGATAGAATTTTATATTCAATAAATTTTGGTCTACAGCTATCAGTGCTGTTAAGTCCAAACATTACTCTAATGCATCTTTTCTGTGCCTTAAATACGCGTTCCACCTCTGTTGAATCAACGAAAACAAAATTTAAAATAATTCAAAAATAAATAAGGTCTGAGTATTTTAATTTCAAGCTAGACAGAGAGCGCGCTATACTGAGCTATGACGTCAAGCCTCAGGCGCGGCATACAAATGCTATACTAACACGTGCTTTGCGAGAAAGGGATAGAGCATCCCCTCTCTTTCCCCACCTTAAACTTTAAAAGCTCATATCTCAGAGATTTATCAGCCAATACAATTTATTGTTTCAGTATGTGTAATGTATTTAGTTATATTCATCACTAAGCCTGTTATTTGTCATAAATTAAACATTAGGCCACACGCCTATTGTCGAAAATTGTTTACCGATAAAAACCCGAACAGTAATGTAACAAAACTGACGTGGTTTTGGTTTTGGGTTGAGTGCTAAGCAGGACGCAGCTGCACGCGCGTCGGGCTCTGTTTTCACTCTTTGAAAAAGGTCACCGGATGTGATCGAAACTATAGTCGGAGTATCCGATTGAATTAAACGTGAGTATCCCCGTATAAATAAAACAAAAATGTTACAAAAGATTGTTTCTTTACAAGATTACACAATAAAAAGTTATAATCAATAGCAGTGCCACAGTAACCACAGTTATTATTATTTTTGTCAGTGGTACAGCTGATAAACAGAAATAGCTCCCCCATCAATGGAGCTCAGTGAGATAGCCAGCGCCGATGCGCCCACATTCGTATAGCCAGAGATCGAGGGTCGGCTGGGAACCTTGTCTCAGTAAAAACTAGTTCGAGACTGTTAAGGGTACTTACTACTTATACCGCAGTGTGAAGCACTCTTAATTCATTGGCCCTCTCAGACTGAAGTTTTTAATGCAATATAAGGTGCGTTCGGATAGCCTATGGTGGCATTATTAGCATTGTCAAATTTGGCGTTGACGTAAAGCGTTCGGTTTGAGAATTTTGCCATGTTTGCCACTTTTGTCACCTACCCAAAACGAACGGTACAGTCACTAGGGTCTAGCGGTGATGTCAAACAAATGTCACAGGGACAGCACTTGACAAACAAAACTCCCAAAACACCGCGAAAACCAAACGTCAAAAAACTATCACAACGATCCCATGTCGCGAGGTGGGTCAAAAGTGGCAGATTACCATGGCATTTTTAGCTGTTTTTGACCTATCCGAACGGTAAGCGAAAACAGAAAATAATGCAACTTTTGCACACACATTCCCAAATCGAACGCTACATGTGATCATTATTGGCGTTTGTAACAGTTATTTTTGCTACCAAGGGGCTATCCGTACGCACCTATAGTGACGAGACGAGCGATACGTTCGCCTGGTGGTAAGCATCACTCCTGCCCATAACAGTAGCAGGGCAAGAATTGAGAACTTGCGAAAAACTACTTTAAAACTATCTGTGCAGTACTGCACTGCGCTCTAAACCCTAAGATAAATATATACTTCGGTACGGATAGATACTTCGGTATACGTGGCAAGCTGCTTAAGTGGTTTGAGAACTTTTTAACAGGTAGAACATTCCAAGTGCGAGTTGGTAACTCCTTATCCCAGCGGAGAAAGGTGACTAGTGGTGTCCCCCAAGGCTCAGTGGCCGCTCCTGATATGTTTGGTATCTTCATAACTGACCTAATAGAACTTATTGAATGTCAAACTGCTTTCTTTGCAGACGATGGGAAGTTCTTTGCTAACCCACTTGTGAAATCAGGACAGCTCCAAGATGATCTGGACCGAATACAGAACTGGTCGAGAGATTGGATCATTGAGCTGAATTTGGCAAAGTGTTTTGTGTTACGCCTGGGTAAGGCTAACCCACAGGCTACATACAATCTAAATGGCGCCGTCATAGCCTCTGTCAACAAGCAAAGAGATCTGGGTGTAATCATTGCCTCAGACTTAAAATGGGAAGAACACATTACTACAATTGCTAAAAAGGCTAACTCCTTTATCTACGTCATACGCAATTCTTTTCAGACCATGACAGTCGATGTCTTTCTGAAATTATACAAAACTTATATAAGGCCTCTGTTAGAGTATGGCTTCCAAGTTTGGAGTCCATATTTCAGGAAAGATATTGATCTGCTCGAAAGCGTCCAAAGGAAAGCCACCAAAATACCATTTGCTCTTCGTCGCAAATCTTACGAAGACAGATTAAAGGCTCTGCGGCTCACGACTCTGGAAGAAAGACGGCTGCGTGGTGACTTAATTGAGACTTTTAAAATCCTGAACGGGTTCTACAATCTTCCTGACATTCATAGCATCTACTCACTTAAAGACTACACTAGAGAAAGTAGACGCCATAAAATTCTTCTACAGCCAGCTCCATCACAGACCAACACTGCACATCACATCCTCGGCAATAGAGTCGTTTATAATTGGAACAGGTTGCCTGAGGATATAATTTCATCCAAATCCTTAAACGCATTTAAGAACAGTCTGGATAAATGGATAAAAAAGGAGAAGATAGACTTAACAGACAAATACTGAAATTCAACACTGTTTGATATAGGCACATCAGCATAATGCTGCTCGCCTATCATTAAATAAATAAATAAATAAATAAATAAATAAGTCATATTAGATGTCAAATCTCTTCATGTTCATTATGGCTTCTCCACACTTCACTATTCAGATAACGATATGAATCCCTGCTCTAGGGTCTAGAGTATTGTTTAGTTTAGATTGTGCACTATCAACTTGGAATGGAATTAGTGAACTCACTCAAGTTTCGAAGAGCGGGAATTATCGGTCAAGCAACTTTTTTTTAATCTCTATGGGGAGGCAGCGACCCTCTACACCCCCCTGGCGACACCAATGTCACCTCCCGATATTAGGCAGCCTTAAAATAAAATAAATATTCTTTCCTTACCCGAATAAGAGAAAAAGAAATGACACGCTAGCAAGTGGCCAGGCCTACCTTGAATACTGGGCCCTGAGAAATGTGTACTGTGCCTAATAAAGGTTAGTGCTCATCGTTATTCACAAAAAGAGTTTCAAGGTACTTTTTGCATGCATTTGCTTTTTGTTCAAACGTGCTTCGAGTTAGTAGTCAAATGCAAGTAAAAAAACATAATTACCTATTCCAGTGTTGGGTACCTCTCTGATGTTTTATGGCTAATTCTCATTACAGTTCTATGATTAAACAAATAAACAAAAAACTAAAACAAAAAAAAAATACAAAAAATAAAATAAAAAAACAAAACAAACTATCAATTAAACTATTGTCTATTGTTTATTGTCTATTATTTATGAAATGCTTACCTGTGATTATGTTGTGAAATAGCTCCCAATGTTTCGGCTCAGTTGCATGCACTATTTTAGGCAAATATCACATAAATAATCATAGAAATTTATTGAATTAACTATGATAGTAAAAGTCAGTGTTTTTTTACATCTTTAGCCAAGGCCAATCTCTGGCCAAGGCATTATTGGGGAGCCGATAATTCCAGTATTGTACAGCCAGTAGTCCGTGTACATAACCGTGTTTCCTTATTTGTATAGTTAGGTTCCTGTTATTTTTTTTAATGTCAATTTGAGAAATGTACTCGGTTTATTGGCTGTACCATATTTGTATGTCTAAATTTTGCCATCAATATTCTTTGAATGACTGGCACTGGTACCTAATCAGTGCAATAATACGTTGAAGGTTATCAGCGGATGACTCAAAGTTTGAACAATAATGGTTTAAAGTTATTTTAAATTTAATCATTAACATGAAAACATTTAGCTAACTAAACATGATAACATTAACCAATACAACAAAAAAAACTATACCTAATATTCATATTTTTATCATCACATGCATTCTAATTACAGTGGCAAAGTTAAAAAGATAATTAGTATGAGTAGATAGTGCAGTTTGTGACTAGTGTTTAATCTACGGCAGGAAGTGACTGGTGTGTGAGTAGTCTGTTATCGTAATAGGCCACATGTGTTAACGAGGAATAGGAGACGGAACTGTTGATAGTGCAGGATGATGATTTTAAAAAGAAAGATTGGAGGCATTCAGTTGCAATTATTTGGAATGATTTTCATAGTGGGAAATGTCATTCAAAAACTAATCTTTGGTTTTTGGAATTAGAAATTCAATGGCATGGCATTGGTATGTGCATAGGTAAGCTCAGACTAATAAAAAAATATCTTATCTTTTGATCTGAGTGTAAAACTATAAAAGGAACTCCGCAGTTTTGGCCATTTTTCCATGGCTTATTATCTCAACATAAGAAATTTTAATGTTTAGCTTGCCCAATCACAATATTGAATTACATTAAAGATAAAAAAATTATACATGCGCATCATCAGTGGAAGGATAGTTAAAATATACATTGTGTATCAAAAAGGTTCAACAATAATGAAGGGTATGTATGTACTCATCATTATGAACAACTTTTACTATGGGGCCAACCATGAAAAAGCGAATAAAACAGCTGTTCCATGATGATGATGAGCTGTTCCATGCAAAAAGTTTATTGACCTTGGACAAATAAAGAACAGCTGTTTTTCTTGCCATTGCTTGCTTGGCCCTATTATAAATGGTAAGTAAGTTTGTATAGGCCGAGTGGCCAGCCCTAGTGTCAGAGTATTATAAATGGTTCATAATGATGAATACATACATACCCTTCAATATTGTCCAACCTTTTTGTTACACATTGTTTATAAAATAGGTAGGTATATATTTTTCATTGTTATTGATATCATTCAGTCAGAAGCTCAGAGAGATAAACGTTAGAAAAAATGGTGTATGATAATAAGATATAGATATTTTGTATTAACACATCACTACAAAATGAAATGTTCAGACCAGAAAAAAACAACAATTACTTTATTGCTGTAGTATGTTTACATAAACCAGTAAAATATCCGAGACCGCGGCTCGCGTAACATCTCACGAAAACAATGCCATGTTTGTAAACATTTACCGGCGAATTTCAACGGACACTCACCAGGACTTTGATGAACCGGTTCTCCAGCTCGTCCCTGTCCGGCATCGGCGGCTTCGTGCGGCTCCTGGTGGAAGCCTGCCGGACATGGTGACTCTTCCCCGACGCGACCGGACCGTCCAACATCGTCGGCTCCCGAGACGTGATCAAACCCATTGTACGTACACTAAACACGAACACACATCACATTTTCAACTTCACGACATTTTATCACAGACATCAGGCACAATAATCAACATGTCACTTAATACGAACAGCCGCGGAGCGTTATACGATTCGATAGGAGACGAGGAGCAATAAACAAAGCAAAGTCATACGAAATCGAAGCATTAAGGCGAACACCGGCCGAGCGAGCGCGATTGAGTGAGCGACTGGCTGTCTAGGGCTGCCAGCTTTACTATTAAAAATTCCTCAAATCGAGTATTTTTCCCTTTGTTGAAGCTCCTATATTGTTTTTGTTCACGATTACGAATAACTTACTATACTAAGAACTAACAACCATGGCAAAAGCAAAAAAAACATAGGTATTTGTTAAATCTTTGTTATAAGGATTTAACGCACTGAATTTGGCATCAGTTTTTACAAAAAAATTGTTATGATCTAAATATTATGAATAATTATTGATCGATTGTTTACTATTAAGGTCCAAATTATCGTGCAACACATCTGTACCTTCTTGGCGCATTTGAATATTTTTGAAATATCATTAAATATCATTAGAAAAATTCAAGAAATTGTTCGTTAACAAAACGCATAACCCGATTTTAGGTACTAAAAGTATTAAAACTTGTTTGGTTTAGATTATTTCTATTAATCAATCGTAGTTTATTTTAGATAAATCCATAGTTAAATCAAATAACATTATAAAAATAAGATAACACATATTAGAAATAAAAAATGTGTGCTTGTTTTTAACAGTTAAGCTTTAAGTTACAAAAATACGCGATGCCAGAAAATTCGTTTTTGTATAACAATTGGCGATTTTCTGACAGGCAATTTAAAAAAAGGCTCATTGTAGATGGGGCTGATTAGAAGTGTCTGTCAATGTCAAGTTTTTTATTTTATTTTAGTACCACAGATAAAAATATGGTGCTATTTTTGACTGGCATGTATAGGTAAGGCAGCGCCGTCTAACAAGTTAAAAAGAACTACTTTTTTTATTGCCTGTCAGAAAATCGCCCATTAGATGAATAGGCATGATGACTACTAATTTTTTAATACCTCATAAAAAAGCTGATCATCAATAGAGCCTATCAACGAAACAAAATTTTAAATAATTCAAAAATAAATAAGCTCTCAGTATTTTAATTTCAAGCTAGACAGAGAGCGCGCTATACTGAGCTATGACTTCAAGCCTCAGACGCGGCATACAAATGCTATACTAACATGTGCTTTGCGAGAAAGGGATAGAGCATCCCCTCTCTATCCCCACCTAAAACTTTAAACGCTCATATCTCAGAGATTTAGCAGCCAATACAATTTATTTTTTCAGTATGTTTAATATATTTAGTTATATTCATCACTAAGCCTATTAATTGTCATAAATTAAACATTAGGCCACACGCCTATTCTGCATACAATGACGTATAGTGTGATACACGGATGGTCACCAAGGAGACTGTGGCACACTGCACAAGATTAGAGTCACACAGTGTTAAATAGACATTTACGTTACGCGATGGAGTTCGAAACAAACACGGAAATCCAAATAATAATGATTGTCATGACCATAAATTATGCTATACTATATTGTTTGATTCTTTATTTATTTATTATTGCGCAATGCACACTTACGACAAATAGTTATAAACTAAAGTTAGCATTCGAGTACATAGACCCCGTTAGAGCGCTGCAATATAGAGGGCGGAACAATAGCTTTTAACAAACAACTACCTAATTGTACTTATTACATTACAATACCTAATTATACTTATTATCATTATGATCTATTTGTATCTTATAAAATCTATCTTATTGTTTGCCTAACATTATTTGTTAGGTTGGACCATAATAGGCTAGATGACTGGTGTTTAAATCGTTGAAACCCATAGCTTTGATGAAGAATTTATTTAAATATAGTACGTTTATGGAAAAAATAATTTAAATCGGTTAATAATGTTCTGATATAATTATGAGCGTTTAAAGTTTTTGTTAGAGAAAACTCTGTCCCTTTCCCACAAAACAAAAAATGACGTCACGCCTTACTTGTCAGAACAGAATTTATATGGCGTACTGACAAGTGACGTCACGATTTGCTGTTTCGCCTCTCTGTCTAGCATGATATTAAATTGCTTATAAGTTGCTTATTTTTGATCAGATTTTCATTTTGTTTTCATTACTCAGCTATATTTATGGGCCACATTTTAATAGGACAATAAAAAAAAATCAGTCATCTAGCCTATTCAGCATACAAGACTTAATCTATGGTTGGATGTATTAGTTTGTACTCTTGATGTCAAAACTTAGTCCAGAGTCCTGATATTTACGAAAAAAGCTTTAGATGTAATTTGAAAAAAAAACCGTCAACATTTATTTCCAATTTTCTTCTGAATTATCTTTCCGCAAAAAAGTCTTTACCATTTTCCCATGTCTTCAATTTTTACTAAAATTGTGAGTTAAATCCCCTAATCTGGCAACCTTTGAAATGTCAGTCATATGACCAATCAAATAATTTTTACCACTACTCTGAGCGACCAATCAACCAATGAGTTCAGTTCAAAGCAATGGAGTTTTTTTGTTTAAGCGCGAATCACGAATGCGAATAACTGCCGCTCTTGGAGGATTTAGTTTAGCGGGCTTGGCTTGATAACATTTCGCTGTTGGCGCTGCTGCATTGCAGTGACGTGTACCTATTTATTTCACACAAGTTATTACTGCATTCCTTTATTTCATCGAATAATTATAATTTATTTGTATCTGTTTAAAATAAAAATCTTTTAAGTTTTTATAGTCTGTCGCAGAATATATTATGAAGTGAAGTGGCCATTACTTTACTAGACTAATATTCTGCGGCGGACTAGATGACTTCGAGCATTTCATGTTATATGCTCGAAGACTAAGGCATGACGTGGACTTGGCCGTGACTGTCTTTTGCTGTGATTATGACACTGTAATCACATTTTCAACAGCTCAAAAATATTTAAAATTCTTGTCATTGGCAGAAATAGGAGTGCAATGCCAAAAATTAAGAAAAATCGAGTTCAGTGACATGACGGACCAATGTGACGGACGTGAAGAAAGCAGCACGAAGGCAGCACGTTAGAAAATTTTTAACCAATCACAAGCGTGCTGTTGTACTGATGGAAGGTTGGCCAATGTGTGCTTGTTGTAGACGGAAACGTAGTTCTCTTTGGTAGACGGAAGTCAAGCAAAGAGGTTTAAAACACTACATTTTAGACGGAACGGAAGAAGCTTTTCGTAGAGCCCGCTCAAGCCCGCTCCAAAGAATACTAGTACTAGGGTATATAGTATTCTTTGGAGCAGGCGGTCGCCACCAGTAGAGAGTCCGTATACGAAGCTTGTGCTCAATTTCAACAAAGAATTTAAAAATATTCATCACCATCAGCCCAGAGATGTCCACTGCTGAACGCCTACTAACTAACGAACTGAACCTTAAGACCGCCACACTGTACGACAACCTACCATTTGTATCCACCGTTTGCCCGCGACTTTTCCAATGTCGTCGGTTCACCTAGTGGGAGGCCTTCCTACGCTGCGTCTTCCGGTTCGCGGTCGCCACTCAAGAACCTTTCTTCCCCATCGGTTGTCAGTTCTTCGAGCGATGTGGCCTGCCCATTGCCACTTCAACTTGCAAACCCTGCGAGCTATGTCGGTAACTCTGGTTCTTTGGCGAATATCCTCGTTCCGGATTTTATCGCGCAGAGTAACTCCGAGCACAGCTCTCTCCATTGCCCGTTGGAGTTTCTCCAAAAAGCCAGCAGTCAAAGACCACATTTCAGTTCCATATGTTATCACTGGCAGCACACTCTGGTTGAAGACACTAAACTTGTCTTACGCAATTTCCCAAACACTGCCCATCAGAGTTGGCTTCTTCGGGCGACCTCTTTTCCTCGCTGCGCTCAGGATTCTACTCTATAATTCTTCGCTACGCTCTGGATTCAACACTCTCGCCTTAAAAATAGTTGTTTGCTCAGTTGGTAAACAATCTACCTTTGTTGTTGTTGTTGTTTTTAATAGTTCCTGGCCATGGATACTAGTCCTTCAGCCGAATACATTTTTCTTCATCGATCCTTCTTTCTCCAGTTAAATGAGTCGTAGTCACAGTCCAAGTCACACACAGTAAGTCACAGTCAAGTCCAATCATACCCTAGTAAAGCCCTGGCAACTTTACTACAAGCTTCTTCGGAGTTTTGGAAACAACACGTTTCACTACATTATATCACTTGCCCACACTTTTGCTCCTAAATCAGCACTTAATGAATAAAACGCCACCATTTTTATGCATTAACACTCGAAAAACCACAAGTTTTGGAAAATAATACAATGCAGCGAAATGATTTTCTCGCGTTCCCGCCAAAACTCGCCTACCTTTGTTGTAGTTTATACACTTGCCATTCAAAAAAGTTACTTACCTTTTATTTATTAAGAAAAATGTGTATAACATTTATTTATACGCTTAGTCCACGTCTTTCTACGTCTTTTCCGTCTAAGGTGTCAGCTAGTTTAATGATTGTGCTTTTAAATGTTTTGGGAAGTCTCACAAAAAATAAAAACAACTTATTTATAATAATTTTATTGGTTATAGAAAATTACATTTCTTTACTGGTAAAAAATATAGCTGGCTGCGGTAACAAGAACAAAGATATTGCCCGTATTCTAATTAAAATAATTATTACTCAATACACCAATACTTTTGTTAGCACCAATTTTTTTTGTTTATTTTCTCTTTTTTTTTAACAAACGTACCTACCATTACCTTAAGTTGCTACGAATGCATAAGAAAAGTTGAGGTCTTTTAACTTTCAAATTACAAATTAATACTAACATAGGGTTGTAGAAATGATAGCTTTACTTTATTCGGATATTGTTCAGAAAATTAGGTATTACTAAGTTCTCTAATATCCATAAAATATTGTATTTCCACTTAGGTTCACCCTTTAATTGGGTGACACTTGTAGAGCTTTACATATTTCATAGACAATTTGGTCCAGCTTCAACAACAATCTTGTTAATTAAACAATCAAATCTCTACCTCAGTACAGTCTTTGGTTAGGACAGAAAAGATACGAGATTATACATAATATACAACTTAAATTTAAAATAATATCACAAGCATAAAACAATGAAATATTTCATTTTGTTGATAACTCAGTCATACATTTTTACTTAAATTTTCCGCTTAAAAGTGTAACAAGCATTTATTCAATTTATCTAATTACTGGTAAGGTATTCGAAAAACTAAATACCGAAGTGCATCACCTATAATACGTAGTGAGAAGAAATCATATTGAAAACAAAGTAAAAATAGCTCTAATAGGGCAAACGATACACTAAGCAAAATGAGCTAAGTTCTAACAAGATGGCAATTGTCTAACAAATACTACATTCGACAAAGGATACAATGCACGAAGTACTATGCGAAAAACGTACAGTAATGTACACCGTCACTTGTCCATCTACTTATATTACACGTACTCTTTTAATACTTTCAAGGCATAAATATCAATATCTACTTAATAATCCACCTTAAGCTAAAATTTTAAACCCTTATTTTAAATAATTTACCTCCTCACATAATCAAGTCACTTAATTTTTTTTCTTAGTTTTTTAAATTTTTTGTCGACTTGAATATGTTTAGTTAAAACTATTAAAATGTTTAAAGGCACAATAAAATGAGCTTATGGCAGCGTCATGCCTAATTAAAATACGTATAGGGACAATTTGTTTACGACTTCATACATCAAAGTACGATATCAAGATAGAAGAAACCTAAACCTGGGCTTACAGACTTGCTAGAACAGAACAGCATAAGGGGGACAGAAAACTGGGGGTTTCACATTTTTCCGTCTGCACAACTTAGCGTTTATCGAAATTCTGGCAGCTCTGTTAACATTACACAACAGAAATGCTTGTAGCCTTTGCGTGCTAGCTAGGTTTAACAATACTCTATAATAAAAAAGACTAACCCTCTTTTAAATACCTTTCTGCCTAAACCTCAATTACCTTTACCCGTTTAAGCTTGGTAAGAGGTTATTGGCAAATACCACAACTTGAATAAACGCAACTGCTTGATTGGAGCTCTGAAACTTACTAACGACTCAGTTAGATTATAATTTCAAGAATATCGGATTCTCATGTAGGTATCATATACATTTCTACGAATTAATCTTGAGTCGAGATAAATTATGCTTGTACAACTGAGCATTCGTGACACTATCCAATGTGACCATGGGGTTTCGTGGTCACATTGTACATAGTACAGTCAGAAATCTCGTAACATGTTTAGGGTAGATCTGCGATCAATGTAAGCCGTCATAGCTTAATATTAGACACAGTATTCATAACTAAGCACGAGACTGAGTCATTGTGTCATTATAATTTGAGGATATAATTTATTATCGCCTCGGCGGTTTTCAAGCGCTATCCCCGTATTTAAGGCGAACAGCCAATAAACATACAAAGACGAAGTACGAAGTAGACGATACAAGACAAATTCAGAGTCCCTATTATGTGTCATGGGTTTTAATAATGTGGTACCTATTTCGAAGAGGGGTAGTAGTAAAGTACGGCACACCCCGGCAGTTGCCAGCGAGACGCGTGAAGCTCTATCAGCTGTAGTAGTGTGCGCCGGATAGACGGGGCGGCTGCGGTGTTCAGAAAGGCGTCGCGAACGGCTGTCAGGAGGCGCTCCAAGTCCCCGGGCAGCTGGGACTCCAGGTCACGGCCGATGTACGTCAGAACGAAGAAGAGGTTCTCCGTCTGGAAAGAGTAATGAAAATTGTGATTCAAAATGTCTTTAGTTGTTTTAACTAGATAGATGGATATTATTTTTCTTATATATTTTTTGTGCCGCAGTGCACGAACTCGTTTTTTTTTTAAATTAAGACTATTACAAGATTTCTCTAAGGATGGCATTAAAAAGCTGTAGCAATGATGGATCTCCCCGGGCTACACATCTATCGATACAAAATAATGAGGTGTGCTTACTGCACACATATCGTCCAGCAGGAACAAGTCGACAGACAGACAGACACACGGACATCAAAGTGATCCTATAAGGGTTCCTTTTTCATTTTAAGTTAAGGAATTCTAGGTAACTAACTACGCGAAGAGGTTTAACCCTCGTGGATCAGTTTTCATTTTGTTTTTTTTTTTATACATTCAAGTGACGAGACGTACAAGACTTTCGCCTGGTGGTAAGCGTCACGCCTGCCACTAACAGTAGCAGTGCTAGAATTATGAACTTGCGAACACAATCCCCAAGCCCCAAGCGATCCCCAAGCCGTCTGCCAAGCGTGGGGATTATGGCAACTCCACCCTATTAAGGGGGAGGCCTTCGTTCAGCAGTGGACGTTTTATGGCTGATGAGTGAACACAATCCTGCGCCGCACTGCACTGCGCTCGTCACCCTGAGATATTAGATGTTAAATCTCATCATACCCAGTAATTTCTCTGGTAACATTGCCCTTCAAACCGGAACACAGTAATGCTTGCACACTACCGCTTGGCGGTTGAATAACTGACAAAGGCGTGGTACTTCCCCAGTCGGACTCTGCAGTGGAGTCCTACCACAACAAAACTTTTAGAAACCGCATTTTTATAGCCAGTACTCACGTCGCTGGCAGAGGGCACGGGCTGGCGGATGCAGTCCTCGCAGCACTTGCAGATGAGCGTGAGCAGCACCTGGCCAGGCTGCGCGGAGGCGCCGCGCCGCTGGATGGCGCGCCGCCGCAGCTGGCAGTACATCTCCAACAGGAACGAGAGGAACGCCATCAGGCGCGGCCGGCCGCCGCCCACAACCGTGCCTAGCAACTGGAGAACACGTAACACTCATTAGCGGGCCAGTTTCACTAATTGATACTTACATAACATATCCCGCCATATTGATAGATAGATAGATAGATAAATTATTTATTGCTCACACCAAAGAAACATACATGCAAAGGATTAAATAAATTAAATACTAGTGCACAAATGGCGGCCTTATCGCTAAAAGCGATCTCTTCCAGGCAACCTTAGGATGGAGAAAAATTATGAACACGAAAAGACGGGATGTGCTGTAAAGAAGAAATTCCTACAAATCATAAACATACTTACAATCGAATACTAATACATAATATTATAATATTTTATAATAAACTACTATATATGTATATATTGCCATTTATTATTTTTTATTTCTATATATTGCCTTCGACTTCGACTTTCCCTGACGTACGCAGATTTCTTAACATGTTACCCTCACTGAAAGGCCAGTGGTAATGAGTGGTATGGTTTTTAAAACGCGGCATACATTCAGAAGAAACCCACTGTTCAGGGGTCAGAATCAGTCCCAGATGAACGAATAATGACGCGTCTCTTATTTTGTACCATCTTTATCTATCAGCTATCGCATTCAAAACCCAATCGGAAAGTTTTCCACTCGGAAACTACACTATCTGTCTTCGTCAATTTTTAACGCAGAAGACGGAGATGGTGAGAGTAGTTTTCGAATCGACTCCGATTCGATTGTGTTTAGAACACGTGGGCAGGTGGACGATATGAATTCAGTCTGTTCTTATTTATTTGTTTAAGCACATACAAGCTGTTGTATGCATTCCCGCAAAATTTGCAGAGTATATTCATCAATATGTACAACTTTTACTATGGGCCTAACCCTAAAATTGCGAAATAAAATCAGCTGTTCCATACAAAAACTTCATTACCCTTGGGTAAAATGTGTGGAGCAGCTGTGTTTTTTCGCGATATATGATGGTCGGCTCCATAGTAAAAGGTTGTTCGTAGCGATGAGTGTAAATTAGCCGGGAATGCAAAACAACAGTTTGTATACAGGGTTAGTTCTAATCAGTTAAGATCCTTTTATATAGGACATATTCTGTACATCAAAACAAACAACTTTTACAATGTGGAAACACTGATCTCGCAAAAAAAGCAGCTGTTCCATAGGTCCAAGATCGATGAACTTTTTGTATGGAACAGCTGAGAATTTTTTCGCGATTTCAATGTTGGCCCCAAACTAAAAGTTGTTTGTTTTGATATACAGAATATGCCCTTAAAAGGAACTAACCTTGTATAGAGTAAGGTAGCTAACATTGAATACAAGCAAAACACTGAAGATTAGTAAGCTAAATGGCGTCTACTTAAGACGCCTAAATCTAGCAGTTGACACTAAACAAACAAAAAAAGAATATAGGTGCTCACTATTTATTTATTATTTAAATTTCTTTCTTTTGTATGAACTTTTGTGTGTGTATCTATTTTTTTTTTGTCTCGAATAAAATTAATTATCTTTCTTTTTCTTTCTTTTTACTAATGATGTCACAAAGACCAAATGACCCCAGGGGCCATGACGGACTCACCTTCTCCCGGTCGTGGTACCACTGCTGCGCGGTGTTGAGCAGCGACTCGAGGAAGGTCTCGGTCTGCTCGCGCTCCACGACGGCGATGCAGCGGCGCGCGGCCGGCAGCGCGTACCGGGGCGACTCCACCGCGCGCCCCACCAGGTGGTTCACTGCGTCCATCAGGGTGCGAGCGCACACTGCGTTTGGGTCTGAAATATTACAATGATCATCTTTACTGTTATGATCTGCTTTAGTCAGCATATATTTAATTGAATCTTCTGACTGATTGTCTGAGCATCAGCCCAGATTTCCACCGCTGAACAAACGCTTCCCCCTTAGACCGCCACACTGTACAACAATCTGTTATTTGCAATCATATTTACAATGTTGTCGGTCCACCTAGAATGGACAACGAACCATTTTCTTTTCCATCAGTTATCAGTTATTCGATCGCTGTGCCTGCGCCTATTGCCACCTCAACTTCCAAATCCTCAGAGCTATGTCGGTGAATTTGGTTCTTTCTTTCTTTCGGTTCAAAAAAGCAATTTTACCTTCAAGTGCTTTATCGATGCACTCCTGGATCTCAGGCGGGAAGTTGCCCAGATCCCCAGCGTCCGCCGCCAGCCCCAATGCCGCCATTCCACTCGCGAGAGCATCGGCAGAGGTGAGCGACTTGGATCGCTTCAGTCCAGGGGTGAAGGACTGCGGACGGATGCTCTTGCCGTTGCCGTTGACGAGAGATGTTGGAGGGGATTTCTTCTTTTCGGGGATGATCACCTGCTGTGGCTGCAGTTTGAAGTGCACGCGAGGTGTCACCTGGAAATTTGTTTCAGAAGTATATTAGACAAATGAGATGGCATGGTTTTAAATCAGCTTCGTTGTAAAATATACAACTTGTATTCATTCTAGTAAGAGAAACAAGTAAATTATATGCTATACGTCCTGAACGTTTGGTGCTTCCTTTGAATAGAGTCACTATCAAATGAGATTCATCTGAGAGTCATATTATAGGTAACTGTGTAACGTCACAAAACTGTGAAACTCTTGTGGCCGTCAGATTTTGTTTTTATATTTTTTATTTAATCATTCATCGATATGGAAAGTTCAAACTGACAGTCGGCAGGTACAAATGTTTATATGGGGTATGCCGAAGTATGATTTTCTAAGGCGAAGCTAGTATTAAAGATGGCCAATCAGCTATCAACAGTAGTTCTTATTGAAGTATAAATATGGGTGAAATTTCACCTCAGCGTCATCTAGCCCCAAACAAAGCATAGCTATCTGTTTCCCATAGTACAGGGAAACAGATAGCTATTATATATATATTTTTAAATTCGTACTTATTATACGTACAGCACCCAAACTGAGAACAATCATCTATATTCGACACATAAATTTGTCCTGGGTGGGAGTCAAACCCACGCCCTACAGCTCTCGAGGCAGACATGCTACCCATTGAGCTATAAGGCAGTCCAATAGGCTAGATGACTGTTTTTTTTATTGTCCTATTCAAATGTGGCCCACAAATATAGCTGATTAATGAAAAAAATATTAAAATCTGATCAAAAATAAGCAACATATGAGCATTTTAATATCATGCTAGACAGAGAGGAGAAACAGTAAATCGTGACGTCACTTGTCAGTACGCCATATAAATTCTATTCTGACAAGTAAGGCGTGACGTCATTTTTTGTTTTGTGGGAAAGGGACAGAGTTGTCTCTAACAAAAACTTTAAACGCTCATATATCAGAACATTATTAACCGATTGAAATAATGTTTTCAATAAACATACTATATTTACTTAAATTCTTCATCAAAGCTATTAGTTTCAACGATTTAAACATTAGTCAGTTCATGTGACGTGATGCACCGTTTCCGGCGAGTGCTACAGTATACCAAAGCTGAAGGAAAGCTAGGTATGTACCTGCGCGTGTGGCACATTCCCGCTGGAGGCGCTGTTGAGCAGCGCGTGGGGCGGCATCACGGGCCGGTAGTGCGGCGGCACCTGCGCGTGCAGCACCGCCGACCGCGAGTGCTGCAGCCCCACGCTCGTGTATCCGATGCCCATCGCCGGCCTGCAACATAACCATACAAATACATTATCAATTATACCTCCCTGTGTTTGTAGTGGAAGGACTCTACTGCAGATTCCGCCTGAGTCACCCTTGCCAGTTATTCAACCGCGAAGCAGTAGTGTGCAAGCATTACTGTGTTTCGGTTTGAAGGGAAAAGTTACCAGAGAAATTACTGGGACATCTAATAACTCAGGGTGACGAGCGCAGTAAATAGTGCGGCGCAGGATTGTATTTGCAAGTTCACAATTCTATAGCACTGCTACTGTTATGGACAGGCGTGACGCGTTCCACCAGGCTAACGTCTCACTCGTCTCGTCACGCGATAGACTTAAAAAAAACCTAGGTATCTTTAATTTTTCATGGCAAAGCCGTGGCAGCCTAGTTGGGAGACGGAAAAGCGGACTTGAAAGCGAAGTTTGGCTTGAGAGGTCAATTTGTCCCCTTTTATTAGTTTTATACTATTGTATAGTTAATTATACGAAATATTAATCGAAGTATGCCAATGTATATTTCACATTTACAACCCGCGGAGTCAAGGCAAGAGTGCTCAAATAAGCAGTGTAGGCGTTTTGCGAGGCTCAAGGCTGTCTGCTTTGAATGGAGGTAGCAAAGGTCTCATTTTATATTACCTAGTAGATATATGACAGTTTTTATAATCGATTTTAAATCGAACTTTTTAGGATCGCCATCAATTAAAACCCACAATTTTTTTTTAAGTTCGAATGGTTAAGTATAGTTTCCCGGAATAGTATTCCGAGAATACGCAATAAGGTACCTGCTTAGTAGGCGTCGGATTTCCAGTTGATGACGGTAGCTAGCCAACAGAGCATTAACCCTTTAATTCGCAATTTAGGCTATTCTCAACATTCCAAACAAAAAAATCCTACTCATTTTCTAACTAGTATATCCCAGTCTGAATTCACTAATGGCAACACAAAATCGAACAACATTCGAAAGAAAAAAAGAAGAATAAGAAGACAGAAGATCTCATTTCTGCATGTGTCTCGCAAAACGGCTGGTTTCAATATTTTTATTTTATTTTTCTAGGCATTCTTAGTTTTCTTATATAAGGCCCCTATAAAAAATAATGCAAAAATAAAAAAATAAACCTTACTAATTAAACAAGAAATACACTCATCTCTTCACGAGGCCGCTCGAGTTCATCGGTGGGATTTGAAACCACGACCTGCGACGTGCAAACCGAACACGCCAATATATACTATAGCTACACAAAATTTTAGTTTATTATAAAAAAAATGCTCTCTACATTTTCAAATGTGCCTGGTAATATCTCATGCTGACATTGCAAACACTTTCGTACGGAAAAAAGATAACAAATAATATCTAAGTAGTAGGTTTTGAATAAACAAAACTGTTTATTCTGCCCCTCAAAGATCTGAAGATCTTATCAATTTGGAATACTGGCATAGTTTCACTAAGCCTGAAAAAAAATACCTACCTTGGTGAATGTCTAGAAAGTGAATGACCTAAGATCTGTGACGCCTCTAGATCAGATGAATCACGCGACGAGATCAAAGACTTTCGTTATACTCCTAACAGACTTGCGGATTTGATCCGCATCGATCACAGCGGACCAACGAGAGAAAAATGGAGGGAAGTAAGTACATTTTTCGTTCTCTCTCGAACGTCGAATGCAGTAGGTACAGCCGGACAGCTCTAGAGATCCGTGGGCTTGTGGGTCCAACCGCAGCGAATATAACTCACACTCGTTGGTAAGACGGCCGACTGCATATGGCCGGTGCGAACCAAATCAGTACCTACGTTAGCTCCGAACCTTAGATATGTCAAGGCGAGACATTGAGTTTCTCCGACCATGCGATGATATTAATCATTTGACACGAGTTTCACAGATAGTACAGATAAATAGAGCCATTGAACGTTATCTAGGTAATTAGCACAATCAACATGCAAACACAGCTGAGACAGTCACATAGGAAGCCAGTAGTGGCGATAGAATTAGATTGTAATTTGTAAAAACGCAAAAAAGTGTTAATTTATCAAAACCACTAGAAATTTTGACGATATAAGTTCTTCTAAAAACTTGCTCAACTAAATAGCTTCCGAAGAGATGTGAGTTCGTTTTCCATCTTTGACCGCTCGTTCTGGCCGCTCTGAGAGCTTTTCGTCCTGGGCCTTGCTTTTTCAACATACGCATGAATTTTCAAATCTATCGCACAAAAATTCAACCCCGACTTTCGGACAATACTTCGCGTGAAACGCTTCCAAATTATTCTAGAATTGAGCTCTCGGGCCCAAATTCCACCATACCACGCATGCTATCACAGCAAATTATTAAAAAGGTAAATTATTTTAAACACTTTGCATATCTCGGTGTGGGAACACCGGCACCGTACTTTGGTTTTGGAGCTTGGGACTTGGCAGCCCATTTTCACCGCACTGGAGATGTGGAGATGGGGAATCCTGCCTACGAAGATCTTTCAGCAGAGTTTTAGGCAACTGAAGTATATAAGATCTAATAAAACTTTTATCAAACCATTCATCTATCATTATCAGACCGTTCTGATTATGATTCCATTATTCCGATTAGTCCGATTACTATTCATAAGCCAGCTTGTGATCACAATGGCGATGCCGGCGCGTGTCATCGAATGCTCATCAATAAATATGAGGAAATGTATGAATTGAACGTGATTCATTCTGTGCATAATTAATGTCTCTAGGTTTGAATGTGAGAAATTTGCTATATTTAGTCCATAATTTGCTCCCCAAATTAAATGAGAGAGTTTGAACGCTATACATGTTACAGCCATCAAATTCAACAAAATTATTTGGAAATAATAACCCAATGAAAGGCAGCTCAACTTTAATTTAATGGGTTTTTATCTTTTCGCTTAGGATGGCAAGATATGTCCATACCTACACTAGGCGATTTGATGAATATACTTCTTGTAAAATTCCCACATAAGTTCAAAAAGCAATCAGGTTAAGATAAGAATAATTTGAGAAAACATTTCAGAGTCAAACACAAAATTTATCCTCCATGGAATCTAAGATAAGAATAATTTGAGAAAACATTTCAGAGTCAAACACAAAATTTATCCTCCATGGAATCGATTCAGCATTTCCAGACACTAACTACTACTGACTGACACTGACTACTTTAAAATAATAGTGTAGACATGCGTGACTATAAAAACGAGGTTTGACTTACCTTACTAATAATTGAATAAAATTAATATTAATTATTAGATATCGATATAGATTCACGAGTAACTGCTCGTAGCCTATGGTTATAGGTCCAATAACTCATCACCAACGCAACTCACATCGCGCTTGGTCCGTTATGGAGACGGCTCCTGCGCAACAATCCAACGGTAATGGCAGACAAGAAAATTGACACGCTTCAATGATTCTAAATGAATGGAGTAGGTATAAAATGATCTTAGTTATTTGGCTGCTTGCCGAGACAGTTTCATCATTACATATCTAAATACTTGAGTCGTGTTTGCGGAAACACAACATCCATGAAAACCTAATTCATTTGTAAAAATCTGGGTTGAGGACTGTTATCCTCCAACAAACCTTCTTACAGCATTGGAAAATAGCTTTCCTTGTACAAAACCAAAATAGTAAATTTTCTGAGGAGTCAGTCAGAAACAAAATGAGATTGCATCACGATACGATAAAGGTAAAATTACGATGTATTGAAAACAATTTTTCCTAAAGTTTGTTGTCGGGCCAAAAAATAGGAACGTTTTTGTCAAACGAAACGAATAATTGGTTACAGAATACAAAAATCAGTAAGTACTTTATGTCAAATCAGGGATACATTCTTCAAAGAATATTTTTTCATAAATTTCGATCATGTAGTTGAATTGAGGGTATAGATTAGAAACAGATTCCATTCGCACTAACACGCAACGTGAGCAAATTGGATTATGTACTTCGATGTGCAGGCAGATAATGAGGCTGACGAACAAAGCGTTGCCCTTAACATACTTTCACCTAGTGAAGAACTACGAGTATTAGATGCAATATTTACAAATAGGTGCATGATCTGAGCGAAAGAGGATTACACTTGTGGAGGAAATGTAGAGATAATGGCTGATAGAGTAAAACGAAGAAAGGATACGTGCTGTGCTGACATCACCTAGTGAGATGATGATGAAGGGCAGGTGGTAGATGACGACTTTCAACAAGAAAAATAATAGGTAGTATTCAGGCTCAACTTGAGACCGATATATTTAGTCGTTCTGGTGACACTGACTTTCAAAAACTTCAATCAAAGTGACGAGTTTTTTTCACGATAATATTACAATTAACTAACAGCTTACAACTGAATCCCTGCCAAAGTTTACATGACCTTTTAAGTCACAATAATAGACTTTACGACTCGAGGTCTACGTAAAAACCACGAAATATGCTGTCGAAACTTTCTCCTGAACATTGTTGTGTGGATGGACTAGCTTTAAGTCGTTTTTGAATGTTTTAAAATGTTCGTATAAACAATAAAGAGTTGGGCATCTTAACATAGGTTCAATCCTATGGTTCGGCACGAGCACAGTATGTTCCCCTCCACCGCATCATGACCCTCGAGTTGGTGCACAAGTGCTTCTGATTTCGTAACGAGAAACGACCGGCGCGAGCGCGACAGCAGTGAAATTAGGCCAAGTGGCGTGTCCCGTCTCTACCGTGCACCACTTGCAGTCTCAACAGTGTCTGTAGCTTTGATCCTTCTGGTATGCTCTTCCTATCTATATAAATGTTACAAATCGTGTGACTACACCAGCCTTTAACATCCCACTGCTTATCATCTTCAAGATGCCGAATTATATCTTTTCTAATCATCAACATAGTTTAACTCTCTTCTTAGGTTCGCCATCTCTCCAATTCTGAGCTGATATTTATGTCCTACAACCTCTATATTGGTTTACTAACAGAATGGAACCAAATGTATACCACTAACTAAAATAGGTTCACTCCGTGATGTCCCTAGCCTAAAGTAACTAAGAAAAGAATGGGACTATACCTTACTATAAACAGTTTTGTCTAACTACCTATAAAACAAACATAAAACAACGTCTAAGCGTAGGTGTGAACCTGTAAAGTAGAATGTGCTACACCCATTTAAAACCGAATTGACTAAATTACGGCTTGTGACTTAAGCCAAGTTCTCGGGTAATTTTGTCACAAAAGGAGGCGGAACAATATCAAGGTTCAACAGTTTCGGTCATGCCACGGTGATTCACATGCCTAAAACTTGAAAAAGATGAATTAAGCTTTATGATTCAGCCGATTTAACAGTTAGATAGGTATTATGGACTAATATTTACCGATATGATCAAATGACAGCGATGTTATGATTAACATAACTTCATCATTAAATTCAATTTTAACGCATTATATAGTAAATCATGAAAATTAAAAGGTGTGTGTGAAGTGGCTCTAACTATTAGGAATTGAACATAGCCATCTTGGACTTATTAGACCCGCCACTCCTCTAGAAAAGACAAAACACGAATATAATAGGATATGTATTAAGTAATCTATAACTTAGATAAAACAAAGGAAATCACTTGCGGTCGCGATCGCCGTATAGACCCATACAGACGAATGCATAGACACACATGCATTAGGCGAGACATACAATACGTAGAGATCATGTTACTATAGCTAGCATTCCGTGACTCACACGGATCGCAATGCTAGGCCACTTTTCTGCTCATTTTACATGACAAATGTAACAGCCTTGATTATTCAATTTCGCGTAGAGTTTATTCAACTTATCAAGCGCATCAGAATTTTTTAGAAAGCACCTAACATTCAATTGTACCTTTCAGGACTGTTCATGTAAAAAATGCGACTGCAGCTACGTCTGAAGTCCAGAACTGAAAGTGACTATGTACGTAGTAAGCACCTATTATTTATTTATGGGTTTATAAATACGAATTGAATTCTTTCAATTTTTGAAATTTATTCACGTCGCTGCCCATTTTTGTTGACTCTATCAACAAAAATGGGCAGCGACGTGAATAAATTTCAAGAACGCCTATTTACACAGATTTGATTGCTACTGAAAATAAGAATAAAGAAAATGTAGAAAAGAATAAGAGAAGAATTCTCAGTAAAAATGTCACATGAAAACTATCAACGACGCATTTGCAAAGCAACAACAAGCAATTTTATGACTGGAAATGAAACGTAAAGTTCCCACAGTAGGTATCCGTGGCCAGCCGAGCAAGGAACAAGACTTTATTTGCATATATTATGTTTCGCTGACGTTAAATTCGGATAACTGATTACTAAAGTCAGCTCCAAACATGGCAAGGTATAGGTATGGATTACCACCTGTGTTAACATTATGCCACCAGTAGCGACAAGGCTTCCACGTAAAAGCCTGCAAGCTGGTGCACACATTGCAATAAGTAGTTACTAGGTATGTAATTTGTTTGTTAAATTGAAAATTTGGCTGGAAATAATTCAAATCTTAAAAAGAGAAATCATCATAACAGATTATTTTAACCCTTACAAGATTAGCCTGCATAGGCCTCCGGATAGTCGTCAGAAAAAATGTTATATTTTACAATGGCAATCCTAGCAAAGGAATTATAACAATGAGGTATATTATACGACATTTCGTAAGTATTTAGTAATTATAAGAAATCGGATTAGAAGCAGAGCAGATTGCCCATGCGTGAACCTAACTATGAAACTACATAAATAAATGAAGCGGAACAAAACGACGTATTGGGGTTTAGCCGACGACGGAAAAGGGATAGGGTATTCGGTATTGCGGGTATGTTATATATTCACATTTCCACATGCGTAAAGACCTAAATCGATTGTGGTAAATGAGGTGTCAATTAACATAAACACAAGAAATCAATTGTCTACTACATATAGGTAAAGTGAAAATAAAAACACCCTTCTAATTCTACATTTATCGTTAAATAGATCTATGATGTTAAAAGCGATGGTTCAGTTATTTTTAACCTAGAACGTAATCTAAAATACCGTAGGAGGTTCTCAATTCCACTGCATTTTTTTTGCTGGTACGTTATACCTATGTTACGCGATTAATACGCCAATTATGAATTGATTTTAATGATTCCTTTTTGTTTGGGTGATACTTCTGAGGTGGTCCCTTATACATTTTATTGAAATCGGTTCAGTAGTTTGGTTTTTAAATCACAATTACTGGAATAAATCAAAACAACTGGAAAATATGAACGTCATCCAGGTAGTCAAAATTAAAGTCGGTTATTTAAAAAAAAAGCGTATTACTATGACAGGAACTTGTATTCGACATTGTTGTATCCATAAGAAAGCAACAGCTATAGTGAGAATAAAGGAATGCCATCAATTAACGAAAATGGCCACCAGAGTGAAGTCACATTTATTTGCGGACCACAAATTATGGTCTGCGATGACCTTGAGCAGTAATGACAATACGACAATACAGCGCAATGATCTCTAATTTGGATGACGATGACGAATGTACAGGCAGACTCCATGACTATTGAATGGTAGAGTTGTGGAGTTGATATAAGTTCGAATAATAAATGTGCAGTAATAGAACGTGAACTTACTTCCTTCTTTCTGTCACGCAAGTGTCTCTAGCGATAAGACTGACAGATAGATGCTAAAGTGTACAAAAATGACTATTTCCGAGATTGAAGGGCAAAGTAACGTATCCAGAGAAATTACTAGATAAAGGTACATATATTAAACAGCATATATCCCAGGATGACAAGCGCAGTGCACTGCAACGAACGATTTTGAAATGTTTAAAGGATTTTGACAGCCCTAAATTACCAAGTGGTAGGTACTGGTGGAACTATTATGGGCAAGTGTGATGTTTATCATCAGGTGAGATTAGCAAATTGCTCGTCTGAACAAGTCTGATGGCCTATATAGCGAAGTGTTTCAGTCAGAAACTGTTTTGTTTGAAAACATACTCTACAACATTTCTCTATCTCCTATGATTACGGTCTGATTCAGCAGTACCTAGTATCTAGAAGCAGTGGCGGATTTACCAGCAGGCTGAATAGGCTGGAGCCTAGGGCGGCAGATTATTGGGGTGGTAAATTTGGGTCCAAATTTTTTTTTGGCTTTCAGAATTTAAAATATACTTAGATACGTAAGTGTCGGACCGAGTTTAAGTGATACTTTCAGGGTTAACACATTTTTCGTCCCCATTGATAGACTCGTATCCGTATTAGGAAAACGGCAGAAGGTCTGCAAACAGGTTCAACGAAAAGTATTCATTTCTGAACGAAATGAAAGAACTGTCATCATCAACCCCTATGACGTGATTGTGAACTAGGGTCATAAGTATTAAGTTTTCTGTCCTAGGGTATCGAATTATAGAGATCGGTAGGGGCGGCAAAATTTGAATAGCCTACTGGCCGCAAATGTGTAAATCCGCCGCTGTCTAGAACACAAGAATAGTGTAGCAAAGAAATATATTTTTTTAAGAAGAATTACTAATATAAAGATAACACAAGACAAAGAACCTGAGTATTTGATCAAAACAAGTTCATAGTAAACATTTTGGGCGTGACGTTTATAAAATACTGCCAATTGACTGTCTCACAGGTCTCATAGAAAGTAGAAGAAAAAAAATACGTAGAAAATATAATTCCATCAACTGCGGCGTCTATGACACGGTCTACAGACACGATATTATGACTGCAGTCGAAAACTATTCGTAGAGATATCATAACAAAGTGAAATCGAGTGCGTTGATACCGAGCAGCGCAACAAAAATGATCGCTAGGCAAATGTTATTAGCAAGTCGTTGGCAACAAATGGGAAAACATTGCGAACTGAATCAGTAAGTGTTTACAGAACATTTGCCAACCGAACTAGATCATAGCTTTAGAATAGACAATATAGGTATGAATGAATAAACGAATACACTAAAATTGCTGTTGCGTCGACTGTTTCGCAGCAGTTATAGTTTATTAGCCTTTCTATTCGTGGCGGTACTTCCGTTTCGATTAGTCTGCCGGAAATGCGGTGTTATTAAACGTACAAAGACTCAAAAGAGGCTACTCACACATCAGAAGTTGAATATCTTGCGCGCATTCCGCGAACCATTTTCACGAGTATTATTCACTACAGTCTAGAAATCACTCGACACCACCTCTATATCACACTCATCATCTCACTGTACAAATAAATGCCAATGTTTACGTGAGCTACAATAAAATTTATCACCGTGTTCAAGCTCCGTGCAAATCTCAGCGCAAACTTGGCAATGCCGACGAATTACGTCTCGATTCCCATACACAACGCTTTATTAATAGAAGGTTCGTATCCGGCGCACATCGAACGGGAACTTTATCCAAAAAGCTGCTCGTAAAATCGGAGGGCGTTCCGTCAGTGTAGCCACTCATACGCACTATTGAGAATTGTACTCAAAAATACAGAGTGTAAGGTTGAGGTTCGTTCGGAGTTCGCGTTATTTCGGAGTTGTTTCGGTGTCGCGGCGCGGCGGGACTCGGCGTGTCTCCCGGCGCGTGCGCTTGCTACTGGGCGTCGCGTCGGTCGGCTCCGTACTCGCGTCGCCGCACGCCAGAACAAAGTGATAACGAAAACTCCACAATTGATACTACGTCGTCGCACCTACGCGGCCCAGACATCACAGTTTCGCGCGTTATCGGGCCAATTTTTGTTTTGCCTCAATTGGAGCCGTGCCAATGGCGGACATGCCTACCCACCAGTTACGTTACTACCTATACCGGCGATGAGAAACAAACCAGCAGCGGCGCAAGGTCGGATACGGTCACTGCAGAAGTAAGTAGGACGAGTAACAAAACGGAGAAGTTTAAGTGACCCAACATATTAAAAACCTATTTTTCTTTATGTGGTGTTTCAACCGCAACCGCAACTCACGTGATATTGTCTACGCACGTGATGACAAAAGTTAAAAGTAAGGATGGAGTATGAACTTCTCTCCGCGCCGCTTGAGCTTTCGGAACTTACCATTCAATTACAGTTTGATGACAAATTTGAAATGAGCATCTAAGAACTGTCATGAGACAAAGTCAAGGTCATGCTGTGTTCGAGTGGAACCTGACGATAATGACGAATCGTGACATAACGACGACATTACATCACGGTATGCGTAGGCGAATGGGAACTGCAATAAGACGGAGAAAAACCAAGACTAACTAGGTATACCTAATAATTTACACTAATAATTCTCTGGCAATGTAAATTGTAAAGTGGAAACACTGAGTAAGTAGCGAGTCTTTAGAGGGTGATAATTATGCAAATGGCAAGCAAAGACTTCGCATATAAGTCAGCACAAGGACACCGATGCCCAATGAAGTCATCTACAAAATGAAAGACTTAATTATGGTTAGGTAGATTTGGCTGGCCACCTCAATAAATATTATATGCAGGTTTAATTATTCACTGCAAGTTTTCCTCAATATGAATTTATAACGTTGAGATAAAAAAGGACATGAATGTGCACAAAAGTGATGATTCACACACAAATATCAGCCAGAAGACGTTTATTGGGGAAGGTCTTTGTCCAGCAGTGGACGTCTTCTATAATCCTCACGCTTGGCAGGCGGCTTGGGCATCGCAAAATGCTCACCACCGTTAACCGAGAGGACGCTGCTGCCCGCCCTCCGGTGGTTCTGTATGCAGTTTTAGGACGTCATCAATAAATAATTTGAAGTGGGACTCACCTATTCTGATGGTCGGCTGGCTTTGCCATGGTGAACTCCTTAGCATGCACGTTGAGCTTGTTGGCCGGTCCTGCGCCTGCGCCGGCCGCCGGAGACGCCACGCCGTCTGTGCGGACACCTGGCGGTCAGGGGCGCTCGTCAAGAGAAGAGGGTGATAGTGATAGAAAAGAGTGAAATGTGGAAGATTTGATGATCAGTTTGACTAGTGACTTGATTAGGGCAGTTCTAGAATGGTGGAAAGATGAAAGAAATGAAATGTAACATTAATTGATGTCTGATAAATCATTTTAGAACAAACGGTAAATGATGAAAGAAAAGAGTAGAGTAAACTATGAATTTTGTTTTATTTGTTTGTGGTGGCAACGTGCAATATGGTGTCAGACTTTGCCGCATCAGCCTTTAGTATCCGACTGCCTGTGACGACTGCGAGGTTAAGCCTAAGCCCATACGCAGTACATGCCTGCCTTCGAAGGACAAATTGGGCGATACTCCCCGTTTGACGATTTTCTTCACCGTCAGACATGATGTAAAAAATATATACTTAAAGCAATAGTGTTTTCAAGAATTAGGCAAAGGTATAGAAATCTAGTGAAGTCCCAACTATTGATGAAAAGAGAGGAAAAAACATCACCAAAATGGAAGATTATATTCAATCGAGAGGCGTGCTTTATGAGCTTGACTATTCCCAGCTTTGCAGCGTTGAAAAAGACGCAAAATTGATAAATAATAATGGTTTTTAAAAAGATTTGCTGACCATTCTCTTCAGCAAATAAATGACACCATTCTCAACTTGAGACAAACTAATTCATCGTAAAATAATTACGTTTGTTTTGACGATCTCTTTATTAGTAAGTATGTTTTTTTTAGAAACTACATAATTCTTACAGAGTAAGTAATCGTTTATATTTTGTACAAGAAAATATTTCGGAAGGTACAACGCCGGAAGCTTACGAATACCGCTGAATGAATAACGATGGAACCTAGCCAAGCTTCGAGCTCATGACGCGGAGGGAATATAAACATTTGAATACTTATTCTGAATTCAATGAGACTCGATATGTACCATAGTCGAGGTTATACCACATAAACAGACTGAGATAGGTAAATATTTTCAATCGGAGTTAGGCATGAGATATTGCAAGGCATTTCCAGAAATAAAAACAGCCCTCAAACTCAAATAAAAAAGATTTACGTAGGTATATAGATATTCAGAACTGAAGCAAAAGCAAAAAGAGATCTTTCAAGATAGAACCGTTGTGTTTTTTCTATTTATGTGGGAATAAGTTTTATTATTTCAACAAGCTTTGAGAGCTATCTTGTTAACGGGACCTCTTATTTTCTTCTTCCGCTTTCAATAGATTGCTAAACTACGTTTTAAAATTTGGGGTTCCGTTTTGGGTTCCTTGGTTCAAACATCATTCATAAATTTTGTATCTGAAATAACTATTACTTACGTATTTTCCAGGTTTTTTGTACTACTTAGAAGTGCTGTTCTATATTGTTCTGAGCTCGTTCACACGAATTGAAAGTTTAGCTAACTATAGAATGGAAAATTCGCTAACATCGAAACAATCGACTCGCTCGTCTCTTCAATCAGTTGCATAAGAACACGAAATGTGTAACGCTTTGCGAAAGAAGGATGACAGATCTAAGTAGAAGGTTGTAAAACTAGCAGAAGATGTTTGAAGCTTCGATCAAAAAACTGTTCTTATATCGAAATCTAAGATCGGGCTGAGCGATTTGCCTGGTCAGACGCAGGTTCAGGGACCGCGGAAGTACTCCATGACTGGGGCAAACTTCTTTGTTCACCCCTTCCTTTCTCCGGTCCGGCTTCCCCCGTCAATTTACAGCAGTATAAGACGACTAGGTGATGACTATACCCACCCAGTATCGTCTTTACCATAAGGGCACATGGGGCCCGTGCCCAGGGCACGATTTCTCTCACATTTATTCTCAAAACATTTTTGCCGGTAATAGTGAGCACCCGAGACGAAAATAAAAATTACATTTGTCTTAAAATTATATCGATTTTATTTAACCAAATTAAGGCAAAGTATAACTTTTTTAGAAGTTTATAATTTCCATAACATTTGACTTGATTTTGACTTATTTGGATTAGTTAGGATTGAATAAGACAAAAATGTTAGTATAATTCGCTTTCTTTACTTTCCAAAAGGGCCCCAAATTCTTTTGTGCCCAAGGGCCCCCGTATACTTTAAGATGGCCGTAAGAGATAGTGTAGAGATGACTAGGTCAATTAAATTATTAGTCAAATCTCTCCGACAATGTTTCTTACGTACAAGCCCGAAAAAACTAAGCTCTGTGAAGGATACCACAGACAAACCTTCTTTACCAGGTAGTAAAAATGGAGCGGGCGCAGTTTGATTTTAGGGGAGCCAAATGCGCAGCCAAATGGCTGCGCAGGTTTTAGCAGTGGACTGATGATGGTGGTCTAAACTGCACTACTTCAATCCAAGCTGCAGTAATAGGCTAATCGGGTAACCGAGATCAGCGCGCGTGCGCAACAAGTCATGCTTCACGGACGTGGCGCATTCAATCGCGGATGCAGAATGATTCGAGATAAAGATGCGCTGCATTAACTCTACCAACCTCTTAATTCAAGTAAGTCTGACCATGGCGTTGATTGAGCTTGGCAAAAAAGAGTAGTAATTAATAGATGAAATTCATGTTTTCCACAGTAATTTATGCCAAGAGAGAAGGTTTCGTTTCAAGACTTTTATGCCAAGCTATAAATTTTGATCGGTATTATTTCTTTTTTCAGCCATAACTGTACTGCTGTTGAGTGCTGTTGAGTAAAGGCCTTATTTGCCTCTTTGGAAAGATTTATTTTTCCAAATATATTTTAGTCTGATCACAATCTGATAATGACTCGTGTAATAAGCAGTTAATCGTCCTAGGATGGAGCAGCTGTTTAGTTACTATTGATTTGAAGGTACAAGTAGTCTCTCAAGTAGTTATTTTTGAAGAACCTTGCTGTGTGAATAAAATTGTTGGTGGTACTACCGCAACAACGCGTGAGAAAAAGGATGAAAACAATTTTAGACCCTGTCAAATTAAGACAAGATGGCAGCAATAGCAACCATATGACTATCAACAATGCAAAAATTATTAAACGACCGGTGCGCTTGGTGTAGAACATCTATTAAAGAGATTTTCAGTGGTTTCATTAAGCCTTGCACGTACTAACATAAAATGTAAATGGACCTGCACTTGTAGTAGCATCAGAGACCGGGGCCGGTGGCGCGGCCGCAGAGGCCGCCGTAACGGCCACCGTCACCGGAGGGGCAGCCGGCGTGATGGCCACCGGCGACACCGGAGCCGGTGCCACCGCCACCGGCTGAGATAACGACTGCTTCACGATACACCGCGACATTTTCACACAAAATCACATTCACCAATCCACCATTCGCGTCGCAAACAAACATAGCGCGCCGCGACAAACATCAGACTGTCGGCCCGTTCCAAATATGAAGATTTGTTTATTTTTAAAATTTGGCGCCATTTGAACTTAGTGACGTGCCCTAGCCAAGCAGTCAGTATTGATAATCGTGATTCATTTAAATGAATTGATTAGTTAATAGAGCGAACTATTTTGAGAATTGAAAGAAAACAGACACAAAAATTATCATGGTAGAGTCTCTACGTCGCTAGCATTAAAGAAATTAGATGTGAAAAAGGATATGAAACACATGCTGCAATATGCTGATAGACGTGATGCAAGTCCATAAAAATAAAAACTGATCAGAATGAAGTATAAAATAATGAACACGTAAGTTTACAAATACTAACCTGGTGGTCTGTAAATCTCAAGAGTTGGTTTCCCTTTTGCGTTGGTAAGAATCATACTCCGTCGTTTCCCATTGTTCGGAAACTGTAAAATAAAACGATTAATAAATCTTGCGGTAATCGAATCTTGAGGTATTTCTATTCTTTACAACGTTCTTGTTGTCATGATGAACTGCACGAACTGTAACGTTTTATTTTAAACTGCTATAAAATCTGGCGAGATGAGAAGAGCTAACAACATCATCGACTAATTTTAATCAAATTCTATGAATCAAGCATTTAGGCAAATTTTATTTGAGTACCTACTTTGAAATATAGAATGCATAATTGTAGCATCAAAACAAATAATAAATCGATTTAGGCATATTTGGGGATCCAAATTGATAGAAAGATAGATAGATTAACAACTCATTATTGTTCATACCAAAGAGCTCTATCTCTATACACACAAAAGAATTTAAAAAAAGAATAAACAAAAATAACAAAAAAAAAAAACTAAATAATTAGTACTCAAATCGAGTTTTTCCACGACTTTATATTTTTAATGTCGTACGTTTCACTTCCTTATTTATTTCATACAGGTTAACAAAAAAATACCTATATTATTATAAACCTTTTTACTAGCTTTTTACAGACTTTCAGTTCAGCCTTTTAAAACCGGTAGTCTTCAAAAAGTTCTTTATATTATGTACATATTTTTTGAAGCAGAACATGGAGTTTAATGGAATTTAGAAAGTTCCTTGTGAATCGCAGAAAATATAATAAAAGTTTTGAGTTTTTGGCGCCAAGCCGCCAACGTAAAAAATATGTCTTCGTGGTCTTCATGTTGTGAGGTTTCATCACATAAATGCCCATTATAAAATTAAGTAACGATTCACGCCTTGTAGGATATAGCTCTCGATTCACGCCGTCCGTAGCTTAGGTTAGCGTTTTTTATAAATCTAAAATGTGTAAGAATTTAGTCTCATACTATCTTTTGTAAAGCTATAAGGCCTAAAAGTGGTTACTGACTTGATACATTTGCTAGTAATGTACCATTTGAGGCGACTTTGTTATTATTACCTACAGTTGCAATACAGCTACGCGGCGAACGCTTGCTTTGAGCGCTCTGCTCAAGTGTGCTCCATCCATACAATAACGACGCATTCTCCTTCTTCGAAGCAGTCCTTTACTAAAAGTACGTAGGTACTTACTTACTGACTTGAAAGTAACATTCAATGGGATTCAAGAAAAAAACATCAGTTTATTGGTCTCGGATCGATGCACTGACTGCTGTAATGCTCGGATTGTAACGCGATACATTACACCGAAATGTTACAAGTCAACAAGCACCGATGTCGACGAGGAGTCAGTAGAGTTGGCGTAGAATAGAACTTTGTTCGAAGGCGTAGAGCCTGGTTTGTGATTTGTTCCACTTCGCATAAAGACGTGTCGGTTCGGTGAGAAGGCTTGTGATTTGGTTATTGTAAGAATGTTGATATTTATGAGAATATTTGTATATTGCTGTAATGAAAAACTCGGGTCAAGTGCGTGTCGAACTCGCGACCCGAGGGTTCTGTAGTCGTACACAACATTATTGTGATTACCAAAGTAAATGTTTTCTTTGTTTTATTTCGGAATCCTAAGTGGAAGCTGGCTCGCTGCTAGCTAGCTGACTTTTGATCAGCTTTTATTATTTGTTGTTATTTATTAACGTTTGCACTACAATTTTACCAAGTTTGAAGTATCTATCTATTTCGTTTTTACAAATAGTAGCACAAAACAAAAAGAAACTCACCTGGTTATGATGCATGTTGTGATGGGACTGCGGGCGTATGAAGCTGCGTTCCCTCATGATGACTCCAGGAGACGCAAAGTCTTGCATCCTGTAACTTCTCTGCAGCTCGTTGCCGCCCACTCCGATTTGAGTTTGCATCTTGAATGTCTTCTTAGTGATCGTTTATCAACGAAATAGCTTTTAAATAGTGTTCTTGTAGAACTTTTCTCTGTTTTTATATAAGTACTTAGGGTTTTATTTTCTCTTTGGCAGTGCACTCTGACATCCAGTGAAATATTTATGTATTCTTAGATTCTCTGTCAAGATTTATTATAGTGGATTATTTTATGTACTCACTATTATTAACAAGATTCAATACCAAAATAAATACACTAGATAAATGACTAGTATTATAGTTACGTTACGCAATGTCACACCTACTTTTGATTATTTAACACTTTTGTATTTACAAAATTTTACAAAAACAATGTCTTATGAACGGGCAATATAATCTAAAATGCAATTATATAACAGCAAAGCAGTTATAGTAGGTAATAATTATTATTGATCACAATGTTATGTAATTGTGACGTCACGTTAGAGATCACTTTTAATCCAATTTATATATGCATATATAAATTTAATTTTATATTAGAACCCTTCTGTCGTGGCCACTGATAGAGGGTGATATTCGAGTTTTTTTTTTCGTTTTTAAATAGAGACTATAAGAGCAGTGCAGCTGTATAATATTCCTGACAGTCACCGAGCGATTTTTACAATTTTTCGAGGGGCTAAGAATAGTCTTCTACAGCGCCAATCTCGAATCGTTTTTCGGAGGGGTTCACGGAACCCCAAATCTGAAACAAGCAAAAATATTCATTAAGAAAACCATTCTATTGTTACTTTCGACCCTTATTCGTCATTAAAAAAACTACTTTTCTACTCTGATGAGCATAGAGAAATTAAATACTACGTTTTATTATATATAAATAATATATATTACCATGTTTTAAATACAGTACCTATTAACTTTAGGTAAGGAAATCTAATTTAACAACCAGAATAGAACAATTTGTCGGTTTCCTTGTTCTCTCAATAGCAAGGCTTCTCAATAGGCGTAATCGAACATTCTGGTATTTACAGTTCTATTATCATTAAACGGATATTTACTGTGATTATGTCGTGAATCGAACCCCCGATATTAAAGCGCAGTTGCATGCACCATATTCACAACAAGATCACGGTAAATATCCTGTAAATAATTATAGAACTGTGATTAACAACTGATAGTTTAAAACAGAGTTTGTATCCCAATAAATAAAATAAATCTAAGTGCAAATAAACAAGTCGATCTCACTACACGTGGTTCTAAAGATACAGAACTTTAACCTCGGACCGGTTTCACGAAACATTGCGCTGGTAAAAAAAGAGACCACCAATTACGCCGGAGTTACATACACAATATTACGTAGCCGGGGCCTATTGGATCACGTTGTCTATTAGGTATTTTTTTTATTCGTCTCATAGTCAGTACCGTAAGTATCTATATAGTTTTTTTTTGCGTTTGACCGCTGATGTTCAGGGAAGACTCGGGCGGCGGTGTGATGGATCACGCTTGCCTAAAAGAAACCGCGACTCACTAGCGGCTTGAAGACGTTTACCCCTAGATTTATCTATGGGGAAAAGCTCGAAAAGTTCATTCCGCTGCGTTTCGCACAATTAAATCAACCGTGAAACTATGTCGCTTTTTCGAGCTTCTGACCGTCCTACTGTACTTATACTAGAATGGGCAGGGGGAGACAGACCATGCAGTTCCGCAATTGCAGATTAGCAACATTGCGAATTTGCGATGTTCTGGCCTTTGGAGCTTAGTATGAACAAGGAAGTCGTTGTTGGGGAGGGAGGGATTCTCTTGGCACGCAAAAATGAAGCTACCGCTACGCCAGTAACGAATAGATAAGTAGGTACTCCTCAGTAAAAGTCCCTTACTGGAAGGGGCTGCCATAATTCCCACGCTTATATGGCAGTCGACTTGGGGGTTGCAGAATGCTCACTACCATTAACCGAGACCGTCACCGACCGATTAACTGCCCGTCCTCCGCCGGTGGTTCTGGATGCAGTTTTATGATATACCCTTAAGTATCATTCATTAGCATCCCCCTGCTGGGCAGGCCATATCACCCGGTTAGCTAGAGGCCTATAAGAGATAATAGCACTATTTAGGACGTATTCCGATAGCTCCAATTGACTTAGCCAGTCGGCTGATTTCCATTCCAAGCTACTCGTAGGTCCGTACACCATCTACTACTATGTCAATTCACGACTCAGTTGGAGTTCATTTATATGGTTTTATGGTTCAGGTTACGAGCTTGTACCAATTAGTTCTTTGGATTTATGTATGGATGTTCATACCACTGACTTTTCTGCGTAGAAAATATTGCTAGGAAACCTGCATACGTCCGGGAATTACGTAAGCCTCTCAACCAAGTCTTTATCCAAATTTCAATCACATTTCTTACACTAAATCTATTGAAATTAGGATTTTTTATTGGACAGTTCAGCTCTAGATTCCTCAACAATAGACTCGTATTTCTCTTGCTGAAATGTCATTACGGAAGATTTATCCCGCAATAGCCACGCTTCATCAACTTTATACCTAACCGCGTGAGGCGATAACGCTACACTATCCACAGGTAAAAATAAACTGAAAACAAGAGCGTTGACCCTTGGAATCGGAACGTCTGAAGCGTAGAAAGCAACTTTATCACGACTGACACGACTGAAATTACACAAATGTTTTGTAATACCTATAATGACCGGTTTTCATCTGGATAGGTAACTTATACCGTCGCCTTGGTGGTGAAGAGAGTCGCCCACACATTACAAGTTTCGAGATATAGACCAATTAAGTAGAACGATTATACAAAAAATAATAATTTGTCAATAACTTCCAAACCGTAAGTTACATTTTAATAAGATTGGTGTCGCAATAGCGAAATATGAGTCTTGTTTATTATTAATAATAACAAACAAGACTCTGTTTATTATTAATAATAATAATAAACAAGATACAAAAAGCAGTGGTCCTTGTCACGGCACGTATTATCAGGAGGTTCCTCACTCTGCAGCCCTAAGCACCGGCAGCTTGAGCCCTGCCCCGCTGCTGGCAGCACCCTAGTTTTTAAGTTTTTTATAATATTTATAATTTTTGTATTTATATTGTAAAAAACTAAAAAAAAATAGAAATTGAATAAATGTATAATGATAATAGTTTATTTCGGAAAACAGATTCATATTTAAATAAAATAAAAAACCTTAATGATTATGTAGACAAAAGCATCGGTCAAATATGGTCATAATCGCATTACCAGAATTAGAGAGTGTAGATCTAAATCTTGCAATGCGATGTCTAATCACTAATCAGTGTATCGAGAGCCGGCACGCGAGCCTCCGCGAACATCCCGGAAGCGCTGCTCCACCGCGGGAGACGAAACATTCTGCGGAACGCGTCATTTTACTGCACTTTAAACGTACGATAACTTTCCACCTTGTAGCTAGACCACAACTGAGGAGTATAAAGTGCAGTGCAATAAGTCTTAAAAAGCCTAATTTTCGCCTCACGCGAGCAGCCACTGAACTTTCTTTCGAGTTGGCTCTAACAGCAAGTGATTGTCTCTCTCTATCTAAGTCATGGTCGTCCACAAGTTATTAGTTAAATAAAAAAGAATGTAATTTAACTGGTGTAAAATCATTGTTTTGCGCTTAGCTCTCTTCACCACCAAAGCGACGATAATTATGTAGCAATAGCGTTTATAGTGTAGGGTTAGTAGGCTAGATGACTGGTTTTTTTGTATTGTCCTATTCAAATGTGGCCCATAAATATAGCTGATTAATGAACAGAAAATTAAAATCTGATCAAAAATAAGCAACTTATAAGCATTTTAATATCATGCTAGACAGAGAGGCGAAACAGCAAATCGTGACGTCACTTGTCAGGACGCCATATAAATTATATTCTGACAAGTAAGGCGTGACGTCATTTTTTGTTTTGTGGGAAAGGGACAGAGTTGTCTCTAACAAAAACTTTAAACGCTCATATATCAGAACATTATTAACCGATTTAAATATATTTTTTAATTACTATACTATATTTAATATGAAAACTGACGTGGTTTTGACACATTTTTGTTAGGGAGGGAAGTTAGGGAGGCCATAGAGATTAGCAAGCGCCCTAACTTCAATAGAGACGGGGGATGGAATCTGCCACCGACTTGGAGACCCTGTCTTCATGGGGCCCGCGAGGGTGGACGCGTATCTGAAGGCGACGTGGTGAGCTCCGCGTGCTGGAATATTCCCGACACCGCACGAGAAGATTCCAGGGATGAAGAGCTCCAGAGAGCGCCGGCGCAGCACGACACTCTACCCGCCCCCACCCCCTCACCCGCAGAGCAACCGCTGTCATCGCGCGCGCGACGCGCAGCGGCCCGCAGTGCTAAGCAGGACGCAGCTGCACGCGCGTCGGGCTCTGTTTTCACTCTTTGAAAAAGGCCACCGGATGTGATCGAAACTATAGTCGGAGTATCCGATTTAATTAAACGTGAGTATTCCCGTATGAATAAAACAAAAATACTATATTTACTTAAATTCTTCATCAAAGCTATTGGTTTCAACGATTTAAACATCAGTCATCTAGCCTATTATACTTACAAAATATCCAACCCTTGTTTGACCTATAAAGCGTCTCTATGCAATTTCAGTTTCGAACGACACGTATAATAGTTTCCGTCGCCGACGTCCTGATTAGGTATTTGATAGTGTTTCATTACAATTTTACTCATAAACAATAGTTCTTCATCATCATCTTAGGTTTCATCAATACACAGCTAATAGGCTAAGGCTAACTTTGTGAGATATTTGCGTTGGTCACGCGCTAATAGTGTAGAGAAGAACAACTTGAATCATTTTCGAATACCTACGTAGGCAATAAGAATCTGAGACGTAAGTTTTTTTTATCTGGTTTTAGTTTAGCTTGGATTTCTATTTGCTTCGAAATAATATATATGACAAAAACAATATTATCTCAAACTTATATATATTTTCCTTTTATAATTAGTCTTATGTATTTGTATATTATGTTATCCACTTACCGCTCTCTCGTTGTGCGCCGTCTGTCGTTTTTCGTGCTCTGCACTCGAGACTCGTTCACTTTACTCGTATTTCACTGCAACAAGCAGAACAATTATCACCTCTTGAGACGAAACTTGGTATTCAGAGACAGATTGACAGAGGCGGATCTTCTCAGGCCAACTATAGGTCCGCCCTGGGGCGGTCATTATATTAGGGGCGGCCTAAAACGAAACGGCAAATGATGTTGACAAGAAATTACACAAGAAGACAAAGATTGCTATATAGTCCACCTTTGGGTATTGAACACCATTCGCCAGCAGGTATCGCATGGTAAAGCGGAGGGCAAAACCTAAACCGGAGATGAAAATTATATAGGAGAAGCTCATATATACGCGTATACTGCGCAAGTCGTGGTAGCCTTCGTGCAAAGAGACGCGTCGAATGGTAACATTATTAGTTCCATCCCGTGCCCATACCAATGAGTTATTTGGAATTTAGCACGGATTTTTAAAATTCATACCACTGGCTTTTCAGTGAAAAACATCGTGAAGGAACTTGCATATGTCCGGAGAAGATATTCAATAGAATAACCTCGATGGCCCAGTTACGGGTTGGTGGATTCACATACGAATTTCTTCCAATCCGCCATAGAGAATCTTCTCGAGAAGAACGCGCATGTTTCCTCACGATGATATTAGGTTATTGTGTAACTTATTATGTGACTTAAGATTGAATAAAACTTTCAAGAAAACACGCGAAAACCTCAGAACATCTACAAAGGCGGAGCTACAGATGATATCATCATGTTTACTTGTACAATGATGCCTCACTCTGGTATAAAGAATAGGTATCTCCACTTACCACCAATTACAACCTAATCTCAGAATTATAAGGTGGGTATTCCCTCAGCAGATTGGTAAAGTCTTGAAGATTTATAAACGGTTAAAGTTGTAAGACAACTGAGTACATAGCACGTCTATATTGGTTCTAGGTGAGCGGGAGTCGAATCGATTATATCTAATGATGAATTTAATCGATTGAATACAATGGTTGGCGATATAACTTCGATGACAATGCTGTCTTCAATGCTCGATTTGGTCTCCACAAAGTGGGCGAGCCAGAAGTCATTATGATGGTTCTCTAAAGTTTCGTTGCGGTTATGACTATAAAACTCTCGATTCAGAATCGACAAATACAGTTTGACACCATTGTGAATTGTGATATTATTGCTAACTGAGAAACAGCAAATAAAAATTAAGTTTTTACCTGAGCAAGAGAAGATATTGTTATAAATGAATGCTTTGCATCGCAATGTCGCGCCGAATACAAATATTGAATAATATACGCTTTTTAAAAAAAAGTACATCCGACTTCAACTTCGAATACCTCTTTGATTATATGAGAGAGCTAGTTCCTCCGAGGAATACATGCATGGGTGACATCTTCATATTTTCTAGGAATTTTGATTATAAACTTAATTACTAATCCGATTTTGATAAAATGTATATGGGACTACCTCTGAAGTACGAGCCTAACAAACAAAAAAAGAATCAACAAAATCAGTTCATAATTGGCAGAGTAATCGCGTAACAAACAATAAAACATACAGTCGAATTGAGAACCTCCTTTTTTCAAGTCGGTTGAAAAGCATTCGTTTCGGCGGTTTTGCACCACAAATAAAATGGATCACTTTTACGAACGTAAATACGAAAATAAAAGCCCGGAATATAAAGTCGGACAAAAAAAGAAAAAAAAAACGGTTTCTCCGTTTGGGCGCAGTCACAGACAGATAGACAGATACACATAATAATTATGTTAACTTACAACACCCCTGTTTACGTCGGGGAAAAGTGCCCCGACAACAGCGAACATCCACAATTTATAGACGAAGGAACTTTCAAAAATGATCTCAGTTTTCAATGTGCGCCTTTACATTTCAGTGACCCATATTCTACTGCTCAGTGATCCCTGATTGAATAATAAAAATAATATCACACGTAATGCTGTATGTAGCAGTGTTGCTGTAGTTCATTCTATTAATAGTAATGTAGGTATTCTGCGCAGTAGCGACCCATTGCTAGACTTGATTTGAAGGTCCGATGACTCATGTTTGAATTAGCTTAAAAGAATGCTTCTGCTATGTAGAAAAAATACAAAATAGTAGATTTGCTTATGTCATTACGTCGAAATAAATGAAACCAATTGGCTAAACAAACATTTAAAATTTCTAAAACCTGAAACTACAGAGGCTAGATGACTGGTTTTTTTTTATTGTCCTATTATAATGTGGCCCGTAAATATAGCTGATTAATGAAAATAATATGAAAATCTGATCAAAAATAAGCAAGTTATAAGCATTTTAATATCATGCTAGACAGAGAGGCGAAACAGCAAATCGTGACGTCACTTCTCAGTACGCCATATAAATTCTATTCTGACAAGTAAGGTGTGACGTAATTTTTTGTTTTGTGGGAAAGGGACAGAGGTGCCTCTAACAAAAACTTTAAACGCTTATATATCAGAACATTACTAACCGATTTTAATATTTTTTTCAATAAACATACTATATTTACTTAAATTCTTCATCAAAGCTATTGGTTTCAACGATTTAAACATCAGTCATCTACCCTTGCATGGAACAGGATTTAAACGCTTGGACTTTAATCAACTTTGTATATAAATACACAAACCACTGTTTTAAACGGTTGTTCATTACATGTCTATGAGTATTTACGGGGCATTTACCATGTTCTATTGTGAAAAGAGCTTCCGATATTTCGGTGCAGTTGCATGAACCATGATCACGGGCGGACTCAATAACGAGAGCTTGTTTCACAACAATATCACGGTGAATGTTCTGTAAGACACACATCATCACAATTAGTCCATTGTTGAACATATCCCAAGTCAACCCACGTGCGTTTCGGTGGTTTAGGACCACAAATAAAAAACACTTCTAGAAATGACTATTTCTTAAAATGACCACTCCTTGAAATAACCACATTTTAAAATGACCATTTCCTGAAACGACCTCTTTTTAAAACGAATCAAATTTTTGTCTGCTATAAACAAATGCATCACAACAATAACAAAACAGCGCTGTCTCTTTCTATGTTCTCCCATTTTATTTGTTACTTTCACGTGATTTTTGAATTACGTGAATTGAAAGTCAAGAGAGCAGGCTCATACAATCGTGCAAAAGTATTATTTTTTAAGTATCTTAATTCGTGTTACTTAGGTGGTACATTTTGTGGAAAAATGCGAGAAAAAGAAAATTGTCGTTCGCGGATACTAGGCGACGAGTACCTTGTACGAATTAGTATGATGTGCTAGTAAATAATTGAGTTAAGTATATTCATTTTCTTTATGAGATGAATGTTGTCGATTTCTCAAAATCTTATAAGACATAATCGAACTCACATTGTAGTAGGTAATAGAACTGGTTAAAATAAATACTATTATTCAATTTCTGGAATATTCATATATTTCATATCTATTACTTACCAACAGATTTTTATGTGGAAAACAGAATGTCAATAGATGCAGCTGTTGCCATATTACGGAAAGGTGTTCCTCAAGGTTCCGTAATTGGGCCTCAGTTGTTTGTTATCCTAACATTTAAATTATTACCACAGACGTTTGTTTATACCTTGTTATATTAATATTCTTGTTAAACTGTTATAGAAGTTTGAATGTTTTGAATTCCTCCTTATCTCAAGTCAAGGACATTTGCAAAAGTTGTAAGTTGCTATCAATCGTGGTAAATGGTATGTTGAATGTTTTCACAGCTTTGGCAATTGCAACATGTGTGATAAATACAGCTAGTGCTTTTTTTTTAAAACAAAGATACAAAATAAAGGTATTTTGTAAAAGGAATAGTAAGATAGGTTTTTTTAAAGTCTTTGCAGGTCAGCCTATTATTGTTTAATACCTCCTAATGCTACGGAAACCTATCGATGATAGTATATGCCAGGCCATTTACTTCTTTGCCAGCTTTGGTGCGTACTGTACGTACTGTACTATAGACAATCTACAGAATCTAGAGAACCTTCAAGTGAAGAAATATCGCATTATTTACACAGCTAAAAGTAGTCAAATAGAAACCGTGCAAGAGTTGCACCACGGGGCCTTGAATGCACTACACCTACTGTCCTGCATGTTTACTTGTTATGCAAATGTTGGGACTAATAGGTGCTATACGGACACCGCATTAGAAATGAAATTAGGGTTGTCGCAACATAAAGCTTAATATCTTTTTCAAAGTCAAGCTATGTATTATAAGCAAAAGTGGCCCTGTAACAGAACCTTGAGGAACACCTATCTGTAAATTCCGAAATGTTGGTGCCAGTTATAGATACATTTGTAATTAGGCAATAAGTATGGTAATTGATAGGCAAGTACAAACATTAGTATAGTAAAAAGGAATTTTGTTGGCGATCAATATAATGTTAATAAAATTTTGTCATTTGGAACCAACCCTAACAAGTATACCAAACGAACAATTCAACATGGCGGACGAGAAACTCACTCCTTTTTTGTAGCCCACGCTACGCCCGCGCGAATCGTGATTATGCCGTAGCATTTACTATTTATTCAATTAGCACCTCTATTTTAAATTTAATGTTAATAAATATTTCACCATGCATGGTATGATTTGTACATTTTGAAATGCAAACTTATCTACTGCACTAACGCCACTGACTAACGACCGTCACTGGCGGCAGTTGGGACAAAAACTTATACTGCCACCACTGCTGGCAGTTTCAGTGGAGGTCGTTGGGAGTAAACCACGCTGGACGGAGTCAAATAGCTTCCTTTGAGAAGTCAGATGTTTTTTTTAAATGAATCCTGACATTTGCGAATGAGAAAGGGCTGCCAACGAGATTTAAGCCTTAAATCTTCATCCGTTCACAATTCCAATTCAAGTACTTATGTAGGTACCTACTTGTTCCTACCAAAATACCTGCAGTATTATAAATACCTATTTGAACTGCGTTTGCTATTATTTACCTATAAGCTATGTTACGTTTGTACAAGTTGCTTGCATTTCCCAGACGCATAATTATCAAGTTTTATCCGCTAATTTTCGGCTGTGGTCACGCTTTGTTGGCTGTTAGGTATCTTGGCGGCCATCTTGCATTTTAGTTTGATGAATACGTTCGTTTCGTTTTAAATAATTTGCAACACTATTTTTTATGTCAAAAGTATTATATTTACAATTAAATTAATCAAATTCGTGAACATAATCATTTAATTGCACCTAACCCAATTCCCTAAACATCAAGATTTATCTACTTATGTCATATTCAAGGCCAAAACATTTAAGGCTTTCAGCACATAATAAATAATAGTACTACGTACTTTTAGGTCTATGCAATGTTCTAGACACTCAAGTACCTACCATAAAGTTCACTGAATGGCCATACCCTTCAAGAGTAGAGTAACGTCTCTATTATATCTGTACCTTCCATTGTCATTCTATATTAGTGAGTGTATAACATTATTTCATTGTTATTAATCAAATAGAGGCTTTTGTGTGTGTGTAGGGTGTAGGTACGCACCTTATACCTATTATAGCTCAGTTGGTAGCATGTCTGCCTTCAGAACTGTAGGGCGTGGGTTCGTTCCCCACCCAGGGCTGTTTTAGAGTTTGTTTGTGTCTGCGTGTAGTATGTATTCGTCGTCAGCCATAAAACGTCCACTGCTGGACGAAGGCCTCCTAATAAATAATAATAGAGGGGATAAATCCTTAATAGAGGGGTGTTGCCATAATCCCCACGCTTGGCAGGCGGCTTGGGGATCGCAGAATGGTCACCACCGTTAACCAAGAGGACGCTGCTGCCCGACCTGGGTATGTCTTTAAACTGCAACCAGACCCACCGGAGGACGGGGGGGGGGGGGGGATGTTACATACTTATAATACATACACCCCCTCCTCGAATTTCGAAAAATCCTTTCTTAGTATACCCCTCCGCATCGAGACGAATACACCCTCCAAATTTCAAGTCTGTACGGCCGGCGGTTTGGGCTGTGCGTTGTCTGTCAGTCAGTCAGGACAGAGCCTTTTATTATATTAGATTCTATGCATTTATTATTCTACTTCGCTCTTTCAACGACATCGTCATCAGAAACCTAGCACTTCCTTATGTCCTTCAGTTCTACGCCTGTCCAGTATCTTTTGTTTATGTTTAAGTTAATGTAACGAGATAAACCTTTGTTCAAGACCTAGTGGCTAGTGCTAGTGGCATTTGAAAAGAATTTCTTTCATCGTATGCCAATAAATAAGAATGCTGAAATCATCCACTGCGAAAGCCTCAGTGTCAACTATAAGTCGAAGGCATCACTACTGGTAATTCGCAAAAACGAGTGCCAGTGCAGTTGACCTCGACTAATCGAACAATCATCACCGTAATGTCGGCCTGTAGATTAACTTTAATAGTTAGGTAGGTACATCAGTCAACGTTTTTTCTTACTAACTCTCAGTTATTCTGTTGCTTGAGTTTCAGGGGTGAACGACCAGATTCAATGGCTTGCGCGCTGCCATTCCTCAGATATCTTTTTGTTACCTAACCTCAGTCAGCGCTAGCTGTAACATTGGCGCGTTTGAACCTAATTATTATGTACAGTGCACTGTTCATTGGTTATGGAATATCTTGAGGAACAGTTGCCATCTTGTATTTTTATTTCATGTTAGGTATAGCTGAAACCTGCAAAAAGGCTTCAACTCCTGCTTTCTTCCTCGCATCGCATACGGTTGCGAAATTTGGTCACTCACAAATTATGGTTTGGTCGGTCTCGTTTTGGTAATTGAGTTTCGTAACTAGCTACGATAGATGAATTATTTTTCATTATTTCGTGATAAATTATAAAACAAGTATTTTTTTGCCTTTTTGGTAACTGAGTTTAGCAATCAGCTACGATAGAGGAATTTCAGTTACATTTTCGTAATCAATATCACAGAAATAGGTATTATGTTGGAATACTGTCAATGAGCTTTGTAGAGAAGCATATTATTAGGAATCGAGAAACAATACGGAAAAAGAAATAGCTAGGTAGAGCCAATACAGGAGTTATTGATATACTCTCGAAGATAGATCAACAAAAACATATCACATGCTTCTGTTTATGGCAATACAATTATTTTTATTTTTTATCTCCCTTGTTAAAATGACGATGATCTGGCCAAAAGATGCGTAATGCCCAAGAAAAATCGAGAAAACTCTAACGGGACTCTAGAGAAGGCAAAATGCAAATGGAAAGATAAACTAAAATATGGGAAGATGAACTCAAACTTAGTACTACACAGGTCCAAACTGAAGGACAGTCGCTAGAGACAGAAAACTATGAAAGATGTTAGAGGAAACCTTTGCCAGGAGGCATATTGAACTCAGCGACATACAATGACATGAAAAGAGTTTAGGATAAAATAACTTATTTCTATATTTATAACTAGAAGTCCCCCGCGACTTCGTCCGCGTACGGAAAAAAATCGCTCCGCTCCCAAATACTCGTATCTTCCGTACCGCTGGGTTAATTACTAATTATTTTCTTCCCCATATTTACCACTTTGAATCATGCCGAGCAAAATTTTTCATTATGTAAATGTCCGAAAAATATTTTTATTTTTAAATGTACCTACAATTTAAAAAAAACTCTATAACATCAAAAACAGAGAACTTTCCATACAAATTATTTCATCCCCCATTTCACCCTCTTAATTCATCACTGTCAAAAAAATAAAAATAAAGTAACAACCTCAGAATGAAGAGAGAATGAAACTTTTGAAGAGTTGGAAAATAAAGTTATTAAGAAACTCTACCACAGTTAAATATTTTCCACGGAAATTAGTCAACTATGATTAAAGCAAGTGACTCAATGTGTTTAGAATAGTTTTCCATTTTTAATAAAACTCGGAGATCCAGTGCCAGATTTATATTTTTTATGAGTGTAGGCCACTTTATTTCCGCCGCCCCATGTACCTTTCTAAAATAATAGGGGCGGCAGAGTCCTCTGAAATCTGCCGGCCCTATACGGCCAATTGACAAATCCAGGACTGCAGAGACCAAAGCATCACACTAACTCTAAGACTACAGTCTCTGTCTCGTCAAGGGTTAATTCTTCAAGCAACACGAAGAGGTATCCAGCAGTTGTTTTGGCGCTATCATAAAATTCATGCTTGCATGGGTAAACGAACTGAAATCACGGCCAAGTCTAGCGTATCTTTGCTTACGGAAATGCCTCATTATGCGGTGACTGCGGTAAAACCTGACGTTTCAACCCCGCTATCTAGTAGGTAACTACATAGTATGTAAATCTGTTTACATATGCAATGTTGACATTCCCACGTTGTTAGAGTCGTCTATTAGCTCTGCCACAGGTGCCCCGGTTAGCTAATTGGATGCCTAGACTGACTATACACCTAGCGCTCAACTATTTGGGTTGCGAATTGCTTGGAAATTTTCTGGATATGATGAACATATTATAACGAATGGTAATTATTAACAAGCATTCACGGTTGGACGGTCCAATCTAAATCCATGATAATGAGCTTCGATTACATTTCGTCATCATCTTATTAAGCCTCAGTCCACTATGTACACTGTGCTTATGTATAGACATAAGCTATTCCAAGGCATGCCGCTCAGCCTGGCCTTCGGCTTCCCACTAACAGCTTCTACCAGCTGTCCAAAGTATACCGTCACTCCGTCTAGTCTCATGGCCTACGCTACGTTTGCCGATTCGCGGTTCCATCTAGAACACGTCTGGCGTTATTCAATGTAGGGGACGTTGTACCTTTTTGGTGTTCTCTAATAACTTCTAAAAAAATATTTTCTGATTGGTACCCATTTACCTAAGTATGTGCTAATACATCTTTTCTGTAGTACGAGCCTGTGTAAAATAAATATTTTCAAATTATTTTAATTAGGTATCGCTATCCATACTTTAAATAATGATGATTGGTGAGGCGGGAAAAGGCAAAATATAGTAGGTATGTTGTGGTATGTATGAGATAGAAGATACAATTAGTATGAGCTATCTATGATCAAAAAGGACTATCTAAAAACTTTCGGACTAATACTGATTAGCACAAAAAATGTTATTCTTAATAAGATTTTGTTTATTCCAGGGTTTTGACTCAATTAACCTTTCCCCGTCATCAGTGAGCCATGCCTACGCGGTATTTAGGCCACCAGAGCGCCATCTCCACTCGAGAAAATCTATTTTTTATCGCGCTCACTAATTACGAGAAATCTTATAGTAACACTGCACGCTGCACTTTCATTTCACTTATTCGGTTATTTTAGTCCGCGTTTATCGTTTTTCGTATGACGCACCGTGTTGCATCGAGACAGTGAAAAGTGTGGAAACGGCTCGTTCCTCGTCCGCAAATATAGTCTATAATTATGCGGGAAGGAAATTACAAATGAGAGCGAATTTGATTTTTATTGTGTTCGGTGGATTTTTGTTAAGACTTACCAGAATCTGGCGGTCGCGAGGTAGTGTGATGGCGGTGGTAGTGTCACGGTATTTTTGTTCGATCGCCGCTCGTCGCGTGCGCAGATTCCGGTCGTGTGGCGCCCGCCCGGGCGGAAAGCCGACTGGCGCGCCCCTCGATGTCGCGCCGACAGCGCGGCGTTTCATTCTCGAGTAGAACAGCTACACACAATATAATGCAGCTTATAACTAGACGTTTAACTTAACTCAATTATTAACTTAAAATTGTATTTTTAAGTAGGTATCATTAGTTTGTTATCTAGACCACAGAAAAGCGAAAGTCCTACATCTTTTCTTTCTTCGATGCTAGGGTCTAGACAAATAAAACTTAGGTTTTAGACAATACAATTTTTTTATATTAGCATATCAAGATTGAAAACATATTGGAAAAAAAAGTTTATTTCATGCAAGGCTTTTAGTGCAGCCGGTGATAAGGCGAGAAAGACGCTCGACTAATGGTGAGCGTCACCTGCGCCTGTAGCAGCTAAAGCCACTCAGTATCAGGTCCAAGCCCTGGACGGCACCATACACTGCGCTCTTGCAAATTCAAATGCAAATTCTGTATGTAACGTGTTAGAGGCCATTTAGAGGCACTGCGAACAACTTCAGGAGCTATTCTTCATTACGTTCGCAATGCGTTGCGATGCCACCGTGGCTGCAAGTCGGTTGTTGGAAAACGTAGGCGCGTTCCGCGCTCGTAATGAAGATGCACTTTATCGGCCAAACGCACAAATCACTTTTTTGTAGTGGTTGAACTCTTCTGCAGAGTCCGCCTGGGGAAGTACCACACCTTTGTCAGTTATTCAACCGCCTAGCAGGAGTGTGCAAGCATTACTGTGTTCCGGTTTGAAGGACAATGTTAACAGAGAAAGTACTGGGTATGAAGAGATCTAAACATCTAATATATATCTCAGGACGAGCGCAGTGCAGTGCGGCGCCGGACTGTGTTCGTAAGTTCACTGCTGCTGTTAGTGGCAGGCGTGACGCTTACCACCAGGCGAACGTCTTGCTCGTCTCGTCACTTGACAGTAAAAAAAAAACTCTTGCGCCAATGTATGTATATTGTATACACACATGTATGTGTACACGAACGCAGCAGGCGCTTACGCTATATTGTAGCTGTTTCTCTTCATGGTTTATCTAAAACGTTATTGGGTTTACGTTACAGCTAAAGAATAAGGTTTCAATCACAGAAAAGCGAAAGCCCTACTCTTAAGCCAACTACGGAAAGCTGGACACTTTTTCAACTTGTCTCCCATATAAGATACTACAGGCTGATTCAAACTTAATGGCGGCTGTGAACTAAGGCGCGAGACGCTGCGCAGTAGCAAAATTAGGCGTGCGGTGTGCGTACAATCGCAGTCTCGCTTGCAGCGCACTTCACAGCCGCCATTAAGTTTGAATCAGTCTGCACTCCCCATACACACCCCACACTTCATACCATAGTTCAGTTAGAGTTGAGCAGTCCAGTTGAACTATAGGTTTCCCTACGATTCAACTAATCCTAGTCAAGCATATCGGTCCAGCCGTGGCGAAACTTTTACCGTGATAACTGTAAAATAAAACGCAAAAATATCTCTCAACGTCATTTCATTTAACAAAATAAACCTATGGGACACTTCTTACAAACCGACCCGTTACATTTAGTGTTGTCGCTCAATGCATTGGATAATTTTTGGGAAATCTCGCTACGATTCAAACTACTGAGAGAGTTATAGACTTACAGTACAAAGACACGAAAGCTGATACCAGGGTAACCTGCACCCCTATTCAAAATGGCGTCGAAAAAAAAACTTCCCATTCGTGTTTCGTTTCCTCCGTCTTGGTCATCCTGAATGTAGATGAGTGGGACGGATAGTGTGGATCCGAACGGAAACCTTTTCGAAGGAGTTGTGATTAGGGGTGCTGATTGCCAAGGGCAAAACAACCAGTAATCACAAAACATTGACTGCCTTATAGCTCAGTTGGTAGCATGTCTGCCTTCAGAGCTGTAGGGCGTGGGTTCGATCCCCACCCAGGACAAAAATGTATGTGACCAATATAGTTGTTTGTTCTATGTCAGGGTGTGAGAATGTATTAATAAAAAAAAAGGATTCTATTAGCTACTGGTTTCCATTGTACAAGCTTTGCTTAGTTTGGGGCTAGATGGCGCTGTGTGAAAAATGTCCAAAGATATTTATAGCTATTCAATAGAAAAAATGCCACTCGCCCGCAACAAACTGTATTGGACAACCAATTCAGGGTTGGCTCCATATGACCTCCTTTAAGCTTAGTACCATCGTTCCGCATAACGCTGCAAAATCCAACGTATTGAGCAACAACCAATTACATACTATTTATACATATTACACGTAAAATACACAATCAAGTGACAGCCACTATACATACACTTGTTCAGTTCTCCTTGCTTTGCTATACAAACAGCTCAACTCAACACGATAGTTCATCCCAGCCTTTCTCCTAACGTATTAATGCTACTAACACACAGAACATAGATTTTTGTTCTGTGTCTGGGTGGGTGTAGTATGTATTATAAGTATGTATGTATTTACAAAAAAAAGGGTATATTAGTAATCTATCAGCTATCTGGTTTCCATAGTACAAGCTTTGCTTAGTTTGATGCTAGATGGCGCTGTGTAAAATGTCCACCGTTATTTATTTTATTTATTATATCAAATAATATTATTACCGTCTTATGCATAAAACACTAAAAAGTATTTCAAACCTATTTTAGTTCAAAAGTGATTTGTCTTTTTCGATTCGGTTTCGAAATAAATTTGACACACAAAACGCTTTTTAACTAAAATACGTTTTAGCGTTTTATGCATTTGACGGTTCATGTGTAAGTTTATACGTTTGCTATTCAATCACGCAAAAACGGCTGAGCTGATTTGGAAGAATTTGTAAAGATAGCGTATACATTGAAATAGCACATGGTTACTATTATCTCAGTATTCGCGGGTGAAACCGCTGAGCACTGCTAGTTAGAGAATAATTAATACACACATTCGAGTGGAACTGTCTTTAGTTTAATCTCTTTGTAAAATATATTATTTCTGCCGTAAACTACGTTGATGTTTGTTCCGCATCTGGGTGATGAAAATTGATGATGAGTTATTTACAAAAAATAAGTATATAAGTATTCTATCAGTAATACGGTTCCCATAGTGCAAGCCTTGCTTATTTTGGGACTAGATGGCGCTGTGTGAAATGTCCACCCAACATTTTTATATATATCGCATTTATCCGTTTGACCACTTATACCAGGTATAAATGCATTACTCTGCACGTAAACCTAAAAATAAATTTTAGCTTCCAAAGCCGTAATTACATTAAAAACCTAACTTTTTTTTGCTTTTAATTTTTTAATTTTTTTTCTATACTGACGAAAAAATGTCCTTGTTTTAACGATACTTTTTCTGTGGCTGACGTAAATATAAGTAGATTGATTGAGATACCTGCACCCTTATCATGGACGTTCGTGATTCTGATTGCGAGCGTGCGCAAGCAGGAGGGCGCATGGCGCGAGTGGGTTGGTACGAGCAGGATGGCATGCTATCGCAATCGGAATCGCGAACGTCCATGATAAGGGTGCTGTTACAACGATGATAGAAACATAAATAGGTGATAGTACTCAAATAACTACAAAATCATGTGCATTATACAATGTGTAACAAAAAGGTTCAACAATACTGAAGGGTATGTGTGTACTAATTGTAATGAACAACTTTTACTATGGGGCCAACTTTGAAATCGCGAAAAAAAACAGCTGTTCCATACATTTTATCCAAGGTCAATGAGCTTTTTGTATGGAACAGCAGATTTTTTTTCCCGTTTTCAGGGTTGGCCCCATAGTAAAGGTTGTTTATGAATACATACATACCCTTTAGTATTGTTGACCCTTTTTGTTACACACCGTATACAAGAAATAGCATTGTACCCATTAAGTGGCTGCATTTAAAACATTAAAACAAAAGATGGGATGCACCTTTGTTGGATTGAACTGTTGTTAAGTATCAAATAATCCTTTTTATTTGTTAACTTACAATGGTTTATAAATACAATTATTCGCTAAAACTTGATCTGACAAAGGTAAAAGAATGCTTTGCGAAAAATTCCTTTAAAATCCCAATTTTTGGTAATGCAGTAAAATTCTGAATTCCCTGCAGTCCGCTTGACATACATGTATGTTTTCAACTAAACTATAGTATACAATTATCATATTAAATCTGTATTAATTAAACAATTACAAAACTCAGCAAGAGACATTGATTGATACGAGATTTCTGTTATAACTTAGATAAGCACATAAAACTCAAGGAACCGGCTAAAGTTAAATAATTATTTTAGTTGGCCTCTTTAAAACAACTAGGTAATTAATTAAACTTTGTCTAAGGAATGTCTAACTAAACAATATTAGGAAAAAGTCGCTAAAATCCTAATACATGTTAATAATAAATTAACAAGTAAATGTAGGTATTATAAACTAATTTTTGAGGTTTATTCATTGAGCTAATATCTAAAGAGTCACAATCTCTAAGTGAAAATTGACAAAAAACGTCCGAGTGCCGCTGTACATACCTATACGTGCATTATATAGTTCACAATTGCTCGAATTTAGACGTTATGTCGCTTGTATAGTGCTCAATGTATGCTTGAGCGCTTGTGTCTTATCGTAGTTCAAGTCGTTCAAAAAGTCGGCGCACTGTATGGCGTGCTCCGAGTTTTGGCGCGGTTTTTTTTTTGTACGTTTGTGGCTCTATTGTTATTAGATCAATGGGTTTATTCCATTTATAAGGTAGGTAACCTCAAAACGGATTTTGAAGTGTTATCAATTCGTTAATGCCAAACATGAAACAGATGCAGTGTAATTTATAATATAATATATTTAATAAAATACTTCGCTTCGGAAAAAAAATACGAAACATAATTTTGAGCCTATACGTTTTTTCTCACATGCGCTCCTTAAATTAGACTATTAACCTACAGGGGCCAATGTCCAATCAACCTACCGAATTCAATCTCAACTAAAACCCAACTTACTCCGATCTGCACCTTATTTTTCTATGAATAAAATCGAATTACTGTACCCAAGGGCGGATCCAGCATTAGCTTCTGGCCCTCCCAGAACACATGGACCATAGGCATAGTTCCCCCATAGTAGTATCCTATGCTGTCTTTGGGATCGCTTCTTTTTCAATGACTTACAAGAATAACTATAAAAATACTTTTAATAAAGATTAAATAATTATAAATTACATGTTTATATATGCAAAAAAAGAAACAAATATTATTAAAGCGGTATCTTCCAAATCTCCCAGTTCTTTGTTATACTTAAGCCGTTTGGTCACGTGCCCCTGTTCCCCACCCCTGGATCCGCCCTTGACTGTACCCATCCGCTCCGAGTTAGATTTTACTCTCAGAAAAAAGGATGGAAGTTGATGGACCTATTCGCAATACGATTTAACTCTGAAGCAAATTATCGGCCAGTCGGTCAATTTAAGACATAAGACAAATTAAGCAATGTTAAAACTAATATTTTTTTATTTCAATAGTATCTATGTGCTTATTAAATGCTGTACAAAGTTCTACATTACTCTATGGCATAGAGTCGATTCTATGCTATCTTTCCTGGGGCAGTTTACCTATGTTACAAATGAATAAATATCTAGTTATCTGTGCTATACATAAAGACATTAGCAATTAGTTTCGTTGGTAAACAGTAATACAATGGAACCGAGTCGCGAGTGAATCAGTTTCTTCTAGGCAATCGTGCTTCAACGTAGACTGTATCTTCGTTTAATATCAGGCGAGACGGCAGTCAAATGCAAGCTTGTGTCATATAAAAAACGAATTCTCATGGTTATTTGCTAAAATAAGCTCAATTTCCCAGAACTAAAACGTGTAGTTTAGAAAAAAACACTATTGTCTTTTCTTTAATTGATAGGGTGAAACTAAAAAATAATATCCGCTAGTTAATTAGTTCTAAAAAAACCTACGTGGTGGATAATGGTACAACAGAATTGCCAGTATTTAATAATCCCTAATATTTAGCTTATTAAAAATGTATTATTAACTTCTTTTTTTATACGTTCAAGTGACGAGACGAGCAATACGTTAACCTGGTGGTAAGCGTCACGCTTGCCACTAACAGAAGCAGTGTTCGAATTGTGAATTTGCGAACACAAACCTGCGCCGCACTGCACTGCGCTCGTCACCCTGAGATATTAGATGTTAAATCTCTTCATACCCAGTAAATTCTCTGGTAACATTGCCCTTCAAACAGCAGCACAGCAATGCTTGCACGCTACTGTTTGGCGTTTGAATAACTGGCAAAGGTCTGTAGTAGAGTCCTACCACTACAAAAACCACTGCTGGATATAATTATGCACGCCACTTAGGCCGACCTTCGGAGCACATAAATTATTTCACCAACTAAACTTATTGCACATGTTATTAAGATAAAATATTGTGTAATAGACATAAGGCATTCCATAAATTCTTCAAGAACTAAGCAAGTTATACTAAGGCCTATTTAAATAAAAGCGATATTTGTTTCCACTATAGGCTTTAGCAGCTAGAGAACACAGTGAGAGCAAACAAAAATAGGGATTAGGGATAAAGAATCCCTATTTTTGTTCACCCTTGCTTAGTTCTGTAGTTGCTAAAGCCTATATCCATACATTCAAATGTTGATATTTCAAAAGCAAATTCGCATAATGTTTCATATTAGGCCTTAAAATTTTGCTTGCCTCTGTTCTGCATACAATCATTTATAAATTAATCCTTCTTCCTTCAAATCAGTTTCTCACGCAAATACAGGTATATAAAGGTAGGTACAGTTTGATACATTCTAGAAACTTACTTATAAAATTTCATTATCACGGTGTTATTTACATTTATTATTACGAATGAGTCGAGCCTTATTCAGAATACCGATCAGCTTGTTTTAGGCTAAATGTCCTCTCTCTTTTTTACACAATGACATATCATTCGTGAGAAAATGAGAAAGCACCCATAAACTAAAATGGCTTCTGGACGTTTGCAAATAAATTATTGGAATTGAATATTTAAAAAAAAAGGTATTATGATAAAGGGCCTCGTTTTTTTTTTCATACAAAAATATTGAAATGTTTTCTGCGGAATCTACTTGTTCTGTTTTAGCATGAAATGTATTATAGTTTTTGATAAAAATAATTTGTATATACATTATGAAAATCTGACCTCTGGGGACTTTACTTTATTTCATAATAATCAGATTTTCATACACACATACAAATTATTATTTTATGGGTATTTCAAGTTAAATGTTGTAATTCGTCATACTTGTTAGGCCCTGCTAGTTACTAATAAGTAATATCATATTTTTTCCAACAAATAGCTTTGAAATTAATTAGCTTGAAAAAAGTGTAGTAGAAGTTTTTAATCTTATTTAGAAATGTCCAGTAACTATGTTTTATGTAAAATGTGCCGTTATCCATATGTGATGAGTACCTTAGGACAATTAATCAAGTTTTAAAAAAAAAGGAGGTTCTCAATTCGACTATTGAAAGAGACCTTAAGAAAGCCCAATTGCCCAACCCAACAACCCAAGATCATGTCTTGGCGCAGAAAAGTGAGGAGAACCGACCCCAAATAATGGGATTCAGGGGAAGAAGAAGAAGAAGAGGTTCTCAATTCGACTATGTTTTTTTCATCACACTTGGTCATAAAGTGGATCTTATTACATCGGTTTTAGGCTCATAATCCAAGTATAGTGCTTTTTACTTTACAGTACAGCACTTGTGCTATAATAGGTATAACCCGGTAAAGTTAAGTTTGTACGTGACTGCAATTAGATGAATGTTTACGAAACATTCTTAATTTAACCGGGTAATACTTACAGTTTTTTTGTAATACCAGCAAAGAGTTTTTATGCAGCTGAAGTAACTGTCAACCTGAGCGCGCATTGCTGGTTTGGGCGCCATTTTCCGCTAATATTTGTTGACGTTTTCGCTGCGTGGTTGGTATTATCAAAAAAAGTTAATTTTTTCCTCGCAAGTGTGATAAAAACAGTTGTATGAAACCCTTGTGCTATGTTGGTCATTACACTCTCGGCTTCCTTATCGCGCTCGCCTGCATAATAGCACACTTGTATCATAATGTACTATTATTTCTATGTTTTATTACGCAAGTGCTCTGCCAATTATGAATACTTCAGAGGTGGTTTCTTATACATTTTATCGAAATTAGTTCAGTAAATTGGTTTTATAATCAAAATAACTGCAAAAAAGATGTCACCCAGGGCATTCGAAATTGAAGTCTGTTTTTTTTAAAGTATTTGTACTATGAAAACTGACGTGTTTCGACACATAATGTTGTTCTAATAATACAGGATTACTCACTTTTTCCGGATTCTCCGACACATCCAGTCATCTTTATCAAGGAGTGATTGCTAGCATGGGCACGCAGCCTCTGCTTGCTTCGCACTAAGTCAATGCACAGATTTGACACTATCAGAAAAAATACCACCCAAAAAACCGATTATGTTGTATGGGATTCGTTTTAATGATAATGAGCTTTCTCATTTCTCCGCGTTATTAATCTCACTGCCGAGAAAATGGCAGAGCTCATATCCAGAATAGACTTATCGAACATTTGTAAATAAATTTACAAACTCTACATACAATTAAACTAAGGTTACACAAACAACATCACTGTCAAAATGTCACATCACTCTAGTGTCGTCACTCTTTATCACTGTATCACTATCACTAGACGACGTCGCCGCCTGCCCCCTTCAATCATGTGTTAGAGGTGAGACCGAGCGCGGCCGAGAGCAGTCGGACCACGTTCTTCTGCTCGTTTGGATCTTTGTCTGAAACGGAAATTATGACATTTGTAATGACAATGCAAGGTTTTGCGAAACGATATTACTAGCCGAAAGGGACTAATTATATGAGTTTTTTTTGCATAGACTGAAATCTCAAAAAAATTTGCTGTGCCCACAGTTTTACCCGTATTGCGCTGAAAAGTGGTGATGTTTATGATACAATTAATGTGCCAGAGGTTCAGATGTGATCTTACATCAAGATCTGTTTGATCTTACAAAGTTAACAGACAAACGTACATACACATAGCTTCGCAAAAAAGTATTGAAAGGTAATTTTTTTTTCTCTTGGCAGTAATGTAGATAATCAGGTCAGTGTGTAAATTATTCATCCATCATCTTCATATTATAAGACGTACTACATGGTTGCTTAGTATTTAGAACTATTTGCGATAGTGGCGCTATCCATTATCCCTATCCATTTCTATAATTTTTCTGTCAAGCTATAATTTTGTTAAAATTTAAAATATTAGTATATATGTAGTAAAAAAAACTTTACTGAATAAAGGCAAGCATACCATCAGTGCCAGTGACGTGTTTCTCTAAGTTGAGTTTCTCCTGCGCGACTTGGTAGATGCCTTCCTCTATGGTGCCGGCGCTCAGCAGCCGGTAGATGGTCACGGGCCTGGTCTGACCCATCCGATGACATCTGGAATGAGATGGTTAAGTTTATACAGTCTGGGATAGCTACAAAGTAACCAATACAAAGTTGCTAGTCTATCGGTTTTTATCGGATACATTTCGGAGTTTGTGCTTAAGATCTGGAAGATCTTCTTCCCTGCCTATTCTACAATCGGACGGCTAGGGGTTCGAAAAAGCGATGGTTGATACACCAAAAACGCGAGAAAATATTAGTTTCCACTTTTATTGCGCGAACTGCTAAATAGTGGAATGCGCTTCCCGATTAGGTCTGTCCCGAGATATATAACCTGGGTGTCTACAAGTCGAGGTGAATCGGTTTCTTCTAGGCAAGAGAGATCCATCGTACCCCACCTTCGCTTGACTTCAGGCGAGTTAGCGGTCAAACGCAAGCCTATAGTCAAATTATAAAAAAGGCCGATAGGAATGGCCGTAAAAATATACAACTTAATACCAATTGAGATTCAAGAAATACGTTTTTATTGTCTTGTCTTGTGTACAAAATGTGTTTTTTTCTACAAATAAAATATTGTCTATTGTCTATAAATGGTAAATGATTTTGAATTTGCCAAATCACTAAAAGACACGTATTAATATTAAAAATTGGCTATTATACTCTTGATATATTTTTTAACGACAAAACCATTATAATATAATAAATCGGCCCGCTCCGCATGACATTGCCATACCCTTACAGGGTCACAGTTATAAAGTAACTACTATTAATAATGTGTGTTATCTAAGACCTGCACGTAACCTTTATAACTGCAATAAACAAATTTACTATTGAATATAACATTTTGTACGTTGGTATTATTATACTTACTAGAGTAAAGGTAGGTAGGGCAAAAGGTAGGTAACAGTAGTAGGTAGTAGGTAGGTATGCGTAGAGCTATTTAGGGAACTTCAGATACTGCCCTTGCCATGTGAGTTTATTTACCAGATAGCCCTATTCACCCATGTTAACCTAGAAACGTCCCAACGTAGGGGCGTTTACAGCACGTTAGCTTTACGAAGCAATAAAAAGAAAGACCAACTGATAACCCTGTCGCACCGTCTCGTCAAGTCGGAGAGGTCAGTGTATATTTTGGGGCCCGCGATCTACAACCGTATACCAGCTTCCATTCGGGATGCTCCTTCCACCGGGTGCTTCAAAACCAAGCTCAGAGCGTGGTTGCAAGAGAATTTGTTTTATGACATTGAAGCTTATTTTAAAATAAGAGATTATTAACATATTTTTTATAATTATTATTTCATTTTATTGTGACATACTTAATGAAATTTGACGTGTAACTTTGGTGTTATCAATAAACGATTTGTATTTGTATTTTGTATTTGTAACCTTTAGTTAAGTGAAATGTGGACTACAGATTATTAATTATTCATTTTATAGGACTCACCTATCCTCTGCTTGTTTGTCGTTGTAAGGGTTGAAGTCTATGTCGTGTATGATGACCGTGTCGGCCGCGGTGAGGTTGATCCCCAGGCCGCCCGCCTTCGTCGACAGGAGGAATATGAAGATGTCTTCTTCGTTGTAGAGGTTTATAAGATCTTGTCTGCAAAAAGACACTCATCCATTGAATACTCATCCTGAACATAACAATATTAAATTAAAAAAATAAAAACCTGTCTTGAGTTGTAGCTAAAGAGCAATCTCAAGTCACCAAGCATAAAAAAAAAACTAAATCACAATCGATTAATTCGTTTGGGAGGTACGCCATAGTCAGATAGATACACTTCATGTCTTATGATGGCACTTCATATCGCCTATGTTTGCTGAATAAAAGGGGACGCGTCTATGCAGCCTGCATACGTGCGTCCCTTTTTATTCGGCACGCAAATGCGTTGTGAGGCGCCATTATTATAAGAGCCGTACCGTACCTTTCAGTGACGGCGGTAGAGCCATGAAGGGTGTTTGTGCATGTGTTGCCGGCAGTGCCGTACCTTTCAGTGACGGCGGCAGAGCTATGAAGGGTGTTTGTGCATGTGTTGCCGGCAGTACCGTACCTTTCAGTGACGGCGGTAGAGCCATGAAGGGTGTTTGTACATGTGTTGCCGGCAGTACTGTACCTTTCAGTGACGGCGGTAGAGCCATGAAGGGTGTTTGTACATGTGTTGCCGGCAGTACCGTACCTTTCAGTGACGGCGGTAGAGCCATGAAGGGTGTTTGTGCATGTGTTGCCGGCAGTACCGTACCTTTCAGTGACGGTGGTAGAGCCATGAAGGGTGTTTATGCATGTGTTGCCGGCAGTACCATACCTTTCAGTGACGGCGGTGAAGCCGTGAAGGGTCTTTGTGCAGGTGTGTCGCTGAGAATATCGTATCTGTCAGTTACGCCTTACTGACACGCGGTTTAACGTAGAGCACCCGCAGATTCTGTTCTGTAATTCTACGCAGGTCAGGGTATAAGCCTCAGTACCTTTCAGTGACAGCGGTGGAGCCGTCGAGGCGCAGGTAGCGGTAGTGGCGCAGCTTCAGGTACGGCTCCAGGATGTCCAGCATCATGGTGAACTGGCTGAACAGCAGCACGCGGTGCCCCTCGGCCTTCAGCTGCGGCAGCATCGCGTCCAGCTTCGCGAACTTGCCCGAATCCAGGACTAGGGCGTCGGGGACCTTATGATTAGCTATGCACTGGGGAATATTAGATTTGAGAATCAAATAGCTTTTGGCACTGTTATAGGCAGACGTGATTCTTACGAACGTCTCACTCGTTTCGTTTCTACAAAACCTTTTCACGCTGTAACGCTCGGTTTTCGTATTCGTGGCTGTTTATAAATGCTAATAAATAGCTAATTAAGCTCATCAACGAATTTCAATGTTGAACTAAACAGTGTAAATAATATGATGCCTTGGTTTTGTTACACGCAGTTCTAGATACAATGGAGTGTCTCATCAATAATTGATACCATAAAGAAGTTGGTAATAGTACATTATGATACAAGTGTGCAATGTTGGTAATTACATCTGAAGCTTTATGCTTTGAGTGTAATGATCAATGCACACGCGTTTCGTACGACGTTGTTCACCGTACGTCATAAAACAGTCTTAAACATTACGTAATACATACTTGGTGATCGTTATTTTTTTACTTAAAATTTGGACTTTTATAGTCTGTTTTTTTAAAATTTGATTTATTACCTATACTCGTATTCATAATCAAACGGACTAAACTGACAGATTGAAATGTCACTTTTCAAAATAATGCTGCCTGCTCAAAAACCGTAGTGATGGATATTGTTAAGTTCATATCGTGCAAAAGAATTATTGAATAATTATTAAGTACCGTTAAACATTTAAAGTTCTGCCAGTGTAAGTGCAGGTAGAAAAGGGAAAACATATTGCTTTAAAAAGTTGTTCTGTAAATTGCTACGCGGAAATGTAACATTATTTTCATGATTTATATCCTTGGAAAGATTGAAATCGTACATTATCAGGAACTACACCTTTTACAAAGACTAATATAAATATATCTAAATAGTTCATTGGTGTGAAATCATTAAGTTTGTTAACATAACTTCATAAATTAATAAAAAGATTAAATTTCTTAACATATGTGAATAAACTGAATATTTTTATCCCAGCACTATTTAAATTATGCCAAAAAGTAGCAACACTCGAAATGTCAGTTTAGTCCGTTTAATTAAGAATCCGAGTATAGTAGCTTAAACTAGAACCAAATTACTTATTAGCTTAATTAAGCTAGATTGTAATGAACAAATGTAATGAAAGTGACAAGGGTTGTAAAGAACAACTTAAGAAAAAAAACTTACTGCATGCTCCAAAGCGAGCTGATGTATCTGAAAGTCCGACATGCACAAGAGATCTTGGAAGGCGTAGTGCTCGTTCTTCTCCTTGTAGTTGGGGTCCCTAGCGAGCCGGGCTGCGATTTTCTTCAGCTGCATGGGCTGGTAGTGGTAGCGCAGTAGGAGCGGGTGGTTGGCGAGCTTGCGCATGTCCATCATCATTGCCATGCCGTTCTGTTCTGTTGTCGAATGGATCTGAATGACAGGCAAATTGATAAATAAATATTTCTCACTAGCTGCGCCCCGCGGTTTAACTCGCGTGATGATGAAAAAATGTGGTGATGATGATTATAAAAAGTAGGCTATTTTGTTCTTGGGATGGGAATTATACTATCTCCATTCCAAGTTTTATCCAAATCCGTTTTGGCGTGAAGAAGTAACAAACATACACCTACAAACCGACAAACTTTCGCATTTCTAATATTAGTATGATATTGTGGTCGATTCTGGCTAAAGTAAAGTAAAAAACTAAAGTATTGCTGTCACTTTTTTACTAGGCATGTTAGCTAAGGATAGCAATACTTTAGTTAGTTTAAATCTGTCAACTAAAACCGCCAGAATCGACCATAATAAATTATTATAGTTTCGAAACTAATTATCAAGCTTAGAGGTGTGTTTTTACTAAAGCAGAGAGCAACTCAACAGAGCCGAGGTGCTAGAATCGATAACATGACATTGGTTAAATTAAAATGTATTTTTTTGTGATTGGTCGGTTGCTGCTTGTCTCCGCTCCATTCGCCTCGGCTCAGAGAAGAAACCACCCTAACTATCCACCTCCAACCACCAAGGTATTCCATCATCAGGTTAATGGCACCAATTGATTATATTCGTATCCTGATTACATTTTGGTTAATTTTCGCATCTCACAAGTAGGTTGAAATCGAATTCCAAGATTGTTTCCAATGTTATTTATATAAATTTTCCTCAATGATTTGAGCATATGTAAAATCTATGTTATCATAGTCATTAATCTGTCACCTTCATTGGAAGGTCTAAAGGCAAGGCGTGTCACTCGGGCGTCCAACACCCCCAACTAGGGAGAGACCCTCCAGAGACGGTGATGCACAGCATGGTGTTCCAGGTGCATCACTTGAGCCGAACGGGGGGGAGTATCTCCTCCCGAGGCGGGTTCGCTTAACGGCGGACGTTGGCGATGGCAGGGCTGCGGAGAATGCGAGAGCGGTCCCGCGGCTTTGCACCTGTGCCATCGCAGGAGGAACACCGTGGGGTTTTAGTCGGTAGTGGCGCCACTCTGGCGTTGAGCCCGACATCACCCATCTGTCCCCCCGGCGGATGGGTATGCGTACGTAAAGGCCAAACGAAAAAAAAAAAGGGGGCGTCACTCCGCAGTTTAGGTATGTTCGGGCGGCGCTCCGCTCCGAGAGGACAATGCAAGGCTGAGATCAGTGGCCGTCCGCACACTATCCTCGTCGCACGTAACTAAGCATACGTGATAGAAAGAGAGCGGTATATCTAAGTGAATATAGCGAGCGGTATCCAGCGCTGTGCGAGTTGAATTGCTACTTTATTGCCTAGTAGATAGAATCTTTATTTATTTCAATTCCTTTGCGGAGTTAGCATTATGTACGTAGTACTATTATTTATTCCGTGCTAAAGAGATGTTTCCATCCATTCTGAAGACTTCTTGAAGGACTTACCAGTCCATCAGTAGCCTTGAACCCAGCAATCAGATCTTCATACTGCCCCTTCTGTTTGGGAGACATGGACACCAGCTCTGTGTAGTTGGTCTTCTTTGGCAGGTCCTGGAGGACGTCCCTCTTCAGCCGGCGGAGCACGAACGGCTTCATGATGCGCTTGGCTTGCGTGATCTGGCTCTGTTCGAAGGCCGGCTCTTCCTCCTTCTTGTCGTCTTCATCTTTGTTGGCGGCAGATTTTGTCGTTTTCGCTTTCTGAGAACAAACATTTGTAGGATTATTTTTTGTTGTTGTCTTGAGCATGTGATCGGATTCACATTCTCCGTCTCAGTCATCCTGAATGTAGATGAATAAGAGGGATAGTGTGGAACCGAACGGAAACCTTTCCGATTGAGTTTGGAATAGGGGCACAGAAGTTCGCAATGCCAGTATTTTTGGGAGGGAATTTCTGGGAGTTTTGGCGGGAACACTCAATCATGTGGTTGCGTTCTATTATATTTCTTAAACATGTGTTTTTTCGCAAATTAATGATTAAAAATAGTGGTGTTTTATTCATTAATTATAAGAATTATATGCACGAGTGCGGGAAAGTGATATAATGTGGTGAAACATGTCTATTCGTGTTGTTTTCAAAACTCCGTGGAAGCTCATAGTAAAGTCGCCACAACTTTACTAGGGCATGACTTGGACTCGACTATGACTAATTTCGTGTGACTAACTGTGATTTTCATGACATATTTGACTTGATTATACTATTAAAACTTGAAAATTCATAAACCTGACACTGGCAAAATGCACAACATGCGATGCCAATAACTAAGAAAAAAAAACTGGCACTGCTACTGTTATGGGCAGGCGTGATGATAACCACCAGGCGAACGTCTCCTAAATTAAAATCGGTTCAGCTGTTTAGCTAAGAACACTCGATCAAGACACCTATCAGACAAAGAAATTAATAACCAAAATCTGTTCAGCCGTTTGGGAGTAACGTTGCCACAGATAGACAGACACACATACACAGATACATTTTGTAGTGGTAGGACTCTACTGCCGAGTCCGCCTGGGGACCTTTGCCAGTTATTCAATCGCCAAGCAGTAGTGTGCAAGCATTACTGTGTTCCGGTTTGAAGGGCAATGTTACCAGAGAAATTAGTGAGTATGAAGAGATTTAACATTTAATATCTCAGGGTGACGAGCGCAGTGCAGTCGTCGTCAGCCATAAAACGTCCACTGCTGGACGAAGGCCTCCCCCTTTATAGAGGGGTGTTGCCATAATCCCCACGCTTGGCAGGCGCAGTGCAGTGCGGCGCAGGATTGTGTTCGCTATATAGTTCACAATTCTGGCACTGCTACTATTAGTGGCAGGCGTGACGCTTACCACCAGGCGAACGTCTTGCTCGTCTCGTCACTTGAATGTATAAAAAAATAATATACACACTTCAAACTTACAACACCGAAGGGTGTTTTGGGGGAAAAAACCATCGATACGAAGAAGAAATAGAATCAGAGGTAAGTTGGTCGGTGCTGTATCAACAATACTCACAGAGTTCTTCTGGAACAGACTCTTGAGATCGTCCGTCTTCCCGGAGAACATATGCGGCATCACGAAGCACAGTAGCGACATCAGCTCGAGCAAGTTGTTCTGCAGCGGGGTACCGGTCAGGAGGAGTCGGTGTTTCGACTGCAAGGGAATATAGCCTTTAGAAGTCTAATTTAAAGTCTAAACTAAGTAGTAGTAACTAGTCTAGTCTAAGTTTTAAAGTCTAACGTCGTTCATCCAATTCTAATTATAGTGGAACCAAAGAAACCAAAAAAACGACACGTTGTAATTGAAATTCAAAAATAGTGGTACATCATAATAATATAAATTTATGGGCCACATTATAATAGGACAATTAAAAAAAAAACAGTCATCTAGCCTATTGTCCTATTAAAAGAAATATAGCTGATTAATGAAAAGAACATGAAAATCTGATCAAAAATAAGCAACTTATAAGCATTTTAATATCATGCTACAGAGAGAAGAAACAGCAAATCGTGACGTCACTTGTCAGGACGCCATATAAATTCTATTCTGACAAGTAAGGCGTGACGTCATTTTTTGTTTTGTGGGAAAGGGACAGAGTTGTCTGTAACAAAAACTTTAAACGCTCATATATCAGAAGATTATTAGCCGATTTAAATTATTTTTTCAATAAACATACTATATTTACTTAAATCATTCATCAAAGCTATTGGTCTCAACGATATAAACATCAGTCATCTACCCTATTATATGCTTTTTAAAGCGAGTTACCTTTATTTTGAGCAGGTTGTCGTACCGCTGCGTGGACATGTTCTTGAGCATGTGCGCCTCGTCGTAGATGACGTAGTGCATCGGCGTCACTCGGAACATCTTCCGCTCTTCAGGGCAGCTGCTTACCATCGTGTATCTACAACACATGGGCATATACCACGATATACCATGGAGGATAAGGAGTTGCGATGAGCGACTTGCAGCCGCAACTCCTATTTTGCGGACGGAGTGTGTGGCGTCACACTTATTTGCTCAGTCTGCTAACGTCCGCCACGCGTAACGGTCATTCATACTTACATATTAGACGTACGATTTTTAATGTTTTTACCCAGTAACAGTAAAAATTAAATAAGTTGCTCTGTTTCTTTATGATAAAATTATTGTTAGCGCGGCCACCAAGCGATATGGCGGAGCGCGACCAAACACCGGTGCGGGTGGATATGACGATAGAACTGAACGACGACTGACCTGAGTATTCCGGGCTGATGAGCAAAGCTGCGTTGTTGCGGTGTTCGGTCTTCGGGTCAGCGTGTCCTCGGCGGTTTAGTGGACTGTATAAATGGCGGTGTGACGGATTCACAGCGCGAGCGCGAGAAGCCGTAGGGAACGGCCTCTTTCGGGATTTGTATCCCGGGCAACGGCGGTACGATCGCTCGAGAGGACGATCGACCGAGGATCGCGGTGAGAAGCGGTGGTGCGGTTAAAATAGTTCGCACAATATGACACGCATCCGTCGCTGACAAGGGTCAACGGCAGACTGCTCGCGCGTGCGAGCAGTAAAACCCATCTAACCAAACGAACATAACAGAGACAGTCGTCGTTCATGGAAGATGAGGGTAGGAAAATAAGTTATATAGGAAAGAGAGGTAGCGTCACTGAGTGGCGCTAACAATTATTATTATAATTAATTAATAATTAATTATTAATTCATTATTTATTCACGGATCTTTTTCTTCCTCCCGGAAACCCTACACCTCCCGGCACGATCACGCGTCTTTCTATGGAATGATCCTTTGTTCACCTCTGCTTCTTTTACTCTGTGGGTGCAGTGTACTCACGTGGTGAGCACGACGTCGTACTTGTCGAGCCCGCGCGCGTACTCGATGCGCAGCTGCCGCCGCTCGTCCGGGTTGCCGTAGTACTTGCTCACGCGCAGGTCCGGGCTCCACCGGGACAGCTCCGTGCTCCAGTTGTCTGGGGGAGGCACGTACTGACATTAGAGGAGGTGGAATAATAAATCATAGAACTATAATGATTCTAGTAATAAATACATAGAAATTAAAAACACGACTTAACCAGTCGTGTTTTTGTGTGAAAGTGACTGACTAATTAAAATGTAAAAGCTTTGAAGTTTTTTTTTTCACATTTGAAAATGGCTTCGTACAGCGGTATTTTTGTTTAAATTGTACCCTATGTCACTCAGGATTATGTAAGGATTCTAACGATACTCCGTACATCCAAATCTGTTCAGGAATTTAGAAGTTATTGTGGAACAAAGCAACCTTGAAAAATTTACAATCCTTTTTTTGGGCAGTCGTGTAATACCACTAAAGAGAGAAGTGAATAGAACGGAAATGTGACGGGCCGCGCTAGCCGGCATTAAATGCAAATGCGCTTAATGACAATTCTACCAATATACATGTTTTACACTGAGAATACTCAAAAAAATAAATATTAAATAGATGCAGGAAACCAAACCACATTGCATCGTAATCATATCAATTTTAATCTGTTGCAAAATAGCATTTCGAGCGTTTTACTTCAAATGCGCGACCAATGATTGTCATTTTTTCGTCGAAGTTTCTAATAAATTTTCTGTGTAACTGGCGACAGCGGTTTTCCATACAATTGCATTACAAAATTGTTTTGACAGTCGTTCTACCTAAGAAGTAGGGCTTTCGCTTTTCTGTGTGTAATACAATGCAAAATTCCACATTTGTTCAGTGACGAAATCGAAACATTTGGTCGTACGACCGTTAGCTAATTAGGACGAGATCTTTAACCTACCAAGTGTGGAAGCAGGCACGACAACCAAATGCGTGCCCTTAGCCTGGTTGGTTTCCTTCAGGTGGGTGAGGAAAGCGATGACCTGCACCGTCTTCCCGAGCCCCATCTCATCAGCCAGGATGCCGGAGACTCCTTGCTTGTGCAGCACGGCCAGCCAGTTCAGACCCACCAGCTGGTACGGAGCCAGTTTTAGACTGAAACAAATATTGACTTATAACAATCATTGTTTGAAATTAACAAATTTTGTAGTGGAAGGACACTATCGCAGTCTGCCTGAGAAAGTACCACACGTAAGCCAAGTGTGCAAGCATTACTGTGTTTCGGTTTAAAGGGTTGTTACCAGAGAAATACCGGACCTGGGTATGTCCTAAAACTGCAACCAGACCCACCGGAGGACGGGCAGCAGCGTCCTCTAGGTTAACGGTGGTGAGCATTCTGCGATCCCCAAGCCGCCTGCCAAGCGTGGGGATTATGGCAACACCCCTCTATCAAGGCCTTCGTCCAGCAGTCATCATCATGTAACTTTTCGGGATCGCGATTCGGATACGAGTTGTCAAAAATAGACACTTGTCACTGTCACTGCCAAAACTCATTTGACCCTGCAGGGCAGGATGAAACGCCAAAAGACCGACGGATTTGCTTAACTTAATTAAGGAAATCAATGCATTCGTTCGATAACGATAGCGAGAGAAATCCCTCCGTGATACCGTGAAGCTGTGACAGTGACAAGTGACATTTATGACAAATCGCGATCCCGAACAGTTACATGATTAGCCTGCAGTCTTATTAATTGTCCACTGCCGGACTTAGCCCTACCCTCCAAGGGCGAAGGGGCCATTCAGCACGCTGGCCCAGTTGCGGATTGGTTTCTCCATTTAACTTCTTCTCTGGACGTATGCAGGTTTGCGCACGACGTTTTATTTCCACCGAAAAGCCAGAGTATCCGTACATAAACTCCAAAGAGCTCATTGGCACAGGCCTGGGTTTGGACGCGCGACCTCACGATTACAAGTCAAGCTGTTTCTCGATTAGGCTACCACGGCTAGCACGGTTATCACTAACGGCCTTACTACAAAACGCCGTTTAAACTTAGTCACCGTTTAAGACGCTCTGACAACTTCTCGCTGACGTGACAAGTCACGTGCGAGAACAAGACAGAGACGTTTAAGCAGTGACTAAGGTTTGAGCGGCGTTTTGTAGTAAGGCCGTAAATGTTGGTAGGTAACTAATTAGGAAATAAATTATGACGAAATTTGTTGATTAGTTTTTTCTATACTAACTAAAATACTGAGTCGACTTTACATCAGATCTCACAACTTTTTACGGTGAAAGGACTGTGTGCGAGACTTAATTATGGAATTATAATTTATTGGTATTGAAATAGGGTAACAAACCAGGCGGCTAGCGAAGCGGGTTGCGAGAGTCTGCCGGCGCCGGCAGCCACGGCAGACTCGAGCTGCTGCGCGAGCCCCACACACTTCTTCATCAGCCGCTGGATGTTGTTCCGGGTGGTCAGCAGCTCTTGCGTTGAGTTCAGCAGCTCCGTGCTCAGACCCTTGTTGGTGTTGAACTTTTCTACCTGCGACGATGGAAACATTTTTTTTTTTAAATACATGCGGATGTTTTGCATTCCCGCCAAATTTACTGTAGATATTATACTCTTTGTTATGAACAACTTTTACTATGGGGCCAACCCTGAAATCGCGAAAAACAGCTGTTCCATACATTTTGTCCAAGGTCAATGAACGTTTTGCATGGAACAGGTGATTTCTTTTTCACAAGTTCAGTGTTGGCCCCATATTAAAAGTTATTCATAACGATGAATATATCTACAGTGCGGCCAGCGAAAGAATGCAATCCTGACAGGTCGTGATCCAACGGACGGCATAACTTTGAAGTGGCGTTGAATTTAAGATTGACAAAAAAAAGGCCATACTAACGGATTTATCTTTAATAATAATACGCTTTAAAAAAAGAATACAACCGACTTTAACTTCGAATACCTGGATGACATCTTCATATTTTCTAGTAATTATGATTTAAAAACCTACTACTCGAACGATTTCGATAAAATTTATATGGGACCACCTCTGAAGTATTACCTATATACCAAACAAAAAAATAACCATCAAAATCAGTTCATAATTGGCGGAGTTATCGCGTAACATACATACAAAAAATTACATAAAGTCGAATTGAGAACCTCCTTTTTTGAAGGCGGTTGAAAATACTTGGTCCATCAAGACGAATGCAAAGAGGAAAAAACGTCATAGTAAGATCTCAATGAAAAACATGGAGACGCTTTTTCAATAGTTTTTTATTTTTTCTTTTGCTGGCCAGTTATCGCATATACTCGAAATCGAAACCGATGATTCCTACGAAAACCATAAAAAAATAAACCTTAAAAACCGTATAAACATTTTACCTAAAACTTCTGCTACGATTTAGTATCATATTGTACTAAATACTAGCAACCCTGTAGTATAACTCAGGAAGATGAATTCACACACTGACGTGAGTTTTTAATAGTTCCTGGCCATGGATACTAGTCCTTCAGCCGAATACATATTTCTTCATCGATCCTTCTTTCTGCAGTTAAATGAGTCGTAGTCACAGTCCAAGTCACACACAGTAAGTCACAGTCAAGTCCAATCATGCCCTAGTAAAGTCGTGGCAACTTTACTACAAGCTTCTTCGGAGTTTTGGAAACAACACGAAAAGACACGTTTCACTACATTATATCACTTGCCCACACTCTTGCTTGTAAATCAGCACTTAATGAATAAAACGCCACCATTTTTATGCATTAACACTCGAAAAAACACAAGTTTTGGAAAATAATACAATGCAGCGACATGATTTTCTCGCCTTCCCGCCAAAACTCCCCACTGACGTGATTATCTACAGTGTTACCACGAGAGAAAACATATGTTTCAAGACTTTTTTGACAAGCTATATAACAATAGACCATAGTATATTGAAAATACTCATTGGTGAGTACCAATTCTTTTTGAAAATGGTAAAAATATGCCAAAAAGCTTACCATATCTAGCCATCCTTTGAATGGCCTAAGTGCCATGATTGCTTCTGCCTTCTTCTGGGAGCACCCGCTCAGCAGTGATAACTCTGCCATGTTGCTGGTGTTTAGGAATTCAAATACTTTCTTCTTGTCGCCCAGGAGGTCATTTGTTATTTCATTGTCTGAATCGTCACTGAAATGGATATTTAACAACATTACAAAATTGGAAAAACCAAACCAGTATCATACTAAAGGTCATCAGACTACTTGCATTATTTTTATTTTCAACCGACTTCAATTCGATTGTATGTTTTTTTTTTGTGTGTATGTTACGCGATTACTCCGCCAATTATGAATCGATTTTTATGATTCTTTTTGTGATTAGTAGGTGATACTTCAGGGCGGTCCCATATGAATTTTATCGAAATCGGTCCAGTAGTTTGATTTTAAATCAATATAACTGGAAAATATGAGGATGCCATCCAGGTAGACAAAATTGAAGTAGTTTTTTTTTTAAAGCTTAGTTGGAATGGAGAGACAGGACAAGGGAGACGTTTGCCTGGTGGTAAGCGTCACGCCTGCCCAAAAAAGTTAGCAGTGCTAGAATTGTGAACTTGCGAATAAAATTCTGCGCCGCACTGCACTGCGCTGCGCTCATCACCCTGAGTTATTAGATGTCAAATCTCTACATGCCGTAAATTCGTAATTTCACTGGTAACATTTCCCTTCAAACCAAAACACATTAATGCTTGCACACTACTTGGCGATTGAATAACTGGCAAAGGTGTGGTACTTCCCCAGGCGGACTCTGCAATAGAGTCCTTCCACTACAGGTATATTTGTAAAGTAATAAAAACTTATTTTTATTCAAAATTGATAGGCCACCCTCTCACCTGATGGTATGTGGTGGTGTGGCTGATAGGTAGAGGATGTCAATTTACAAGAAATCTATGGACTTCAGCACATTGCTATTCTAGCATAATATGAGAAAATATTAGAGTTTGTATATGTAATACATATTTTTATAATATATTTAAGTTTTTTTTCTCCTATTATATTATTTTTTTCTCCAAAATTTGCCATAAAAAGATAAATTCTAAATTCTATAGATACAACTTATTCGTCATTATTTACTTATAGTCTGTAATCTAGTAGTTATAGTTTTGTTTTGGCATATCTAAATATCTAATGTATAGTTATACAGGAGAACCCACTGGTTCCCGACACGCAGACCTTGACTGGTTTGGGAGCCTATGGGTCATAATTTTGTGAAAAGATTTGTATGTTTTGTAATATCCTCTTTGAGAAGTGCAAGTCCAGTTTCATCCAAGATATATACTACTTGTGGTGGCTGAAAAGCATGACTTAACTTACCTATCATAAACCCTGTCGTCCTTCCCCTTACGAACGCCATAATCATCGTCTTCGCTGCCGCTACTGCCCCTCCTAGCCCGTCCCCCCTTGTTAATTACTCCAGGCGCTCGTTTCATCATCACTATCTTCTGAGGACCAGTGGACCCAGACACTATCCTCACCACTTGGTTATTAGAGGCCACGGGTCGTTGGGGTTGTGGCTGATGGCCAGAAGATCCTGGACTCGGTCTGTAGGTGGTGGACGAGCTTCCTCGGTCATTGGATTCTGGATCATGCTTGAGGAGCTCATCACGTGAACGCTCCTCGCTCCACCCATGTTTTACAAGTGTGTTTTTAACAAACTGTAAAAGAATATGAGTTTAAAACAGATAAAAAATAAAATATTATAAAAAAATTGTGCTTCACTGTGTTTAAAGGTCTCATCCACATCTTTCTAACTGTCTTTTTCCTGTAGAGAGTAGTGATGAATTTTAACAAACATGAATATGTGCGTTTAAAACAGATAAAACATAAAATATTATAATAAAATTGTGCTTCACTGTGTTTAAAGGTCTCATCCACATCTTTCTAGCTGTCTTTTTCCTGTAGAGAGTAGTGATGAATTTTAACAAACATTAATATGTGCGTTTAAAGCAGATAAAACATTAAATATTATAATTAAATTGTGCTTTACTGTGTTTAAAGGTCTCATCCACATCTTTCTAGCTGTCTTTTTCCTGTAGAGAGTAGTGATGAATTTTAACAAACATTAATATGTGCGTTTAAAGCAGATAAAACATTAAATATTATAATAAAATTGTGCTTCACTGTGTTTAAAGGTCTCATCCACATCTTTCTAACTGTATTTATCCTGTAGAGAGTAGTAATTAATTTTAACAAACATGTGTAAAATAAACAGAACCTCATCTCGAAATGATGATTATGTTAGTTGATTATTTTAAATGTAGGGTATAAGTGTACACCATTTATCATTTATTGTTGGTGATATACAGTCCCATGCAAATTTCTACTTAACTAAAGGTTTTTTGAATTAAACTTTCAGGCTGGTTTGGTTTTTATGAACTTTCAAAGTGGTTTAATGTAATAAAAAACTTTTTTGTCACTTAAATACTCAATAGAATAGAAGAATAAAATAGCCTTTATTGCTGATAAGATATTTAAAATTATTACATTCTATTAAGATTTAATCATGCTAAAAATTATTATATTTTAATTGCTAAAAAAATAATTGTGTCACTAATTTTCAAATTTAATTCTTATTTAAATTATACTATGACATAATATTAGCATAGTAATATCACTATTTTTTCATTAAAACTACATTAAGGTCACTGTCTTCGGGTAGGGTACCTAAAAAACTAGCGACTTTGTTGTGTCACTTATACACATGTTCAAATTTGTTTGATGTACATTCCATGTGAAATGTATACTATAAACAACTGTACTTACAATAGGTGACAGATCTGGGAACATCTCCACCATATTTCTGAATCTCCGTTCCTTCACAGCAGTTGGGATTTCACTTGGTGGGGTGGTAGGTGTGGGTGGAGGCACAGGCTTCTTCGGAGGAGTGGCGTCATCTGAATCGGAGCTCTGAATTCGTATCCGTTTGTATACTACAGGTCCATTTCTGACAACAACTTGGTTTGGTGCCAGCATTCTGATTTGTGCTTCTGTGGATATAAAATAGAATGATCAGAGCTAATACTAATATGTCCTATATCAGACCTTCTAATTCTAATCTGGGGTGGTAAGGCCTGCACTGACATCCCACTCGGGGTGTTTTGTGCATTCTCCCCTACTAGCCTACCCAAACCAGCTGAGATCCTTAAAATAACAAAGTGCGGCCTTAGTCTCTGACTTAATTTTTAAGCCCTATTTCCTGTCAAAATACTGAGAATAAGAAAAGTGATAGTTAGGCTTACAGTGGCCTGTAATGGTGCCCGTCATAAGGTGAAGGATCAACCTGTATAACTCAACACAGAAACAACTTAATCGGAAAGGTCAGATCGGGATCAGATTCACACTATCCGTCTCTATCATCCTGAATGTAGATGAATGGGACAGATAGTGTGAATCCGATCGGAAACCTTTCCAATTGAGTTATGAATACCTCTGCAGGTCTAAGTAGTTGGTTGGTTTACAATCTGTTGATCTATTTCATATATTTTGCAATTTTTTACTGTATGAAGATATAGCAGATTTTTTGTTTTGGTAAAAAACAAATGTGTTGATTTACATACCACTGCTACTTCTACATAATATTTTTTTCACCTACAGAGCTCTTGCAGACTTATTTATGTCTGACCTTGCATTGGACTCATGTTTACTGGTTCATGACCAAACTTTATAAACTTTTTTGTTGAACAACATAACAAAGCTATTCCCTATTTTCACACAGTAACAAGTGAAGTAAGGATATAACTAGCCTTATGATAGTAAAATTATGTTTCATGTGGTAGTTATTATTCTTAGGTATTTGGTTTTTGGTTTAGATAGGTAAGTGTAATGTGTATTTTTTCATGTGATGTAGTAACTGTGAATTTTAGAGCCTCGGGGTTTAAACTTATCTTGCCAACAAGACTAGTGTGATTTCAAATGTATTCAGGACAGGTTCAATTATAATTTGGATGTTAGTTCACTTCCAACTTATCCTGAATATTTACCACCTTCTAAAATAAAACTAGACTGGGTTATGTGTAGAACATAACATGGTTAAGTCACTCTTTCATCATTCTACCAATGACTTGAGGCAAGTTTGTATTTTTTATACAAAACGAGTGTTTTACATACAAAAACATTCAAAACTAGATGGTGATAAAAAGTAAACCTTGGACAACCCTTCAATCAACTACAGTAAAAATATTCCTTCGTCACGGTAGATGGAACACGTGTTAGATATGTATGTTGTGCATTTGCTGAATAAGTATTATTAGGCTACTTACGCGAATTAGAAGGAGAAGAAGTGACGGACACTGCCACCGGGCCATTAGCACCTTGAGGACCACCAGGTTTCTTCTGAAACCTATACTGCCTCAAGTAACTCAACACACTTGGACTCCTATCAGACATTTTCAGTGAAAATTTTCTCCACTCTGAAAATGTATTTACCAAATCACGTAAAAGTTCAATGTTAAACAATATTAAAAGTTTTAGAAAATTGTCACACCGTATCCGTATGCATACCACTGAACAACACTACGGCCATTTTTGTCGTTTTATCCGCGAGTTTGATGTTATAGAAGTGCACCAATCACAAATGAGCTTGAAACCAGCACGAACCATTCTAACCAATCGAGAGCACTAAAGACAATATTACCCAATAGTATGATTTTACAAATGCTGTCAGGAATCCAATGTTGCAAGTAGAAAAAAAGGTTATTTATTTCGGCCTTTTTACTCAAAATACTTCTGTCTTGTTGACAGTTGACAGCCTAGTTTTTTTTGTTTTTGGAATTGGCACGTTGTGCATTCTGCCAGAGTCAAGTATATGAACTTGCAATTTTATGTAGTATTATCAAGTCAAATATATCAAATCATAGTAAGTCACACGAAGTTAGTCAAAGTCGAGTCCAAGTCACGCCCTAGGAAAATTGTGGCGACTTTACTATGAGTTTTTACGGAGTTTTGAAAACAACACAAAAAGACATGTTTCACCACATTATATCACTTGCCCACACTCGTGCATGTAATTCAACACTCAATGAATAAAACACCACCATTTTTAATCATTAATTCGCGAAAAAACACAAGTTTATCATAAGTCTGGTACCGGGCTTTACCAGACCATGAAGCAGCTCCTGCAGCTCCTTACGGTCTCCACCGTCAGGCAGTTGGGGCAGGGGCAGGGCCTTCAATGCATATTGCAGCTGGCTGCTGTGATGTCAATGGGCTTGATGCAGTTTAGCAGTAATGTTGCAGTATTATGCTGTGACTAACGTAACGTCATGCTAAAAGCTAAAAGATTTTTTTATTACTGATGGAGATTACCGGTAACCTCACGACAAATCGGATCACCGCATCTCTATTCAATGCTGCCACACTAACGACCTAGCAGTTCGTTGATTCGTTCACCTTCATTCATTCAGTTCAGTACTGTCAAATTTTTAGGTGCGGCCATGTTGATCCGAAGTGAATAAAATTGAGATAATTTGCTTTTAGGGAAATAAAATTGACACAATATGCCCAAATGCGACCTCAAGACGAGATACATCCCGGCGACATTCGCATGGACACTACTTTTGGGCACGACATCCCTGTTTTTTTATTTTCCGTAAGTACACAATGTCGTCGATCAAGGAATATAATTCTCAATCTTGTTCTCAATTTTAGTTTGTCAACTTTCACACGAGCCTGTTGATTTGTTTCTATTAATATCTTGGGGCTGCACCCTTCTGTAGCTGTCCGTGCTTGTATCTTTCATGCGAGGTTTGCATCTTGACCTTCCGTATTCTAAGTACTGGCTACCTGTGGTTTGGTTGTGGTTTACCAAGTCGTCTGGATTTGCATGGAATCACATCACTCGCCACTGTGTGGGTACGCCTATCGAGTCATCAAAGCCTCTTCCCATGCAGTTACGTTACCAAATTTGAGGTAAACAAAAGAATAGTAAACTATTTAATGGCTCAATATTATTTTAGTGTTATTATTTACATTTACATACCCTATTTGAAATATACAGGTGCTTAAGGTCATATTTATGAGTGCTGTGTTTCTATTTTCAAATATTTTTTTGCGAGAGTACTATAGTTAAATCATAATTATAACCACTCCACCAGGCGACCATATGTTGAAAATGATGATGATCTATGATGCTCAGCAGTTGACGTGTTTTATTATCAGCCAGTTCAATATTTCATTTTCCTTGTATCATATTAGTTTTTAAAGGAAAATCAGTGAATGACTCAGTAGATAATATTTACCTATGAGCAAGTTTTTTAGATTGCTTATTTTCTAAACGCACCAGTCTGTTTCCGACACTGAAGAATGAAGTGAATAGAATGGAAATGTGACGGGCCACGCTAGCCGGCATTAAGTGCAAATGCGCTTGATGACAATTCTACCAATATACATATTTTGGATAGTGGAAAAGTGGATAACAGAACTCTTGAATGGATTCTTTTAAAGTGATGAGAGTCCATTAAATTCTGTCAAGTTCTTTTTATTGTTTTATGATATTTTTGTTATATATTTTGTAGTATTAAATGTGACGTTTGCAATTTTGTCAGTTAGTGTAACATTTAAAACAATTTTCACTTTTTCCCATTTAAATAGTATAATTAAAATTAAGTTAGTACTCATTATATGGTACAAGAAAAGTTAATTAGCACAAGCATGAAGATCGCTTATATAAAATAAAACTTTAATTCCTTGTAATTGGATTCATAAATAAGTAGAGAGATCTCAGGAGTAAGGCTGAGAGTGGCCGAGACAGATGTCATAGCAAGAAAGAGATCTATACCCAACAGTGGGCTAAGAACGGCTGTGATGAGGGTAACAATGAGATCTCACAATGAAATGGGCTACTGACTAGTGAGCTTTACAATCAGGTGAGTTAGGGGTCAAAGACAAGCCAATATTTTTTTTTTATCTGGTCTAGGTTATAATCACCATTGGCCTGTTTCCATCTACAAGAGATGATTTATGTAGCGTCCATCAGCACTCCTGGCTAAATAAGTCCATTCGGGAGCCACAAATGCAGGATATGTCTGTTTCTTCATTACTAAAGAGTCACAATCTCTAAGTGAAATCATTCAAAAAACGTCTGAGTGCTGTTGTACATACCTATACGGGCATTATATAGAATTTAGACATTATGTCGCTTGTATAGTGTTCAATGTGTTAAGCGCTTTTGTTTTATCATAGTTCAAGTCGTTCAAAAGTTGGCGCACTGCATAGCGTGCGCCGAGTTTTGGCGAGTACTTTTTTTTTTGCACGTTTGTGACTCTGTAGATAATAGCTCAATGACCTCTACTTACAATTAGATCCTTTTGTCAGAAAGACAAGTGAATAAGAATAGCCTTTATTTCTGACAAGAAACTGGGGAAGTACCAACACCTTTGTCAGTTATTCAACCGCCAAGCAGGAGTGTGCAAGCATTACTGCGATCCGGTTTAAAGGGCAATGTTACCAGAGAAATTACTGGGTATGAAGAGATCTAACATCTAATATATATCTCAGGGTGACGAGCGCAGTGCAGTGCGGTGCAGGATTGTGTTAGCAAGTTCACAATTCTGGCACTGCTACTGTTAGTGGCAGGCGTGATGCATACCACCAGGCGATAGTCTTGCTCGTCTCCTCACTTGATTGTATATATATGTAAAAAAAAAAAAAAATATTAGGTTATTATGATTATGATTTTATCATGCTAAAAGTTATTATATTGCGTAATTTCTTCTCGTCCAAAATCCCTCAGTGTCTGAAGACAAGGGTCTACGACCAGTGTGTGTTGCCAGTGATGACGTGGACGATGGAACTGAAACGTGGTCTTTAACTGCTGGCCTTTTGGAGAAACTCAGAGTCACGCAACGGGCAATGGAGAGAGCTATGCTCGGAGTTACTTTGCGCGATAGAATCCGGAACGAGGATATTCGCCAAAGAACCAAAGTTACCGACATAGCTCGCAAGGTTTGCAAGTTGAAGTGGCAATGGGCAGGCCACATCGCTCGAAGAACTGACAACCGATGGGGAAGAAAGGTTCTTGAGTGGCGACCGCGAACCGGAAGACGCAGCGTAGGTAGGCGTCCCACTAGGTGGACCGACGACATTGTAAAAGTCGCGGGCAACCGGTGGATGCAAATGGCAAGTTGACGTACAGTGTGGCGGTCTAAGGGCCTTCGTTCAGCAGTGGACGTCTCCGGGCTGATGATGAAAAGTTATTATATTATACAAAAAAAATAAGACATGTGACACTAGTTCAAATTGCACAACAGGTATATCCATGGTCCCATTTTCAATCTTATACATTTCTTCAGTTGCAGATATACTAGAGTAGAATCTCAAGGTGACAATGTCATTTCATATTAATCTCCTAAACGTGTTATGTATCAATTTCATTGCTTGATCGCTTGCCGTAGCCACTAATTAATAATTAAACTGTTATTGATTGATCCACAAACCTAGTTTCTACCTATTTACAGACTTGTTAATGCCCTTGAGTTAGTTAGTCAATGTCAGTACACGTATTGGTTTCTCTTTTATTCTAGACAATTAATTAATGTCAAAGAGAAAGACATTTTATGGGTTGAGAACATGTCCTTTGAAGTATTATTTAACAAAAAAAATCTATTAGCCAAGCAACATGCATATGCTGATGTGCCTGTATCACACGATGTTGACAAGTGGTAAAACACGTCTTTTCGTGTTGTTTCTTAAATGTAGAAGTCATCACATTTTATAAAGTCTCCTCAACTTTACTAGGGTGACTCGGGCTCTTTATTAGGGTGAGACTTATACTGAGCGATATAAAAAAAAAAAAAAAAAAAAAAACTGGACTACACTTCAAAGAATATTGCAGTATTAATTACCGAACAAACTCTCTGCGTTTGATGACCTATCTTTCTACGTGACAGTGGCGGAGTTGTGAAACATCTTCACAAAAGCCATACATCAAGAATTGAATTGAATTGTTTAGCTTGTTTTTTATCTTGTTTGACAATGCAGCATAATCTGAATGTTAGCACATACTTTATACAAACAAAATTAAATGTACTAATTTTACAATGTGTAACACAAAAATATTTTTCTTTTCCAAAAATATTGCCACCAGCTATATGTATAAAAATAGAAAAAAACAAATAGGTACATAAGTACCATATAATTACACCTAGACACCTATCTATAATCCGCAAAGCTCATTAGCTATTAATAAGGTTTCGTTAGCTATCCACTAAGTAAGTAAGTAAGTAAGTTCGTATAGGCTGAGTGGCCAGCCCTAGTGTCAGAGTTAATGTGCCGCCCGAAGGCCTCTGACGTGGCTGACGGTTGTTGTTATAGAAACTAGAACAAACAACCGGGACCAACAATTTAACGTGTCATCCGATCCACGGTAGCGCTCAGAAATAAATGCCACTCACGGTCACCCATCCGAAGACCGACCGGACCGTCCGTTGCTTAACATCGGTGATCGTTTAGAATCACCTAGACAAGCTACGCCACGAGCGCTACCACTTACCTACCTTTAATTTGTGTAGGTACTTAAATAAAGTGTTGCTTATAAAACCTACATATTAAGACGTGACGTTAAAACAGATTTGTAGATTTATGTATACATGACTCTGCTACTGTTATAGGCAAGTGTGATGCTTACCATCTGACGAACGTCTCGCTCGTCTCGTTAATCAATTGCATAAAAAATAACTTTGTTTACGACAAATGTGTCGTAAAAAAAGGCCCAAAAAAAGGGCCAATGTGTTTTAAATAAATAACACGTGCACTTGTTATTATTATGAGATTTGTTAAATCTCTTCATACCCAGTAATTTCTCTGGTAACATTGCCCTTCATACCGAAACACAGTAATGCTTGCACACTACTGCTTGTTGAATAACTGGCCAATGTGTGTACTTCCCCAGGCGGGCTCAGCAGTATAGTCCTACCACTACTAAACTTCGTCAGTTTTCTATATTATATTTTGGAAATTGCATTCATGCCTTAATAATGAATCAACAAATAATTTGTTTCAGGTGTCAGTATTACCTCCACAGGCATCCATGGGTGCCTGCATACCAAGGTGTCATAACATTTTTTGTTTTGGCCAATTTTACACTGGCCACTTTCATGGACCCGGGAGTTATACCAAAAGGTAATATCTTAATACATACACTTATTATTCAGGCCCTGATGTTCAGGGTGGGCGTGTCTTGCCATAATAGGCTAGATGACTGATGTTTAAATCGTTGAAACCAATAGCTTTGATGAAGAATTTAAGTGAATATAGTATGGTAATTGAAAACATTATTTAAATCGGTTAATAATGTTCTGATATATGAGCGCTTAAAGTTTTTGTTAGAGACAACTCTGTCCCTTCCCACAAAACAAAAAATGACGTCACGCCTTACTTGTCAGAATAGAATTAATATGGCGTCCTGAGAAGTGACGTCACGATTGGCTGTTTCGCCTCTCTGTCAAGCATGATATTAAAATGCTTATAAGTTGCTTATTTTTGATCAGATTTTAATTTTATTTTCTATAATCAGCTATATTTATAGGCCACATTTGAATAGGACAATAAAAAATACCAGTCATCTAGCCTATTATAGTGCTTTTTTGTGGAAAGAGTGTCAAAAAATAATACAGTTCGCATAATGGTGCAGCATGGTGGAATGCACTGTCCAAGTGGTGTTTTCCCGATAATATATAATCTGGGTTTGAATCGGTTTCTACTAGGCAAGCGTGCTCCATCGTAGGCTGCATATTCGTTTAACATTAGACGAGATGAAGGCCAAACGCAAAAAAAAATGGAATGTTAAACTTTAAAACAAAAAGTAAAATTATTTGAAACAATTTATATTAAAATTGGCTCAAATATAATACGTTTTTGTTTTCATGTTAGGTTAAATGTTTGATATTGTTTATTCATACAATTAATAGTTTTTTTTTATGTGAACAGTAATATTAGGAATTATGTATTATTATCTATAATATTGGTGATAGCAACTGCAAGCTCTCTGTTTGCATTTGCTATTATCAGATAATCGGATTAAATCTACTTATTGTAAATTACATCTCATGCCATATCAAAAATTGCAAATTCTTATTATTTTAGTAACGGTGCTGTCTATAACTATAATTTGAATTATTCAACCGCCAAGCAGTAGTGTGCAATTTTTATTAAATAATAATTTATTAATTTCAGTACCAAAAATAGAACATATAGTTATTTTATTATCTAATTAGAATAATATTATTTTTAATTTAAGTTTGACAACTAATAAATGAGTTAAATATAAAAGCAATTATAGCACAAGATAAATTAAAATAACTGATTTGTGACCCTAGCTCCCACAGTAGCAATTTGACGGGCAATTTGACTAGATAAATTACTGGGCATGAAGAGATTCGACATCTAATATCTCAGGGTGACGAGAGCAGTGCAGAGAGGCGCAGGATTTTGTTTGCAATGTCACAATTCTGGCACAGCTATTGTTACGCGCAGGCGCGATTATTACAACCAGGCGAATGTACCGCTCGTCTCGTAAATCAATTGTATAAAAAAATAATGATTGTAATACTTACAGCCCCGCCTGACGAGGACCGAGAGGACGACTTCCGCGCTCCTCTGTACAAGAGTGTGGAAGTGAACGGTATCACTGTGCGCATGAAATGGTGCGTCACGTGCAAGTTCTACCGCCCGCCGCGGTGCTCGCATTGCTCTGTCTGCAACCACTGCATAGAGGTCAGTATCGCTGAATAATATCAAAAGAACAGGTCCCATGACACTACCCTTGGCAACGCCAGTGCTAAGATCATAAAATGGTGCGTCACGTGCAAGTCTACCGTCCACCGTGGACCTCACATTGCTCGGTCTGCAACCACTGTAGAGACTTCAGTATCGCGGATATTATGAAGAGAAAAGGTCCCATTACACTACCCTTAGCAACGCGAGAGAACGTCAAAAACGATGCGTCACATGCAAGTCCTACCGCCCGCCGCAGTGCTCGCATTGCTGTCTGCAAGCAACGCATTGAGATATCGCTGAATAATATCAAGAGAATAGGTCCAATCGCACTACCTTTAGCAACGCCAGCGCTGTTGTGAGCATAAAACGATGCGTCACGTGCAAATTCTACCGTCCACCGCGGCCCTCGCATTGCTCGGTCTGCAACCACTGTTTAGACTTCAGTATCGCGGATATTATGATGAGTACAGGTCCAATAACACTACCTTTGGCAACGCCAGTGCTGTAAGTAGAAAACGATGCGTCACATACAAGTTCTACCGCCCGCCGCGGTGCCATCCTGCAACATTGAATAAATGTTTTAAATTAAAATAGGTTATGAAAAGTATATCATTTTGAAGCAGGCCTAAACTACCGTTTAAGCAATATAGTTTGCCAAAGTGTTTTTATGTTGCTAAACTGTTCTACAAGTATCAAAGGAACATATTATGAAACACGGTTATTGGCTTTTTAATTTTGTTTAACATAGGCGTTGTTTTGTTGTAGACATTCGACCACCACTGTCCATGGGTAAACAACTGCATCGGGCGGCGGAACTACCGTTTCTTCTTCTTCTTCCTCATATCTCTGTCGATTCACATGCTCAGCATCTTCGGTCTGAGCCTCTACTATATCATGAACAATAATAAGACTCTCACGCAGGTCGAGCCTATTGTTTCGTATCCTTTTACAAAACTAGTCAGAACCCAATCTTTAATTATTGTTTTGTTTATTTCCAGTTCTACAATGTGTAACAAAAAGGGTCAACAATACGAAAGGGTATGTATGTACTCATCATTATGAACAACTTTTACTTTTATGAAAAAAATACCAGCAGTTCCATAAAAAAAGATCATTGACCTTTAACAAAATGTAGGGAACAGCTGTTTTTTTTCACGATATCAGGGTTGGCCCTATAGTGAAAGTTGTTCATAATGTTGAGTACATACATACCCTAACGTATTGTTGAACCTTTTTGTTACACATTTTGTAAGGAAAAGTGGTTCATTATTAACTTTTGCTTTACAGAAAGTAATTATATAATACGAGAAAAAATTCAGACATGCAAATAACAATTATTTGGCAACTTGAGCCTATCACTTTTAAATTAGGATTTAGACTTGTGACTTGAAAATAATACAATCTCCTGAACTAAATCCCCAGAATGGTTATAATGGGCATAATCGCACTACTAGCGATCCCCATATTCGGTCTGACCGGGTTCCACATGGTGTTGGTGTCCCGGGGACGGACCACAAACGAACAAGTGACGGGCAAGTTCACTGGGGGCTTCAACCCCTTCTCGAGGGGATGTTGGAACAACTGCTGTTACACGCAATTCGGACCCCAGTACCCTAGGTAAGGTTTGGTAAGCATACAGTAACTTAGGTAATGTGTGGTAAGCATACCCAGTACCTTAGGTAACGTGTGGTAAGCATACTCAATACCTTAAGTAATGTGTGGTAAGCATACCCACTGCCTTAGGTAACGTGTGGTAAGCATACTCAGTACCTTAAGTGATGTGTGGTAAGCATACACAGCACATTGAGTAATGTGTGGTAAGCGTACTCAGTACTATAATTAAGATAAAATAAGCAAACCTATTCTCCTCAAAAAAGTAAATGTATGGTAAGTGTTCCAAGAATTAGATGTGATATGTATGCTATTGTCCCAAGTTTTTTTTTTCCAAGTTACATATAAGTGTGCCTTATACGCTTATCTCTTAAACACAGGTTACTTTTAAGAGAGTCCAACATGTAGAATGTTTGTACTGATTAACTTTTTCACAATAGACCCTTTTTGATCCTAATAGATAAGTAAGGAAAAAACCTATCCTAACTTGGATTTATCAAAGGCGTTTTACCCATTTTCTTATACAAATACACTGTGTAACAAAAAGGTTCAACAATACTGAATGGTATGTATGTACTCATCATTATGAACAACTTTTACTATGGGGCCAACCCTGAAATCGCGAAAAAAATATGAGCTGTTCCATACAAAAAGTTAATTGTCCTTGAACAAAATGTAACAGCTGTTTTTTTTTCGCTATTTCTAAGTTGGTCTTTTAGTAAAAGTTGTTCATAATGATGAGTACATACACACTCTTCAGTATTGTTGAACCTTTTTGTTACTTATTGTATATTGAATGAGTGCTGTGGCAGCACTCTGTGAATGACTTATACTGAATTTAATTGTAAATAAAATACTATGATATTGAAATCTCGTGGTCTAGGCTCGCCTGAATATAAACAGGCTTACCTAAAATAATCTCGATTCTCTTAGTCACTGCTTAAACTTAAACTTCTCTGTCTTGTTCTTGCATGTTACACTTCACGTCAGAGAGAAGATGGCAGAGCATTAAGCAGTGACTAACGGTTGAAAAGTTTTTTTTAAGTATGACTGAAAGTGTGCCAAAGTTTAGCTAGTCAATCAATGCCACTTATCAGACTAAGATACGTATTTTCTTTTTTCTTCTCAGTTATCCTAAGAGCGAAACTTGAAGTATTCCATTTACTTGACAATTAACTTGAAGTGTGTGAAGCTTTGATGAGTGGCATTGGAGGTTAGCCTTTTCACTTAGTAATAAGTGCACTTAATTTGGTAAAGTGTAATTTGTTTAGTAATATTTATTTACTTCCAGTGACTTATATACATTTATTATGCATAGACTTATATATATTTTAGCTATTTTAAATGTCTTCACCCATTAGGAATTTATCTGCCAGTTTTCTGCTTAATAGATCAAACGTATGTGGTCAAAAATTCAGCTAGATTTTGAGCTTTAAAATAATCAAAGTATTTTAAATTTTTCTTGAGTAGCCAGTTGGTCATTGAGTAAGTGACATTTAGTATATTTTATACAGGGTCACAAGTATTGGTACTATTAAGCCGAAAGGAAATCATTGTACTATTCGTTGTGAACAACTATTACTACGGGCCAATACTGAAATTGAGAAAAATATATAGAAAACTATAGAAAAATGCCATCCACCCTCGACAACATGTATGACCGCCTTTCGGCTTAATTATACCGTATCTATATATATTTTTTATGTGTCAATACGTGACGTATTTGCATCAGTTTCAAAACTCGCCAAACTTGTCTATTCCAGCCTAGTCCGCCCAACGAAATACATGTACAAAGGCGGCAAGAAGCGCCGCGAAGCGGGCGGGGGCCACTCCGCCTCCGCCATATCGACAATCGCGACCGACACGCAGCACCAGGTAAAGACGTACACTGCGGATAATGGAAACGCTCACCGGCCCGTCGGACCGCACGCACACTACAACAAGGTGAGAGCCAGACCAGCTTGGCTAACGCGGCTAGCTATTGGAGCTTGGTGTGGCGATTGTATGTTTGTAATTCTGTGACCAGACTACAGATTCTGTAGATGATTCGTGTTGACTTTTAACTTTTGTTTTGTGATGATATAACTATACCGATTTGATGTTGATGAATGATATAACTATACTGTATAGCTGTTGATGAATGGTATAACTATACTGTATTGCTGTTGAAGACTGATATAACTAAAATGTACTTATGTTAATCGATAGTATAACTATACTGTTTTTAATGTTGATGAATGGTATAAGTAGGTATACTGTATTCAAGGCCGTCTTAAACTATGCTGGGGCCCTCGGGCACACAAGAATTTGGGACCCTTTTGGAAAGTAAAGAAAACGAATTATACTAACATTTTCCTACTGTTTTTTTCTACTTAAATCGATTCTAAAGACGCCAAATAAGTAAAAATCAAGTCAAATTTTTGTTTACATTATGAAAAAAGACAAAATTCGACGTGATTTTGCCTTAATTTGGTTAAAAAAATTGACATAATTTTTAATTAAATTTCAAGACAAAAGTAAGTTTTATTTTTGACCCAGGTACTACCAGGTACACTGTTACTGCGCCCGACGAAAATGTTTTGAGAATTGAAATGTGAGAGAAATGGTCGGTCCTTCGGGGCCCCTGAGGATGGGGGCCCTGGGCACAGGCCCCGTGTGCCCTTATGTTAAAGACGGTACTGGCTGTATTGATGTTGATGAATGATATAACTTTACGTATGTTGATGATTGGAAAGTTATGTATACTATTTATCTACCACTAGGACGTGACTTGGAACTTGACCGTGACTTGATCCTCTCGACTGTGACTTCTTTTATAACTAAGAAAAATTTACATGATTACGATTCTTTGTTGTCTCGCTAACAAATTACTTTCTTTCGTTATCCTAATAAGAAACATATATCGCCTAGCTAAGTTCCATAATCACTGCAATAATCTGGTCAGAAAGGTATTAAGATAGTTTGTAACTGTGGTGAAAGAACTTTAGCTGAGTCCTCCAAGAAGAGGGGCACTTACTTCTTTCAGTTATTGAACCATCAGCAAGATTTCGGTAAGATTTGTCGGCGAATTTCTCCAGTAAAGTTACGAGGCATAAATAATCTTATTCTGAATGACGACCGCTGATTTTTGCCGCGCAGACGTTTAAAACTTGAGTACAAGACTCTATTATAGAGTAGTATTGATCTGTCATGGACAATCGTGACGCTTACCATCAGGCGGTGAACAGCTCATCTCTTCATAATTTCATAATAACCGATGGTTACTTATAGAATTTCCGAAATTCGGTCGAAAATATTATAAACGAAAACCGAAATCTTTATAACTATCTTCAACCTTGATGACCATAATTATTTTTCAATTTGTCACTAACTGTAAAATATTTTTTATGTAAATGAGTAACTTAAAAATGTTACTCAGAGAAAAAATTACACAAATGAATCAGCTTAAAATTTTGATAATACTACCGTAACCGATAGATGAATACTTACATATATTTAAAATGCTGGAACTAAACTAAACCAGTTCAACTTTCACTTTTTCAACTGAAATTTTTCACATATACTAGTTTTTTTAACCTACATTTCATAGTCACGCTTCAGTAGATAAAAATTGCTTGAAGTAAAACCATTTTAGTGAAAATCAGTCAAGCACCATTTAAACTGTTTACTTTAGTTTCTTTAAAAACATGGAGATACCATTTAGATGTCATGCTTTTTAGAGCAAATTACGTACCTTCAATTCACAACTTTAGTGGCTAGCGACAACCGAAGCGAAGGGACGTGTGATAACCTAACTTCCTTTCAAGATGTCATTTCTAATTTTACCGATAACCGTTAGGGTAGACATGTTCTATAGAGACCACAAATCGGCAAACGTCGCTTACGACGCCCTGAGACTTGATGGTGATGATGATGATGATGATGAATTGGCGTCCATTCTGCCCTAAAAATCCCTAATATTACTAGGAATTGTTAGATATTAAAAATAATTTTTTTTAGTGAATGAAGCTTATATAAAAATGCATATATTGGTCCTGATAAAATTATATGTAATTGTAACTGCGTTTTTTATTCAAGCTTCATTTTAACTGGTAAAAAAAAAAATACAACAGTGTAAATACAGCGTCATCTATGCTAGTCCCAAACTAAACAATGATGCAATACTGATGCTCTTTTCTCTTTCTTCTTTCTTTCTCTTTTTCTTTTCTTTTTTTCTCATTTTTCTTTTTCTTCTTTTTCTTTTTCTTTTCTCTTTTTTTTTGATTAACCATTGGACTGTTTAACATTTTATAATTTTAATGATATTTTAATTGACATTTAAATTTTTACTTGGTTTTAATATTTTACCTTAACTGTATTATTCCATTCCAATCTTTATTTTTGTATCCATTTGACCTACCTAATATAACGCAACATTAATATAAGGTGGAAAAAAAAAACTTGTACATAATATACTTTTTTTGTTGTAAATACATAATTATAATACATAACATCCAGACTTAGAACACACATCTACGTTCGTCACATGAATATTTGACCTAAGTGGGAATCGAACCCACGTCCTACAGTTTTTAGAGCAGAGGCACTACTAATTGAGCTGTATATAATGCTTTAGAATGTACGTTCTGAGATTATACGGGATTTATTGTAGAACTTCTTCAATGGACTATGTGTTAAAAATAATGAAATGTTTTTATGAGCTGACACTCCCTTCGCTTTGGTTAGTAATCCTTATAAGCTGCATCAACTCATTTGCACTGATACGATGTGAATTGAAGACCTAATGTCTGGCTCTCTACTAACATTTTTCTTCGTTGATTTAGGTAAATCTAGACGGGAAAAGTAATCAAATTTTGGATGTTATCTATTAGAGAATATGGTCCAAAATAGTGAGACACTTTTCTCCAATACTATACGAAAATTATATAATGTATATGTAAATTGCTTTTATGTTTTGCTTATTGTGACTAACGCAACATGCACAATACTAACTTGAAAGTATAATGTGTTTTAAACTAGTTTTTAGTTTGTACTTTTTATTCTCGGTTTTTAGTTGTTTTGTAGTATTCTTATTAACTAGAAAAATAATCAAAGTAAGGACGAATCTTTGCTCGCGTAATGTTAGATAGCTACGTTTTTTGTTTTTCTATCTAAATATGCTCAAGACTAAGGCTGTATGGCTGAATACGAAATAATTACCTAATATCAGAGAGCGCTCTCGAGATCTCACATTTTGTATCAATACAGTGAAACCACTTATGAAGTTTGGCCTTTTAATCACAGTTTTTAGTAGCGCTCGTGGCGTAGTTTGTCTATTTGATTCTAAACGATCACCGATGTTAAGCAACGGACGCCCCGGTCAGTCTTCGGATGGGTGACCGTGAGTGGCATTTATTTCTGAGCGCTACCGTGGGTCGGATGACACGTTAAATTGTTGGTCCCGGTTGTTTGTTCTAGTTTCTATAACAACAACCGTCAGTCAAGTCAGAGGCCTTCGGGCGGCACATTAACTCTGACACTAGGGCTGGCCACTCAGCCTATACGAACTTACTTTAGTGATCCCTTAGCTTGATGGTGGTCAAACCACCTCTGTCCGTTAAAATAATCGATTACACAAACAGCCCAAATAATGTGGCCATAGAAATAGAAATTCGTATAAAAATATCGATGAGAAAACAGTCCAAATGACGAGTGCCATAGAATAAATAAATATTGGAGGACATTTTTCACACAGCGCCATCTAGCCCCAAACTAAGCAAAGCTTGTGATATGGAAACTAGATAGCTGATAGAATACTCATATACTTAGGAAGAAAAAATAAATAGAAATACTTACTTTATAGGAATACGTAGGCACTTGATAACTGAATAACGCGCTTATAACGTTGCCACGTTCCATTCAACTTATTGATAACATACTCTCTCACCCGATCTTGATGCTATTCAAAGAGTATATACTTTGAAAAGCTGAACAGATTCAGCGCTAACTCCTTATCCTCATTAGCTATATGGAGTTTGGATACTTATCCATTTAATTTTGTAATTAAGAAACAAATCATTGTAATAAAGTCCGATGACACTTTTTTGTTTTACTTATACGGGCCTACTTATGTTTTAAAAGTCAGTAGCTTAGATCACATCCGGTTACCTTTTTCAAGCAGTGAAAAGAGCCCGCCCAGCTTGCAGCGTTCCGCTTCGCACACCTGCGAAGCCAATAATAATTCCTTTATCGATAACACCAAAGTTACATGCCATTAATTAAGTATGTCACAAAAATGATATAACTTAATAAAATAATTATAAAAAGTCGGTGATAGTAATATATTTCATAGTAAAATCCGCTGATATTGTTAGTAACGCTTGAGGCTAGTAGCAGTAGCGTAGTATGACTCGGTTCCGATTCCCAGCTGTCCCCGGGGCGGGAGGAGCACGAGACGGAGATGGAGGGGCCGGGCGCGTCGCAGAGCGCGGACTGCGAGCCCACGCCGCCGCCCCTGCAGCGGCGGGGCTCCGGCGCCAACCTGTTCCCGCCGCAGCGGCACATGCACTACCCCAGGCTCAGTCCGCTCTCCAGGAACACCACGTGAGTATAGCTTCATGGTAACAACTATTGTGACGTACAAAATACTCTCCTGATTAAAGATAACGCCTGTAAACGTGCGGCCATAAGACCCACAAGTGCGACCACAAGCAAGACCCACAAGTGCGAGCGAGATAGACATAGTGGATGATTTATGGCCGCACGACTCAGTTGGTAACGCGGTGACTATGACAAGTGATCCAGTCGGGCATATTCTAAAGATGCCCGCAAAATAAGGGCGCTACTGCATTGGCGCTCTTTACATTGAACCGAAACACAGTAATATTTGCACACTGTTACTTGTCAGTAGGATATCTGATACCGCGGTGGTACCTAGACCTCCTAATGTAAGTAGATCTACTACCTTATTTTTTATTATACACGGTTACGCTACGCGGCACTGGTACTATGCCCCAAAAAGGCCATAGCACTCATCATTATGAACCACTGGAACTACATTTGTCTTAACGGCACATGATAGATCCGTCGAGTCTCATAGTGTTATCAAGAGCACTAAGGGCCGGTTTTTTGATCCGTAGTTAAGCCAACGAATAGTTAATAACGGTAACAAATTGTTAAAATCTCAATAATTCGATTTTTTTATTCATAGTTTGCATGACCAGTGGACAAAAATGTAACTAATGGTTAGCTAGTTAACTATAGACAGTTTAACAAATGGTTATGTCGATTTTGACCTCGGATCAAAAAAAAACCGGCCCTAAACGATAAAGATGAACAAGATGGCACTTGAAATTCAAAATCGCTATTTATATATATAATATTTCCCCCATGGTCCACATTCCAGGCACCCGTCAACGACGACCGGGTACAGGGTGGTGATGGAGCCGCTGCGGTGCGAGACGGGCGCGAACGGCGCGCGGCCCTCGCCGACCATGCAGCAGCGGATCAAGGCGCTCGGTGTGCCCACGCCCTTAGCCATCAACAGCCCCGTCAGGAGGTATGTAACGGGGAGGGCACAGGGAACAGCTGGGAGTGAAAGTGGGAACGAGTGAACTAAAATATCGATCACACGCTCACACACACATCATCATCAGCCCGGAGACGTCCACTGTTGAACGAAGGCCATCCCCTTAGACCGCCACACTGTACGACAACCTGCCATTTGCATCCACCGGTTGCCCGCGACTTTTACAATGTCGTCGGTCCACCTATATATATAGTGGGAGGCCACGCCTACGCTACGTCTACCGGTTCGCGGTCGCCTCAAGAACCTTTCTTCCCCATCGGTTGTCAGTTCTTCGAGCGATGTGTCCTGCCCATTGCCACTTCAACTTGCAAACCCTGCGAGCTATGACTCTGAGTTCTTCCAAAAGGCCAGCAGTTAAAGACCACGTTACAGTTCCATATGTCATCACTGGCAACACACACTGGTTAAAGACCCTTGTCTTCTTTGTCTTGCACACACACACAGGCAGCTTCAACGCATATACCAATGACAAAATAATTGGCTGATGCCTGGTGAGCGATCCTTTTCCGCAATCGAAGCCTCTGTTGTGCCCATGTTGCGTAGTCCCGACGCAGCTACAGCCACCAGCCACCCGGTGTCCCCGAGGCAGGCCAGCAGCCGCTGACGCCGGCGCAGGCCTCTCGGAGCGTCCTTTATGTCCCGAGGATCGTCGTACGTTGTTCTGCCACGCTGCTGCATTCAAGCAGCAAGTGCGCGGCCGTTTCTTCCGCCTCCCTGCAACCACGACATAGAGGACTATCTGTAACCCCAATAGCGTAAAGGTGTTTGTTTAGAGAGCAGTCTCCGGTGACCACTCCGACTACTTGTCTGAGTTTGTCACGTTTGGTTAAGCAGTTTACGGGAGTATCTCGGACTTAACTCCGGAAAGGCCTGCCCTTGACTGCCTACCCCCTACCAACATACACTTGGTATAGCGTCTGCTCAGGTCGAGATTTTTTTCATAACATTTGTGATGTTATAATACTTGCAACACATAAAAAAAATAGACATTTGTTATCATATAACTTTAAAAATGTGATATCCTACGGATAATGATGCTAAAATGACCGTAATCTAACGTTGAAGCAATATTACTACACACACAAGAACGCATGCGCGCGCGCACACACACACCCATACCTTTAAAAAACTCGAACCACTTTCGCTCCACGTAAAAAAGAGACATTTCACACTGAAACGTTTTAGCTAATAGTGTTATTAGTACAAAACAATCTGTGATTAAATTACTCGTATGTTAATAGCACAAAATTTCAATTTGTTGAGGACGAATTGGCGATATTTTCGAAAGGAGACAAAAGTTATCATAGATATAAATAGGTATTTATAATTTATTTCCCATTGATTCATGGCCTGTTCCTATCATTTGATGTGAAATTTTTTGACACTAGTGCGTTGCGTCGGGCGACTAAACGTATTGGAAATCAGACCACTTATTTTTTTCCTGTATATTTAATTATCTAAAATTATGCTATAGGGTATTTTTTACATTACAACGTATTCTATACCACATTTTTTAAATATAACTTTTGAAGGCATTACTGTTTTTTTTTAAATGATTATTGGAATGAAAACACTGCAGTAAAACTGGTTATTTTAATCGCCCGACTCAACACCGTAATGTGGAATCCCAACTTAACAAAAAAAACCCCAGTAACCTCCCAATGCATTGCTTAAAATTTTAGTTTGTTTATGTGTTATTTTGCATGTACGATGGTTTGCATTGTCACAGTTTTAGTGGTGGATAATGTATGGGGACAATAAATGTTTGTGTCAATTCTGTTAACGATTTTCTAAATGCAAATTCGAGCATTAAAAATTATCCCAGTCTTTTTCTAACATGTGTAATTAAAAAGAAACGGTGATAATTTTATTGCTCGATTAAGTTTAGTTTAGATTAATGGTTGGCAGAATAGACACCACCGTGTATATTGGTGTAATTTTTGCTTTATTTGTCGTGTGGTTTGCTTTCTTACTTGTGTACGGGTATATATTTATTGGATCGATGCGTGAGCATGGATATGGCATGTTAATAAAGTGTTTTCTAATACTCCTGATAAAAAATACACCAATAAAACAGGACTGTCAGACAAACAGTCAGTTTAGGCTTATTAGTTTGGTTCTCAACATTTATCGGGTAAATAATCCAAATTAATTGAAGTATGTTTGATATCTGTTGGAACTTATGTCAAAGAAATGTTTGTGGCTTAAAACTCTAACATTAGGCTGTGGCTGTCCACTTAGTTAAAAGACACTGCGATCTTAAACATTTTTTTTATTATTAAATACGAAATAGTACCTGTGAAATGGAACGCTTTTCTCAAGAAAGAAGTAAGGAGTTTTTTCATGTAGCTAGTGAGCAAACTAGCGAGTTGCTTTATTTATAATGTGTACAAATGTTTAGCTGATCAGATGCCTAGCAAAACTAAGAAACCAAACCCACGACTACATAACTAAAATAATAAACAGTACATAAATATTTGTATAGATAATTAACTTTTTGTAATAGTATCTAATCTTTTTTATATAAATTTAGACACAAAGAATATGTACTTATAAAACAGTAATAATTATCAATTTTGAAAACCAATAACAATATTCCGATTAATTTTCATTAAAAACATGAATATCACTAAATTTAAATTTGAAAAATGTTTAGTGCATTAATTTTAGTTTGCTAAAATTATTGGTCTTAAACGTAAGGAAAGCTTTATTGGGTTAATGTACAGATTATTAATTAGGTACTATGTATTTTTTTTTATCAAATTGAAAGATTTTATTATGGGAGTCATGGACCAATAAATGACTGGACTAAACAATGAGTATACAAATATATGAGACAATATTACCGTTTGTCCGCACACAATCGCAGGTGGACATGACGCGTACAGGCTACGATGGTAACTCGCATTGTGTTTGTGTGTGTTATTGTTCATGCACGAATGTGAATTCATGGACATACAGTTCGACGGTGATTCCCTTATATAAAAGCTAGAAACAAGGTTCAGTGATTTTATATCTTTCAAAATTGTGTAGCGCGTAGCATTCTGAGGGTTAACATATTTGAATCATTATGGCGTTAAAAAAAGCCTTGACACTTACATTGCTTGCATTTCGGTGGCTGAATAATTATATAATAAGCGAACTTCTGTCCATTTCTTTTTTATGTTAAAATAATACAATTTTTTTCTCTTAAAATCATATATTTTAGTGAAAAGTCCATGAGTTCAGATTCATTTTGTACAAAGATAGTCTGCATTTTTTATTCGCTAAAATGACACTGTTTATAACTTATTTATTTTTCCTTCTTTAAATACTATTATAATGGCATTTATTTATTCTTGTTATAGAAAATTAACGTTTGACTTATTAATATTTCAGCGCCCTCAACACAAAAAGTTTCGAAAATACGTAGTACGTATTCGATAGAAAAAATATGAAAATTGGGGTATCGGCATATGTCTATAGAGTCACAAACGTGCAAAAAAATATGTCCGCGCCAAAACTCGGCGCACGCTATGCAGTGCGCCGAATCTTTGAACGACTTCAACTGCGCTAAGACACAAGCGCTCAAGCATTCATTGAACAACAAGCAACACAACGTCTAAACTCGAACAAGGGTCATATGTATTACTGTAATATAAACATGTTATTTAAGACCTGCATGTAGCCACATATGTTGCAATAAATGATCGAGTATTGAACAATTGTGAACTATATAATGCACGTATAGGTATGTAAAACGGCACTCGGATGTTTTTTGTCTGTTTTAGAGATTGTGACTCTTTAGATATTAGCTCTATGGGTATCGGGCGTAAACTGAAACGATTTATTTCTTAATTTTTTTCTATCGATTACACATTACATATTTTTTGTACTAGTCATATATGTTTTTCATTATTCGCCATATAATATATACATTTACATGCAAATAATTTGCCTTATAATTAAAATATGGCATGTTTTTTTGATTACACATTGTAGAAAAGTTTGGTTAATTGAATGCAACTTGTTAAAACACCGATTGTACAGCATCTTGATGGTTTGATATTTACATCGTAATTTAGTGGGTAGACTGATAATATCTGAAAGTAAATCCTGTCTTCTGTCATTACAGAAAGTATAGTAATGACAAAGTCGCGTACAATTGTAATGGCAAAAACCTTAAAATACAAAATCTAGTCTTAATGACAAAGTCATAAAATAAAATAATTGTAATAAAAAAATACATTCATTCGAATTCAGAACCTCTTTTTTGAAGTCGGTTGAAAAATACACTTCAATCCTCTCACAATGGGCATTATAATTCCAGACAAATACAAATATTTGACCAAATTATGCTTTATTTAAATGTTTAGTGGAAATGGCGGTCCTTTTAGACATTGCTTATACAAAAAAAATTAAGATTAAATTTGAAAAAGTACTTAAAAAATGTAGCCTTTTTGACATCATTTGGTATTGAAATCTAAACTTTTACATGCATCAGAATCTTTGTCATTATTTATAAAACTATTAATTTACAGAAGGCAGATTTTACCTATAGATAAAACTAAAATTTATTATTTTTATTTGCAAGCTGTAATGCCAAAATGGAAAGCAGACATAGCGCGAAGCATTATACAATGGCTGGTAGCTACCAACTACCTCTGACCATAGACAATTAATCTAGATTATGGTAATGGGACACAACAATGAGTATTTTACTGGCCAGTGTTTGTTCCTCATCTATTTTTGACTTTTGACTGCGCGTTTTGTACATTTAGCCTGTTTCAAGTATTACCCTATCCTGTTCATTTTGTATGCTTTAGAAATATATGTTACCTGAGCTATGGTTCAGTAGTCTGTTAATACAGACTTCTCTGTATTAACAGACTTAAAAAAGCCCTTCCATTCGGAAGGGCTTTTTCCTGCAGTGGGATATTTATGATTAATATTTGTTGTCTGTGGTAGATTTGCAGATTATTCTTATTGTTCACATAAAACATTAAAGCGTCATTCACCAGCCATTAAATACGTCGCGCTATTGCCTGCTTATGATTTTTCATTTTGCTCCAAATAAATTAAAATTATATTCAATATACTAATAGGGATATACCTAAGTTATTCTACTATTTATTACCAAGGTAAAAGTACAGTCAGAGACAAAAGTTAATAAATCTATCCAGCCTTTCAATTTCATCGGTACTTTTGATGTAGAATTGGGCTCTCGTACCTTCCCTCACGGAAGTACAGACAAGGTGTAAGTTGGAACAAGCTTGCCCAGAAGATGTCTATTCACTCATCGTTTGAAGATCCTCAAAATATAGGAGATCAGAAATAATGCAGCAGGTAGTGTTCCAAACCTTTACAGTACGTATAGTAACAGTTTTCGTAGTGTGCGTTTTTTAAATGAATAGGCCACGAGACGAGCAAATCCTTCGTCTGATAGTAAGACTTTTTGGCAGTTATATTTTATTGTTTGTTGTTCAAAACCCAGGGTGGAAATGCATTGCACTGCCATCGTTAGAAATTCGATTTGAAATCTCATATTTAATGAAAAAATTGTCTTTATTTTGGAACACAGTAATGTTTATTTACAACGATTTGGCTATTGAATATTTCTCAAATGTGCGGCATCCCTAGGTGGACTTTGAAAAGGCCTAACATCGTAATAATTTATTGGTAAATAATAATTTGTATTATACAATCGAAAATCTTTTAGTTCCTTGTGTCGCTGACTGTAGATTTCAGTGTGTGATTTCTTTTAATTTGTTTGGAACGAGCATGTGTGAGTAGCTTGTAGTGGTAGTGTATTATAATGTAGAGCCGTGGTATGCGGCGTTGGCATGCTCCCGCCTCGACCGCGCCGCGCGGTGGTCCACCGGTCCCCTTGAGCCCTAGTGTATAGTTGACGTAGAGGTGATGGTAGTGACCACTGATAGTTGAGGTGAAATCAGATGGATCTGGTCTTATTAGTATCGGTACAATATCCCTGCAGTATATTTGCAAAGATATTAGGGCTGCAGATTCAACGTTACCTATAAAACAGTACTGACATTATGGATGGAATTACAAATAAATGTTATATCAGAAAAATCAACCATATTGCAATACTGTTAACACTCGTTTTTCAAAAGTTCGACTGTAATAGTGTGCTTTCCGCTTATGTAAGCACTGTATTTTGTTGCCGTTTTTAGCTTGTTGATGTTGAATCTATAGTTTTAAAGATCTTTGCATTTCGGGTGCATTCAAGGTGATAGATCCTTATTATTTCTACAAAACCTAGTCCTAGCTAAACCTGAAAATATACATTTTTGTTTTCAACCTACATAGATACAACTAAAAAGGGAGGAATTATCGAATATTTTTCTACATTTTTTTTATATTTATTTATTTTTCAGTGTTTGTATCTTTGATTAACAGTATCTTTGAGTAAAAAAAAGGAATACATTCTAGTTCACCGTTATATTTTTTTTTATAAATGTTCTGCCCTAACATACCTTGAGTAAAACATTAAATTTAAACAAAATATATGTTTGTCATTTATCAAGAAAAAGACAGTAATGTAGGTAAATATAAAAAATATATGAATACTTGACCCGTCTGATTCCACCTTTTGAGCTCGGGACCGGCGCGCGAGTCGACCGCGCGGCGCGGCGCAGCGACCGCACGCGCAAACGCTTCGCCCCGCAGCTCCCCTTTCCTTCTGTCCGTAGGGAGTACGATAACGTTAGCACGGGCTCGGACGAGCTCGCGCGATTAAACCCCTGACGGGCACAGGTCGAACCCGGGCACTCCGACGCAGCCGCGCCGGCCCGACTTCATCGCCGTCGGCGCGGGCGGGGGGGACGGGAGGGTGTCGCCGCAGCGCCGGTTCCTCTCCGAGGGGGAGCTGGTGCGCGCCGAGCCCGCCGGCGCGCCGCACCGCCCCACGGCGGACGACATCCGCGAGCTGGCCGCCTCGCCGCAGCGGGGGAACTACTTGTGGGCGGAGCGGCACGGGCCCCACCACCACCCGCCGCGCGGGGGCGTGCCCGTGTTCCCCCCGCAGCCGAGCCCGCTCCCGCGCCGGCGGCCGCCGCCCGCCCCCGCGCCCCTGGCCCCGCGCCCGCCCCGCCCCCTCTCCTTCGTGCGCGCGCTCGAGGTCCAGGACGCGTTGGAAGCGCGCGCGCCGCCCCCCGACCCGCCCGACCGCGCGTCCGTGTACGACTGCAACTACGAGATTTCCGTGTGAGCGTGGAACGAACGATACGTGTAACGCACAATTGACCGACGCGTCGAGTTTCGACCGCCATGTCGACGGACGCCTAGCATTTTATAAACTCGCGCCACGATATGACCGTGGACGCGAGATGAACTCAGAGTTTTATATGTATGTATATTTGTATTTGACCGTTCGACTGAAGTTAGTCGATTGTACATAGTTCCCAGTGTTGTGATTCCGGTATGACGTAGTATGTTATAGGTTCGAAGATTTATGTTATATCGGCACTCGAGTGTTTCTTACGTGAATATGTTTAGGGATGTTGTTTTACCTTTAGGTTTAATAATGTTGAAAGAGGTTACGGAATTGACTGATTTCTTAATCTGCCTCAAGTTTTTTAGTTGAATCTTAGAAGAATGTGACGAAAGGTCTTTGGCGTTTCTTTTGTTGTATAGTTTGATAGGCGTGCGTATTTCATCGACTCTACATTAGACTGACTAAAAGTACGATATTGAAATTTGAGTCTTAAATTACAATTATTTTCAATAACAACTTACGACTTTTGACTTGGTAGATAACAATCGCATCATTCGTTTGTAGTTCCGTTATTAGAAATTCATTCAGCTGTATATAAAGTTGGTTAAGGTTCACGTTTCAATGGTTTCCTTTATATCGGTCAACTGTGGTCGGATGCGGTTTGCGAAGTCTTGTATAATCTACGAGCCTTGAGTGGTGAATGTGCCAAATATTGTAATAGTCACCGGTAGCTTAACACTCTCGTATCTCTTTGCGATAGCTTTTTCGGATTATCATATAAATTGTTCCTAAAGTATTACTTGTGATTTGTAACCTAAAATATGTAATCTCTTTTTTCATTGTTATTTTGAGGCTCAAATTTTAACCGACTTATTGGCTAGTGCCGTTCTGTTTTAACAACGTGTTCTACGAGAAATTATTAAATCCTATATCACACTCAGACAAATCGATTAACTCCGAAAAAAAAAAAACGTGCTCGAGCAGATCGTCTTAACGTGTGTAGGTAATAGAAAAATTGACTAATAGAAATTGATCTTATAGTAGAACCCAAAATGTAAGTCTGTCCGTTGTACCCGCGCAGTAGATCGATATTAGTTGCGTGGAAATAAACTAATTATCAAAAAAAAAGTAGATAATTTCGCGCGGTTAAATTTGATAGTTTTCTGTTGGGTCTTTTTACATTTGCCATTATCAGTCGAATCTTCGACAACGAAACAAATTTAACTATAATAATGCATATCAAACCTAGCTGTCAGAACTCAATCTGCTATCAAATAATACACATACCGGCTTATGCATAAAACACTAACGGCCTTACTATAAAACGCCGCTCAAACCTTAGTCACTGTTTAAGAGTGCGACTAATGCCAGAAAAATAACAGATTTCACCCGCGCGTCTTGCATTAGTTTAGTGTCGAAAATCGCATGATACAATTGATGATGATGGGTTTGAGCAATTTAGGTGGGTTTTTATTTAATTATTCAAAATGTAGCCATGAAATGAAAATAAACGGCTACTGTGCTAAAACATTCGTTTGGCTATGTAATTCGCAAAAAATTATGTGGTGCTGTCGCTGATAAATTAGAGCATTTTAATAAAAACAGTTTTTTTTTGTTTGTAAATTGTAATTATTTTATTAAATAAACCAGATTATTTTCCAAAATTCTATTCGGTTACTCGGGTTCTTTAGGTTTTTCCCCTACCTGTAGTGTAGTAATTTTTAATCTGAATATTTACGTTCTTTATCATTAAACTATGTGTTTAAAAATACACCTTTTACTTACTTTTGGCATTAGTCGCCCCCTTAAGATGCTCTGACAACTTCTCGCTGACGTGAAATGTCACGTGCACGAACAAGACAGAGAAGTTTAATCAGTGAATAAGTTTGAACGGCGTTTTATTGTAAGGCCGTTAAACTTCTTTTAAATCTATTTTAGTTAAAAGGTGTTTTGTATTTCTTTCGAATTGCGAATCGAGTTCGAAATAAGAACACCTTTTAACTAAAATAGGTTATATGACTTATTTTGTGGGTTTTACTGTATGCATTTATAATATTTATTAATTGACAAAATACTTTAGACTGTTTCAATATTTCAAGTATTTTAATACACGTGGATTATGATTGTACAAGATATTTCTTTCCACGCAGATGTCCTTAATTATTTCTTGTAATTCTTTACAGTAAAGTGTATAAATCTCAACTCATATATCTCGCATAGTGAGCATATGCCCCCCAACATAGATGTTTTAAACTAACGAAAAAATATATGCAAATATCCCATTTAAAGCAAAGCCCTTAAAGTACAAAGTAACACATTTGCTCTATAAGGGCCATACTAAAAAACACCGTTCAAAGTTAAATGATGTTAGTTAACGCATTTTTAAAGCCATAAGCAAGTAAAGCCATAAGAAAAGGAGACAAGTTATTGTGTATCATGGAAAGAAATATCTTGTATACAAAAAAAAAATGAATGTTGTTTTTTTGTGTTGTGTTTAGTCGAGATAGCTCAAAAAATAACTGCAATACGTTTGCAATGTCCACATAGATCTCTTTACCGAATTTGTCTATATTCATTTTGCTGTATGTACTTAGGATCTTGTAAATTACATTATGTAAAACATTATTATTAAACTTTTAAACGGCGTGCACGTTACAAAAATACATATATAAATTATCGGTGGAGATTAATTTGTACAGAAATTACATTGAAAAATGTCAAGTGATGAAAACGAACAGTACTTAATTTTCATTGAGAAACGAATTAGTAAAATGTATTTAAAAGTTAACAGAAAAAGAGTTTTTTACTTATAGGTGCTAAGGAATGCCCTAAACATACATTTTAAATAATATCATATTACACGATAAATTGGTGGGTTCCCAACAAGTCGTACCACAATGAGTTACACTGTTACTCGTTGGGATTTTTCTTCCCATAGAGTAACACTTACACTGGTGTGGCTCGTTGGCTTCGCCTAGTTTGTCATTTTCAATTAAGTTGTGACATTTCATCATTTGACTTATTTCTAAAATTTGTATAAAGTAAACATGTTTCTTATATTTATTAAGTGTTAAGTATTGTAAATAAATATAGCGTAAAAGAGTATCTAAGTATAATTTTGTATATTATAATGTGTATTATTCGTGGTGGACGTTACGACATAATATTATATTACATACAGGGGTCAGTAACGTTGAGGCATTCAACTGACATTATAACATTACAAAAAAAAAAGTTTGTATTTTTTAATATATTGGTGTCAGTTACTTGGTTTAAAATGTTCTATTACTGTTCTGTCACTTTATTTATAACAAAAGGCATCTACTCACATCTCTCTGGGTTGGCAACGCATCGACAACATTTCTAATGTTGCCGGTGTCCTTAGGCGGCGGTGAGCTTACCACCAGGCAAGCTGCATGCTTGTTTGCCTCTCTATTTTATATGTAAAAAACAAGATAAATAATATGACTAATTTTAATAGCAGCCATTTATTAGTAATAAGGATGGACATTGTTTGAAAAATAAAATAATTACAAAGTACATTGAATATAAATTGACTAATGCCTATTTGAATGTCGCTCTGTCAATACCCTGTATAAAACTGAAACGACAGTAGATGTCATACTATGTCACATTATGACCTACTGTTGTTATACATATACTATGACATTAGTTCTATTTCTAAAGTATTTATAGTACGACCGTTTTAATTTTGTAAAACTGGTAGTACAAAAGGATGCGTCCAACTATAAGTCATATAGAGCGGTATTGCCATCGTTTCTGTACTGATCTGACAGATGTCATATATAGCTGTCACTTTTTTATATTTGTCAAATCGGTAGAAAATTTATTGAATCATAGTTTTGATGACCTTCTCTTTCAACGGATAGTGTAATCGTAAGATGATTTGAATTTTCGAAATCCTTGAGCATATTAACAGGAATTATGTAGGTATTACATAATATATTGTTTTGACACATATCAAAGTTTTGTAAGCAGAGCATGTTAAACTGAGACAAAATAACAAAAAAAAAGTTAGCATTTTGTAAGCTTAATTTGGGAGCTAAAATTATGTAAACAGGCATAACTGCCAATTAAAATATCAATTCCAGCATAGTTAATAGATGTCATAAACAAGCATTGGCGAAATAGCGGCAGCTCCGCAAAAATAAAAAAAGAATACGAGGGACTATAAGAGTTCCCATGATATGTATTTCCAAAGCAATTTCATGTTAAGTAACCTGCCATAGCTAGCGAATGATTTCCATCTTTTCTGACATTCCGTTATCCAATATGATTTAAATATGTATTATTTAGAATGTTAAATAACTTTTAATTTTCATGTTCGTTTTGGATTGGTTGCGTACTTAAATTAAGGTGTATATTTTTCATTATGACTTAACGACAACTAACAAACTGCTACAAAAATTATGACAAATTCAAGATTTATTAACGGTCGGTTATGACTTATGGCATAAAGCTGACCAATTATCACAAGAAATTAATTTCATATTACTTTTTTAAATGTCTCAATTAATAAACAATTGTAAATGATTACTGACACATGGATACAAATAATACATGTTTGAAACATTATATTTTTCCAAGATATCAAAACAAGCATTTGGCTAAAGCCAAGATTTGGGTTAAAGCAGAATCAATGAATCTGTTTTATATTGTTACCAATAAATAATAATTACTAACAAGCTTTGATTATACGTAATTTGATATAAGCATCTTTTCTGATGTTGTCAGCTGGTCAAGTCTTGAGACCTCACAAATTATTTTATCAGTGACTACGATTTCTCACAATTATTTTAAAATATACTATTTCATAAAATATTTTTTAAGTTTCTTAGAGCTGAAAACAATTATGCAACGCGCTCATTCACTCGTCGGCGCTGTCGTCTATAAAAGGTCAAGGTCTTGACAGCTTGAGGGGGCGTGGCCACCAAAGCGGAGCGGGACCAAACATCGATCTACCAATCGCATCGGTTAAGTTAAAATATTTTATTTGTGATTGGTTGAATTAAAATATGTTATTTGTGATTGGATTCTGCATGTTTCCGTTCCGCTTGTCTTCGCCTACGTGAAGACGCACCCTGAGGGCAACAGTCCTGACTTAGCTCACTTACTCACACATTTACAACAAAAAGTACGATTTTATAGATAGTGTGATATTCCATAATTGTATAATGCATGTGTTTATCTGAGCTTTATAAAAGTTTTAAATAATTATTTACTTATTTAATGTTTCATAAATTGACAAAGGAGAACGGAATAATTTTCAAATAATATTTATTTCGAATATCAGCTACATATAACTGAAAGACTATAACGAAAATGTCTTTTCTACATTTTTAATTAACGGACTAGACAGCTTTACCAGGACTATAGTGCCCTTAATTAACTAACTGAGTTATAAAACTGGATTTATATGTTTTGTATGTACATTGTCAATTCGCCCAATACAACTTTTCTGTGTATTTTTTTTTGGGAAAAATTACAAACACCATCTGTGTAAACTCCAGTAAATGTGTTAAATCAATTGATAGGCACCGTATTTGTGAGACGAGCATGTGTTATTATTTGTTTCTATTGCAGTAACATGAAATGCCAGTTTAAATAAAAATCCATATATTAAATGCTGTCGTAAGAAACGTTACCAAAAGTATCGCTGCTATATGTTTACAAACATTAACATACAAACATTATGTCTTTGCTATTTGTTTAAAACCTTAAACCTTGTCTTGTCATATACATAAATCATAAATGTTGATGTACAAACCTAAATAGATAAATTTAAATACCGAAACTAAGAGAACCAAAGTGTATTAAATCGTTTTAAATTAAAGTAAGTAATTTATATACTCTAAGTCGACAATGGTTTTTATTTGTATATTATAACAAACTGTATTACAAAATTATTGTTGATATATTTGCAATCAAATAATTAGTTAGTGTCATCAACTCACACACAGAGGGATAAAGAAAAAGAAATCGTCTGGTGTCACACAGCGTCTGGATAAGTCTATATTGTATATTATTGAACCTAAATTCGTATATAAAAGTATATTATTCTAAGCGGCTACTTTCCAAATATTATTTCAACTTTACGAAATAAATAATAAAGACCTCAACCTTCAAATAGGTATAACAATAAGTCACGCTGATTCAGGATAATATTGAAATTAAAAATGCGTGTCAGTATAAAATTGGAACGTAAGTTTTTTATGACTTGAAAATTCACTAAAAAGGTGGATAGGTACTGGTACTGTGAAATTGATCGCCACGTAATATGTTATTCAACCAAGTTAAATATTGTAATATCCGTGACAAATACATAATGTGTTTGCTAACGATATATTCAATTTGAACTCTGAAATGTGGCATAATGTGGTGAAATATCAAAACGATTATAATGTTTATGTAGATATAGAGGTACCTCCCGAGAAGCGTCATTACCTAACATATTGTATGTATGTGACAGTGTTTTATTTTTGTATTTTGATAAAATTTGTGTAAATAATTTTCTTATTTTATTGATATTAAACTCAATTAATCAAGAGGTTTATTTTATTAATATTTTGTTACCCGGTCGGCATGCAGGTACGTATCACCGAATACAGTGCAGACACATTTCACACATTCATAGATGTCTAAGAGAATGTATACTGGCTTACTACGCACTTCAAAGTAAAGCGTATCTCTCCCTGCTTCAGAGCTAACGAAAATACGACATCCAACAACGCTGTCGTCGTTTGGTCTGTCTGTACCACCCAGCATAAACTAATAAAATCGGTGGGCTATAAGAACAGGCCACGTGCAAGACGATTTTTTTCGAATTAATTACCTATGTTTGGTTGCCTAGCTAGATTGATCGTGTAAGTGTAAGGCATTAAGAAAATTAATAGAATTACAGGGATTGAACACACGGGGGCTACATAAATCGGCTACTAGTAGATACGAAGCCTATATAAATCTTTATTTTTAAGCAATATCAGCTGTTCCTGAAAATGTTCGCCGTCAACAAAATGTCTGGAACAACTGACTTTTTTCGCTAGTTCAGTACCGTCATTTTTACGAGTTGCGCTGGAGTGCGAAAGAAGATAGCACTTTTATGAGAGCAAAAGAGATAGCGAGCTTAGTGAGCGCAGACAGGCGAGACAGCCCTTAGAGCCGTCTTCACGAGACCATTTTAGGGCGCGATATGACATATCTCCCTCCTTATATATATATATAATATCATTGGGTAAAGTTGTCTCCGAGGATGGGCGCAATAGCTTACTGTGTTTCGTGTTTAGCTGTATAGCCTGCGGGTAGTATTTTTTCTTGCTAAAAAACCAGTAATTCTCCGACAATATTTCATACATTCTGCGTACCCTTCACAGATCACTTATTCTGAATGAACATTATTTATCTTAAAAACGTCAAAGTAAAGTTAATTGTGGCAAATGCACAAAGTGCAACGTCATAATCCTTTTATGATTAAAGAAGAAAAAAAAGGCAAGAAGAAAAAAAAGGAATTTCTGTTATCTCTTTTATGTCACTGTCACTATCAAAATTATTTTTAACATCTGGCAACATAACTCTTTTTCTTGTCGACAGGTAAAGCGAATGTGAGTTTTGTAAATTATCAAAGAAATATCCACAAAAATCTGTGAAATTAGTGTATTTCTGACCGAAAACAGAATCTCCATAACAAATCTGTGATACAACCGATACAATAGTGTAAATATTTTCTGTCCCTGCTGTGAATACATCTTGTAAAACTAACTCGCAGTTCTTGTTGTTGTCCTAGGTTTGCAGTGGTTATATTGTAAAAGATGATGATTTCTTTATTTTCTCATGAAACCATTCAGCGACTTGTGATAAACTAGCGTTTAGTAGTGTTGATATCATTTCGAGTTATCAAAGTAGAAAAGATGTGTTATTGAAGGTTAGTTTTGTGCTCCTCAGATCCATCCAAGATGGGTAAGATCATGAAACCTGGGAAGGTGGTGCTGGTCCTCAGTGGCCGGTACGCAGGTCGCAAGGCCATAGTTGTGAAAAACTACGACGAAGGCACCTCGGACAAGCCTTACGGACACGCTTTCGTCGCCGGCATCGACAGGTATCCCCGCAAAGTACACAAGAGGATGGGCAAAAATAAAATTCACAAGCGCTCCAAAGTCAAGCCCTTTGTCAAGGTAAGTCGTGATAAAAATTTGGAAAACATTTTAAACATAACCTCTTCGTTTGTTTTGTAAATAGTGCAATGGACATAATTTTCTCAATTGTATTTAAATGATGAAAACTGTACATTTGCTGATGATTTAGTATAGAACCAAAGCACTGATTTTCCATTCTGTGTTACTATAGAATGGAACAATGTTGGAGATCTTATTTAACTAGAGTCTGTAACTTCAATGTAATTACTACCATCATTAAGTAGGCTAAATTAGCCATAGCTTTAGACCACATATTGGCTTTTCGGCACATATATTATTTGCCACTTAATGACATAGGTGTTAATGTGGTGGACCTGGGTATGTCCTAAAACTCATCCAGAACCACTGGAAGATGGGCAGCAGCATCTTCTTAGTTAACCGTGGTAACACTCTGCGATCCCCAAGCCGCCTGCAAAGTGTGGGGATTATGGAAACCCCTCCCTATTAAGGGGGAGGCCTTTGTCGAGTAGTGGACGTCTTCTGGCTGATAATAATGACAAGTGTTGGACCTGTTTTGTATTAAACCTGCAACCAGAATACAAAACCACAGGAGGATGGGCAGCAGCATCCTCTCGGTTAATAATGGTGAAAATTTTGCAACTCCCAATCTGCCTGCTAAGTGTGGGGACTATGGCAACCCCTCCCTATTAAGGGAGAGGCCATTGTCCAGAATGGTTGTCTTCTGGCTGATGATGACGTTGATATTTAAAGGTTTAGTCTGTATTAATTATAGCCATAAGTTTGTTAGTAGTAAGTTTAGATAATTTTGGTCTCTTGAGATGCTTTGATTTTAGAACCACCACATGAATATCTTATTATTTAAATTGTGTAAGCCTAGTTCAAGGTGTGTATTTTAAGATGTGTCTCACAATTAGGTTTACCAACCTGCACTGCCGGTATGGTGATATATCGCTCAGTACACCTTTGGAGGTTATACATAGGCCCAGCAGTGGGATGTTAAAAACTGACATGGTCTGTGGTCCATAAAAAACCTGCACAATGTCAAAAGCACAAATGTGGGAAAAGTGTAAAAGTACAAGATAATTCCTTAATGTAGTTATCATCTTCAAATGGAATATTAACCATAGATTCTATTAAAATTTCGACATGTCATCTCTTTTCCAGGTAGTGAACTACAACCACCTCATGCCCACCCGTTACTCAGTAGACCTCAGCTTTGAAAAGTTCAGCGCTAAGGACCTGAAAGACCCGGCCAAGCGCAAGAAGCTCCGTTTCAACACGAGGGTGCGATTCGAGGAGAGATACAAGAGTGGGAAGAACAAGTGGTTCTTCCAGAAGCTTAGGTTCTAAGGTGTAATTTTAAAAATAAACATTACGAGAGTAATGTATGTGGTTGTTTTATTGAGTTTCAAGCTTAGGGCCTAAACATATGTAACTGCGAGGCCGCTGTCTCTGTGAGTTTACACAGAACCATACGCGTCCAGTTATAGCGACACCGGCTCGGCCGCTATGTTTTTGTGTGGAATTGCAGCGCAGCGGCCGTGCTGCTCGGCCCCACTGCTGCATATGTTTAGGCCCTCAAACCATTTTGGAGCTAGGGCCCCATATGTTTTGGCCCTTTGTCGCTTTGGTGGTGAAGAGAGTCGACCCAGACATTACAACTTGGAGGATCTAGCTCTCTCTCTCTCTCTCTCTCTCTCTCTCTCTCTCTCTCTCTCTCTCTCTCTCTCTATATATATATATATATATATATATATATAATCAAAGCATTACAAGTTTCGAGATATAGAGCCAAGTAGAGTGGTTATAAAAGAGAATTTAACACTTACGTTACATCATAATACCTTACAGTAAATTACAGTAACCTTACAGTAATGCCTTACAGTCTAAGATTGGTATCGCATTAGCAAAATATGAGTCTTATTTTATTAGTTAAAATAAAAAATAATAATTTCACTGGTGTTAGTGTTAATCATTGTTTTGCCTTAGCTCTCTTCACCACCACCAAAGCGCCGCCTTAGGATATATAACCCGGTCTAAATATCTGTGCACCTTGCTGGAATGCAACACCTGCTACAGCTCTCTGTACTCACCTAGTTTATCAATTTAAACATTTTTTTTAAAGATACAGTGAAGCCAAGGCGTCGGCACGCTTGAACATGGCCTTGTTTGGGTAGAGTTGAAGGAATGACTGAGCTAGTCCTCTAAAACATCTATCGTTCCTCTATGTAGCAATTTAGCCCAAGTATTTTATATCCTCTTTGAATGTCATTTGATCGATGTCGCGGCGTGAGAAATATACTCACCGATGATATACCAAAAAAAGATAATTAAATTATTAGACAATTATTATTTATAAATTTGTCTACAACATGTAACATAAAGTTTCAACATTGCTGAAGGGTATATATGTACTCATAATTATAAACAACTTTTACTATGGGGCCAAACCGGAAATCGCGAAAAAAGTCAGCTGTTCCATACAAAAACTTCATTGACCTTGGACAAAATGTATGGAACAGCCGATTTATTTTTGCTTTATGCATGAGTACATCATACATACCCGTCAGTATTGTTGAACCTTTTTAATAATGTTGTATACTTATGGATATGACTTAACGCGCATTTTTTTATAATGGTACGAGACAACGCATGCCCGCGATCATAGCAGCGCCACACAAAACCACGAAATACAACTAAGTCACACGGCACTGCTGCTACTAGCGCTCACTACCCTGAGACATTCGATAGTGAGTCTCGACAGCCCTGTAATAGGGTAGATGGTTTATATCTTTGAAACCATTAGCTTTGAAGAAGAATTTATGTAAATATAGTATGTTTATGAAAAAATAATTTAAATCGGTTAGTAATGTTCTGATATATGAGCGTTTAAAGTTTTTGTCAGAGACTACTCTGTCCCTGTTCCCACAAAACAAAAAATGACGTCACGCCTTACTAATCAGAATAGAATTTATATGGCTATTACGTTACTTACTCTATGTATATGGCGCACAGAGAAGTGACGTCATGATTTGCTGTTTCGCCTCTCTGTCTAGCATGATATTAAAAGGCTTATAATTGCTTATTTTTGATCAGATTTTCGTTTTCTTTTCATTAATCAGCTATATTTATGGGCCACATTTTAATAAGACAATAAAAAAAACCCAGTCATCTAGCCTATTTCGCTAGGTACCTTTTTTACCCTTCTATAATAATAATAGCCATTTATTCCGTAATGTACAGAGACAAAAATTTCACATTTCATAAAATATCTCTCATTACGGTGTGCCTTTCGGCATAGGCCTCCTCCAACTGTCTCCATTGGGTTATGTCTTGTGCTACTCTAGTACAGGACCCCAGTCATGGTCCCAAGGTCAGCCGTATGTCATCTTCGTATTGGACGTCCCTGTTTGCGGTTGCTGTCTCCCTGGTACCAATGAGTCACTCGCATTCTCCATTTGTTTATTTTGCATCTTAGCATGTGTCCTGTCCAGACCCATTTTTGGTAATCAATACGAACAAGTATGTTTTTACCCTCACTCTGTAGTAATGTATTTACACTACTACTAGGCGGTAGAATATCTGATACTGTGGTGGCACCTAGACGAAATCCTGTAAAGGAGATCTACCACCAAGTCAACATAATAACATTGCACTATGTACATAATTATAATTTCATAGATAGAGGCGCTGTTCCTTGGTGTTACAATACACAGAGTAATAGAAGCAGAGACGCGATCAAAGGATTTTTCTATAGAAGGACGCGTGATCGTGCGGAGAGGTGTAGGGCTCGCGGGAGGGGCGCTAGAGTCCGCACATGGAGCTACCATCTAGCGGAATTCAGAATAAGTTTTTGAGAAGTGCTTTATCGAAAAAAGTGGAGAACTCTTATAAACACCAGGTTTCTTACTCTCTCGTCAGATGTCGTTTTCGTAAATTCTAAAGACAAAGGTTTTAACTAGAACCACTAGTTTAAAAGCCGGAATAAACCAAAAACACATTATATAAAAATAATAAATTTAAGCAAGAATAGTTCATGTAATTTAAAAAGTGCTCTGAAACGTATTTTTTTATGGTTAACGTTAAATAAAGTGGCGCCATCTCTAGAACTAGTTAAAAACACCAAGAAACATTACATATTTTCTAAAACGAACCTTAGAAAATACAAATAAAATTACTTACGAATGAAATGAGACGCCATTCATGTCATCAGAATGTTTGCCGCGATAGTTTTTACATGAAGAAACACAGCAACTCATTTTATATTCACTTTTACTAAGTAAAAACACTAAAAGTCGTACGTGTGTTTTGTAAGCCCGAATGACTGTTACGCGAGGCGAACGCTAGCAGACTGACAAAATAAGTGTGACGTCACACAATCCGTCTACAAAATCCACAGGTACGGCCGCAAGTTCCTCATCACAACTCCCTATCCTCCATGTTACAATACCATATTGTAACACCTTTGAAGTTTTTTGAAGGTGTGTTTGTTGACAATACAATCGATTCTGACGGTTTTAGTTGACAGTTCTAAACTAATTAAAATATTGCTGTCACTTTTTTACTAGGCATGTTAGCTAAGGACAGCAATACTTTAGTTTGTTTAGTTCTGTCAACTTAAACCTTCAGAATTGACCACAGAATTATTTAAACTAAAGTATTGCTGTCCTTAGCTAACACACCTAATAAAAAAGTGACAGCAATATTTTAATTAGTTTAGAACTTTCAACTAAAGCCTTCAAAATTGATCACAACACATAGGTAAATGAAACTAAAGTTTAGCTACAATAATCAATTTATATTTCAATAAATTATTTCTTAAAGCAGTCTATACATTAAAGAGATATAGCTATGAATAATAATATTAGCATGGAACTAAAATAAGTCATTATGCCACAGTACAAAAATATAAATACTGCCAATGTTCTGGCACCTTTACATTGCATTGAATTATCGCCAGTATACTGTGGTTAACTAGGCTGAGAATGTTAACATGCATTAACTTAGTGCCCTGATTTTTCTGTAGGTGTTGTGATGGAGATAAATTCATTAATTAATTGGATTTTTAAGTAGTTTTTAATTTTCAGACCTAATTATTTAAATTATGAGAATTTTATTGTTTCCTTGTATTGTCTTTCACTTGGTTGATATTACATAAACTTGGTCGATTCCACTTTCATTGTGCGAACCGCTGTAAAATAACGCGTAGCGCGTTATGGTCCTAAGCACAGCTTAGCTAAGGAGTAAAAATTAAACAGCCAGAAAACGTCTACTATTGGTCGAAGGCCTCTCCCTAATAGGGGGTTTGTCATAATCCCCACGCTTGGCAGACGGCTTGGGGATCGCAGAATGCTCACCAACGCTTAACCAAGAAAATGCTGCCGTCAGTCCTCCGGTGTTTCTGGATGCAGTTTTAGGATGTAAACAGGTCCAAAAATGAATGGGTCCCCCGCTAACGCAAATACTACTAAATACTAGCAACCCTTTAATACATCAGAGGAAGATGTTTGGATGAATTTATCTATTTACCCATTGACGTGATTATTATTGCCTGAGGAGAAAAAACCGGTTTTTCAACTTTTTGCCAAACTATAAATTTTTCCCGATTGAAACAATTTATGTCTACAAGTCGCGAGTGAATCAATTTCAAAGTATGCTCTATCAATTTTTTTACACATCCAAGTGACGAGACGAGCTAGACGTTCGCCTGGTGGTAAGCGTCACGCCTGCCACTAACAGTAGCAGTGTCAGAATTGTGAACTTGCGAACACAATCCTGCGCCGCACTGCACTGCGCTCGTCACCCTGAGATATTAGACGTTAAATCTCTTCATATCCAGTAATTTCTCTGCTAACATTGCCCTTGAAACCGGAACACAGAAATGCTTGCACACTACTGCTTGGCGGTTGAATAACTGGCAAAGGTGTGGTACTCCCCAGACCGACTCTGCAGGAGAGTCCTACCACTACAGAAATCACTTAACATCAACCTAGATGGCGCTCAAACGCAATTGCATGCTTATTTACTAATTAAAAAAACATTGTATTATTGTTTTATAAAGCTGCAAATATTAATATCAAACTAATCCAGTCGTAAAGAAACTATAAAATAACATGCAAATATTAAATCTCCATATCACACATTGCAAGGCGCCTACAGTCACGCGGAGAGCTTCCCGACCCTTTCGTCTAACTTCTTGATTTCCTTCTGTATGCTGTCCACATTCAGCGCGAACACCTCCTGGACTCCCTGGAGCAGTTCCTTGTTGTTCTGGACCCCGCTGGCGATGGTGCTCTGAAGAGTTTCTAGTTCTGTCAGCGATTTCCCGAAGTTGCTCGCTGGAAATATATATTTTTTTAATACTACCGTCTTCAACTTCGAATACCTGGCTGACATCTTCATATTTTCTAGTAATTTTGATTTGAAAACCAAACAAAAACTAAAATTTATATGGGACTACCTCTGAAGTATTACCTACCAAACTAAAAAAGAGTTTTTTTTTTTTTTTTTTTTTTAAATAATCATCAAAATCGCTTACTAATTGGCGGAGTAATAGCGTAACATACATCATACCGTCGAATTGAGAACCTCCTTTTTTTAATTCGGTTTATAATATGCGAAATTTTGTCGGCATATCGGTGTGTGTTTGTTACCGCTTCACTCCAAAACGGCTGAACGGATTTTGATGAAACTCGGAATGGAGATAGTTTATTTCCCGGAATGACGTGTAAAGTAGCGTATGGGGTAAAAACTACTAAGAACGGATGCTATGTTTACTTTTCTTCACTCAATATTACATTTTTGTCTTCGACAACTGAAATTAAATAAAAAAAAGCTGTTGTAAATGGACTGTAACCAGTGTACCTTGATTATGCAGCGCTTCGAGCGCTTCCATGCGCTCGAGGATTTCGGAATGTGAAATGCCGTCAATTTGCTTCAACAGCTTGTACAGCTCGTTCACCTGGTAAACAATGAACGATTATATTATTCAAGTATTTCGAATCACAGCATTCCAAAATGTTTTACCCACACCCTGCCTGTGTTTGGTCGTGCCCTTAGTATTTTTAAAATCATCACCCCGGAGACGTCCACTGCTGAACGAAGGCCTCCCCCTTAGACCGCCACACTGTACGACAGCCTGCCATTTGCATCCACCGGTTGCCCGCGACTTTTAAAATGTCGTCGGTCCACCTATATATATATATATAGTGGGAGGCCTTCCTACGCTGCGTCTTCCGGTTCGCGGTCGCCACTCAAGAACCCTTCTTCCCCATCGATTATCAGTTCTTCAAGTGGTCTGGTCTTTGTCGGTTCAACTTGCAAACCCTGAGTATTGAAAATGCAAATCGCAAAACCAATCATAGTAGTCAGTCAGCAGTCAAAAAAGACAATCACAGCATCAGTTGGTGCAGATTTTCAGAAAAAAGTGGGAAGCTGCACTATCCGGAGCGTCGCTTCGCTCGTGCATTAATGCGCTAAGGATGCTGCTGGGGCTGCCTTGGCGCTGCAGTGCATCGAGCATGTTTGCTGACGCTCGAATAGACGGCTTTCATGCCATAATGCGTATTTTTAATTTTGAATTTTAATTAATATTTGATTTAGAATCGTTTTTATTATAATTAAAAAATTTCAACTTTTGATTATTAATTTTTTTTTTTTTTTTTTTTGATTGACATTGACCTACTACCGAATTTACAATCTAATCCCATTTTATTAAATGTGTAATTTGTGTATATGGATGTAATTGGTCTGAAATAAAAAAGTATTATTATTATTAAATCATAGCAGTCGGTGTCTTTTTTCCGAAAATTAGAAAGCTGCACATTGTGGAACGCCGCTTCGCTCGTGCATGATTTTCTGGCAGTATAGTCCCAGTAGTACCCTGCAGGTTACCCAGCGAGGCCGCCGCGCCGCCAGCGAGGCCGCCGCGCCGCCAGCGAGGCCGCCGCGCCGCCAGCGAGGCCGCCGCGCCGCACGGCAGTATAGTCCCTGCAGGTTACCTTGCCGTCCAGCTCGGGGTCGGCGGCGCGCGCGGCCTGCTGCAGCGCGCCCACGTCGGCGAGCAGCGCCGCGACGCGCGCCTCCGCCGCGCCCAGCTCCGCGCCCCGCAGCAGCGCCGCCTGCGCCGCCAGCGAGGCCGCCGCGCCGCACAGCGTCGCCTGGCAGGACGCAAACAATCTTTTTAATCGCATCTATTCAAAAAACCTTCTTTGTTCTTCGCAAACAGGGCAGAAATGAGCTGTTTTCCGCGCAGAGGGCGGAAAAGTACTTTTCCTCCCTCTGCGCGAAAACCGCTGTTTATGCCCTGCTTGAATTTGGAATGTATTAGAAATTGTTAGTAAAAGTTCCAATCACCAAATAGATCAAACACGGACATTCGTAATAGTTTACTTTGTTTTATTTTAACTCATTGTATTTTCCTCAATTAAAAGTGATTAGTGAGAATGAAAGTGTAGGTACTATTCTTATTCATAAGCTGCACTGACTTATTTTCTCATAGAGGGTGGTAATAAGTAGAGTGTCCACCTCTGCATCCACACAATTTTTAAGGTCGAGTACTTCGAATCCCTCGCTGCGCTCAGGATTCAAAGAAATACTCTTAAAAATAATTGTTTCCTTCCTTGGTAAACAATCTACTATTAAATATCACAATCTGTTTTTGTCACCACGTACGCGTTTTATTATGCATACGTTCTGCAAGGCATCGTCATTTACCCTGATTGTCCTTCTGATACGGAGCCAAATGTATTAGTTTAAGATGCGATTCGTTCATCAAAAATTTTGACGTAAAAAGGTAAAAAAGCCTTGATACGCGGTGGCGCGAGCGCAAGTTTTGATGCTGCGTGCTGTGTTTTTGTGTAAATAAATTAACATAAAAGCTTTAGTAAAAGTCATGATCTATTATATTTCGACTGCGGGATGTATAAGTGATAATTTATCTCAACGTTCTATTTTATTACTTGACACGATATTAAGCAATGCAATGGATAAATAGTATAATAATTATGTATAAGAATGAATGAATTATTTTAATAATAACCTGTCCCGTAGCTGACTGTAATCTACGGAATGATTCCTCGTCTCTCACTCCGGCCGCCTGCTCCAATTTATGTAACCTGAAAAACGTTAGTAAATGAGAGGGCCACATGAATAGAGTAACATTTATAACTTTCTATTGCTGAGTTTTAAAGCATAGAGATAGACAGTGAGAAAAATTATGACCTCTGGCAGGACTCGAACCTGCATACGAGCAATCTCTGGGTTTCCGTCCCAACTGCTTTGCCAGTTAAGCTACAGAAGTCTCTGCCTTAGGGAATGCAATCTCGATTTCGCAACATCTCGAAACTTTCTCGAGATTCAATCTCGATTTCGCGAGATCTCGAGACTTTGCTCGAGATTCAATCTCGTGGCAAGGAAATCTTGTTTTATAATATTTCGTTCGAGATAGATCAAGATCGAGATTTCGAGACTGAACGGGTACGCCCGTTCAGTCTCGAAATCTTGACTTGATTGACTTTCATTGCTGTACGAAGGCCTCTTTCTTAGACCGCCATAATGTACAACCTGCCATTTGCATCCACTGGTTGCCCGCAACTTTCACAATGTCGTCGGTCCACCTAGTGGGGAGGCCTACCTAGGCTGCGTCTTCCGGTTCGTGGTCGTCACTACAGTACCTTTTTCGGTTATCTGGTCTTCGAGCGATCTAGCCTGCCTATTGCCACTTCAACCACACATTTTGTAAAAAAAATATGGAACAGCTGATATCTTTTTTGCGATTTCGGGGTTGGCCCCATAGGAAAAGTTGTTCATAATGATGAGTACCCTTCAGTATTGTTGAACCTTTTTGTTACAGATTTCTAATATGTGGTTCAACTCTGCTTAGACTGGTTCTCTATGGCAGTGCATTTTCTATATGTGGTACTATTTGTTTTCTGTGTGGATAGTGCAAAATCCGGTTCCTTTGATCGAAGCATCTATATAAAAATGTATACCTATGTTCAAGCTGCGCTACCCTGGTGGTCTGCGCGAGGTGCACCTCCGGCTTCAGCTTGAGGTGCGTCGTCACGAGCTCGCCTTGCTTCTTCCTGCCGTTACCGGCTAAATATTCCCTGCAAGTGTTCAAATAATTCTAATGGATCTGGGTATGTCCTACAACTGCATCAAGAAACACCTGAGGAAGGACAACAGCTTCCTCTCGGTTGTTGGTGGTGAGTATTTTGCGATGTTTATATTTTTGATTGTTAATAATACACTAATGGAATTACGAAGGGCGATTGGGCCATATCCACCACGCTGGCCCAGTTCGAAGTTGGTGGATAATTGCTATACCTAACACGTTGTCATTATACCATTAATTTATTCTTAACGCGAGTGCTTTTCATTACTACCTGGCAAAACAACACCGCCGCGCAGCTAAACCTCTCCAGATTTTACAGACTTACTTTAAGCAGATACATACTTGAGTTTCTCTGCTTTAGGATCGATTATTTCTCCCTCTTCCAGCTTCAACTCTTCGAGTAACTTCTTTGTGGAGTTGATCTGAGCTGCCAGTTTCGAGTATTCATCCTGTAATTCGTTTTAACTTCTATAAATACTGTTTTAAAGTATCATGGATATTTTTTTGGATATGTAGTGACGAGACGAGCGAGACGTTCGCTTGATGGTAAGCATCACAGCTACCCATAACATTTAAATACTGTTTTAAAGTATCATGGATATGTAGTGACGAGACGAGCAAGACATTCTCCCGGTGGTAAGCATCACAGCTGCACATAACTAAATGTGAAATTACAAACAAAATCCTGCGCCGCAGTGCACTGCACTCGTCACCCTGAGCTATTAGATGTCAAATCTCTTCATGCCGAGTAAATTCCCTGGTAACATTGCCCATCAAACCGAAGCACAATAATGCTTGCACACTATTGTTTGGCGGTTGAATAACTAGCAAAGGTGTGGTACTTCCCCAGGCGGACTCTGCAATAGTCTTACCATTACAGTGTATAACACTATGATGCATAAACAAAACACAAACATCATAGAGCTGGCGGGGGAAATGCACAATACACCCCATATGCAAGCAAGTGCAGGGGCCGTATTGTGAATGTTGTTGTCCCGCAATACGGTTCACGGTCGCGCAGCGTCGGCAGCTGAGCCTTTTCGGCCCCGCAATAACCATTCATGGTACAGCCCAGGACTCGCCATCGTCCCCACATCGAATAAGAAGAATCTTAGAGCTGCCAGAATAATTTCTTAAAACAATTTGGATAATATTTATAGTGGGACCACCGCCAGCTCTTCACTCGATACCCTTTGACCGAGGGGTTCGGGGGAGGTGCTGGAGGCAGCGCGCAACGTCTCATTTAAATAAATAAATAATAAAAATAAATATTGGGGGGGACATTCATTACACACAGCGCCATCTAGCCCCATACTAAGCAAAGCTTGTATTATGGAAACCAGATAGCTGATAGAATACTTATATACAATTATTTTTTCGTAAATACATACTTATAATACATACTACACCCAGACACAGAACATCGATGTACGTCACAAACATTTTTGTTCTGGGTGGGGATCGAACCCACGACCTACAGCTCTGAAGGCAGACATGCTACCAACTGAGCTATCAGGCTGTCCCAATGGTCCCACTATATTAGCTAAGCCTTTCCATACCTTCTCACTCTCGGTAGCTTTGTTCTGCTGCTCAGCCACCTGCTCCAGCAGTTCAGAGAACTCGCACCGGAGACGGTTGTAGCGTTCTATCACGGATTCGGGATCACCATCCGCTGCTAGCTCCCATTCTCCGGCCCTGGAAATATTGTATTTAAATATAATCTAGTTTTTTACTGGAAATAGATCTGCATTTGCCAACTAATTAGCCAAATAGTAAGCAACTGTGCGGCAAGGCACATTGATCTACAATTATTTTTTTAATAATAATATGTAATTAGCAAACTAATCTTATAAACTTATCCAACTATATAGAATAGGTTATAGATATGCATCACTCACAGTTAAACTTAAGAGCAGGAACCAGGAAAAACGGTAGGGTGTTCCATCAAGAAATCATCGATCAATCAACCAATCCCAGTTAAATTCAATACTACCCTAAGCATAAAAAAAGGTTGTTTTTTCGTTGTTTATTGTTTTTTCTTAACCTCTGTTATCGTAGCATTATAAATCTTGTATAAGTCTGCATGCTGTGCTCAGTAGCACATTGATCTTACTACTAATTATGTAATTTCGGTAAGTGAATTATTGTAATTCTTATGAGATTAATAAATATTCTGAAACCGTAATCAGTAGACATCAAAAATTTTAGCAAAACTTGTGAATGTTTGAATTTGAATTGCATACCTTCAATATAATTTTTAGGGCAGCTCATAAGTCTTACAGGTTTTGCTATTTGTAAGGTGTTGTAGTTACAAAAAAAGTGTGTATAAGTATTCTATCGGTTCCCATAATATAGCTTTATTTAAATGTTACCATAGCTTTGCTTAGTTTAGGACTAAATGACGCTGCGTAAAATGTTTAGCTGTATTTTGTTTATTTTTTATCTCATTTATAATTAAGTTCATCCTTACTTATTAGGTATTATTTACCAGTTCTGGTTTAATAATTTGGTGTCTTTAGACATTGGTGTCGATTCTGATGCACAGCTCACTAAAGTAAACTTAATTTGACAGGACGAAACCTGTTGACATCCTTTTCTAACATATTGAAATGAAATGAGACGCGTATAATTTTAGTCCTGTCAGATTAGTTTAGTTTAGTGAGCGGTGCAACAGAATCGACACCATTGAGAGACACACTGACACAAGATCATTTAGATTATACAGGGTGTTCGTTTGAACACCGTTATCCTTCTAGGATATCATTGTACTCATCATAATGAACAACTTTTACTATGGGGCCAACCCTGAAATCACGAAAAAAAAATACATCTGTTCCATACAAAAAGGTTCATCGATCTTGGACATAATGTATGGAACAGCTGTTTTTTCCTAGAATATCCTAGAAGGATAACGGTGTTCAAACTAACACCCAGTATATAATAGTATACTAAAACAACATTTTTAGAAAATTTGAATACCTGTATCCAATCCTGGTTTTCCTACTCAACTTATCGGAGAAGTCAACTGTACCCGTCAAGAATTTCCCTTTGAACTTGTTAAAGGAATCCTTGACAGATAAGTGGAGATTCTCGACACATTCATTCTCCTCCTCTTCAAAGGGCTCTTGCTGATCTTCCTCAGGTAGATCACCCGTCTCATACACGTCAGGTTGGTCATAAGCCTTGAAATAAATGAGTTTGAATTAAAACTTTTCTACTACATAAGCTAAGTAGGCTGTATCAGTAAAATATAATTTAAATTGCTGACTTTTTGAGTCTGTTCGACCATGGTCTGGTTAAAAGAGTTCTTTTGTGTGGACAAGATTTGCCTCCAATTTCTTTTTTTTAATGGAGACAAGATACAAGACTTGCGAGAGGTTCGCCTGGTGGTGAGCATTATGCCTGCCAATAACAGTAGCAGTGACAGAAAGCGTGAACTTGCTAACAAAATGCTGCACTGCACATCACCCTGATATAATATTGATTCAGTTTCTTGTCAATTGCTAGAAATAACATTAGTAAAGGAAAAATTATAAAAAAGTAAGTACTTTAAGAAATTGTGTTGTCTGTTAAAATCACTGATAACTACATTATATTGCTGTCAATTATGATGCTTGGTCACCAACTGGGTTCGTGTGACTAAGATCATCGGTCAGGTCCTATTATAAAATAAAAATAAATATCGGCCTATGAGAAAAAAATTTATGATTATGTATGAATTTAATACTTTCAAGTCATTGTAACCATCTGTGAACTTTAGGACTGAAATACTTAAACAATTATGTTATAGGCTTCCCTTTCGGCTCCTATGAAAGGGCTAGAAGGACTTATAGGTCTGAATTTTAGCACGATTTGTTGGTTTGGGAAAAACGAAAACAAACAAAATACGAGAATGAAGACAAAAATCGATATCAATATTCTCATAGTGAACATAATTATATTAGAAGTAATAACGATCACTCACAATCCCGGGCAGATTTTCATATTTGGGGTCAGCCATGGTAACTGTAAATAATTTTATTTTATTTAGCAAGATTTTGATTTATTTAGAAACTTGAAATTAAAATGACAGATGACGTCACTTCACTCGACACAACGAGATGATTTTTGGTTAAGCTGTCAGCTGTCACTGCCTTGTCACCGGCTCTTTTTTTTTTTCTTAGTTATTGGCATCGCACGCTGTGTATTCTACCAGTGTCATGTTTATGAATTTTCAAGTTTCTTTTATTAAAATAAAGTCAAATATGTCATTAAACAGTCAGTCATAGTCGAGTCCAAGTCATGCCCTAGTAAAGTGTGGCGACTTTACTATGAGCTTCTACGGAGTTTTGAAAACACCACGAAAAGACATGTTTCACCACATTATATCACTTGCCCACACTCGTGCATGTAATTCAACACTCAATGAATAAAAAACCACCATTTTTAATCATTAATTCGCGTAAAAACACAAGTAAGAAAATAATAGAATACAACGACATGATTTTTCCGTGTTCCCGCCAAAACTCCTTTTGCTTTGTTTCGTCACCGGCTCTGTCGACTGTCATCGTTCGATATTTTTTTAGTCTAGTGGTTTTTCTTCAAGTTTGGCTTTATAGTTTAGAAATCAAATATTCTTTGGTATTCACAAGAATAAGCATAATGTCAAGACGTATAATATAATCATCCATCCATGAAAATAGATCCGTATTTTTGTCTAAAAGATAAATAGTGTGGGGATTCAATCTTTAACATAGGTTACAATTAAAGCCAAGGTTGGTTAAAACAAGAATAATCATTTCGTTCAGAGCAAATGAAAATGAACACGTCATTTAAAAATGTCAACGTCAAAACAAGTTCATCCTTTTTCACCTTTGCCCATTGTCTCTTCGTTTCGCTGTCGTCATTTTTGTATTTTTGAGTCACCGATATTTTCGACCTGCTTGTGTTTTCATCATAAATTTATCAGATTTTATAAAATTATTAGAGCCGGCACACGTTTAGTGCGATTTCAATACAAAGAAAAGTAACAAATACGCCACAATGAGTCTCCAGTGGACCATCATCGCTTCGTTTCTATACTCCGAGATAGCGCTCGTCCTGCTTCTCACCTTGCCAATCGCGAGTCCGAGTAAATGGCAGAAGTTCTTCAAGTCGAAGTTCCTGGCTTACGTAAGTGGACAAGCTTCAATATACTTCTTGGTGCTGATCGGGGTGCTGATACTATGTCTCCTCGACGCGATCAGGGAAATGCAAAAATATTCAAATATGGAATCCACCGACCATCAGCATTTGGATGCAGAGATGCAGGGTAACATGAGGCTGTTTCGCGCCCAAAGAAACTTCTACATTTCCGGTTTTGCGCTCTTTTTGTTGATCGTTATTCGTCGATTGGTGCAAATGATTTCCGAGCTAGCTACGTTATTGGCTCAATGTGAGGCGAACTTCCGACAGGCACAGAGCGCCACTACCACAGCGAGAACCCTGCTAGACCAGCAAGGTGCCGGTGACGAGAAAACTAAGAAAGAGGTTACGGAACTGCAGACTAAAATCGATCTCCTTGAAAAAGAGTTGAACAAGGAGAAGAAAGACAAGGAGGCTGTTAAATCTCAAGCTGAAAGTCTCAACAGAGAGTATGATAGACTTGCAGAAGAGCACAGCAAGTTGCAGAAGAAGATAACTATTGCGAGTGGAGGTGATGGCAAGAAGGATGAGTAAATTTAACTTTGTAATTAGTCATACAACATGGAATATTCACAAGCTTGAAATTGTAAAATTTATCTATTTCATTGTGTAACACCATTAAAATGAAATCCATGCCAAGAATATTTGAAGGAATAAAAAAATTTTTGGCATTGAATTCATGGTATTAATAAATAGTAACTATTAGCTTTGTAATAATCAGATATTTCTAATAAGTACTTACAGCTCTTAGTTATAAAATGTTCCCTATAAATTTTTGTTAACATTATTAAATTTTAGAGAAGATGTTAACTACCTTCAAAGTAAACTTTAACACTTGAACAAACTGGCATAGTAGGTATAACAAAAGTGATAATTGTTTTATCACTTTTGTAACTTCTATGCCAGAAAACTAGCATTTTTAGTAATATCACTTTTTAACATAATGACAGGGTGATTCTGGTTAAAATTGTGATATTACTACACTGAGCCAGAAGACCAGCATGGCTGTTATAGTAATATCGCTTTGCATTATTAATCACAAAGTGGTAAAATTCAATGCAAGATCACAGTAAAGGTTGCAATTTTACTGATGTATTCAATATTAAATCATGAATCACTTGCAATTTTAATGATAATGTTTCTCTTGATTTTGACAAAAGTCTGAATTATTTATTTATTGCTTTGATAAATTATGTCTAGATAGACTGATGGATCCTAAAAGCGTCGAAAAAAATAGCGGTTAACTGTTAGCCTCTTATGCACGTACACTATAACAACGACAATGGTGCAACGCGAGTGTAAGACATGCCTGTCACACACACTAGTATAATAATGTTGGCCTGTCGATTTTCGTTCATAAACAGTACGAGACTATTTAGACATATTATTTATCAAAGATTTATTGTTTGGGATGCTATGTAGGTATAGTTTGGTTTTGTGTAGTTTATGAATTTTGTATTTTTTATGGAATGAATTTGGGAAGCAATATTTTTGTAAGTCTAGTGTAAAATCTACACTATATAATGATTGTAGTGGTATCCTCTTAATAATATAGATTTACATTAAATGCCTTCTTCCTTATTATGTTAAACATTATGGGCCTTACTTAAAAATATTGCATAAGTTAACTAACATAATTTGACTTGTGCAATATCAAAATAAAGTGCACATGACTAAATACCGAAATTTAACTTTTAGCGGCTTTTTTAAGTAAGGCTCTATAAATGTCTTGTTGTGTAATAGTATAGCTGAATAGAGAACTGTTTTCTAATAAATTATGATAAAAAGATGTATTTTTTTTATAAGTAGCTTTTGTTAAAATACTATATAAAGAGTCAACACTAATTAGTCGCAACTCTCTTTGGTCTTGCTTATAAACACTGGTTAACTTACACATCATTTAAGTCTGTGCAAAACACATATTGGTGTCGATTCTGTTGCACCACTTACTACACTAAACTAATCTGACAGGACTAAAATTATACGCGTCTCATTTCATTTCAATATGTTAGAAAAGGATGTCAACAGGTTTCGTCGTCAAATTATGTTTAGTTTAGCGAGCGGTGCAACAGAATCAACACCATTATCTGTGCAAATGGCATTTCTTCACAAGGCCACTTCTTCATAGACATTAGAAATGCAAATCCATTGAAAAGTTTTTTCTCTTTCATGGCTGACCATTCTGAATAGTGAGAATGCTACAAATAACTGAGCACATTTACTTATTGGTCCTTTTGAATGAAGAGGGTTAGATTATGGTGCATTTTGTCCTTCAGTTTCTTGTAGGTACACGCATTTTATCTAAGTACACTGTCACTATGTTTTGTAATTTTAGAAAGTTTGGGATTTTGTCGTTGTATGACCCTGTGGTTATTTTTTCGAGGGTTTGTTAATGTTTTCCTTTCTTACTGTAACTTTCCACATACATAACTGTAAACACGCATGTTTTTAAATAAATGCATATTTTTATTGATAAATTCATTTTTTTATATATCCTGCACACACACTTATAAATGTATACATATTCAGGGTAGGCGAAGGTGTTAGAAAGTGACCGTTAGCTAACTTATCGTCCTTCGTTTTATAACACCTCCCTTATGGTCATTATAATATGGTATATATCTATGGTCGTATGGTTATCATCATAATCAGCCTATCCTAGTCGACTGCTGGATAATAGCACAGAATAAATAATAGTACTACGCACAGAAAGTTCACTCCGCAAAGGAATTGAAATAAATAACGACTATCTACTAGGCAATAAAGTAGTAATTCAACTCGCACAGCGCTGAATACCGCTCGCTATATCCACCTAGATATACCGCTCTCTTTCTATCGCGTATGCTTAGTTACGTGCGACGAGGCTAGCGTGCGGGCGGCCACTGACCTCAGCCTTGCATTGTTCTCTCGGAGCGGAGCGCCGGCCAAACATACCTAAACTGCGGAGTGGCACCACCCTGATGATAGTCCTCTCCCAAGCCACGTCACTCAGTCCGATCTTTGGCTTTCTGCTTCCTACCCCTGCCAGCCCTCCTACGTATATCGTCACTCCATCTAATCTGACGCATCAGTCCTATGCTATGTTTTTCGGTTTCCGACTGCCTATATAATTATCGGGTAGTCTATAGCTTTTTTATTCACATCATCTGCCAAAACACAGCCATTGCTGGTCGAAAGCCTCCCCCTTAATAGGGAGGGGCTTGGCAAGCGGCTTGGGGATCGCAGAATGCTCACCACCGTTAACTGAGAGGATGCTGCTGCCCGTCCTCTGGTGGTTCTGGATCTCTGAGTAATAATAGGCAGTTATAGATACTCTTAAGTTCTGGATGCAGTTTTACGACATACCCTCATCATCATCATCAGCCCGGAGACGTCCCCTGATGAACAAAGGCCTCCTCCTGCCTCCTGCCATTTGCATCAACTGTCGTCGTTCCACCTAGTGGAAGGCGTTCCTACGCTATCTCGCAAAATAAATCCGAGCATAGCTCTCTTCATTGCCCGTTGCGTGACTCTTAGTTACCTTAACCTACCCTGGTAATACAAAAGCCGTGGTAGTCTAATTAGGAGACAGCACAATTTGAAATCGTGAGGTCGCGGGTTCAAGCCCAGGCCCGTACCATTGAGCTTTTTGGAGTTTATGTACGGATTTTCCTATCGCAGGCTTTTCGGCTTATCGTGAGGAAACGTGCTTACGTCCGCACTAACCCGCAACTGGGCCAGCGTAGTGGATACTTCCAATCGTCCCTTTTAGGGCCAGATGTGGACTGAACACTATCTGAACACGGCCTGCGATACTCTATACAAATGTATTCTCCTATTTTCTTCCTGGATAATGCCTCTAGCTAGAGTAATATTTAAAAAAAGTAGCTCAAGGCCGTAGCCAGGAATTCATTTCGGGGGGCGGGGGGGGCGAGCTCTGGACCAGAGACAATAAGTAACAACTTTAAGACGACAACGATCTATACGTAAGTAGGTACGTATAAAACGGTGGCGGGGGGGGGGGGGGGGGGGGGGGGGTCCCCCAAAACCCCCCTTACGGCCTTGAACTAGCTCTACTATAGATATGTCTCTATTTCCTATTTTCAGCAACTAATTGCTAAAGAAAATATAACCTTCCAAAAATTACGATAAATATTTTGAAAGGGTATTTTTTTTTACAATTAGGTTGTTGCTGATAAAAGGAAATGACAGACTACAGTAGACCTAGATTTTATAAAAATGATAATGCTCTATAGAGGTATTCAGGAAGAAAATAGGGGAATACATTGGAATGGAGAATTGCAGACCGTGATCCCACTTAAAAAGGCTGAATATGCAATACAAAAGTTGCAATTTTAAGTTTTCTGTGGTAAGAAACGATTTCCCTGTTTACTTGCACATTCTGAAGTAAAAGTAAGTTTCCTATAAAGTTATCCTACCTATGTCCACCTCTGTGATGCGTACCTATTTCCTCCTGATCGGTTCGGTCGGTAGAAATCGTAAATATTCGTAAACCTAACAAAGTTGTTTCGCACTACCGGGGTGCCTCTAGTTTATTCATACCAACGTAATAAAATATAATAAGAACGAATTCTCTGATACCTACTAACAAAACAAATATTTGTTTACCCAAAATATGACCCTGTTGTTTACCAAGTCGAAACCGAGGTCACCACGACGTTATGTCGCTGTTAAAAATACGCGTAGGTAAGAGAGATTTGCGGACAAAGTTGGTGGCTGTAAAAGTTTTTTTACTCCCTGTTACAATAGGCTCGATTTTATGCACAAAAAGTGTTTTTTTGGTGAAGAGACGACTTATATTTCCTGAAAAACCTAATAAATAACATGTCTGTTTCAGTGGCTTTTTAATGTAAGTAGTTACCAAAATTTGTTTTAATTTCTAGTGTTTTTCCGCTGTAATATCGTTTCGAGTACTTATAGGATGAAGGGACACACTAAAATCTACTGTAACTATCAAATTTAATTGAAATTGAACCTAACCTGAAACAAAAAAATAAATAATTGAACCTGAAACAAAATGTCAATTAAAACTGAAAGCAATTTATTAATAAATTCTGAAAACAAATAATGATTTTAAGCTGTTTCAATGTAATATTTTCCTGAAACAAAATAATGATGATCAACCTGTAAATTGATAATAATTATTAACATACAAAAATAATATGACCAATAAGTAATAAAACAAAAATAATTATATCACCCTTAATCCTTTAGAAGTACTCGCAAAGTAACGCCTGAATCAATCACATATAATGTAAGTAGTATTTATTTAGGAAAAATATTATGTGATACTCCCTGGCAGGACCACTTTCATTTTACTAGGTAATAATTACATAATAAAAATTGTATATTTATGTAGTGCCTTATTTAAAAAAATTGGGGATATATTCACCACGCTGGCTAGGTTGGTGAATTCACAAACGTTATTGAATATAGTTTGTCTCATTACTAGGCAAAAAAAATAATTAATAGGTTCCAAAGGTTCATTGAATGACTTGCATGACATACACTGTAGGTACCTACGTAACAAATCGTGTTTCAAGTTTCAAAACAATGTAATTAAAAACGTAAAAAACCGTACTTTCGACTGATTCTCATCTCATCATCATCATCATTGTTCATCATCGTCATCATTGTTCATCATCATACATCATTGTTTAGGCAGGTTGATTTAGTTTATTATGAACTTGAGGTAGCTATTTATTTAAATTTATATACATAGGTACTTACTTTACTTTTACTATAGGTGGTGTTTCCACAAGTAAAACTTTTCGCAGATGGCGCCAGCGGCGGTCCGGACGTGGCAAAATCAAGTTTTCTTGTTAATAGTTCCTTATAATCTATCTCTATCTCGCTCTTGATGAGGACGTTGTCGATAATCTAGGTAGTCCAAGGAAAAATGAAAATGTTGGACAGAGTAATTAGAAAAGCAATAAAGAATTGCTGTGCAGATTCTTCCTGGTAATCAGAGTCTTTAAAATGTTCTCTGCAAACACAAAACAAAAGTCAATTGCGGCACCTAAACGGAATTGCATCGCAACTGGCTCGCTAGTCAAAAGATCACGGTACGCCCCCTGGTAATCAGAGTCTTTAAAATATTGATAAAATGCATGAGATTGACATTACAGTTGACTATGGCCGCATCGTGGATGCGTCACATACAAAATAGTGAAAAAAAAAAAAAAGTTGTGTAAAAACATTGCATTGTGGATCCCCATTGAGTGCTCAAGGCATGCATGTTTGAATTAACCAAACATTATTTTTGTAAACAATTTATGTGGGCCTCCTTTGGCTCTTTTGTGGAGGCCCGGGCTGTTGCCCGTTGCCCTCCTCTAAATCCGGCGACGTCCTAGGTATACTTAGGTATATTTATACGTATACCTTTATTCAAATTCAAATAATTTATTCATAATACCAAAGATATACGTCAAATCTCATTTGGTAAGAATATCTAGGTATGCTTGCAGTACCTACCTTTAAGGACATAACATACACACAAACACATATGTTGCAATAAATGATTGAGTATAGGTACACCGCCCGATGGCTCGAACTCATCGGTGGGTGTGCATAAAAAGCATGCTCTCTTCATCAAACAAAGTGTGGCAAAGAGAGAAAGAAAGAGAAATGAGCGCGCAAATTTTTGTTCATGTCAATTCATGTCGGTCGACCTTTGGCTCCAGGATTGTGATTTTAGGATCTAGGATGCCGGGTGGAGGCCTAGTATCCACTTGATATAATGTTGATGAGGTGACAGCAGGCGGAGTAAAACACAGTCTGTACGATTCACCTCAGACGTATATTTCAGTGGCTGGTAATGTACAAATCACTATACTTATGCTAAGAGTTAAGACACGGCTTCTACGATGCCGTAATGAAATGCTGGTTGTCTTTTGTAGCGATTAACAAGCTTCCCGGAAAAACCACGGATGGTAGGGTCTACCGGCAAGAGCTCTGGCGGGCTGTCACTGTCATAGAGCCGTGACATACTAGTGATGGGGTCGCGCGTACACCGTCGATTCCACTAGTGTTGTGCGCGCAACCTACGACGCCACATGATTAATAAACTCTGAGTTAATTTATTCCAACTAAAGTTAATTGAAATATCGATGGACTAAACTAGGCCGCTTGATACATTATTTTAGAGTTTTCGTACTCCATAAGTTATTTATTTACGTCCAAAATGGCGATAAAAATGAGGTAAAATACAAGATGTTTCCTGGCTGATAACTTTCATGTTTATGAACTTTTTAATTTCTTATTAATTTACAATCCTAGATAAGGAAGAGACAAATCGATTTAATACTTAGTCTTGGACCTACAGCATTACGTACTGGAGTAATATTACTTCCCCGTTTCTATGGTGAAGTGACCGGCTTGTTTACTCTTAACTAAGGATCAACCAAACACTAAACAACGTCTATTTCTATATTATGTCATCCTAGCTAGGTAATAGATTTTAGGTTTCAAGCGTAGGAACTAAGATTAGGTGTCGGTACAAGGATTTTAATAGGAACGCTACCCAACTCACTATCTCGCATTATGACGCATGGCCGTGTACTTTGACCAGAAACTCGATGATTGCATCATTACCGTCTGGTATTGAATAGCAAGCAACGTATTATATTCGGCGTACCTACGTAATGCTGCTTGTCGTCTGCAGGTTGCTCCACGTCGGATGCTGAGTCACACGTCTAGAACATTCGATTGTTATAATTATCTCCTACTCATGTGTTTATTGTTTACGAGAGGCGTTCATTATAAAGTGAGAATGAGGTACAAACTCTTTGGAACCGAAAAAGTAAATACTGGATGGTAAAGTTGGAATATTGATAAGATTAAAAAAAGGAAATAATTTGAATATCTTTTGTTGTAAAAAAATTGAAGTTTTTTGTTTGCAGTCTGTCGTAGCGTGTTGTCGAAAATGGAAAAAAATGAATTGCGCGCGGTTATTAAGTCTCTGTGCTTGAAAAAATTCACTACGGAACGAACTAATCAAGACTTGGTAAAAAAAGTCGAGAACATTGTTTTAGCAGATCGTCGTGTCACGGTACGTTTTATAACCGATGAAACAAAGATTTCGACTGGTAGTGTGCATAGCATTTTACACGAACGCTTGGGGATGAAAAAAGTATCCGCGCGCTGGGTCCCCAGAATGCTTACCGATGCACAAAAACAAACCAGGTTGAACATTTCTCGAGCTTCTTTGGAAATGTTACAACAAGATCCTGATCGTTTTAGCTCGATTCATAACAATGGATGAAACATGGCTTCACCATTATGATCCTGAAACAAAATTACAATCTATGACTTCGAGAATACCATCATCTCCAACTCCTAAGAAATTTAAGGCGAGTCGTTCCGCCGGAAAGATCATGGGCTCTCTTTTCTGGGATAGTAAAGGGGTGGTTATGATAGAATATCTCGACCATGGAGCTACTGTAACGGGCTCGTTGTATGTAGAACAAATAAAATAAATGCGTAACGAAATACGCGAGAAACGGTGAAGCAAACTTGCAAAATTTGTTTTGTTCCATCAAGATAATGCCCCGGCTCACAAGTCCGCTGTTGCTATGGCCGCAATTTGTGATGCTGGCTTCGAAATACTTGAGCAGCCTCCATATTCACCCGACCATGCCCCTTGTGATTTCTATCTATTTCCGAGGTTGAAGGAGTCTCTGAGAGGACAGAGGTTCGCAAAATGATGAAGCAGTAGTCGCTGCAGTACAGGTGTTTTTAGGTGCTCAGGATGAAGAGTTTTTTAAGATAGGAATTTTAAGCTTAGTATAAAGATATTCCAAGTGTATTACGCTAAAAGGCGACTTTATCGAAAAATTAAATAACATTTAATTAAAGTTATCGGCAACATACTCATTCTCACTTTTTATTGAACGTCCTACGTACTAAGACTTGGTGAGCGATTAGTGATTTGGTATTGAGGGTTCCTAGAAAAAGTAATAGTTAGACAAATATTATTTTTGGTATCTGTAATTTTATTATTCCAAGTCAACTTTTGGAGACAAGAACAAATAACAAATGACTAAAAAAAAAACCGATTATTTAAAAAAAATACTTATTTTTTATATATTAAAAAATACTTGTAATTAATATGTGACCACCTCGGGAGTATACCCATTCAAATAAGAAAATAATTAACAAAATCAGTCCACAATTGACAGAGAAATCGTTAACATACATAAAAAAAAAAACAACATGCATATTGCATACCGTCGAACATAGAACCTCCTCCTTTTTAGAGGACGGCTTAAATTAAGAAATTGAGGGAGAAACAGAGAGAGTACAAATAAGTAGGTAACAAAAAAAGGTTTTTTTTATCGTAAAATATTGCCTTATCTGTTTAAGTTTAAGAATAAAGACTAACGAACAAAAACCAACAGTAATTTTCACCAATTACAGGTAAATATAACTTCTTATTTCAAAAACTTGAAAGTCTCACTGTTTGTTATACAGGGTTAGTTCTAATCAGTTAGCATCCTTTTAAGGGCATATTCTGTACATCAAATCAAACAACTTTTAGTATGGGGCCAACACTGAAATCGCGAAAAAATATATCAGCTGTTCCATACAAAAAGTCCATCGACCTTGGGAAAAATGTATGGAACAGCTGATATTTTTTTCGTGATTTCAGTGTTGGCCTCATAGTAAAATTTGTTTGATTTGACAGAATATGCCCTTAAAAGGATGCTAACTGATTAGAACTAACCATTACCACACACCATGTACCATTTACATGTAATGATTTGGACCTGTCTGTAAATTACGTGTTTAAATTAAATAAAGAATTGAATTGAATTGAATTACCTTGTGATCGGCTTTTGACTGACGAAAAGGACATAGGGTAAATATTTTCATCATCATCATCACAATTGTTCACCGCGGGTAGAACAGCGGGTCACGGTTAGTAAGTAATAATTTACCTTATAAAAAATAAATATTTCCATCGAATTTTAAGTGGTAGGGCTCCATTGCAGAGTCCGCCTGGGGAAGTACCACACCTTTGCCATTTATTCAACCGCCAAACAGTAGTGTGCAAGCGTTATTGTGTTTCGGTATGAAGGGCAATGTTGCCAGAGAAATTACTGGGCACGAAGAGATTTGACAACTAACATCTCTCAGGTGACGAGCGCAGTGCAGTGCGGCGCAGGATTTTGTTTGCAAGATCGCAATTATGGAACTGCTACTGTTATGGGCAGGCTTTACGCTTACCACCAGGCGAACGTCTCGCCAGTCTCGCAACTCAATAAAAAAACGAATTAAAATAATCTGCACCGATACATTTGTAGAAGAGCAATTTAGTCTGTGAGCCAAATAAGTTAAGATGTTGTCATGTTTCGTTGGTAAAGTAATGTCTTCTAGAATCTACCTAGGCCTGAACATAAAATGTAATGCTCTCCTACAGTTCATCCTTGATGTAAGCATGGTAACGGTCGTTCTCAATGAAGCCAAGTCCGTCCCAGAAGTGGCGCTGGCCGAAGTCCGCCGTAGACTTCATTTCAGACTTGGTGGGCGAGGAGATCTCAAGATAGTGCAATTCTGACGAGCCGGGCTTCACTGGTGTCCACTCGGGGCCTCCGTTGTTTAGCGAGGGCACACTGAATAAATAAATAAAAATACAAAAATCATACTATCATCACATATATGAAAAAATTAGTCCAGCATCGACAAACAAATTGTATTTAAAGGGGCGCTACTTTGCAAATAGCTCTTTATTCTAGCAACCTTGTAGTAAAAGGTCACCGGATGTGATCGAAACTATACTCAGAGTCTCCGATTTAATTAAACGTGAGTATTCCCGTATAAATAAAACAAAAAACCTTGTAGTACGTCGGAAGTCGACGATTGGTTGAAATTAAACTCTCACTCTGCAGTCTGCACTAACGTGTTGGGAGCGAAAAAAGTTTTAGTTTCTTGACTTATTTGCCTTACTTATTGCCCTTTCACCATTTATTACCTTTGGGGCGGGGGTTACTACCAGCCGATGTGGAGTTTCATTGTCTTCATGCCGGCTCCATCTAGTCATCAGTCTCAATAACCCTCGTCACAGAGTGCAATGTAAGGGATAGTAGGAACACAAGTTTACTAGTAGTACCTACGTCACGTAGGTAACACGTAGGCTACGTGTTACATAAATCTATAAAAGTGACATAAACAAAGCTAATATAGGTATAATCACAGAATAAATAATAGTACTACGTACAGAAAGATCACTCCGCAAAGGAATTTAAATAAATAAGGACTCTATCCACTAGGCAATAAAGTAGCAATTCAACTCGCACAGCGCTGGATACCGCTCGCTATATTCACCTAGATATACCGCTCTCTTTCTATCACGTATGCTTAGTTACGTGCAACGAGGCTAGCGTGTGGGCGGTCACTGACTTCAGCCTTGCAATGTCCTCCCGGACGGAGCGCCGGCTGAACATACCTAAGCTGCGGAGTGACACCCCCCTGGTTTAATTAAGATTGGACCTGGATATGTTCTAAAACTGCATCCAGAATCACCGGTGGACGGGCAGCAGCGTCCTCTCGGTTAAAGATGGTGAGCAATCTGCGATTCACAAGCCGCCTACCAAGTTTGGGGATTTGGCAACCCCTCCCTATTAAAGGGGGAGGCCTTCGTCCTTCGTCTTCTTCTGGCTGATGAGTGTGAAGTGTATAGTTTAGTTACCCAGTAGTAGCATATGAGTAAATCATGTCGAGGAGTCGCTCGGTGATGGCTACGTCTTCCGGAGCGGACACCTCCAGGCCCGGGAACTTGAACACCCTCATCACGTCATCAGCGTGGCTCACTCCTAAAAAAAACATACTAAATAATTATGATTGCATGTTCTGGTGGTGTTGATAAAAAAAAAGTTGCATCTGCACCATTGATGGTGTAAGCCAAAACAGTCAGGCTGTATATAATCTATATACAATATGTAACAAAAAGGTTCAACAATACGAAAGGGCATCATTATGAACAACTTTTACTATGGGGCCAACCCTGAAATCGCGAGAAACAAAACAGCTGTTCCATACATTTTGTCCAAGGTCAAGGAACTTGTTGTATGGAACAACTGATTTTAATTTTGCGATTTAGGGTTGACCCCATAGTAAAAGTTGTTTATAGTGATGAGGACATACATACCCTTCAGTATTGTTGAACCTTTTTGTTACATATTGTATATAAAAGCGAAGATATATTTATTAATATATTTTTATTTGAGATCCTGAATAGATCGAAAGTGCCTTCTTAAGATCTAATCCCGATAAAGGGGAAAGCTTATATATATATATATATTTCCCCACCAGCCATTTTGGCCTGAAGAGGCAACAAATATACACGCACACATACATAAAAAGTTTTGCACATACCGGCTTATTCCTTTGGGGTATACTAAGCCGAAAGGGGGTTGATTTTCATCATTGGGGGATCATTGTACTAAAAGCGAAAATAATTTATATAGCCATTAAAGGACATGACGATTTTTGAAGCTGGTCAGTTTCGTACTTATGTAATGTTTGGACAGTCGTCATAGTGGACCCTTGTCATTTTGGGACACAAGATATTTTGGGACTGGACGATTTGAGAAGGTTTGGTATGTTAGACAGTTTGGTACTATAGTACATTGCCAAGCCACTATTGGTATGGCGTAAAAATATAAATATCAATCGGTTGGGGTAAAAACTTTTTATAGATAGGAGGGTTCTTGATAATGAATATATTGGCCGTGACTCCAAGTTTTTTTTTTAATACAATCTAATGAGGAGACGAGCAAGACGTTCGCGTGGTAAGCGTCACGCCTGCCACTAACAGTAGCAGTGCTAGAATAGTCAACTTGCGAATACAATCCTGCGCTGCATTACACTGCGCTCGTCACCCTGAGATATTAGATGTTAAACCTCTTCATGCCCATAGTAATTTCTCTGGTAACATTGCCCTTCAAACCGGAACACAGTAATGCTTGCACATAGAATACCTGGCAAAGGTGTGGTACTTCCCCAGGCGGATTCTGCAGTAGAGTCCTACCACTACAAAAAATGCCTTTAAGGTGGTATCAGAAGGGAATGATCACTCGAATTAATGTTATTGTTTGTTATTGTTTTCTTTTATTTCTCGCTCACACGGCACATAGTAAAAGAAAGTTCATCTGAAATGTTGTAGGCCTTGGAATAGCAGACTGAACTCGAGATAATGTTCTCTTTGCGTTCAGTTCAGACGTTTCATTGTTCGTTCATTCGGAGTTCATTCATTTTGTGTTCAGACGTTTCACTTCGAGTGAGGGTTTTATTCCGGAATGGAGTGACGAGAGGAACGCAACGTTCTGAGATATTAGATGAGTGTTGTTTGTTGTTGTGTTAGGTGCAGAATGAAAGACAGAAATTAACAAATATATGAATCATCTGATAATCAGCTTTATTAATAAAGAGACATCGGCTAAACGACAGATATCATCTGTCTGCTTAAGTATTTTCATTAAATAAATAATTGATTAAGTTACTCAAAGATATCCCGTGATAAGTCGAGATGAAGCCAGGATTACGAAGATAGCTTACCCTAATCACCCCTAATTGAGATCCTGAATGGATCGAAAGTGCCTTCTTAAAGATCTAATCCCGATAAAGGGGAAAGCTTATTTAAGGGCCTAGAAAAAGGAATCAAAAAGGGCTTTTTCGATCATAATTATGTACCGTATTAAATACGTATGTGCAATAAGGTTTTTATATTTATTTCTGACTATGATCCCTTAATAGCAAAACAAGATTAATTAAATTCAATTTTCTTGTAAGTGCATAAAATCACGAAAAGATTTTCGGTGATTTTAACAGCGATAAACGTCGTTATAATTATGTAAAAAATGTTTTGGGTTCCGTACATTAAAAAAAAAGGAACGCTTTGAGGATCACTTTCCCACTTCGCCTTTGTAAATTGTGGGTAACCATGATCCTATTCAAGTGGTTATTACCGAGTCAGTTATAGTTTTTTTTTAGTAGGTAGGTATGGCCTATCAATCAATACAATACAATAGTTTATTGATAACACCAAATTCACACGTCATTCAATAGGTACAGAATGATTGTGATTGTGCATTTTTATCCTTTTTTGAGATAGTCCCTTAATCGCCGATTTTTTTATACGGTCAAGTGACGAAAGAGCATGACTTTCACCTGGTGGTAAGCGTCACATCTGCCACTTACAGTAGCAGTGCGAGAATTGTGAACTTGCGAATACAATCCTGCGCCGCACTGCACTGCGCTCGTCACCCTGAGATATCAGATGTTAAATCTCTTCATACCCAGTAATTTATCTGGTAACATTGCCCTTCAATCCAGTACACAGCACACTACACACACACACACACTACTGCTTGGCGGTTGAATAACTAGCAAAGGTATGGTACTTCCCCAGGCGGACTCTGCAGTAGAGTCCTACCACTACAAATTAAAAAAGGTCAAGGGTATGTAGGTAATATAACATGCGCCCGCGCCCCCTCCAATTTTACTATTATAGAAGGCTAGAAGGGTTTTTCTGTGCTATCGTTCACAGAGCTTTGTTTTTTTCTTAGATGAAAAAGCGCACTACGCAAGAAAAATGTCGGAAAGATTTGACTGATAATTAGATAGACCTAGTCATCTCTGTTTCAAGTGTTTAAAGGAAGGGTGACCAAAGAACTTTGGCCCAGTCATGGAGTACTTCTGCGGTCTTTGAACTAACCACAGTAAAGTTGTCTTTAAACTAACCGTAGTTCTTTTCGTCTCGCGCCATGAGGTTGGATAGACTCTTGGCTCCGCGGAACGAGTAGCGGTAGAGGTAGGTCGGCTGATTTGTCATTGTAGCGTGGATCTGGGCCAATCGGCCCACGTCAGCCACAAATAGCCGGTCGCCTAAAGCCTGCAATTAATCACATGGCATAGATAATAACAATAAAAACTATATTGAAAATTTGAAATTTAGTTCTGGCGGGAATGCGAATAATAATATCACCACATTTTATTATTTTCTAAAACTTGTGTATTTTCCTGTGTTATTGTACAAAAATAGTGGCGTTTTATTCATTAAGTTAGTGATACAATTACTATAATGTTGAAATGTCTTTTCGTGTTGTCTATAAAACTCCGAAAAAGATTATAGTAAAGTTGCCTACTTTACTAGGCCAAGTAGGGCATTCACGATGAACGTTTGACGTTTCGTACGACCAGAAAAGTTACATGATACGCTGCGGGGCTATCATGTAACTTTACGGGATCGCGATTCGGATACGAGTTGTCAAAAATAGACACTTCTCACTGTCACTGCCAAAACTCATTTGACCCTGCAGGGCAGGATGAAACGCCAAAAGACTGACGGATTTGCTTAACTTAATTAAGGAAATCAATGCATTCGTTCGATAACGATAGCGAGAGAAATCCCTCCGTGATACTGTGAAGCTGTGACAATTATGACAAATCGCGATCCGAATCGTGATCCCGAAAAGTTACATGATAGCGCTGGGTCCTGTTTTATAAAGCTACAAGTCGTCGTCGTCAGCCATAAAACGTCCACTGCTGGACGAAGGCCTCCCCCTTTATAGAGAGGTGTTGCCATAATCCCCACGCTTGGCAGGCGGCTTGGGGATCGCAGAATGGTCACCATCGTTAACCAAGAGCCACAAGTACAAGCTTACAATTATTGTACTAGCTACTTGTATCAGTAAATACAAATTATTTTTTCATATATTTTTTTCATATTTATTTATTTGCAACTAAGTGTACAGAGGTCTTAAATTAAATATATTATGCACTTTCAGACTTAGTTGCCCTTGTGGGGCATTGCAAAACATAAATGCGAGGGCGCTTAATATAACAAATAATTATACAACTTTAGTGAAAGATAAAATGAGCGTTAATCTAAAAAGAGCAGATCGTCCTATTTTTATTTTATAATAGCTTTAAAATATTCATCTAGTGAGTAGAAACAATTTTTCATTAGAAATTGTTTTAATTTTGAGGTAAAGATTGGGGTAGGTTTTGTTTCATTTCTTAAGCTTATTGGTAATTTATTAAATAATTTAATTGCCATGTAGTGAGGGCTTGTATTTAGCATTTTAATTCTTGAATATGGTAGGTACCAGCTATAGGTAGACGGTTTGTCTTTAACCTATAAACAAGTGATTGTAAGTACTTGTAGTTTGTACTCTATTTTCACTCTTTGAAAAAGGTCACCGAATGTGATCGAAACTATAGTCGGAGTATCCGATTTAATTAAACGTGAGTATTCCCGTATAAATAAAACAAAAATGTGTCAAAACCACGTCAGTTTTCATAATAAAATACTTGTAGTTTGTACTTGTTATAATAGCTTTAAAATATTCATCTAGTGAGTAGAAACAATTTTTCATTAGAAATTGTTTTAATTTTGAGGTAAAGATTGGGGTAGGTTTTGTTTCATTTCTTAAGCTTATTGGTAATTTATTAAATAATTTAATTGTCACGTAGTGAGGGCTTGTATTTAGCATATTGATTCTTGAATATGGTAGGTACCAGCTATAGGTAGACGGTTTGTCTTTAACCTATAAACAAGTGATTGTAAGTACTTGTAGTAAGTACTCTGTTTTCACTCTTTGAAAAAGGTCACCGGATGTGATCGAAACTATAGTCGGAGTATCCGATTTAATTAAACGTGAGTATTCCCGTATAAATAAAACAAAAATGTGTCAAAACCACGTCAGTTTTCATAATAAAATACTTGTAGTTTGTACACTGGTTGTCTTGTAACTCTTTAAAACACCGAGGTACGGTATATTTTTTTGCGATGTTGCCAGTTTTTCACTACAATTACAAGACTTGTAGTTTTATAAAACGGGGCCCAAGCTGTACGGCCTTACGATTACGACTTTAGCCTGCCTAATGGGCAAAAGACAAAATAGATATTTTTGGCGTGAACATTAAATAGATTAACCCATGTTGCTGCGCCGCATTGTATTAGTTTTACTTTTTATTAAAAGCCTAGCCTTTTTTTTTTTATTTTTTATTTTTTTTTATTATGTTCTTCTTATCTTAGGTGTGGGCATGTGATATCAATATAATGCAGTGAAACTGAATTATATTTTCAAAACTAGAGAGAGAGACTGAGACTTATTATCAAGTAATAAGTAAGTAAGGAGTAATAGTAATTCCTGTTGCCTGAAATAAACGATTATTATTATTATTATTTTATTATAAGTTGAACAAGAAAGACGCCCTTGTGATAGTAACTGAAAATGGCTGCCAATGACTGAATCGTTACAGTAGTCATAGTTACATTAGCTAGATAAAAAAAGTTTTGGCCCCCAAAAATACATATAAGTAATTATTTCAATTTAACATTAATTGATGCCAAAAATAATGTACTAATTAACTGGGTGGTTTCTGGTTCATATACAACTGGCAATATTCCCGTCATTATTATAGAAAACCCTTTGAAGTCTTTAATTTATAAACATGCTTCCATCGGTATTTAATAAAAGGCCTTCTTTTCAAAGAAATGAAATTAACGAGTTTTGGCTGAGTTCAGAGGATTTTCTATAATTTTATGAATAAATATTTTATTATGCTTCATGATTCTAGCTGTACCCAGGTAGTAGTGTACCTAGTATTAAGTATATACCATTTATATATTAAGTACTTATTTACAGATAACATTACAATATAGTAAAAAACAAATAAAAAACAGTAAGGTTAATAAAAAAGAATGGGTTATTTTTCTGACTGACTGATTATTATTTTATTAGTTTTTTTTACGATTCGTAATTTAAAAATATTTTTTTATCTTGTACCTAACATTGCCCTTCAAACCGATAATGCTTGCGCGCTACTGCTTGGCGATTGAATAACTGGCAAAGGTCTGGTACTTCCCCAGGCCATAGATTTTTGTGTAATATAGGTATCCCAGGCGGACTCTGCAATAGAGCCCTACCACTAGGTACTACAAAATATCTCTGATAAAATTTATTGATATTTATTCTCTTTGTTCTGCTCAATAAACAACTGACTTATTTGACCAGTTACTATCAAAAACTTGAAAATGGCAGAATGAACAAAGTGCGATGCCAAAAAAAGTCGGTCTCTTACATTTTCCACGTTTTGGAAAGACAAGTTTGCTTACCTGAACAAGCTGTGGGTATGCGTCCTGGACGGGCTTGTTGCCGAGGTAATGTTGCTTGATCTTCGCGGCCACTGCCGGCCGGTCCGCCAGGGGCAGCGTGTCGTTGTACTCGAAGACATGGCTGGCCAGGGACTCCCAGTGCGCTTCCAGGTCTTCCAGCAAACCTGCCTCCGCTTGGTAGGCTGTACGACGAAATTGAACAGTTTTATAAAGCTGCTTATCGACCTGGGTATGTCCTAAAACTGCAACCAGAACCACCGGAGGACGGGCAGCAGCATCCTCTTAGTTAACGGTGGTAACACACTGCGATCCTCAAGCCGCCTGCCAAGCGTGGGGATTATGGCAACCCCTCTCTATTAAGGGGGAGGCCTTCGTCCAGCAGTGGACGTCTTCTGGCTGATGAGATAAAGCTGCTCGCAGAACGAGAGCTAAGCTAAAGGCTTAAGACATCTCCCATGCGCAGGTGGCACTGACCTCTGTAATACAAGTACGCTGGACTTCATATTGTCGAAAGCAAATAGAAGCCATTTAATTTTCGTCATTTTGGCGCAGATAGCCAACGGATAGCAGTGTGAGCATCCATGGAACTAGCATTTAGGCGATTAGGCAAGGGCGATTCAAATCGGCACAAAAAGCCTGTCATTTCCTAGACAATATTTAGTCCAAGTGGTACAAATTTCCAATACCTCCTTGTATGAACTAGGCCAACATGTCAAATGCGTTAATGCACAGCTTGCATAGCTGAGATATTTTTTGTATACTTGTGTGCATACTATTTGGCGATCTGCATGAATAGAATGGTTACGTATTCTATTTTTTTCGCGATTTTCCAAACATGATTAAAAAATAAAAGTAATTAAAAAAAAGGCATACAATTTTTGATATGTGGCACATGAAAATGACAGCCACGTCTGGTGTGCGTAAAATCAGAGCCATCTACAATGAGCTTCTTTTTTTATTTCATCATCATCAGCCCGGAGACGTCCACTGCTGAACGAAGTCCTCCCCCTTAGACCGCCACACTGTACGACAACCTGCCATTTGCATCCACCGCCCGCGACTTTTACAATGTCGTCGGTCCACCTAGTGGGAGGCCTTCCTACGCTGCGTCTTCCGGTTCGCGGTCGCCACTCACTCCTTTCTTCCCCATCGGTTGTCAGTTTTTTTATTTGCCTGTCAGAAAATCTACCAATCGCTGAATTCCGATTGGGAAATATTCCGATATTCTGAATTCTGATCAAATGTCATTGACGTCATAGCTCGCAGGGTTTGCAAGTTGAAGTGGCAATGGGAAGGTCCATCGCTCGAAGAACTGATAACCGATGAGAAGAAAAGTTTATGAGTGGCGACCACGAACCGGAAGACGCAGCGTACCTATACGAAGGCCTAGTTACTAACTACCAACCTAGTTACTAACCTAGTTAAGGTACTAGTTGGACCGAAGACATTGTAAAAGTCGCGGGCAACCGGTAGATGGAAATGGCAGGTTGTCGTCCAGTGTGGCGGTCTAAGGGGCCTTCGCTGATGATGATGCTATTGAATCATTGACGTATCAAATAATCTGGATTGTCAACCATAAAAAAGTCGTACAATCATAATCGGTGGCTATTTATTACCAAATCTGCTTGAATTTCTTTCAACCTATTTCAAAATCTCTATATAGGGTAGGGACGCTTGTTTAGTGGTTTTATTAGATTACCTAAGTAATAAATACATTGTATACTCATAACTCAAGCCCTAAGTTTACGGCACCTCTATAAAAATATAATTTCTGTGGTGTTACCCAGAATATTCATTACATTAATACATTACATATATTTATATATTTACATTTATTACTTAGGTAATCTAATAAAACCACTCTAATTTACGCAGATTAATCCAACAATCCGTTGTTTTTACAGGATTTCAGCAGTAGGCGATTTAATTTAATATTAATGTTCTAGTTCTAGCTAAGAAAGTAACCCAATGAATATTCTGGGTAACTAATTTAAGACCACAGAAATTATATTTTTATAGAGGTGCCGTAAACTCAGGGCTTGAGTTAAGAGTATACATGCACATAATATTATTAATAAACGTAAAATTAACACAGTCCTTAAATTTACCTAACACAGTCGCAAATTGTCTGTGGAATTGAATTTTTTTCAATAAATTTTTTATTTTTCACGAGATGGCAGTCAAATGCAAGCAAATAAAAAAGACTATTCGGTAAAGAATCGCTCAAAGGAGTTTTATCCGGAAAGCGAAAAAAATATGTCGGTTGCATTGTATTATTTTCCAAAACTTAATGAAGAGTTAATGCATAAAAATGGTGGCGTTTTATTCATTAAGTGCTGATTTACGCGCACGTGTGTGGGCAAGAGCTATAATTTAGTGAAACATGTATTTTCGTGTTGTTTCCAAATCTCCGAAGAAGCTTATTGTAGTAAAGTTGCCACGACTTTACTATGGCATGACTGGACTTGACTGTGACTTACTAAGTGTGACTTTGACTGTGACTAAAACTCATTCGACTTGAAAATCATCAATAACTTGATATATTATAATCATTTGACACTGGCAAATGCACAGAGTGCGACGCCGTAATCCTCTTAGGAGGAGAGAAGAAAAAATCGCTCGTAATATTATAGTAGATTGCATACATTGACTTTATACAAAATGACCTTAATGATTGCGGGACTCTGATTATATAGACTAAATGACGCACAAAACATTTTGCTATCAAAGACCTATGAAGTACATATATAGCGATGTTTACTATCCATATTTTCTCCTATTGCGTCAACGTTTCGACCATGTTTCACCCGAAGTAGTGGTTGGTTTTATGCACGTCAAGCTAAACTTTGTGCATGTAATGTAATGTTTGTGCTTCACTAGGACTGAAATAAGTCCCGAATCGTCGGGCTTCTCTATAATTATATATCATCTCTGTGTCCTATAACATAATTATGTCTATTTATCTACGCGTAACCTTTCCAACGCGTTATTCAACAATGAATCTCATAAATCGTAATGAAATATTAATTTAACTTACTTGGTAGAGCGGCTAGACAGATCGTTATAAGGGACCTTGACTTCCTAGACCTTATACATAATATATGCTATAATAATAACTGACTGGTAGCATACGTCATCAGCAGAGTTAGAAGTAGGTATAAGATTTACAGCTTAGATCTTGTGAGTTTGATAAACGTCGTAGGTTCGGCGGGCATTTCAGAAAACTGAGGAGTTTGGCGATATCACGATTGCAAGTAACCTCTTATAGGCTTCACTACCATTCGGATCCAGGGGTGGGGCACGTGCCCCTGTGCCCCACCCCTGGATCCGCCTTTTTCTGTAAAGCATTATTATCATTCGAGGGTGAGCCTCACATCCCACATGATCAGCCAGAAGGAGTCCACTGGTGGGCGAAGGCCTCCCGATGAATAAGGGAGATTACCTTAATCCTTACGCTTGCAGGCGGCTTGGACATCGCAGAATGCTCACCACCGTTAACCGAGAGGACGCTGCTGCTCCTCCGGTGGTTCTGGATGCAGTTTTAGGACATACCCAGGTCCCAAACATAATAAACTTATATACCAAGGGTGAGCAAGACAATATCGTACCAGGGAGTCTAGACATGAACCACTTTCTGTTAGCGTTAACGCCTGCGGAAAGATAAAGTTGTATGAAAATGACATTAGCTTGAGAAATGTCACGTGACTTTAGCAGTCAGTTATCATTTTCATACAATTTTATCTTTCCGCAAGCGTTAACGCTAACAGAAAGTGGTTCTTGTCTAGACCCCCTGGGGCCGTACCGTGAACCGTTTAATGCGGGACCGGATAGGCGCAACTGCCGACGCTGCGCAACTGTAAACGGCGACTGCAACGGCCTCGCAATACGGTTCGCAGTCGCGCAGCGTCGGTAGCTGAGCCTATTCGGTCCCGCTATAAGCGGTTCACGGTACGAGCCCTGGTCCTGTGACACTTACCAGCGGCAGGGTAGAGGCCTTCCTCGGAGGTGACCGAGGTGATGAGTGGGATGTTGGGCATGGCTCCCATTTTGGCTGCATGGTACGGGTAGTGGCTCAGGAATGGCCCCCGGACTCCCGGGGCTTCGGCGGTCGGGGCGAACGGGGTGAACATGTGGACTTTCCATTCCTGGAAATAAAGATAAAAAGATAAAAGATAAAAATAACTTTATTGCGAATAAATATATACGTAAATGCTAGATATAATAGAGAACAATAATTATGAATGAAATTCAAACGACTTCAATTTTAACTACCTGGATACCTTTTCACAGAAACAAAAACGAAACTACTGAACCGATTTCGATGAAAAATAGATTTAATTATTTTTAACCGACTTCAAAAAAGGAGGTAGAAGAACTGATAACCGAAGGGTAAGAAAGGTTCATGAGTGGCGTAGTGGAAGACGCAGCGTAGGAAGGATTCCCTACTCCCACTAGGTAGACCGACGACTACGACGACATTGTGAAAGTCGCGGGCAACCGGTGGATGCAAATGGCAGGTTGACTCAAGGCCGTAGGCAGGGGGGGAAATGCCCTTGCCAACCCACCGTTTTATACATACCTACTTACGTATAGATCGTCGTCGTCTTAAAGTTGTTACATCTCTGGTCCAGAGCTCGACCCCCCACGAAATGAGTTCGGTTGACGTATATACAGTGTGGCGGTATAAGGGGGAGGCCTTCGTTCAGCAGTGACGTCTCCGGGCTAATGATGATGATGAATAGAAATCATGATTCTAAATAAAAATCCGAACGTAAACGATATCTCAACAATACAAACAGCATTTAAAGATAAACTCAGTTTCATATTGCAACAAAATAAACAAAACTAAATGTTATTGTGTTAAATGTACCGAACGAATGGAATGGATACCAATAGTGGAATTAGATTCGTATGCTTTCTGTTTACGTACGTCGCTGTACACAAACAGAACAGAGCCGGACTCAGTCAATAAAAAACGTTTTAAGCTTATACAAGAAAATTTTTGTAGGCAAAACAACAGGTAGGTAGGTATAGAATTTTACAGAGAAAATCAATTATACATTATGGTCGCCAACAGAGTCGCTGCAAGGAGAGCATGCCATCAATAAGGGGGCATAACATACGCACCTACATTTTGAAAACTTCCTTACTGAGAATCGTAGTGCAAGAACCGAATTCCATGTTATGTAGATGTGTTATCGGTTTATTTATGTTTTTTTTACGAATTAGACAATCTTTTTTGTGGTCAAACCACAAAATAGACTTTATGAAAGACAAAAAACCACACATACACCCACCAACATACAACTAACAAGAAAAGGAAAGAACACTATAATATCAAGATTTATAAATACAAACTACCAAGATGTTCTTTATATACGCTCTGTTTTTCATCCCCTTCGCTAAATTACAGTTTTAAGGAGGTAGGTATTTTTCCAAGTTATTTGGTTATAAGGTATACTTACCTACTCCTAAATACAACCTCTGATCCGACTCTGTTATTCTTTGTCTTGTTTACTTGCATGTTAATCTGATACTAGAATTGCAACTATATCTCGGAAGTATTGATGAAGGCGTGATGAACCCACTATTTTTAATATTGGTAACTTAGAAGTTTTTTTTCGCTTTTTCAGTGTTGTAGCCATTATTTGTTTATAGCTTTTCATTCTTCTGTTCAGTATTTTATCAACTCTAATCATTATTCTTTTCGGTTCTCTTTCATTGACTCCTCCCTCACTGTTCCTGGTAAAGTTGCTCCATACAAAATTCCAAAAATTTAATTTTTTTATAATGATGAGATAATGACCCCATTTGATTGACCCCGAATTGATTTCATAAAAAAAAATAGTAAGTGTTAGTCCTCTGCGTTTAGAAAGGGGTTCCCTACATGAGATTGGTGTACTCACAAACATCTCAATCTGCGCGTTGACGATAACCTCAGCCGGCCTGTACTTCAAGCAGTCCAGGATCTCTCGGCTGGTGGCGGTGGGGCAGCCAACGATGGCGGCGAGGGCGCGGGCCTTCTGCGCCGGCTTCACCGCGTGGGTCCACGACGCGAACGCGGAGCCGCTGTACGCTATGCCGCGGTGGAACGTTCCTGCAATCAATAGCACCAGTTAAGGATCGACAAGTTGACGGCTCGAACTCATCGGTGGGCGCGGCTAAAAAGCATGCTCTCTTCATCAAACAAACTGTGGGAAAGGGAGAAAGAAAGATAAATGATCGCGCAATTTTTTTTTGTCGACCTTAGGCTGCATTAATGTGGTTGAATAAACTCTGAGTTAATTTATTCCAACTTAAGTTATTTGAAATGTTTATGGACTAAACTATGCCGCTTGATAAATTATTTTAGAGTTTTCGTATTCCTTATGTTATTTATTTACGTCCAATGTGGCGTTAAAATTGAGCTAAAATACAAGATGTTTCCTGGCTCATAACTTTCATGTTTATTATCTTTTTACTTTCGTAATAATTTACAATCCTAGATAATGAAAAGATTAATCGTTATAATACTTAGTCTTGGACCTACAAAATTACATAGTGGAGTAGTATTACTACCGCGTTTCTATGGAGAAATGACCAACTTGTCTACTCTTAACAGAGTTAGGGGGTCAGTAACAGGATTATGCGTAACTAAGAAAGCAGAAACCTGAAACGAGAATAAACATGGTTTTGCGAAAAAAATAACATCTCCCATGTTCCATATAAATTGTCATTAAACCCTCGATAGCCGGTCATTATGACGGACTGTTAAACTGTTAAGGTCTTTCGTTCGACTGTATATAGTAAAGATCGTGGGCCCACACTGGATAATATTGACATAGGTCTAAGTTCTGATATCTCCCCTGGCCTTGGGGAGACACCGGGACTGATAAATCCTGATGTCTCCCCCAGGGGGGAAATCAGGAGGAGGTCACGTGTCCAGCACCACCGGAAGGCGTACGAGAAGAGAAGCATATGCCACATAATAAGTACCTACCACATAAAAAGTAGCGTATATTATAATAAGTAGGCGATTACGGCATGAAAATGATGACGATGATGATAGTTAAGATTATTATCGAATGAAATATTAGTTGTAATGAATTATTATTAGTTATTGTTTATTTTTTGTAGTTAACCAACTTCAAAAAAGGAGGTGGTTCTATGTTTGACTGTATGTATGTTTTTTTAAAATATTATATTATCGTCATGCTAATCGACGGCAACGGTTATTAACATTTGGTTTTATTGATAACACGTATCTACTATCGGGCAATGCCCTTTACATTGAGTAATTATGAACCTACGTCCTCTTTATCGTTGTTTGCGTTGCCACTGATAGGAAACCTTATACATTATATTTACACAAGGATTATTATGATATTTTTATTTATAATCATATTATTACAGCTATGTGTGGTCCTGGGTGTGTCCTAAAACTACATCCAGAACCACCGGAGGACGGACAGCAGCGTTCGAGCATTCTGCGATCCCCAAGCCACCTGCCAAGCGTGGAGATTATGGCAACCCCTCCCTATTAAAGCGTAAGCCTTCCAGCAATGTGCGTCTTCTGACTGTAGATGTTGTTGATGTTGATGGTGTTGATTGCAGCTGTCAGAGAGCTTCGTATCAAGGCTCGGGTGCAGTGTAAGAAATAACATTTTTATTTCTTTATTTCAACTCGCTGTATAAAATAGGCGTAGGTATAGCTTCGCAGAACTTTGGAGAATGTTGTTGTTACGGAATAAACTGATTTCATGAAAGGTTGTTGTAGCCGGAGCCTCGCCTAGAGGCATGACCAAAGATTCCCCTCAGTCCCGTATATGGATACCGTATTCAAGAGTGGTTCATTTCTATTCCTGGTTTCCATTTCCATATGCGAACAAATCGAATCCAATCGAATTTATGTTTTATGCGAGCTGCGAGGATGTGGAACACACAGTCGGTTTATGCTTCCCAAAAAGTACAATAATTATGGTTTATCCAGAATAAATAGGCCCATTTAAAGGTAGCGCGTGTTCCATCCTAGACCGCACCGTAACTAAACCTCAGAGAAGTTGTGTGTATTCTGAATTAAAATAAACTGTTTATCGGTTAAAATAACCTACCTAATTTGCTCTCATTAGTATTTAACGAATAATGGGGTAGATGACTGATGTTTAAATCGTTTAAACCAATAGCTTTGATGAAGAATTTAAGTAAATATATTTTTAATATATTATTTATTTATATTTGTTACACAAGTATTTAATAACTTTGACATAAATAAAAACTAAAAGACTAAAACTACCTAAAGAAAATATTAAATATCTATTATTAATCGAAAAAATAACGGTGTCCGTGTGGTAAGGTCCCAAGAACGCTGGCTACATTACCGTTGAATAGCTAAAGAAATTCTCTGCGCGAGGAATGAGCCAGCTCTCTTGTCACCAGTGGCGTCGACCAAGCGTGGTGATATATATTTATTAATTTTTTTAGTTGCTGGACGCCATGTGCCAAACGTTTCGACGCCAAGCGGCATGAAAATGTATTCGTTAGAAAGAGAAGAATACTTGCGCCGCTTGGCGTCCTCTGCAGCCTCCTCCGCGGCTCCGGCTCTTTGTGCTGACCCGCTGAGACGAGAAGGGGCTAACGTATCAACGCATGTTGGGTTCCATACAAGAGCCCTTCCCCGCTCCCAGGGGATCAGAGTTAAGCCATCAGGGCGCTTGCCATCATCCCGGGCAATCCCTACTGGTTCTAAAATTGCCGGGATGTTGATAGTGGCAAGCGACCGCTTGATGATGTCATTTATGGAGCCGTGACGGGAAAAACCACCAGTACTCCGTTGGCAGGATAATCCAAAAAGTAAAAGTTTATTGAAAAAAATATTTTTATCGGTTAATAATGTTCTGATATATGAGTATTTAATGTTTTTGTTAGAGACAACTCTGTCCCTTTCCCACAAAACAAAAAATGGCGTCACATCTTACTTTTCAGAATAGAATTTATATGGCGTACAGAGAAGTAACGTCACGATTTGCTGTTTCGCCTCTCTGTCTAGAATGATATTAAAATGCTTATAAGTTGCTTATTTTTGATCAGATGTCCATTATCTTTTCATTAATCAGCTATATTTTTGGGACACATTTTAATAAGCCAATTTAAAAAAACCAGTCATCTAGCCTATTTGTTTCACTTCATACTTTCATTAGAACTGAGGTTTCAGATCAATAAAAAATATATTTCTGATAGTATCAAGAGGGGCCAAAAATAGATGTTGATGTTTTCTTCACTGTCTTCTCTTTATATAAATCTCATCATCTCGGTCATTGATTCATCAGTACACGATGTTTGTGACGTAATATGAAGCCAAAATGAAGCCAAAATTCATTATTTATTATGCCGTCGATCTCAAACATGGCGGCATGTCAAAATATACATCAGGTCGAGCACATCTATTGTATACTAGCGGACCTGGCAGACGTCGTCCTACCCTGTAAAAGCACAGCGTCATCTACCGGGATCAAATGCGAATCAAAGCCACTAATTCGAACGCATACAAAAATTTCAAATTATATTCTGACAAGTAAGGCGTGACATCATTTTTTGTTTTGTGGGAAAGGGACAGAGTTGTCTCTAACAAAAACTTTAAACGCTCATATATCAGAACATTATTAATAACCGATTTAAATAATGTTTTCAATTACCATACTATATTTACTTAAATTCTTCATCAAAGCTATTGGTTTCAACGATTTCAACATCAGTCATCTAGCCTATTGCAGCGTCATCTACCGGGATCAAATGCGAATCAAAGCCACCAATTCGAACGCATACAAATATTTCATCAAAATCTGTCTAGCCGCTTAGGAAAAGTTCAGTAAGACGTAGTCCTGCCCTAAAAATATATTTAAAAAACCCGGTAACCGATTGCAGCGCCACCTACCAGATCAAAATGGAATCTAAATAGAATCTAAACCAACCAGGGACCGATTCGAACCCATACAATAAAATAACAATAAAATGGTCCAGGAGTTCAGTCACAAGTCACAAGCAAAGGTACAGAAGAATTACATAAATATAAGATATATTATATTACTAGAGGTCGCCCGCGACTTCGTCCGCGTACGGAAGAAATTCGGCCCACTCACAAAATTCACCACATTTTTTATCCCCTCCCCTTTGCATGAACCACCCAAATATCCATTTTCATCGCTATAACTTCAAAAACAGAACTTTCCATACAACATACCCCCAAAAAACCCGCCCCCCCTTAAATCGTCGCTGTATTTTTTTTATTGAAAACAGCATTTTTTATTTTAAATGAACTATCCAAATCCAAATTTTCGTGACTAAAAGTTCAAAAACAAAGGACTTTCATACAAACGTTTCCCCCCGTTTTCCGCCCCATAGGGGTCGAATTTCGAAAAATCCTTTCTTAGTACACCCCTACGCATCGAGACGAAAACACCCTCCAAATTTCAAGTCTGTAAGACCAGCGGTCTGTGCGTTGTCTGTCAGTCAGTCAGTCAGGACAGAGCCTTTTATATATATTGATAGATTATAGATTATTATTATTTATATATTTTTTTTACTCCAATGTTATATACAATGTAAATAAATAATAAATAAATAAATAACCAAAATTGACAGACATAAGATAAGTAAAAAAGTAAACCTCGAAACATGTACCTCAAACCTTAAAATGTTTCTCAAACTTTGGTAACTTTGAGTCTCCGAAACAAAGATCTCGTAACATGGCATCTATAGGGGGCAATCTGTGGGTATAACCTACGTAAATGCTAGCGTTCAAATGAGATACTTTACAGTTGAAAACGTGCACGTGCCGAGTTCGGAGTATCAAAACATCGGATTTGTGAACTTTTGCATAACATCCGGCCCAACTTTCCTATACAAGCATATATACATTATACAGGTTTATATGGAAAAAGTTTAGCTGAGCTCTTACCATGTAGTTAGACGTGTTGTTTTTTGAAAAATGTTTTTCACACTCAACCAAATGTAGAACTTTTTGTTTCATTTATACGGGAATACTCACGTTTAATTAAATCGGATACTCCGACTATAGTTTCGATCACATCCGGTGACCTTTTTCAAAGGGTGAAAACAGAGCCCGACGTGCGTGCAGCTGCGTCCTGCTTAGCACGTACGTGACGTTAACGTGTGTATTCCCCTTTGGTATTCCCGTATAGATAAAAAAATGTGTCAAAACCATGTCAGTTTTCATAATCAAATGTGGAACTGTTCTAAGATTTACGCGATTTCAGGGTTCCCATTTGTTAAGAAGTTGTACATTAGCAGGAGTAATGCGAGCTTTGATAAGTGGAACCGTTCGAGTTATAATCAGTTCAAACGAACCACCACGATCCACGATCTATCTTACATACTTCAGCAGCAAGTCCATAATATAGGTTCTAGACCAGCTACGGTTAAGGGAAAAATACTTTTAAACTTCTTGCTTTATTTTCGCCTTTTGGCAATATTAGTTGAATACCGCTAGACCGAAATGAAAATCGACCGATTTCTATATAATTAGGTCAATTTCATCTTTGACTGAGCGCTGTGAAATTCTTCACACAAAGCGCCGACCACTTTATCGATAGAGTTACGCGAATTCTGAATCTAAACATTCCGTCAGCCTTGTTTCAAAAATTCGATAGTGGCTCCCAAATTCGAAACTCTAGATAAACTGGTTACAATCTACCTGCTTTTCAAAATTTCATGACAATTTTCCCGGTATCTGGGCTTAATTAGCTCGTGGAATAGCCACAAGCGACCATGACGTATGGGTCACTGAGTAATGTCAAAGGTAGGTTTATTAAAGTTTCATTTTAGTAAATGTTCATATTATTATTTTCGAACTAATAAATAATACGGGCCCAAAAATCAGAACTAGCAAATGATTCGGGTTGAATTGCTATCTAGAATGTTCGGAACAGTTTGAATTCATTTTGAGTTACTTCAAACCTACAACAATGAGGTTTGAAGTACCTCACTACGAATATTTTAGAGGACATTCCTTGTTGTAGGTTTGAAGTACCTGCCTATAATTCCTATCATCCTATAACTTTATAAATAAGGCAATAAGCCTATAGGAAGTATCATAGGTATATACATACTTTTACAGTCCTACGGTTATTTAATTTGATTGTTTTGTTGAACATAGAATTGTAATGAACAACAGTGATAGTTTAAAACAGTGTTGAACTGACTTCTAGAGTAAGTAATCGGACTGTTGAAGGTATTGCGTGTATACCCAGAGCACTCACGCTCACTAAAAAGCTTCTTCTTGCGGCGGCGTCGTGTGTCGGGTGTTCCCTTCAATAATATGGTTGAGGCATGGAAGATTTAGCTCTCTCTCGGTTGAGGTGAGCGATGGTTGGCACATGCGTCAACTCGTGAACAGGTGCTGCTTGCGGGAACTGGGTTGCTCAGAGTACACACGCAATTTCAGCAATAATTAGTAATTACTTAGATAAGTTCTTTTGTCATAATAATAATATATTCATTTTCTAAAGCCGTTATTAAGTGTAAAACAAATATAGCACATTTTTTAAAACTGACTAAAGACCCCACAGTTCGTTCAGTTCGCTAAAAACAAATAAAAAATATATAAAAAACAGTCTTTAATTTACTTTTATTCCTACATATTATAATTAATAAGCTCAGTCCTGCGGTTTTATCCGCAATAAATTGGACCTGGGCAGTGGTCTTCCCATTTTTCAAATGCCCTTGTCTTAAAACTGCATCCAGAACCAACGGAGGACGGGCAGCGTTCTCTCGGTAAACGGTAGTGAGCATTCTGCGATCCCCAAGCCGCCTGCCAAGAGTGGGGATAAGGCCTTTGTCCAGTACCATTAACCAGTTACCAGTTTTCTGTGGTCCGCCAGTGGACGTCTTCTGGCTCCTGATGATTAAAGTATACTATCCTCTGTTTTGCTCGAAGAACTGACAACCGATGAGGAAGAAAGGTTCTTGAGTGGTGACCGCGAACCGGAAGACGCAGCATAGGAAGGCCTCCCACTAGGTGGACCGACGACATTGTAAAAGTCGCGAGCAACCGGTGGATGCAAATGGCAGGTTGTCGTACAGTGTGGCGGTCTAAGGGGGAGGCCTTCGTTCAGCAGTGGACGTCTCCGGGCTGATGATGGTGATGATCCTCTGTTCGTTCTCGTAATGCAGACTACTGCTTTGCCACATTAGTTTCAGTCCAGAAAGTCGGCTTTAGGTTTCCAAAACATATATCTGTTTTTCTTTTCCTATGTTCTTCTACTTGTTTTTGTGTACAGATTCGCCTGCATGGCATGTCGGTATCCCTTCGAGCTAACCATTGGAGGTGGCAAGCCAAGGTCTAAGCCTCTGCCAAAAGTAATTTTATTGTATGCAATCTAGTGACGAGACTGGCGAGGACTTTCGCCTGGTGGTAAGCGTCACGCCTGCCCATAGCTGTAGCAGTGCCAGAATTGTGAACTTACGAATACAATCCTGCGCCACATTGCACTCGTCACCCTGAGATATTAGATGTTAAATCTCTTCATACCCAGTAATTTATCTGGTAACATTGTCCTTCAAACCGAAACACAGTAATGCTTGCATACTACTGCTTGGCGGTTAAATAACTGGCAAAGGTGTGGTACTTCCCCAGGCAGACTTTGCAGTAGAATCCTACCACTACAAAAGTATATGGTCACTGACGAACAGGAATTTGTTAATTAATTTTGTTACTATAGTGTGAAAGTTTAGGTAGGTACTTGAAACTGTGCCATGCGTGTTTACCTCGTTACGCGCAAAATGTAGAAAATTAGTAGGCAGATTATTGCCATATTGGCATCTCCAATCGTATATTATGCTCGAAGCGGCATCCCTGTAGAGCGTGTATCATTCAAGCAACAGGGACTAGCCGAGAGTTAAACATAATAATTCTCAAACATTAGATGTTTATTATTGTATTATGTGTGTTTCGAGAAGATTACTAAACAAACGTTTATCTAGTAGATTGGCAAACATTATGAAGGCGTTTTCTCTACTGAGCTATAAGCTTGGGGTGTATTGAGCCGAAAGGGGGTCAGTGTACTCATCATTGTGTTTTTTTTACTTTGGAGTCAATTCTGAGACCGCGTTTACACGCGGTTCGGAATAGGGAATGTGAAATATGCATGTGTTTCAATTATTAAAAATAATAGGATAAATGCATAGTATAGAATTTGTTTGGAATCGTGAACTTTGACGTCATAAACCTAGTATAGTGCCCTCCCTTTCTAACATGAAACTAAAATGTTTATAACTTCGTTATTTGTGCACATATAAAGTTTTACTTTCGATGATTTGTTTTGTTGCCAGACAGCTTTTTTGTGTGTCATAAAAAAAAAACACATGCATATTACTGTCCATTCATTTTGAAAAGAGTTAACTAAAACTAACTCTTTCTCTGAAATATTTTTTTGTTGTATATTAGGATTGGCCCAATAATAACAAAAAAAACACAATGATAAATATAACGAACCCCTTTCAGTTTAGCACACTCCAAGCTCATAACCCTGTATTTTCCAGGTTTTAATACAATGTTTATTCCGCAAGATAGACTATATTTTATGAACAAATACACGCGTAGGTAATTTGTTTTGCTAAATAAATCAAATAGGAGCAATGGAATGAGTGAGACTAAGATTTTTTTGCATATAATAAGTAAGATTCCGTTATACTTAAACTACATTTTACCTTCGCACTATATTCGGACCTGGGTATGTACTAAAACTGCATCCAGAACCACCGGAGGACGAGCAGCAGCGTCCTCTCGGTTAACGGTGGTGAGCGATACCCAAGCCGCCTGCCAAGCGTGGGGATTATGGCAACCCAGAGACAGAGGCCTTCGGCCAGCAGAGGATGTCGTCTATGTCAAGCAGTGAACATGTTGGACAGTGTTAATAACAGCATTGACGTCTTTTTCATCATTAACCAATCATTAATTAACTTTCTGATTTTGCTATAAAAACTGACGTGGTTTTGATACATTTTTTATGCGAAGTAGGGCCGCATTCGCGAAGGTCTCTGTTTTTACTGGCTTTTCATTGAAACTAAACGACATGGGGAAAAATATACAGTCCGGAAAATAAATTCGATGGCGTATGTGAATACGTCATCGAGTTACGCCGCAACTGGGCCAGGATCATGGACCAACCAAATCGCCCTGTGGGTATAGGCAATATCCAGTAAGGAACTACCGATTAAGGGGGTGACTAATGCCAAAAGTAAGAAAAAGGTGTATTTTTAAACACACAAAGAACGTAAATTATCAGATTAAAAAAACACTATAGCTAGGGGAGAAACCTAAAGAAGCCGATTAACCGAATAGAATTTTGGAAAATAATCTGTGTTATTAAAATAAAAAAATACAAATTACCCACAAATAAAAACTGTTTTAATTTAAATGCTCTAAATTATCAGCGACAGCACTACATTATTTTGTACGAATTACATAGCCAAACTAATGTTTTAGCACAGTAGCCGTTTATTTTTTTATTTCATGCCTACATTTTGAATAATTAAATTAAATCCCACCTAAATTGCTCAAAGCCATCATCATCATCAATTGTATCATGCGATTTTCGACTCTAAACTAATTCAAGACGCGCGGGTGAAATCTGTTATTTTTCTGGCATTAGTCGCACTCTTAAGCCGCTGGCCCACTGCGGCGCCGCTGTGTATGGCCACGCGGCGCATTTTGGCTGCGTGGGTTCGTTTGTTTGATAATGTGGGTCTACGTTTCCACTATACAAGAATATTAACCCACGGCTATGTACAACTGTAGCGCAAGTGTGTATCCCTACTCCCGTCCCGCTCCCCACAGTGAAGCTAAGTTTGCTTCCGTGTACCGCGTACATAGCGTTGACAGCGTTGAGCTGCGTGGGCGCCAAATTCGAGCAAGTCACGCGTGTAGCAATGACATCATTAATCTCGTATTCGTACGTAGCATGTTCGTGGTTTGCAGTGGAAGTTATTATATACATATTCTTGCAAAGCGAAATAAAACACACGTCCGCAGCCTCTCAGTGCGCAGCAGTGGGCCAGCGGCTTTATGCTTACCTCTAGACAGGGGTGACAAGTAGTGATAGTGTACACTAGCGCCGCCCGCGGAGCACCCCGTCAACGTGACGCTGTCAGGGTTGCCACCGAACATTAGGATGTTGTTACGAATCCATTGCAGGGCTGCCGACTGATCCTTCAATCCATTATTACCAGGAATGACATCGTCTCCAGTACTCAGGAATCCTGAAAATAAAGATCACCTTTAAAAACATAGCTAAGTTAAAACACAAGTGTTTTCCAGTTGGTATCATCGCTTGTTACTATCGATCAAAGAAATAAGATATCGCGCGCCATACAAGAAATGCTTATGTAATGCGATATTCAAACAAAGCAACTGCAAAAGGCAGAGTGAGTGTTCCTAATGATCGGAACGACAGCCGAAGGTGGCCAAAGGGCGTCTCTTCGGAGCCCTGATTTTCGATGTACGGGGGCTTATTTTCTAAAACTATTAAGAAAAGATATCTCGCAATTATTTTTTACAGCAGCTTTTTGTCTAACTGGGACATAAGCATTTTTTTGTATAACTACACTCAATAAATATAAAATAAATGATTGAAGTCCATTATTCTTATTCATATGGCGTGTCCGTTCTCCGTTTTCTTGAAGAAATCTATCAATATTGTATAACTGAACTATTCAATCAATGTTTTAGTGATCATAACAAGCTAATGATATAGTTGATCTGTTCTTAAAATATAACGTGTGAATTTTTACTATTTTAGTTTTTTTATAACTGAGAAAATAAGAGTTGTCCGCCACAAGCCCTTTCAGATTCAGATTCAGATTTCCTTTATTTCTCTGCAGCTAGTTTCATTTATCCTTATAGCTCGAAACATTCAAACTGAAGCTGTTGCCCACGTGTCATTTAAAGAACGGATAGCGCCAGTTACACTTATTGTTTCATGATATAAAACAAAAACATACAATCATGTCATTAATTATAAAATACATGTTACTCAAATTATGAAGAATATAATAATATAATATATATATATATAATAGTCATGTAGTCAGTCATGCCCCAAACGTGCTAGAAGCTAAACTTATCGGCTGGTCTGAATGGATCCGGAGATACGAAGGTAAACGTGTTATTCCTCTGACCTTAGTTCATGTTTGTTTCTTATTAGTATGCTTTTTTGATGTTATTATACCGTTTATAAATTTAAAGCTAGGCTTACTAGAACGTTTAAGGAGTTAGTTATCTGTGGTAAGAACGATAGCCCTGAAGTATGTTTGTATGTACGTCATACAAACATACTTCACAAACATACATAGGTTAAAACTTTTTCGAAAATTCCTTATTCCTCTGGCTAAAAACCCATTGGAATTATTAATCGACATTTATTTCCTAAGTTTTACTTGCTACCTTACTTAAATTTTTCATTGTGGGCGTTCGTAAAAATACTGGTGTCGATTCTGACGGTTTTAGTTGACAGTTCTAAACTAACTAAAGTATTGCTGTTCTTAGCTAACATGCCAAGTAAAAAAGTGACAGCAATATTTTAATTCGTTTAGAACTGTCAACTAAAACCGTCAGAATCGACCACACTATATTGTTAAATATCTTTTAATACACAAATTTTTTTTCTGGAATTGCAGTTGTCTCTGAACCAGTTTTTGACTTTTATTGCATAATAGGAATCTTAATGGCTTGATTAACTCATAAATTTAATGATAATTAACGATAGCATTTAATTACTGCATCAAAAAGCCATATTTTGTTGCATATCCCAAACAAAAAGTGTTTTTTTCTCGACAAGTTGACTGAATTTTGTTTCCTGCAAAACGTAATTAAGACATCTTTGTTTTAGTGGTTTTTAAGTGTAATATTTATAATAGAAAAAATAAGGGTTATAAAGATAAGGTCAATCAAAGAGGTCCACATCCCCAACAAATCATTAAATCGTCCACATACACAGTATACGTAACAAATCATGTCCCAAGTTCCAAAACAGGAGTAAGGGAGATGAAACAAGAAATGAAACCCAGGTAAGCTAGCTCCATCCTAGAATGCATCCATCCTATGCTTAAATTTTTAGGCATTGGTATTTAGATAGTTCATTTAAAATAAAATACGGTATTTTCAATATTTTTTGACAAGGATGACTTTCCATGGTTTTTTTAACGTTCAAAACTACCCTGAAACAATTCATTCAACATGATATCTAGGTGCTACGTTCATTCTGATTGATATTGTAAGGAAAATGTTCATCTTTTAGCATGAAAGTTGAAAGGTCTTTAAAATATATTGATCTCGGATAGGCGAATTTGATAATGGTTGTTATTGTGCTAATTTTGATATTTTTGAATTATTGTACCTAATTCTTATTTCTTTGTTAGTTATTTCTTATTCCTCTGGATACTAAAATTCAAATGCAAATAACTTTTGAACAGGTTTTCAAAAAAAAGGTGCCTAAATCATGTATAGGTTTCTTAATACACCTACTTTCATGAAAGTACGCAGTTGCTAGTCAAATGTTACAAAAATACTCCAGAGGAATTAAGATGAATAATGCGAAGAAACACTGAATGACTGACACCCCAAACTGAATGCAAACAGGCGGCGATTATATGGTTCTGTTTCTTGGTTCAAAGCTTGTCCCTTGTTGTTGTTGTGGTTGTCGATTTTTCGTGAAAATAAAATAAACAAATGAGCTCAATCTCAAGGTATTTTGAACCGGAGCTGTACGTGACCTTGTGCACAAATCAGTCGCTCTTACGCGCTAGCCGAGAAAAAACGGGTACGGCGTACGCAAGGCAGTACGGCGCAAGATTTTGTTCGCAAGTTCACAATTTCGGCACTGCTACTGTTATGGCCAGGCATGGTGATTTCGCTCGTCTCGTCACTCCCTTCCTTAAAAAAGTTATTATGAAAAAGCTTACCAAGCGGCCCCACCCTGTAGTTGAGGGTGACCACCACCACGTCCCTGTCCATGAGGTGCGAGGGGTCGTACAGGTCCGACTGGCCGTACATGAAGGCCCCGCCGTGGATGAACACCACCACGGGCAGAGAGCTGCCGGGGGCAGGCTTCGGAGAGAACACGTTCACGAACAGGCAGTTCTCGCTGCCTGGTAACCAATAAAGAGTAGTTTTAAAAGATGTGCTGTAATTTTTGTGTTAAGTATAGGGACAAAATTTACCAATGGCACCATCAAAGCTTTAGTTGTTGGTTTCATGGTTCCGTTTCATGGTTGATATACCAAAAACTCATACGAAACATGGATTCCACTTTCTTTATTCGAACTGCTGAGCAGTGAAATGCGCTGCCCAAGTGGGTTTTCCCCGATAATTATAATCTGGGTGTCTTGAAGTCGCGAGTGAATCGGTTTCTTCTAAGCAAGTGTGCTCCATCGTAGACTGCATCTTAGTTTACCATCAGACGGGATGGCAGTCAAACCCAAGACTATAAATAGAAAAAAATTAACGTGATTGATAATTATGATAGTGAATTATGGCAGGGAAGGCTGAGACTTCTGTAGCTTACTTGGCAAATCAGTTGGGACGGAAACCCGGTTGAAGGATGCAGGTTCTAGTCCTGCCAGATGTCTTAATTTTTTTTTACTGTCTATGTATCAATAATTTAGGTACACCGTGTCGAGCAGCCTATAATAATGTCTGGACTGTAGACAATGGCATACATTCGTTTAAGTATTATAGTACAACGTTACCTGTTATTTTGCTAACGAAGGGGTCGTATTGCAGACATCCTGAGAGCGGCCTTGTGGCGTCCCATGTCCCCACCCATGGCTTCAGCTGCTGCGGCTCCTAATCAACATAAACAATTAAAACTATTTAATGGTACATCAGAAATACTCATCTATCTATTTATATAAAAGGCTCTGTTCCAACTGATTGACTGACTAACAGACAACGCATAGCCCAAACCGCTGGTCGTACAGACTTGAAATTTGGAGGGTGTATTTGTCTCTATGCGTGGGGATTTTTCGAAATTCGACCCCTCGGAGTTTTGTAAAAAACATAGTGAATTTTGAGAGCGGGCCGGGGAATTTCTTCCGTACGCGGACGAAGTCGCGGGCGACCTCTAGTATCTCTATATTTAAAGCTGGTTATTTAGACTATACTAAGTTAGTTATTGAAATTTTACACCACTATTTATTATTATAACGTATTACGTAATTATTATAACATCTAAAACTTTAAGGGGTATATTCAACATTATGAACAACTTTTACTATGGAGCCAGCTAGTGAAACTTGTTCGGCTTTTCAGCTTAGTAACAGCATTACGGCCCCATGCATATTAAAAGAGGTTAAGACTTTTGGGATAGTATTTAATTACCTGAGACAGAGAGTCGACTCCTCCAAGGGGATATTTAATTTTGCTTACGATATTTAAACATTGGTGACAATGACGATGATCGCCTTTCCACGTCTATAAGCTTTCAGAATAGTAATTAAATATTTCGTTACACTACACCCGACAACAAGCTGCTATTTATAGAGACCGATTAAGAGTGCGACTAATGCCAGAAAAATAACAGATTTCACCCGCGCGTCTTGCATTAGCTTAGAGTCGAAAATCGCATGATACAATTGATGATGATGATGGCTTTGAGCAATTTAGGTGGGATTTTATTTAAATATTCAAAATGTAGGCATGAAATAAAAAAAAAAATACGTCTACTGTGCTAAAACATTAGTTTGGCAATGTAATTTGTAAAAAAGAATGTGGTGCTGTCGCTGATAATTTAGAGCATTTGAATTAAAACAGTTTTTATTTGTTGGTAATTTATATATTTTTTTTAAAATGAGCCATATTATTTTCAAAAATTCTATTCGATTACTCGGCTTCTTTAGGTTTTTCCCCTACCTATAGTATTTTTTTAATCTGAATATTTACGTTCTTTATCATTAAACTATGTGTTTAAAAATACACCTTTTACTTACTTTTGGCTTTAGTCGCCCCTTAAATATATTATTTTCCATCCACTAAAATTATATTGTAGGTGTTTAGGAAATCCGCCAAGTATTTGCGGCTAGTGGCATTGTAGCAGAAGAATGTCAGATCCGTGGGATTGATTTGTTGTGCAGCAAGTTCTTTTAGAATAGAATAGTTTTATAGCTAAAACTTTTGTTTATTTATTGTTAAAAATTCGTTTGTTCGTTTGTTTATTCTCTACGCTTGTTTCGAAATCCTAAGAAATGTATTTTGTGGTAAAACAACGGACAAAGTACTTTCATTTTATATTACTTTTAGCATGTTTTAGCTTAGCAACAAAAGTTTTCAAAAAGAAACAATTTTTTCCCTTATTCATACCTAATCAATAAGTATAAATCACTGTCTAACCAAGTCAGTGAGCGAATTCCTCCGTTATACTAAATATTTATCCAATCATCTTTCTGTGATGTACATGTACGTGATACCTATTTTTTACAAGATAAATGCCATGAAATCATCATCATCATCATCATCATCAGCCCGGAGACGTCCACGGCTGAACGAAATCCTCCCCCTTAGACTGTCGTCGTCACACTGTACGACCACCTGCCAGTTGTAGTACCAGTTATATATACTTTGATTTGTAATGTATTTATATAATTGCTTAGAGGAGTCAGGCTGGTTATCTCATAATCGTCGCTGATCAAAGAATATAAACAACCTTTATAACCTAAAACTACAAAAATGTATGCCAAAAAGACAATGACCAAAAACCTCATTTTTCTGCAAAACCCTATAATCAAAATATTCTGACACTTTTCTTTCTTTTTTCCCAGTCTTTTCCTAAAGATATAGTAAATTTAAAACGTCAAAGTTAAAGTCGAGATAAAGTCAAAGAAAAATAAAAGGAAATTATAATACAATGGTTTTGAAAACAATAATCCAATAGAAAATTATAATAATTAAATTTAAAAAAAAAATGCATTACACGGATAGAAGGTTCCCAGAGGAACAGGATGGACCTGTTTCCTTAAACATGTTAGTAAATTTATCCATTCGAAGAATAATTCAGCAGCTGTTCTACTTTTACCATGATCCCACTTCGACAGTGTTTCTATAAATTTGTGTGTGTGTTCTAAAAGACTTGCATTTGACCGCCATCTCACCTGATGTAGATCTAGAATCATTCGTAAATTTAAGTCATCCTGATTGTATCTATCGAAGAACACATAAGCCGTTTCATTTAGTTTTATGGAATGCCAACCGAATGGATGAAACGATACTGCCGTTCGATAGTAGAATAAGAATTAGAGCTAGATCTTGTAAATCTAAAGCATACTCAAAAGCATCTACTATAATGTGCAAGCATATATTTTTATTTTTTTTATACAATCAAGTGACGAGACGAGCAAGGCGTTCGCCTGGTGGTAAGCGTCACACCTGCTACTAATAGTAGCAGTGCCAGAATTGTGAACTTGCGGACACAATCCTGCGCCGCACTGCACTGCGTTCGTCACCCTGAGATATTATTGAGATATTATATATTGAGATATTAGATATTGAGATATTAGATGTCAAATGTCTTCATACCCAGTAATTTCTCTGGTACCCAGTAATTTTACTGGAAGGTCGGTTTAAAGGCCAATATTATCAGAGAAATTACTCGCGAAGAGATTTGACATAATTATAATACGAGTATCTCAGGGTGACGAGCGCAGTGCGATGCAGAATTTTGTACACAATTCTGGCACTGCTACTTTTACGGGCAGGCGTGATGCTGGTGAACATCTCCCTCGTGTCTTCACTCCATTGTCTAAAAAACATGAAGCAATGCCTCTTTGCGTACTCTTGGCCGTCCAATAGTAAAATAAGCAAGGGGAATTAGATCTTGTAAATCTCTCAAAAATGTAACCGCTGAAAACCTGGTCAAGTAGCTGCTTTCTTAGCAGTACAGTACTCTATGCGTGTTTTTATCTATGTTAAATGAGCGTAAAATAATATATTTTTTCTGATGCTTTCAGTAAAATTTTACAATGTTTCTTCGGAGTGTTAGTATTCGGTATGTTCTATTGCGAATGGTTCGTTTTCGTAATACAGCCTCTGTACTGGGCTGAATTGAAATGCCTCGAAGAAAAGCTGTGTACGAAGATACTGTTCGTCGCCAATCCTTACATACAAAGCGAGTTGCCGGAATCGAGCCCCTACAGTCGTCTGTACAACTATGACAGTGACCAGTAAGTAGTAAGTCAGTTATCATCATGGGCCCGTTTCTAAGAGTTCCCAAGAGATGATTTATGTAGCGTCCAATTTACATTTGCGATCATGAAACTACTAAAATCAAATCACTTCATAAAATTATTGACATAATAATAATAAAAATATGTTAATAATCTCTTATTTCAAATAAGTTTCAATGTCATAAAACAAATTATCTTGTAACCACGCTCTCAGCTTGGTTTTTAAGCACGCGGGGGAAGGAGCATCCCAAATGTAAGCTGGTATGTGATTGTAGATCGCGGGCCCCAAAATATACACTGACCTCTCGTGACTTGATGAGACGGTGCGACGGGGTTATCAATTGGTCTTTCTTTTTATTGCTTCGTAAATCTAACGTGCTGTGAACGCCCCACTCCACATTCTACAAATGCTTTGCAGGTACTTGCAAATGACGTTCTCAGTCGTGGCGTTACACTTCGAGCCCCATGTGCTGGTTTATCTGGGCGACATCATGGAGGAAGGGACATTATTCTCCGTGGACCAATACCAGAGCTACGTCAATCGCCTGGATAGTATATTCAAAACATTCAACCCATCAGTTATGGTGAGAACTTTTAAAGATACCATTGCGTAAAAGGTGTCTTACGGGCCATTACTAAGCCTGCGTCATCCACCTATCTATCTGTATGTCTGTCGAAATCAACGTATAAAATTTTAATCTTGGTTGATTGAGAACAACATGATCGTCATCATTAGCCCGGAGACGTCTACTGCTGAACGAAGATCGTCACACTATACGACAACCTGCCATTTGCATCCACCGGTTGCCCGCGACTTTCATAATGTCGTCGTTCTAGTGGGAGGCCTACCTACGCTGCGCCTTCCGGTTCAATTGACTGGCGCCTTTGAGATAATACTAATAACGTAAAATATTTATACTATTTTTTGCTACTATTTTCAAAATGGGGCACATTTTCAAATAATTAATAAAACAGATTCCGGTTCGTATCAACGCACTATAACAAATTCAAAACATTTCCAAATTCTCAGAGGGGTTCGCCTTGGGTTGCTACCTCCTTTATGCTCGAAAACTGACGCACATTGATTGCATTAAAACATTAGTTCTATTTAATTTACTACAATACATACTCTTTAAGCCGTACGCAGTAATGTTAATAATCGTTTAATATTTTCAGAAAGTATGGGTTCCAGCACAAAATGATTTTGGAGACGACGAAGAACCTGTTATAACAGACAACGTAAAAGCGTCTGAAAAAGAATTCAAGGAACCGTTAGTGGTGACCTTCAGAAACATATTAGCTTTCTATAAAGTTAATGGAGTCACGCACAGATATCCGAAGCTTGCAGGCAACAGTGCGGATTTGTACAAAATTGTTGTCTCTCAGAATCCAGTTACTTTGGAAGGCAATTTGAGTACTCAGGTACGGGAACCATATACCATAACCAGGGCCCTGTTTTATAAAGCTACAAGTCTTGGTACTTGTAGTGAAAAACTGGCAACGCCGCAAAAAATATTGAGTACGGCGTTTTCTAAAGCTACAAGACAACCAGTGTGTAAACTACAAGTATAAGCACTTGTAAATAGGATAAAGACAAATAGCATCTACCTGTAACTGGTAACTTGTAGTTACTGGTACAATTGTAAACTTGTACTTAAAGCTATATAAAACAGGGCCCAGCTATAGTGTTGTATGAAGTTTTAGCATAATCAAATCGATTATATTAAATCACACAAATGTGTTCTACACGCGATCTTTCTTACTTCACACTTGCAAAAAGTAGAATGAACTTACTTCTTCGGTCTTTCCGCGAAGCTACGAAATTTGGCTCATCAAAATGCGTTTTAAAAAACTTGGCAATTTTTTGATTTTGTGATGTCAATGTGTGTATTGCAGATAAGTGACGGTGATAGCTTATCAAATCAAATCGAATCATAATCAATCATCAGACAACCAGTCTATTTATTTATTTGAAATTGTAATTTGACTTGCCTAGTGTAACATTTGTAGTTATTAGGCCAATAAAAATATTCTAATCTATTCTATAAAAAAAAAAACTATATCCGTTCGATTCCTTAGAAGAAATAAAAATGTTACCAAACATTTCAGGTAATGAATGACATTCAACCAAATGTCTTCTTTTGTACCCACATGCACGAGTCGAAGTATGTGAAATACTCCAAGGATCAATCGAGCAGAGAAACGTTTTGGATGCCAGGAAAAGAAAAACTAGTTATGACTGATGATCAGTTTTTGCATGAAATTTATGTACCAACTTCTTCTTATAGAATGGGAACTAGTAACATGGGCTACGGAGCAGCAATATTAGGTAAATCACACCAATATTATTCATCATCATCAGCCCGGAGACGTCCACAGCCGAAAGAAGGCCTCCCTCTTAGACCGCCACACTGTACGACAACCTGCCATTTGCATCCACCGGTTGCCCGCAACTTTTACAATGTCGTCGGTCCACCTAGTGGGAGGCCTTCCTACGCTGCGTCTTCCAGTTCGCGGTCGCCACCCATGAACCTTTCTTCCCCATCGGTTATCAGTTCTTCGAGCGATGTGGCCTGCCCATTGCCACTTCAACTTGCAAACCCTGCGAGCCAATATTACTATACAGGGCTAGTTCTAATCAGTTAGCATCCTTTTAAGGGCATATTCTGTACATCAAAACAACTTTTACTAACGGGCCAACATTGAAATCGCAAAAAAAATGCTGTTCCATACAAAAAGTCCATCGACCTTGGGCAAAATGTATGGAGCAGCTGTTTTTATTTCCGCGGTTTTAATGTTGGCCCCATATTCATATTGATATAGTAAAAGTTGTTTGTTTTGGTGTACAGAATGTGCCCTTAAAAGGATGCTAACTGATTAGAACTAACCCTGTATAGCATTATAATATAATCCATTGTCGATATTGAACTTGAAGCCTAGATTTGTGTGTTTGTGGGTAGTCTATATTTTTCTATCGTCCATGGTCGTAAGTTGTAAGGTGTAACTTGTAGGTAAACATTGATAGGTACTACGTTCAGCTGAATCCATAAGCAATATGAAGGACCATTTGAATATGTTATTGCTTAAAATCTGATTGTCTATGGCAAATAAAATATGGCAATCAGTACCAGGCATCAGTCAGTCAGTGGCAGTTTCAGGAATAGGCCTGAAAAGGTGACTCGACATAAGTGTTTTGTTTACTTAATTATACCCTGATTACCTACTGTATCTGTTTGTGTCGAATAAATGAGTTTTTTTTCATTCTTTATTCATTCGCATCTCACCGTCTCGAGCCGGGAGGAGGTAGGTAAATACTTAATTATTGGGCGGAATAGCGTTTATACAGGCTGCCAACGTTTGTGATTGGTCCGAAAGATTCATAAAACCAGATAAATTACTGGGTATGAAAAGATTAAGATTGGATATCTCAGGGTACGAGCGCAGTTCAGTGCGGCGCAGGGCTGTGTTCGCAAGTTTACAATTCTAGCACTGCTACTGCTAGTGGCAGGCGTGACGCTTACCACCAGGCAAACATATTGCTCATCTCTGCACTTGATCGTATATAAAAAAAACCCCGTACACTTTTTTTTAGTACTTTCAAGTAACAAGACGAGCAAGACGTTCGCATGGTGGTAAGCGTCACGACTGCCATTATTACAAAAATGATCTGACAATAGGCGCTTGCACGAGAATGTGCTATACCAAGTGTATTTATGACGTGAAGTCAACAGGTTTTATTATCGCTGTCGTAGATTTAACACGTAGCCGCATTTCCCTTTCAGATCATAAGACAAAAACCCTGCAATATACGGTATTTTGGTCGCCACAGAGATATCGCTACTTATGTTTTTATGTATCTCTCTTAATATTCATCGTTATGTACGTGATCGCTTACTTCGGGCTGCATATCTACAAGTCCTTTATACCAAAGGAAGAGGTTCCTCAGAAGGCATCTGTTCGAGTCGGTGACGATTTGGTGAGAACTCCGATACTTGTAGGGGAAGGCGATGGTATGGTAGGATATTCATAGGTGGCATTATTATAACTGTAAAATTTACAACTGACTTCAAAAAAGGAGGTTTTCAATTCGATTGTATGTATTTTTTTTGTATGTGTTACGCGATTACTCCGCCACTCCGCTTGATTTTGATGTTTTTTATTTTTTTGGTAGGTAATACTTCAGAGGTGGTCCCATATACATTTTATCGAAATCGGTTCAGTATTTTGGTTTTTAAATCAAATATACTAGAAGATATGAAGATGTCATCCAGGTATTCAAAGTTGAAGACGATTGTTTTTTTTTAAAAAGCTTATTATAATCTTATTAAATAATAAATGAAATCAGTTCATAATTGGCAGAGTAATCGCGTAACATACATAAAAAAAACACAGTCGAATAAAGAACCTCCTTTTTTGAAGTCGGTTGAAAATCAGGCAAATCGTTAGTGACAGGGTAAGACAAATCTTTCCTGATATCCCGCTTTGCGAGCCTGGCACGTGCCAAGGACAAATTTGCCCCCCGTGTACAAACGAGGAAAACGATAAACGAAACGTTTGTGTTAGAAAAAAACTGTAGTTAATTTAGACTTCTATTAAGTATGCGGTTAATTTTGGTGGACATAGCATAGGCTTTTCGCATTCTATGATCATATTTGCATTTTACTTCGATTTTGTGTATAATATTTCCGGCACTTATGTTTAAATTGTTATCTAAGTTATTAAAATAAACTGTTGTCAGTACTAATTAAGTATATAATTTCATATATTTTTTTATTAAAAGTATAATCGCGTTTGGTGTTTGACTGCCACCATCTCGTCTAATGCTACACGAAGATCACTATGTAGTCTTCGACGGAGCACGAGTGACTTGAAGAAACCGATTCACTCCCGATTTGAAGACGCCCAGATTGTCTACCATAAAACATCCACTCGGGCAGCGCATTTCATTGTTTAGTATTCCAACCCGTTTTATTCAGATTTTGGTATACGAGCCATAAATCAGTCCCGCTTTTTCCAGCTTCTGCTGACCGATAGTAGAATGGACAGAATAATAACATTATGATCATGCAAATCCTAAGCATACTCTTCGAAATGTGTCCGACAGAATACCGACAGGCTAGCTGCTACAGTATTATCAGACTAATTATTATAAATTCAACATCTCGCGGGTGAAACCGCAGAGCGTAGATGCTAATATAAATACGAAAGTTTGTCAGTATGTGTAATTGTATGTTTCTTACCACTTCACGCCAAAACGGCTGAACGGATTTGGACGAAAGTCAGAGATAGCTTATTTATCGGAACAACATAATACTACTCGTTTTATAATCATCATCACCATTTTTCATGATAACGCGGGTGAAACTGCGGGGTGCAGCTAGTTATATAAGATAGTAATTCCACTACAGTTCATATTTTCCTTTGTCCTTTTATTTATAGAATGTATTGCACCTCAGGGGCACAAAAAAGTAAGATAAGTAACGACAGAGCCCGGTGTGGATCTTTGGTTCTTTGCATCGGTGAATTGGCTATTTAATCGTACGCTCCGGACACCTCTTTGAGGAAAAGGATTCTTTGAACAGAGGGTTTTGGAACAACTATCGAAAATACGGGGTAACGCGGAAAGGAGATTAGTGGAGTAGTAGCCATTGTGCAAAACTTGTACAATGTGGACAACTTTAAATATAGGAAAAAAAATTGAAAAGTCCAGCGAAAAAATCCTTTATTCTCGACAAAATGTGTGCTGAATAGCTGTGGTTTTATGTGATTTCTGATTTCAGGGTTGGCCCTATAGTAAAAAAGTTTTTCGCAGATGTGTAAGTACCAGGTTTAGTCCTAAAAGTGTATTCAGATTGAGAATCACTGGAGGACGGGCAGCAGCGTCATCTCGATGGTGAGTATTCCGCGATATATTAGTTCTTCAGTTAAAAAAACAATGCTCTTAAGTAAAGACCTTTTTTCTTATTTCGTATAAAGCTTGGTTTAAAATGTATCCTTATTCTTAAGTTAAGAAAATGATTAATCTCGAATCAAGAGTGCGGTGTTCTTTTTTAAAGCAAACGATTTTACAGTTAATAAAATGCATGTCTTGACTCAAAAATAATGTCATTTTTTTTAAGTCAAGGAAAAATATTCTTTAAAGAAGACAAAATTATGTTGATATAAAAAAAGTCTAACTTTTCAGTCAACATTACATCACTTCGCTCCGCATCGCCGCGCTGTACGGACGTTTCCGCCCGCTACTCGCTGCTCGCTGCCCGCTCCTGTCCGCCGGAGGCTCTGCCCCGCCGCCGGACTCACTCCGCTCGGCGCAACCGCGCCGCTCGAACGCCTCCGCCTCCGAAGCCGCCGCCGCGCAGCTTCGAGTCCTAGCACCCGTTACCTCGGCCACGTGGTGTTTGCGTTAATTTATTAGCGTAAACTCTAACGAGTCGAGTGTGATTGTGAGTGCAGGGCTCTCACCGCTTCGCAGCCGGGCTTCCGGGCCTGCTGCCTTCGTCCAAACCGCTCTTTTCAGAGCGAACCACTCTTAGTGTTTTCATAAAATCCACGTGGGTGGTCGATCGGCTGACACTTCTAACGGTGACAACGAAACCGATCGGGCGTTGCCCCGGAGCGCCTGTTTTTCCCCCGTCTGGGGAACAACAGAATCCGGCTGGGTCTGGAACCACCGGCCTTGGGGTCACCCCTAGTCGACACCAGATATCGCAGGCACACAACCAGCTGCACAATAAAATAACACTGGCAGCTGGTACACCCTCTAGGCAATACACTAGGTACGCAGCCCCCTGTCTACCCCCGGCAGAGGGATCACACACTTTCTTCTCCTGTTGGGGACCTCCTCCCCCAACCCCCGCAACTCTCCCGCCTTAGGATGGTCTCCCAAAAGGATCTCGACGAAGCCATCAGCTTCGTCGCGAAAACTTTGTTGGACCACCTGAAGGCCAACCCCTCCGAAATGGAGGAATTCGTTCGCGCTCCCCAGACATACGCGCAAAAATCTCTCGCCCGTCCTAAGACTCCACGAGGGCAGGCAGCTTCTGCCTGCAAACTGACGCCGAATTTTTCGGCGCCAGGCCCCTCAGTTCCCAAGCCTCCACCTCCTCCGAAACCCTCCGCCCGTGACGGGAGCCACTCTCGGCCTAGGGGTCGCGCTCCAGCAAGGAGCCGATCCCGGTCGCGAAGTCGCTCCCACCACGGACGCCGCTCGTGCTCCCCTACCCCCCGTCCACTCCGTCCGTCCATTTCGGACAGCCCCGATTCTCCAGAAATGGACACTTCTACCCAGGACGACGGCTTCACAGTCGTCGCCTCCAAAAAGGGTAAAAAGCGTCCCGCTACCACTGCTTCCCTCCCTCCTCCCCCCAAGGCCCCTTGCCCCACTTCAGGGACTAAACCTGCCTCCGACTCCGCCCAATCGGACTCTCCGATCCGTTCGGAATCGGACGCTCCGATTGTCGACCCTGCTCCCCATCCTAAGACCGGTACCATAGTTGTCCGCAACCGGGAACTATGGGAACTCGTCTCGCGTAACCTCTCGGATCTACAGATCCAGTTTTCCGCCAAACCAAACAAAGACGGCATTATGGTCCGTCTAGCCTCCCCCGACGACTACCGCAAAGCCACCACCTACCTCCGCGACGCGAATATTCACTTTCACAGATACGCTCTCGATGAGGAGAAAGACATCCGAGTTGTCGTAAAGGGCATCCCCAAGGAGATTCCCTTCCTGGCAATCCATAACGACCTCCTCACCCAAGACCTCCCTGTTCTTTCGGTCAGCCGGATGTACAACGGCAGGACCAAAGAACCCTATGACATGGTGCTGGTCACTCTTACGAATACCCAGGAAGGGAAGAAAATTTGGACTACCAAATCGATTCTCCATCTCTCCGGCCTCGACTTCCAAGTCCCTCACAAAAAGTCCATTCCAGGACAGTGTCATCGTTGCCAGCTATACGGACACTCTGCCCGCTACTGCTACGCACCCTTCAGGTGCGTGAAGTGCGCGGGCGATCATAGCACCGCGGAGTGCCTTCGTAAGAAGGACGACCCTACTCTCCCCAGTTGTGTCCTCTGTGGCACTCAGGGCCATACCGCGAATTATCGCGGCTGTCCCAAGGCCCCTAAGGCCAAGAAACCCTTACCGTCTCGCCCAAAAGCAGCTGGCCCTAAGCCAAAACCTGCCCAACCCCGCCAGGTGTCAAAATTCGTTGACGCCCCTGTCCCACTGACTAATGCATGGTCAAATCCGCCCAGCACTCCTCAGGCGACTCAACCGCTCCCACCCGCCCCTGCGCCATCTCCCGCTCATGCCAAGACCCAGGCCCGCCCTGCCCTTCCGCCCAAGCCCTCCACCCCCAAACGATCCGCCCCTGGCTCCTCCAGCCCGAAAGCGGATCTACTCCTCCTCGCTGAAATTGCGATGTCGGTTAACCTCGACGAGGTTCGACATGTAGCCCAGAAGGTCCGGGAGAACCATAATCTCATCGACATCCTCGATGAGCATTATAGGCTCTTCGGTGCACTACAGCGCTTCGCCCCCAACGTCCTTAGGAACCAACATGTATAGTACACCCAAACGTGTTAGACCCCGCTCCCTTTCGTTGGCATGGTTTAATGCCAACGGCATCACCACCGAATCAAGGGACCAGCGTCCCTTGATTCGGCACTTCCTCTCAACCCACCAGGCCGATGTTATGCTAGTGAACGAGACCTTTCTAAAACCTAGCAAGAGGGATCCCAGGATCGCAAACTACTCGCTCGTTCGTAATGATAGGACTACCACCATAAAAGGCGGTACTCTCATCTATTACAAAAGGTCCCTTCACTGCATTCCCATCGACACCCCTTCTCTCTCAGCAATGGAAGCTTCCTGTTGCCGCCTTTCGATGACCAGTCATCAACCCATTACCCTAGTATCCTGCTATCTCTCCGGTAATAAGACTCTCCTCAGGAGTGACCTCGAGGCTCTTCTCTCTCTCGGAAGCGCAGTCATTCTGGCTGGCGACTTCAACAGCAAGCACATTTTATGGGGCTGCAACACGACCAATACGAAGGGAAACCTTCTGAACTCCCTCTCTGACGACCTCAACTTTGACATAGTTCCTCCCAGTACTCCGACCCACTTTCCCCTGAACTTGAACTACAGACCTGACGTACTCGACTTAGCGCTTCTAAAGGGCGTGACCCTCCAGTTACGCTCATTGGAAGTACTACACGAACTCGACTCTGACCACCGACCCGTCCTCATGCATTTAGGCCCCGATCCGACTGACAGACCTCCTCTGACTAAGACCGTGGTCAACTGGAAGCACTTAGGCGATGCCCTGAAAGCTTGTAGTTCCCCTGACTTGGACAGAATCCCTGACGACATTGTTACCCCTGACGACATCTCTACCTCCATTGACGCTCTCACTAGCCACCTCCGCACCACCGTTGGTGAGGCCTCAAAGCAGGTCCCAGCCGAGGGAGACCAACGCTGGGCCCTGCCTGAGGACGCGAGGGACCTACTGAGAGCGAAACACGCTGCCACTAGGGCATTCGATCGAGCTCGCACCGAGGATAACAGAGCCACTCTGCGGTATTACGAACGTGCCGTAAAAAACCGCATGAGTGAACTCCGTAATCAACGGTGGGATGACTTACTCTCGGGGATCGAGCCATCCCACCTGGCATTCTGGCGGCTGACTAGATCCCTGAAATCAGACTCTGTTACGACTATGCCCCCTCTCACCCGACCTGACCTCCCCCCCGCGTTTGACGACGAGGAAAAGGCCGAATGCCTGGCCGACAGCCTCGAAACGCAGTGCAGCCCCAGTTTAGAACATGTCGACCCTGCTCACCTCGATAAGGTGAACAGCGAAGTCGAATTCAGATCCTCACTTCCCCCCTTTGATGAACTCGAGCCTGTCACAGCTTCCGAGGTTGAGTCGATTATTAAAGGCCTCCACACCAGGAAAGCTCCAGGTGCGGACGGCATCAGTAACAAAGTGCTCAAGCACTTCTCCATTACGCTAGTTCACCTTCTAGTTAGCATCTTCAATGCGGCCATCGCCAATTGCATTTTCCCCGACGCGTGGAAATCCGCCGACGTCATCGGCATCCACAAACCCGGCAAGAAGGCTTCCGAGCCCTCTAGCTACCGTCCCATTAGTCTCCTCAGTACCCTGGGCAAGGTCTACGAGCGCGTCCTTCTGAAGCGCATCTGGTCCTGTGTCAAAGACAACAACCTCCTCCCTGATGAACAGTTCGGCTTTAGAGCCAGACACTCTTGCGTCCAACAAGTACACCGCATCACGGAGTACGTCCTAGAAGGTTTCAACAAGAAACCCGGCCATGGTTACACCCACAAGCCGTTCCCCCAAGGGACTGTAGCGGTGTTCCTCGACGTCGCGAAAGCTTTCGATAAAGTCTGGCACAACGGGCTGATATACAAGCTGTATCAGCTCGGGCTGCCAGACCGTCTTGTACTCATAATACAAGACTTTCTCAGGGCTCGAAGCTTTCGATACCGCGTCGAGGGACAACGCTCCTCCCCCCACGACATCGGCTCCGGAGTCCCTCAGGGCTCCGCTGTGGCCCCGATTCTCTTCTCGCTTTTCACCTGTGACATCCCCCGCACCCCCAAAGTGGAGCTTGCTCTCTTTGCCGATGACACCGCCCTCTACACCAGAGGGTGGAACAAGGTCATTCAGCTAGCCCACCTTCAACGAGCCCTCAATCTCCTCGGAGACTGGTTCAAGAAGTGGGCTATCACCGTTAACCCCGATAAAAGTGCAGCCGTGTACTTTCATCCGTTCAAAAGACCTCCTTCTAAGCATATCACGCTCAACGGCCAGCCCATCCCATGGGCTACCGAGACCAAGTATCTCGGTGTGACCCTTGATCGTCGACTCACGTTCTCTAAGCATATCCAGATAGTTCGCAACCGAGCAGCCTTCTTCTTAGGCCGGCTCACTCCCCTTCTCAACGAGCGTAGTAAATTGTCCCTTAGAAATAAGGTTACAATTTACAAAACTTGTATTCGCCCAGTCATGACGTACGCCTCCGTGGCGTTCGCTCATGCCTCCAGCATAGATCTAGAGAAACTCCAAGTCATACAAAATAGATTCATCCGCAGAGCAGTCGGTGCTAGCTGGTTCATGCGAAACTCCGACCTGCACTGCGATCTCGAACTCCCCTCCATCCGTCAGTACATTAAGTACGCTTCGCGCCGCTATTTCGATGCGACCCCCCACCATCCCAATCCACTCATAGTCCAAGCCTCGAACTATACGACAGACCCATCCCCCTTCCGTAGACGCCCCAGACACGTCTTGGGCGACCCGGACGACCCCATAGCCGTCATCACCTCGGCGGCGCTGGGCTCGCCTGATCCGACCACTCCTAGCAATAAGAAGTATTCCGTCTTTGGTATAGGCGCCGGTTACCAAAAGCACACAAACACGCACCCACCTCGCCGGCGAGGTCGAGGACTCCCCAGATCTTTCAGAAGATCTGTTAGATTCTCTCCAAGGAGTCAACCAGATCAACCTACTAGGGCCCCAGGGCATACCCCTTCTGGGGTGCCAGGGCAAGTCTGACCCCACTCCCGGCGACGGCCAAGCCGAGGTTCGTACCGTCTGCGGTGCCCTTGAGCTAGTCGCCTTTAACCTAAACCTAGGCCGAGCGCCGTTTGCGCTTGCCTAAAGTCCGGTGACGCTGTAGAGGCCACCTGAGGCCAACAGCATAGTCATTCATAAAAAAAAAAAAAAAAAAAAAAAAAAAAAAAAAAAAAAAAAAAAAAAAAAAACAGTCAACATTACGAAACTTTTTCAATCGAGAATAAAAATGTGTCAAATCAAGATTTTTTTCTTCAGCCAAGGATTTAAAGGAAGAATATATTATTGTTCATTAGAGTAAACTAGGTTTGGATCGAGATAATTTACTAGTATTGAGAAAATATACACTTGTTTTAAAACAATTTTTCTAAGAGAAAAATTTAAAAAAATAAAATTGAAATGAAATTGAAATGAATTGATTTGATTTTTTTTTAAATTTGAATTGATTGAATGTTTTTTTTTTAATATTCTTGGCGTAAAATATCCTTTTTTTCCGTGCAAGCGTGGGGATTTCGGCAACCCCTCCCTATTAAGGCTTTCGTCCTGCAGTGGCTAATGATGTGATGTGTGTACGTACAATAATTTCCTTACGGCTAAGTACTACCGTGCCACTTAATTACTTACTTAATTATGTACCTGTGGAGTGTGTATTGTATATTATATATTATGTATATTGTATTGTCTTCTGTACGTAATATAATACAATTATGTTTTCTGTGATACGCTTATCATACAGCCAGGCTCGTCCCGGACAGTCATCAGAACGAGATAGGTAAGTAGGTACGTACTGAGTTATTGAATATTCTCAATACCTAGTTATTTAGTTTCACCGATGCTAGAACTTATGACCCTCTGGGAAATAGAAATGCTAATACCTGATCGAAGGATCTGATATCCCAACTTACCTTCATACTAATGAGAGGCTTCGAGCACATACCATTGGAGATGCAAGTTCCATGGAAGAAGTATGCGGTGGAACTACAAATACAAATAATTTATTGATAACAAACTTACAAGTTTCCTAGAAATTATTGACATTTTATCACATGATTATTCACTTAATAAAATGAAATATTTATGAAAATACGTTAATCTCATATTTTAATGAATAATAAGCTTCAATGTTTTGACTGATTTATAGCTCAGTTGGTAGCATGTCTGCCTTCAGAGCCGTAGGGCGTGGTTTCGATCCCCACCCAGGACAAATATTTATGTGACGAACATGGATGTTTGTTCTGTGTCTGGGTGTAGTATGTATTATAAGTATGTATTTACAAAAAAAAAAGTATTCTATCAGCTATCTAGTCTCCATATTACAAGCTTAGTTTGGGGCTAATTGGCGCTTTGTGAAAAATATCCACCGAATGTCCACATAAATCAAATTCTCTTGTAACCACGCTCTCAGCTTGGTTTTAAAGGACATGGTGGAAGGAGCATGCCCAATGGGAGCTGTATGCGGGGTGTAAATTGCGGGCTAATATAACATAATTATATAACCCAAAATATACACTTTTATACCTTGTAAATAAGCTCACACGGCAAGGGCAGTATCTGAAATTCCCTAAATAACCCCGCGCATGAGACTTCGTCCTGCAGGCCTAACATGCGCACCGCGAGAAATTTTTCTCGATTCTACAAAACAGGACAAGGCTACGAATCTGTATAAGTTTGTCTCGTTTTCGCACGACATAAAGACACGACAAAATTTTCTCGCGGTGCGCATGTTAGCCCTGCTGAACCCATGAGACTAAGAGCTATGTACGAGAACTAATGAGAATGTACCCCAGTGACGATCATCATCATTCATCAGTTTTAGTCCTTAATCACCAACTGCTGAGCAGCATAGCCACTGCCAATGTTATCCAATTTCAACCCACGACCTTTATAATACCGTCGCCCTAACGAGCTGGTGGACGTCCGTAGCTTCGTTTACCGGTACGTCGTCACCATTCCGTCAACGCTTTAGTCCACCTGCCTTCGCTCTGCCTGGCAACATTACCTGCTCCACTGCAATGGCAATTAATCTGCATAAGTTATAGTTGGAGGACTCTATTACAGAGTCCGCTTGGGGAAGTCCCGCACACCTTTGCTAGTTATTCTATCATCAAGCAGTGGTGTGCAAGCATTACTGTGTTTCGGTTTGAAGGGCAATATTACTAGAGAAATTACTGGGCTTGAAGAGATTTGACATCTAATATATTAGGGTGACGAGCGCAGTGCAGTGCGGTGCCTAGCACAGCTACTGTGGGCAGGTGTGACGCTTAACACCAGGTTAACGTCACGGTGGTCTCGCAAAACTGCTTCTTTTTAAGGGGCACGCGGTAAAGCAAAGAGAACAAAACATACGTCTATTTCTGTTCGTACGAACTCACACTACAACAAAGTCAACACATTGGCAAGTGGGATACGTCTGGGCCTGTCACCTCCAATAGTATATGCACTAAGATGAAAGGTACCTATTGCTCTGATATTGATGAGAAGCGGATCATTGGCCTATCCGGGGCAGATTGGGAAGATGACGTGAGCTGTATTACAAACACCCCATATTTTAGGATAGAACTAGTTAGCGAGCATGCCGTGACACGCATTTATTAGGGTTTTCCGAAATGCTCGAATGAAGAAAAAATTATAACAAAACAGCAGCGCGAGTACCGTTCTATGTCGCTAAATTTGACGTGTTGGTATAGCAGATTTACTTGGGAGTATACCGATTTTTATCGAATTTTACCTATTTAAATGTCAAATACACGATTTAAATGTTAAATATGATGATCGTCAAGAACGGTACTCGCGCTGCTGGGACGGGATAAGCACAGATTAAAATAAACTTTCACAATAATAAAATTAATTAATTCGCTCAGATAAAGTTTGAGATATAAAGATAAGATTGAATTGAGTATTGTTCAAAGGTGCGTAGTTACTGCGTCGGTATATCTGTGTGATTGTTATCTTTTCTATTTCCTTGCATAAGTTCCACCGCGCGCTTCCTACAAAGCGCTCTGTTGTTCTGGTAAGGCAGATGTCACTACGAATATGTATTGTGTAGGTAAGTGACAAGAGACAGATACATTGAGAAAGGTCGAGAGTCGTGAATATTTGATTTTCTCTCCCATCCGGAATTCTAAGTCGCGCATTTATTCTGTTTACATTTCGAATGAATCTCTTACAAGGATATACCTAAACTATGGAATAATAGCAAGTAAAAAGTTATTATAATCAGCATTGTATTCAATTGCTGGACATCTAGCACGCTGGCCCAGTTGCTAGGCCATTGTTAGGAATAGGGTAAGTGCGTTAGTTTGCCGGCCGGCTTTAGTATTCGGCCTTTTGAGACAGCGTTGCGCCATTTTAGCGACAAAATAAATATTTATTGAGTAAAGATGTGTCCAAAACATTCAAAAATGTTTGCCTAATTTCTGAATGTTTTTATGGTCGGCAGCTACGTCAAGGAATTTTTAATCATTTGTTCAGGTAGATGCCGCTTCAAGAACGGCCACCTCGTGCGTAAATTAACAGAAAGAATTTCGGTGCGCGTCATCGTTCGAGCTATGTTTATTGCTGTTATTAAAAGCAAATATTGATGACATGCATTTAATCTATTAACATATTTCTATTATATTATAGGCGTATTTAATTATAAAACACTATACTTAATTTTGTTGGCCGAAAAGCAACACGGACATTTCTTCAAATATTTAAGTAGTTTTCGACCTGGCGGCTGAAAACCAAATTCTGATAGCTCGGTGTGTTTTTGACGCTTTTGTAGCTTACGTTGCTTACCTACGGAACTACTCTTCAATTGTGATTGTAAACAAAAAAAAACACAAAACTAATAAAAAAACTCACCAAAACTAAATGAATGCTTAGAAATATAAAAAGGCAATTATATTTTTTTCAATTGTTTTTACAGGTAACAACCACACAGCGCCCTCCGCCTGAAAAGTTATTGATAATCTTCCCCTGACTGAACTACTTGAAATCAAAGAAATCGAAAGGTTCTTGAGTGACGACCGCGAACTGGAAGACGCAGCGTAGGCGCGGCCTCCCACTAGGGGGACCGACATTGTAAAAGTCGAGGGCAACCGGTGGATGCAAATGGCAGGTTGTCGTACAGTGTGGCGGGGTAAGGGGGAGGCCTTCGTTCCGCAGTGGACGTCTCCGGGCTGATGATGATGATGACTTGAAATCATGAGGATGCTGGTTTGAATCCTCAGTCCTTAACAATACAAAGCTTTTTAAAGATTATGTACCTAAAGAACGGATTTTCATACCACAGACTTGAAATTCAATGGCGTATTTAAATAGCCTCATCGCCCTTCGATAGTAAGCCAGTGTCCTGTCCAGCAGTGAACTATTAATATGCTGATTATGCTAGGACTATTACCGAGATAAATAAATATTACATTATCTTCACACATAAACACAATAACCCGACTAGTAAACACATTACATACCTACACTTTATCTTGAGGTGATACAGAGGTTGGCGACAAAATGTCTGTATTTACTTATTGAGATGTATTGAAGCATGCTTCGAAAAAATAGTCTGGAATTGAAACTCAGTTACCCTGTAGTTATGTGTTTGACTTATCACACTCTTGTAATGAATGACTTTAACCTCTTATTGAGATAATCAAAATAGTCTGGAACTGGAACTCTGTTACCCTGTACTTATGTGTTTGACTTATTACACTTTTTTAATGAATGACTTTAACCTCATATTGAGATAATCAAAGTAGTCTGGAACTGGAACTCTGTTACCCTGTACTTATGTGTTTGACTTATTACACTTTTGTAATGAATGACTTTAACCTCTTATTGAGATAATCAAAGTAGTCTGGAACTGGAACTCTGTTACCCTGTACTTATGTGTTTGACTTATTACACTTTTGTAATGAATGACTTTAACCTCTTATTGAGATAATCAAAGTAGTCTGGAACTGGAACTCTGTTACCCTGTACTTATGTGTTTGACTTATTACACTTTTGTAATGAATGACTTTAACCTCTTATTGAGATAATCAAAATAGTCTGGAACTGGAACTCTTTTTTTTTTTTTTTTTAATTCTTTGTTTATGATGGAGTTCGGTCGATTTTCGACCATGCCACTCCCATAGTAGCCTATTTACACGTAATATTACTATTATGTACGATACAAAAACAGCCGTATTAGCTTCTTGGCCTCCTCCGATGACGGTGAAGCCAAGAGACTAATATACATGCCCACATTCTCGTCGTGTGGAAAATTACTGCCACGAATCGCCTCGTTCCGGACACATTCAGTTAAAACTTAAAACATGATGGACATCATCGACCACATCACAAGCTGAACAATTAGGCGTGTCGGAGATGCCCATCAAGTATTTAAAAGAGTTAGTTGGAATATGTCCAGAACGGAGCCTCATCAGTGCTACAACATGTTTCCTACTCATCTGTACAGAGTCAAACCATCGTTGACGAGGAGGCTCACATTGTATGGTTTTGTACCATATACCGCTACCCAGTGACCGCTCATCGAAATACTCGCGCCATTGCTGCCTACATTGCTCTTTTATTTCACTGAGTGCCTCACTAAACGGAGGCAAGTGACAACTTTCAATTCCGTCCGTTAAAGCTTGTTTGGCTGCTCTGTCAGCCTCCTCGTTTCCGATGATGCCGATATGTGCTGGTATCCACTGCAGTACAACTGATTTGTTCAGATCGCGAAGATTGTAAATAGATTTTAGAATGCTATAGGCTATAGGGTGACCTCGAACCGTCGAAGTTAACTTAGCCAGATGTAAAAGCGCACTTTTGGAATCTGATAGTATAACAAAGAAGCTACTATCAATTGAGAACGCATAAGCCAGTGACTCAGATATTGCTATAAGTTCACTATGCATTATGGATATATTGGAATCTATTTTAAATTCCGCATGTAGGCCTACTTGAGGGTCATAGAAGGCTGCACCAGACTTTTTACCTTCTTTAGATCCATCAGTAAATAACTTATAGTAAGTGTCATAGTTGTTGTGCACATAATCATTGCAGATGGTTCGTAAATTCGTCGTGAATCTTTTAGCAGAACCTAGCCCATCTATGTTTACTTTAATAACATTCGACAAATTATAACTGGTTATCCAAGTGTCTAATGAGTGGATTTCTAGTTTATTCGAAGTTAATCGGATAACTTCTTAGCATTGTGTTAATTGTTACCTTGTACTTATGTGTTTGACTTATTACACTTTTGTAATGAACGAATTTAACCTCTTATTGAGATAATCAAAATAGTCTGGAACTGGAACTCAGTTACCCTGTAGTTATGTGTTTGACTTATTATATTTATATAATGAATGACTTTAACCTCTTATTGATATAATCTGTTTGATTAAACAATTCCCTGATATCTAAAAGTAGGTAAGTGCATTACTGCAGACTGCAAAGCGGTAGGAAACAGGTATTTGCTACATCTACAAGTAATGAGCTGAATAATTCACTCTCTTGAAACTCTCTCACTCTCTCTCAAAGTGCTCCATCGTAGACTGCAAATTCACTTACCATTAGGCGAGACGGCAGTCAAATGCAAGCGTAGGTATTTACAGGATGTGGCGTAATGAGTGGATAGCCTTTTACCTACAGATACATCGTCCTGGTTCAGTAAATAATAAAAAAGTCGCATACTTTTTGAGTAGAAACGAGTTATGTAAATGTTATTCTAAAACAAAAATCTACTCGCGACAACCTTGCAACACAAAAAACGACAGTGTAAAAATTCGATAGCACATCTGTCTAAGACTACAAACCAAAAGAATATCGAGAAAATTCCTTGATTTGTAACCTTACTCGAATAACTCGAAAGGTACTGGAAAACTATGCGATTTATACGGAACACAATATTTGATTTTCTTAACCACCATGATGTCTCCCATCTGGTACGCCACACTCTATAATACCACCCTCCTACCCCCTCCCCTCCCTCCTGCTTGTTCCTTAGAAACAAGCTCACCTGATGGTAAGACATAACGCCTGTCCATGACCATAATCATTGCAGCAGTACCCAAAACTGAGTAACAAAACATTGCATTTAGGACTTCTTACTTTCAATCATAGGATTCTGAGTCTCATTAGCCTAGAACGGTCGTAAAAACGTTGGTCGAGTCGTAGCCGAAGCTAGCCTACGCGATTCCTTGCGTGAAATCATAAAGGACCAGTTCTTGTGATATTAGGTAAGATAACGTCTGCCCATGACCTTTGCAATGATACCGAAAATTGAGTAGATATCAATTATCGGTACATTGCATTGGATTTGCACTTGTTACTTTGAGTTTCGATTTTGATAATCGTTAGCCTAGACTAAAAAGAACGGGATAATATTGGTCGAGACCAAAGATTACGAAGGATGCCCCATCGCGTAATAAAACAACGTTTGAAAATGACCCCCGCGCCGTCATGTTTACGAGTGCGAAAGAAGATAGCACTTTTATGAGAGCAAAAGGGATAGCGCGCGTCTCGCTTAGTGAGTGCAGACAGGCGCGAGACAGTCCTTAGGGCCGTCTTCACGGGGCCATTTTAGAGCGCGATATGACATATCTCCCTCTTTATATATATAATATCATTGGTCGAGACGTATAGCTCATAGCTGCAGCCAGCATACGCGAGTCTTTTCCAGAGCCAACATTTTTCTTTTTTTTCCTTTGCTGTAGTCGCATCCCACTGAAGAGAGGAACGAAAAACGGATTTCGAAGCCCTTTCCTTTCACCGAAACCCTTCTTTTTTTTCGGGAGGGGTTTTTGGTTAGCAGGAATAGTGAAGCGTGCTTTTCTGAATCGAAACCACTCAATAATTGCAACTCTTTCAACACAAACAAGTATCTATTAGAATAAAATATTACACCCATTTCATCCACAGGAGTACGTCAAGAATTTCACGGATGTTTAGTTTTGAAAATAACCGAGACAAAGTTATAAGAAGCTTATCTGTTGATGACAACCTAACTGAACCGTTTGTGTGATTACGACACCGATGTTCGAGGAAAATTTCCCATAATATTATTGTTAGAGGCGAGCAAACTTGTTGTGTTGTGGCATTTGTGTACAGGGTTGACAGCCTGACAACCATAATATAGAACCGGATTTATATTTTTTATGAGTGTAGGCCACTTTATTTCCGCCGCCCCATGTACCTTCCTAAAATAATAGGGGCGGCAGCATCCTATTGAAGAAGTGCCCCTAGGACACTGCCGCCCCTAGGACACGGCCTATACGGTTTATTGACAAATCCAGGACTGCCATAATATCTATTCAGATTATTAAAAGCAATGTAGGGGGAAAAAAATGAACAGAACTAGCTGGTAAAATATGTATCTCTTAGGATCAGCGATTCTGCTTCTGTACGTACATCGTAACCGTCGACAAAAAAAACAACTTTTGTTTTCAGTATGACTTTAAGCCTAGCTGCACATTGGACACGCGCCACAGCCACTAAACGCCAAGCTAAAAACCAAGCTGCGGAACCCAGTTTTGTACATTTTATGTCCAGTTTCCATCCTCGCCGCACACGGCAGCAGTGGATGTTGCGCGCTTCCGCTTCTCAAAAGCCGATTCTAGGAGTACCTAATAAATATATCTCAATGATTCCAGGTTCAGGCGGCGGCATTTTGGCTGTGACGCGTGTCTCGTGTGCTAGTACACTTAAAAAAAAGGTCTTAATAAACTTGGGAGTGCCTCGGAATAGCCAGTATTTTGTCTTGTCTTTCTTTTTAATTTGTAACTCGGCAGATAGTTAAAGCTAATCCCGAAGCTAATCCTGGATATCAAAGTCTAATCCACATTTATTTAGTAAGACCCGTAGTGCAAGTACGGACTGCACGGATCTTCTAAAATCGTTATGGCCCCGATATAATAACGATGACTGCTGTCATTTTAACATAGACGTTCAACTTCGGATTGAGTCGAGTCGTTACGAAGACGTTATACCTATTATACAGAACCGTACTCGCGCTGCCGGTCTTTAAGCAAAACTACTTTATGTTAAAACCCTTAACTATGGTACGTTTTCTTACTTTAATTTAACTAAGTATTTTTGAAGAAGCTTAGCTTCGCATCGCGGTTTTATCCTCGGCATTAATCCAAGAAAAGTATTTGTTTTTCCGATAAAAGAAATAGGTAGCTTGTGGTGTAATCCTAAAAAAATAAGGTAAAAGCGTGGTAAAAGACGGAATTAGTCTGTGGATAAAAGATATCATTTTAAATTTCAGTAAAATCTTGTAGCATAAAGAATCGACAAACATAAAACATATCACACCGACGACGCTCACAAAAGTAACAAACTGTTGCGATTACAACATTACTATGACGCGATAACTAGTAATATCAAAGCTTAGTGAGCTTACCCTGAACCTGTACTTTCCGATCGGAGGTCTGGCATAGGGCACGCCTTGGAAGCTAGCATAGACACGTCCCTTGGTTGAAACCTTCCACGAACCTTCAAGAAGACCGTTCGACAGCCGCACAGTTGGGTTTGGTCCTTGCGCGAGCACCACGGCAGTTGTAATTAGAAGAAGAAATAAAACAGACGCCATGTTAGATTAGAACACGTGCGCTCGCGTCGCCGGTTGTTGCGCTACTGTAGTCAAATTCGTGCATATTTTGTTTAGTCTGTCTGTTTATAGAATCAAATAGATAAAATTAGAGATAATTTAAAGGTTATTCTTGTTTGGATAGAACTCTCGCGCCGGCCGGCGAATCGATAATATTAAAATATCTTTAGTAATTAGTTATTTATCGATGTAATTGTGATTATTTACAATAGCGTTAAATGATTGGTAACATTTCTATGATTAGTTACGGAATATTTACCGTAACTGTGTTATGAAACTAGCTCCCGATATTTCGGTACAATTGCATGCATCATGCACCATTATGTTCACGGGTAGACAGGAAATATCCCTTAAAACAATCATAGAACTGCACCGATATATCTTTTTAGCACTTTACTTTATACAGCACTCGGGAAATAATCGGAAAATGTTCCTTTTTTCCCTTTAGATAGGTACTTGTTTTCCTTGGATCCACTATTCGAGTGAGCAGTAGTCAGAGTTTGATAATCGGATCTGACCGTTATATTCTCAGAGGAAACATAACAGTTATACCTATTTGCTCTGAGGATAGATCCAATATGACATAGAGAAGTTCGAGTTTGCTTTCCAAACTTCCGGATTTTTGCTAAGCAGTCCTGTTTTTCTTTTTAGGCTTTCTGTCCGGCTTTGTAAGATAAATGATATGAAAAAATTGGAAATCTATTTCAATTAATTAGGTTTAGCTCTAACCCTCTCTCTGGGGCTCTTACTTTATTACTAAACTAGGTTATAATATTAAGGTTTCAATTTTTTGATGGCAGCCCATGTGGTATAGTGGTGGTCGTGCGGAGGGGAGAGGTTTGATGTTAATTAAAATTAACCCTGTATATCTCGCATCAATTCAGTCATGCTTATGTTTAAGAAAGTTTAGGGATTAGGTTAAACTTGTAGGTAAACCAAGTTACTGCTGAGGAATTAAACTTTCGACCCGTGAACTTTGAACTGAATCACGGATAGCTATGTACCTAAGTACCTAATAATAATAAAGTCAGAATGATGTATATATATATATATACTTATTAATGTCATACTGTATAGTTATACATAGGATATTTAATACATAATTGACCATATAAATCAGATATCTGATATCTGATCAGAGTGTCTAGTGCCAGTTTTTCCAAGAGCGTTTACGTATTCGTTCACGTTAACGTAAACTACAATTTGTATGAAATAAGAGCAGCGCCACCTAGTGTCAAACATATCAAACAGAATATGAGAGTGTGAGTTTTTTTTACGTCGTCGCTATCGACCATCGAGCAAGAACTTCACTCAAAAGTGAAAACGTTGGCGCTCCTGATTGGTCGTTTCAAGCGTTTTGCGAGTGCGAACGCGCATTTTGACAGTTCGACGCGTCAATTCGAGTATACTTTACTACAATATCAATCGAAAATTTGTTCACGCGATGGTGAAGTTTTCGGAATAATTTTGTAACACTCGCACTAGGCACTCAGATACTTTCTTGTATGAGCTATTCCAAAATGTCACATGCGTTACTGAAGACGTCTAGGTTGCTGTCCAAAGTTCATCACCATGTCAATAAATATAGGCTACAGAGAGTAAGTATGTTTTTGGAGAGCGAAATATATTTAATCAATTACCCGCGCGATATGAATTTGTCATTACATTTATCTACATAATGTGGTCGATTCTGGCGGTTTTAGTTGGCAGTTCTAAACTAACTAAAGTATTGCTGTCACTTTTTTACTAGGCATGTTAGCTAAGGACAGCAATACTTTAGTTAGTTTAGAACTGTCAACTAAAACCGCCAGAATTGACCACAATATACATTTATAATTCTATATTTCATCTAACTTATTGTATATTGTGTAGATGCAGATGCACCTCCCTGACAGTAATCCTGGCGGCGCCCATGTTTACTGCATTGGTCCTTTGGTCGTGTTTTCTTGGCCCTCCAATACAGACTTGTTGGATCAAGTTGAATATTTAAAATCCTCATATGGCTAAATCACGGCTCCTACGAATTCGTTCGTGACTTATTTGTTACGGAAACCCCGGACACCCAGTATGTTATTGCAAATGCTTCCCTGCTCATGAATAAGCAATTCCAATCGTTTTCGCCCCGAGGGCTGAGCGTATTGGTTGATATAGCTAATACTCTGAAAATGGGGGTCTTATTGGTGATATTTATCATTATGAAGCGAAAACAAAGCCTTTTTTTTATTGACATGGCGAGTTAGACTTTGGCCTGGTGGTAAGCGTTACGCCTGCCCATAACAGTAGCAGTGCCAGAATTGTGAACCTGCGAACAAAACCCTGCGCTGTACTGCACTGCGCTCGTCACCATGAGATATTAGGTGTGGAATCTCTTTATGCCCAGTAACTCTGGTACCATGCCATTCAAAGCTTCTAAAGGGTCGGTGCGTCCGTTATTTTTTGACAGAGTACAGACACGCTTACAAAGTTGACTGATATTCGGAATGGTGGTAACAGTAACAGGTACTATGGATACTGGAGACGAAGAGGATTTGTGTAAATGGCCGGATATACCGATTATCTAAACCTGATATCCAGCGGCCGAATGCATTTAGCATGTCGTAACGTACCTATACCTAAATCAGAGCAGGCTTGCGGAACTGAGACCTAGATATTGGGTGGGTCCGGATGAATTCGGCACTCATGGATAGATAGATTAGAAACTCTGTGCACACCAGAAATTAAATAAACATCAGAACAAGAATCATATGAACTAGTGGTGGAACTAGTAGTGGTGGTGGTCCGTAACACTAAAAGCGATAAGACCCATTGTTTAGGAGTGAGGTTTTTTAGAAACGAATAGTTAACGTCGCGTTCGTGATTCGATTGTTTTGCTATCTTAAAAAATGCCAATAGTAAGGAATAGGAACAGCAGCGCAAGTACCGTTCTATGTTGACGTGTCGGTATAGCAGATTTACTTAGGAGTATACCTACCGATTTTTATCGAATTATACCGATTTAAATGTCAAATACTTACACGTTTTAAATGTCAAATATGACAATCCTCAAGAACGGTACTCGCGCTGCAGAACAGATAAAACCTATTTAGAATAATTTTGATTATAGTGTTATTACCTTCGATTTTGATAAAAATACTATTATAATAACAGTTTTTTGAAAAAAATGTTTTTTTGCTGTCTGTACATAAATACATGTACCTAAATTGTAAGATGAAGTCCAGTGTCCATCCGGATATTACCTATATCTTGATCGGATGGGAGTTTGATATCTAATAGATATTATATCTATTATATTAATGACAAAAAGTTTTCCGTGAAAATCGTTCCCGAAAATGTAGCAGATTATTCAAGCCGAATAAGAAATAATAAATACATATTAAGAAGAAATAAATTCTCAGACCGAGAAATTCTCTAACAGAGTTGTTGTAACAATTTATTTTCTGAGAATATTCATTGCTTGTGTTAACAATAGGATTTAGGTCCGCGGGGACGGGAGCTCATCTTGTTATCGTAAGTATGTGAGCCTGGTAGATGCCACGCGTGATGAAGATGTTGGCTTTTATTTGCCCAACGGCATCGTATAACATCACCCAGAAAGTGTCCACTGCTGGATGAAGTCCTCTCCTTAATAGTCAAGGTTGCCATAATCCCCACGCTTGGAAGGCAACTTGGGGATCGCAGAATGCTCGCCACTGACAAACGAGAGGACGCTGCTGCCCGTCCTCCCGCGGGTCTGGATGCAGTTTTAGAACAAACCCAAGTGCGTAAAACGGTAACCCATAAGCAAGGGCGCGGATCCAGGATTTATTTCTGGGAGGGGCACATGTGCCATAGGCCAAATTCCCTAGTATTATCCTAGATGATGTCTTTCGGGGCCGATTCTTTTTCAATTATATACATACGAGAATAAAACTATAAAAATACTTTTCATCATCATCAGCCCGGAGACGTCCACTGCTGAACGAAGGCCTCCCCCTTAGACCGCCACACTGTACGACAACCTGCCATTTGCATCCACCGGTTGCCCGCGACTTTTACAATGTCGTCGGTCCACCTAGTGGGAGGCCTTCCTACGCTGCGTCTTCCGGCTCGCGGTCGCCACCCAAGAACCTTTCTTCCCCATCGGTTATCAGTTCTTCGAGCGATTGGAGAGAGCTGTGCTCGGAGTTACTTTACGCGATAAAATCCGGAACATGGCATTTGGCGAGGATATTCGCCAAAGAACCAAAGTCACCGACATAGCTCGCAGGGTTTGCAAGTTGAAGTGGCAATGGGCAGGCCACATCGCTCTAAAATACTTTTAATAAAGATGAAATATACAGAAATTACATGTTTATTATGCAAAAAGAAACAAATATTATTAAAGCGGTATACTCATACTCATACTCATACTCATTTATTTATAACGATTTGTTACATGTCATGCATTTATTAATGTACATGACGTACCCTTACGAGCATATCAAAATAGAAACATCAGTAAAACTTATAAATATCTTATAAATCTTCCAGTTCTTTGTTATATTTAAACCGTTATGGGGCACGTGCCCCTGTGCCCCACCCCTGGATCCGCCCGTGCGCATAAGCATTGCTAATTAACATGACAATGCCGCCAGTGTGTAGTGGGTTTGAGCGGCGCAATCTCAGTAGATACAGATACAGGAGCCAGATCCATGATGGACCTAGTGAGATTTTATTTTCTAGTTGGATCTGTTTTCAAAGATGCATTTGGATTGTCTCTAGACTTTCCTCGGTCATGATACAATGCTTTTGTTTTTCTTTAGTAGGTTCAGTTGATGGGAACAACCAGTCTATCGAACCCAACCCTATCTATTAACTGCAACAAAGTACATGTATATTGTATATGTATACAATCTACCTGTTGATAGATTGTACCTATACCTATACATGTTGTAATTAATAAAGGCCCATTATCTTAATTCTGGGACATTCTGGAATTTACTTAGATAGGTACTGTGAAATGTGAATACAATTAGGTAGAGTGCTGGTAGCTTTAGATGAATAACTAACTAATCTACACATAATGACGTAACGTTTGTTTGTGAGTTTGGATATACGAGAAAACATAAACAGATTTTCGTGATAAGAATTGCAGATGAAAGCGAATTTAGGTTTAGCCCCAAAGTAAAAGTTGTTAACAATAATGGGGATAATTACCTCCTTTCGGGTAAGAATACCGTTACGCGTAACCTTGTATAAAAAGCCATGTGAAAAAACAACTACTTATTTCTATGGAAACTAGTCTAAATTTCAAAGTAATCGGCGAAGCACTTTTTCGTTTAAACATTTTGAATGAACAAACATTTACATTCTTATTTTTATTTAAATATTTATAAAGATAGATAGAAGTAGATAGAAGATTGAGCTTAATTGTGTATGAAGTTGGTAAACTTCGACTAAATGCCCTACTACCAAACACAAGCGATGCATAACCATCTATTGTTAAACGTTTATCAAATAGACACTGGCTTAGTTTCTCAGCCTAATAAATTATACCAGACGACCGACTCTGTAATTTCAGCTCACCAAGACCGATAAAAGCCTCATCAGGCGGCATGAATCATGCCTGGATTTCATGAGAGCGAAATAATAGTACTCGTGATAACTAATGTGATACAACCATAAATCGTACAACGTAGAAAAATATATTTTTTTACTAGATCTATGGATATAACACGAAAAGATTGCTGATGCTGTAGCATTCATTCATTCATGTCAATGAATGAATGTACCGTACCTATACGTCAATGAACGAAGGTTGTATCTGTTGATATTGTTTTGTATAAGTACTTAGTTAAATACTGTTCGAATAAAAAAATAAGAATATGATTATTCTTTGCAATAACAATTGTATTGTATTTAATTTCTTAAAGCTGGTGTTAATGATAAAAAAAACAAAAATATTGCGATTTTTACAGTAAGTAGTAGTAGTTTTATGTTTTGAAAGCTTAAACAGTAAGAAAAATTATGACCTCTGGCAGGACTTGAACCTGAAAAACATAGAAATACCCAAAGTATGGAAACACTTTAAAAAAAAATCAGAAGTAGTTTTTAGTAAATTATCAGTACTATCGCCGGTCTTAATTTTTGGAAAACTAAGCTTTCTTTCTTTATTGAGTGTATAATTAAAGTTTTTCCCCTAAATTATACACTTGGTATATTCGAACGATAGCACAATAGGAGAATGAATGAATTCATCAAGTGTTAAAATAAGTTAAAACTTTAACGTAGCTTACACTTACGTAGGTACTGCATTGCTATATACCTACCTACTCTTCGTACCTTGGCTAGAACTATGCGTCTAAATGGCTTACATCCTTACGCAGTAAGGTACCTACTCCTACCTTTCTAATTTCTTTCGCCTTGACCCTGAACCGAAAACCCCTTGTAAACTCCCACAGATAAATAATAGTTGTAGAAAATCCCGGAAAAGAGGACTTACTCGTACTTGTGAGTTGGCCAAATAATGAAACTGAAAATGTCAACAGATAGCTGTCAGTTTTGTTCAGCCAATACAGTCGTGGCTCCCTCACTTAAATCTAGACATATATTGGGAGTACTGTACAAAAAGGCAGCGCGAACATTTTTCTGCGTTATAAAAAATATTCCAGGCGGGTGACGACAGTTAGTTAATTGAAATCTTGTTTGTTGGCTCTGCTGTAAAATATTTTGCAGTAAAGTCGTTGAGAATCTGTTTCATTCACTCTTCAACACAATCACGTCATTCTTTCTTCTCCTTCTTTCTCGCCGAAGTAAGCAAAAGGCAATCAAAATGTGCAAGTGTGAGCATGTTTTCCTCACAACCTCATGTTTTTCTCCGTAACCGCTAAATGGTTTTGGTTCAAATTTTGTGTGGACTTAGTTCATTCGCTGCAATATATTTAGGCTATTTTTTTATCAGTGTGTAGGTATACCTGATGGACTGCGGGTGAAATTGTGGGGCGTAGCTAGCAATAAGTTTCGTCCATATAGGTACACTAGGGTTGCCAACCCGACTATAGAACAAAGTATCGTGTGTATATTTATGAGAAGACCAATAATACCAACTATATTTTTGATAATAAAGTATAGTAGGCGTTACCAAAGTTTATTTTACCATGGGTTACCATGGTAGTCTTTATTCTGTATGTGGACATATCTATTTTATTAGGTAGAATATAGAACAACTTGTTTAATTATAAATAATATTTGAAAAGTCACAATTAAAAATTAATAAAAAAATGGATCATATATCCATGTCAAAATTAACCTTTCCTATATTAGCCCCCAAGGGAAATAAAAACAAAAATCCTTTTTTACTAAGCCATGAAATTAGTAAAGTTTTTTTTTGAATTGTTAAGTTAGTTTTCTTTCAATAAATTATAAATATTAAGCATAAGAAACATAAACATTACGTTGTCGCCGGCAACGGGACAGGGCTCAAGCTGTCGGTGGTTAAGTACCTTCCTCCTGCCACCTCCTCCTCCTCCTTTCCTCCTCCTCTCACCTGAAGTGACGAACCTTCTGACAATGCGTTCCTGTCAAGGACCACTGCTTTGTACATCAGATTCTGACCCTTGACCCAACCACCAAGCGAGAGCCTTCCAACTAGCTTTTCGCTGTGAGACCGTTCACCGTGACGACTATCGGATGATCGGGATTGGATTATGGGTGTACCAATCATCAACCAACATCAACAACATAAGCATCATTTTATTAATAAAAATACCATGGTAATGCCATTACAACGCTGCTCATAACGCGTCAAGCGTTATCTCTTGCGATCACGATAGCATCATCTTCATCGAGCGATCTCCCGATTAGGCTACAAGTCCCTTATAATGACTATATTTTGAGTTCGCAAAAGTTGTCAAGTGGCAGCCCTAACCGAAACGTGCCCGGCCGCGATGGGAGGCTGCAGCGGGCGTACTCAGCCCGGTTTCATTCAGTATTGCCGCGGTCGTCTTATCAGGCGCTCGTTTTTCACGATTTTTACATAAATACCTACGATTTATCGTTAAAAAACTTATGATACAGTGCTCAAATAAAAATTTATGACTTAAGCATTCAATTGTCTTGAAAAATTTGATGTATTACGCACAATTTTTAAGATATAGGTGCACTGAAGTTTAAGCTCATGCTAAAATTTCAATATTGTGATCGAAAATTTACAACCCCTTTGAGTTAAATTTGAAGTAAATGAAAGCAGCTAACAAGTAAGTTTTAGTAAAGTCAAATTTTAAACGAATAAGGTTGTCCAGTAAAGATTGTTCTGAGAGATGAGGTCAAAGTGTAATTGCTTAGCGGCAGAATGTGTTCAGTAGCAGTTTTGCCGCTAAGATGTAGTAAGTACTTACGTTCGTATAGGCCGAGTTGCCAGCCTTAGTGTCACAGTTAAAGTGCCGCAAACATTACCGTGTTTCGGTTTAAAGGGTAATGTAAATAACTAGAGAAATTACAGAGCTAATAAGAATCGACGTGGAATGTCTCCAAGTAATGAACGTCAATTCAGCGATGCGTTTTGCGAGCGATACAAGCTGATTAGACGTTCTAGATACAGCAGCAATGGTCACGGGTCATAGATTAAATATAGGATTAAATCTAAGTTACGGGTATACTGTGACCATTGGAAAGCGTTCTGTTCGTCTTATTTTTTATTGTTGCCATAAAAACCGTAAAACGCCAAGGCGCCAGTGCAAAAAATTAAATACTCCCGACTCCGTGATTTTTTTTTTAGAATTGAGTGACCAGAAGTACTTGACGGCCGCCTGGTGGTAAGCGTTACGCCTGCCGATAACAGTAACAGTGCCAGAATTATGAATATGCGAATACATTCTGCGCCGCACACTGCGCTCGTCACCCAGATATTAGATGTGAAATCTCTTTATGCCCAGTCATTTCTCTGGTAACATAAACAGAAACACAGTAATGCTTGCACACTACTGCTTGGCGGATGAATAACTGGCAAAAGTGTGGTACTTCCCCAGGCGGACTCTGCAGTTGAGTCCTACTACTCAGTTGTAGGAGACACGATAATTACCAGTCAAACAAAAAAAAAAGTGAATTAAAATCATTCTACCGGTTGGGAGCTACGATGCTACAAACAGTTTCACACATAGACACGTCTCGTTGTTTGCGTCGGGGATTAAAAACAGAAGGCAGTTAACTAGCGCTCTATCGTCAATCCAGTACAAAGTACACATGCGTCAAACTTTGTGTACAATTTTACAGTGGTATCTTCAGTAGGTAGGTACGTAGTGTTGAACCCTCTTGGCTCATCGGTAAAAGAATAAAAAATCTGTCTAGTGTGTTATGTTACGATACGCTAATGGATTTCTGTGGCTGTGAAAAAAATAAACAAAAACCATCACAGGCCGAGTTCTTACAGCCTTACCTAAAATAATCTCGATTCTCTTAGTCACTGCTTAAACTTCTCTGTCTTGTTCTTGCATGTTACACTTCACGTCAGAGAGAAGATGGCAGAGCATCTTAAGCAGTGACTAACGGATGAGAAGTTTTTTTAAGTAAGGCCGTTAGTGTGTAAAGTGGTTTTGCGGTTTTCCTGAACGCTTTACAAATACAAAATATTTCGGAAGTTATTTTGGCTATGATAAAAATGATAAAATAGACTAGATGACTGGTTTTTTTTATTGTCTTTTTAAAAGGCCCATAAATATAGCTGATTAATGAAAAGAAAATGAAAATCTGAAAAAAAATAAGCAACTTATAAGCATTTTAATATCATGCTAGACAGAGAGGCAGGGAGACCTGGGTATGTCCTAAAACTGCATCCAGAACCACCGGAGGACGGGCAGCAGCGTCCTCTTGGTTAACAGTGGTGAGCATTCTGCGATCCCCAAGCCGCCTGCCAAGCGTGGGGATTATGGCAACCCCTCCCTATTAAGGGGGAGGCCTTCGTCCTGCAGTGGACGTCTTCTGGCTGATGAGTGAGACAGAGAGGCGAAACAGCAAATCGTGATGTCACTTCTCTGTACGCCATATAAATTATATTCTGACAAGTAAGACGACGTAATTTTTTGTTTAATGGGAAAGGGACAGAGTTGGCTCTACCAAAAACTTTAAACGCTTATATATCAGAACATTAATAACCGAATATTTTTTTTTAAATAAACGTATTATATTTACTTAAATTCTTCATCAAAGCTATTGGTTTCAACGATATAAACATCAGTCATCTACCCTATTAGGATAACAAAAGCGCTCGCTAACAAATTTGAAAACCTGGTTTCAGAGGCCGATAACATCTCACGGTTAAAGTAGGTACTTAGGTATCAATATAATTATCATTTAGGTACTACCTATAATATAGTTATCATAATTATTAAAAAAAATAAGTATGCCGTGCGTGCTTTAATTAATTGCTAACTCGAGAATGTCTCGTCCGATATGATTTATTATTTATTTTGTTTGCTTCAACAATAACGCGTAGGGCGTCACCTAAGAGATAAAGGTAGGGACCCGGGGTCGGGACAATATTTAGCCCTAAAACGCATCTTCTAGTGATCCAACGAGACATGCCGCCCGGTTTGATGGGCACTTTTAGCAGCGGGGTCGGTCGTAGTGGACTTCTTTGTTTAGTTTTAAGTTTTGACTTGTGCTTCTTTACTGATAATAATTTATTATACATTTGACAGTGATGAGTTTATTTACAAATAAAATACAATTATAAACTAATATTAAATTATAACTAACTAACAACTAAATAAAACCTACCTAGTAAAAACAAACCCTACATAATAAAAATACAAAACTTAAAATTTAAACTAAAAGCCCCGTAGATGATGGAAAGGTGGCCAGAATGCTGGCGGCATTGCCACGTTGGATGGCAATGCTAAGTACATACATACATTTGACTAAGTATTCATATGAAATTAATATCTATTAAATATAGCATTAATAGATTCCATGAATCTAAGAACGCAATAAGTACCTATCAGAAAACTCATGAAATACCTAACTTGGTCGGCAACACCGCAAAAAATATTGAGTACGGCGTTTTCTAAAGCTACAAGACAACCAGAATCAGTGTACAAACTACAAGTGCAAGCGCTTGTATATAGGATTTAAAAAAAAAAAGACAAACCATCTACCTGTAACTGGTAACTTGTAGTTACTGGTACAAGAAGCTAGTACAATTGTAAGCTTGTACTTGTAGCTTTATAAAACAGTTCCCTAGGGACATGCTAGAAGATCTAACTCTGAAAGCTAGATCAGTGTGCCGAGCTAGAGTAATGTAGGTGGAAGTAAGTGCTCCTACTACCCAATTCTCTGTCCGTTCGCTTCACGCATCAACACGTCAGCGTCTCTTTGAATTCATTAGTTGGCTGTTGACTCGAGCGCAATGCTCGTTATTGCTGTGTGCAGGTTTTATTTAAATACATTTAATTGACGAGACGAGCAAGAAGTTTGCCTGGTGGAAAGCATCATGCCTGACACCAACAGCAGCAGTGCCAGAATTGTGAACTTGCGGACACAATCCTGCGCCGCACTGCACTGCGCTCGTCACCCTGAGATATTAGATGTTAAATCCCTTCGTACCCAGTAGTTTATCTAGTAAAATTGCCTTTCAAACCGGAACACAGTAATGCTTGCACACTACTGCTTGGTGGTTGAATAACTGGCAAAGGTGTGGTACTTCCCCAGGCTCTGCTGTAGATTCCTACCACTACAATACTTCTTACTTCTTCTTGATTGTTCTTACTTCATCACGCGGGGGTTATGGAGTTTCATCATGGCAGATTCAGTCCCATAGAAAACACGTCCAAACAAAGATATACCTACGAGTATAACTACAACAATGCAGTGTTTCCCGATAATTATAATCTGGGTGTCTTCAAGTCGCGAGTGAATCAGTTTCTTCTAGGCAAGCCTGCTCCATCGTAGACTGCATCTTAACGCAAGCATACAAATAAAAAAAAAAAAAAAAAACTATACTCAGTGCAAGCTAATTTGTACTCTAACTCATCAGCCAGAAGACGTCCATTGCTGGACGAAGGCCGTCAGGTGTCTATGTTCCGATGTTGTAGTGCAGAGGCGTGGGCGCAGCCGGCAGGAGCCACGTGACGTTAATGAGCCAAGCACTGCAGTTGAATACTTACATTGTTGTACGAAAACAGACTAGGTACAAAGTAGCTTGCACGTTTGGATTTTTCGAAATTCGACCCCCAAAGGGGGAAAAAGGGGGGGGGGATTTTGTATGAAAGTCCTTTGTTTTTGCGAAAATTTGGATTTGCATAGTTCATTTAAAATAAAAAAATACTGTTTTAAATTATTTTTTGACAGGGACGGTTTAAGGGGGGGGGGGTTAGGGGGGGTGGAATGTTGAAAATGTATATTTGGGTAGTTCATTCAAAGGAAGGGAAGTTGGGGGGGGGGGGGGGGGGGGGGGGTTGGTAGAGTCGTGAGTGTGCGTTTCTCTGCATCAGCCCTTAACACTAATGGAATATCGGCCTACCCTGATTGGGCCATATTCACTACGCTGGCCCAGTGCAGGTTGGCGGATTCACATACACTATCGTATTTCTTCTCCGGAAACATGTAGGTTTCCTCATGATGTTTTCCTTCACCGAAAAGCCAGTGGTATTATCCATGCGTAAGTTTCAAAGAAATCCTCCGTTCCCAGTATCATCGCCACCCCCACCCCCACCCCCATCCCCACATCTATCCCCATCCCTATACCAAATTTCATTATAATATGTACAAGCCGTTACAAAGTTTAGGAGAAACAAACGTACTATCACTAAAACTTAGTTTTTTTTTTTATACTAACGGGAGCTGATTTTGAAAAAACTGTGACACCCGTATCTTCTTATTTTTATAGTAGAATATGTATACCAAGTTTTGTATCAATCGAACCAGAGAATAAAAAGTTTCATACAAACTTTAACACCCCATTCAACCCTTTTTGGGGTTGATTTTCGAAAAATCCTTTCTTAGTGGGCGTTTACACCTCTCCAAAAACATACCCTCCAAATTTCAAGTCTCTACGTTTAGCGGTTTGGGCTCTACGTTGTCTATATGTCAGTCAGTCAGTCAGTCAGTCAGTCAGTCAGTCAGTCAGTCAGGACAAAGCCTTTTATAGTTATAGATAGATAGATAGATAGATAGATAGATAGATAGTAGGTGTACCTACTACTACTAGTATAGTATTATTATTATCTTCGGTACTACGTAGAGAAGATGCACTCGCACTGTAAACATCTAATATAATAAAAGACTCTGTCCTGACTGACTGACTGACTGACTGACTGACAGACTGACAGACAACGCACAGCCCAAACCGCTGGTCGTACAGACTTGAAATTTGGAGGGTGTATTCGTCTCGATGCGGAGGGGTGTACTAAGTAAGGATTAATTCGACCTTCGATTTTTCGAAATTCGACCCCCAAAGGGGAGAAAAGGGGGGAGGGGAATTTTGTATGAAAGTCCTTTGTTTTTGGACTTTTAGTCACGAAAATTTGGATTTGCATAGTTCATTTAAAACAAAAAATACTGTTTTATTTTTTTGACATGGACGGTTTAAGGGGGGGGGTGGAATGTTGAAAATTTATATTTGGGTAGTTCATTCAAAGGAAGGGAAGTTGGGGGGGGGGGGTTGGTAGAGTCGGTAGAGTTGGTAGAGTTTGCTCGGAATGATTTAAAGTGAAGAAATTCGGACCGCTCCTAAAATTCTCCACTTTAAATCATTCCGAGCAAACTCTACCAACTCTACCGACTCTACCAACCCCCCCCCCCCCCCAACTTCCCTTCCTTTGAATGAACTACCCAAATATAAATTTTCAACATTCCACCCCCCCCCCCCCCCCCCCCCCTTAAACCGTCCATGTCAAAAAAATAAAACAGTATTTTTTGTTTTAAATGAACTATGCAAATCCAAATTTTCGTGACTAAAAGTCCAAAAACAAAGGACTTTCATACAAAATTCCCCTCCCCCCTTTTCTCCCCTTTGGGGGTCGAATTTCGAAAAATCGAAGGTCGAATTAATCCTTACTTAGTACACCCCTCCGCATCGAGACGAATACACCCTCCAAATTTCAAGTCTGTACGACCAGCGGTTTGGGCTGTGCGTTGTCTGTCAGTCTGTCAGTCAGTCAGTCAGTCAGTCAGTCAGGACAGAGTCTTTTATTATATTAGATGTTTACAGTGCGAGTGCATCTTCTCTACGTAGTACCGAAGATAATAATAATACTATACTAGTACGAGGGCGGCACTGAAAATTTCGGGAATCAAGGAAGTGACACAACATTACTATTTAAAAATATATTTATTGCTATTCGAAGTATTCTCCGCGAAATTTGACACATTTTTCCATACGATGGAACCAATCATTGAAGCAACCATTCCATTCGGAAGTTGGGGTCTCCAAAATGGCCGTTTTGTAGGCGTCCACAGCTTCTTCAGGTGATGAAAATCTCTGTCCACGCAATTTATTCTTTATTTTAGGGAAAGTATAGAAATCATTAGGGCTTAGGTCGAGGCTGTACGGCGGATGGTCCAATAATTCTATGTTTTCTTGCTCTAAAAACTCTTTTGTTCTGTGCGCGGTGTGAGAACTCGCATTGTCGTGATGGAGGATGATGCGGCGGTTGCAGTTCTCTTTACGGAGTTCAGAAACGACCTGTGGCAAACAAATGCTAGCATACCATTCTGCATTAACCGTTCTTTGTCCCTCAAGAGGAATAGTCGTAACATGGCCGGTTTTGGAGACAAACGTGGCCACCATTTTTTTTGCAACACTCCGTGAACGAACAATTTTTGTTGGCTTTAACTCATTTTCGAACACCCAAACTCGTGACTGGTTTTTTGTTTCGGGTTCGTACGCGTATATCCAGGATTCGTCACCTGATACGATGTTGTATACAGCATTTGAGGATCCTGCGTGGAATCTTTCGAGAGTTCTGACGCACCAAGTAACGCGAGCCGCTTTTTGCTCTTCACAGAGCGAATGCGGTATCCATCGGGAAAACAACTTTTTTACACCTAATTTTTCATGCAAGATTATTTGTATTTGACTCATGCCAATGTCTAAAGTTGCCTGAATTTCGCGGTATGTCACATGTCGATCTTCCTCAATCAGCTTACGCACAGCATCAACGTTTTCTTGGGTGACTGCAGTTTTTGGACGACCTTGACGGGGATCATCACTGAGCTTGACACGTCCACGTTGAAATTCAGCAAACCAGCGATAAATTGTGGTTTTGGATGGGGCTTTATCACCAAATGCAGAAATCATCCGGTCAACACACTGTTTTTGTGTTAAACCACTTCGAAAGTCATAATAAATCATCGCTCTTGAATTTTCTCGAGTCAAATCCATTTTCTCAACGACTAAACAAGTTTGACAAAACCTTGTGACAAGACCGAGAATATTTTTTAAAATAAATAAATGGTATTCGATTGTTAAAACCAAGGACTTTTCAATTAAAAAGATTTTAATATGACAGAAACAGTGGAAATATTCCATTCCCGATACTTTTAGTGTAGCCCTCGTAGTAGTAGGTACACCTACTATCTATCTATCTATCTATCTATCTATCTATAACTATAAAAGGCTTTGTCCTGACTGACTGACTGACTGACTGACTGACTGACTGACTGACTGACTGACTGACATATAGACAACGTAGAGCCCAAACCGCTAAACGTAGAGACTTGAAATTTGGAGGGTATGTTTTTGGAGAGGTGTAAACGCCCACTAAGAAAGGATTTTTCGAAAATCAACCCCAAAAAGGGTTGAATGGGGTGTTAAAGTTTGTATGAAACTTTTTATTCTCTGGTTCGATTGATACAAAACTTGGTATACATATTCTACTATAAAAATAAGAAGATACGGGTGTCACAGTTTTTTCAAAATCAGCTCCCGTTAGTATAAAAAAAAAAACTAAGTTTTAGTGATAGTACGTTTGTTTCTCCTAAACTTTGTAACGGCTGTACATATTATAATGAAATTTGGTATAGGGATGGGGATAGATGTGGGGATGGGGGTGGGGGTGGGGGTGGCGATGATACTGGGAACGGAGGATTTCTTTGAAACTTACGCATGGATAATACCACTGGCTTTTCGGTGAAGGAAAACATCATGAGGAAACCTACATGTTTCCGGAGAAGAAATACGATAGTGTATGTGAATCCGCCAACCTGCACTGGGCCAGCGTAGTGAATATGGCCCAATCAGGGTAGGCCGATATTCCATTAGTGTTAAGGGCTGATGCAGAGAAACGCACACTCAGCAAGGATTTTGAAAAATTCGCAAGTGGTTCAATGTATCATTAAAATACCATTTTGCCGAAACCATTCATTTAAGGCTGTTAAGTTTTTTGACTTAAGAGATAAGATAAAATAAACATAAACATGTTTCAGAATTTTCAAACAACTTAAAAACTGGAAGGCCACGGGTCAGTTTTTCATTTGAAAAAAAAATGTTATATTTATAGATTAGCTAATAATAATAATAGCTAATCGAGTGTTTATGCGTAAGAAGATAAATGTTTTAAACACATGTACTTGATCCGGTGCACGCACCAAGCACAGCGCTTTCGAAACGTCCATCCCGCGTCGGCTCAGATACGTTAAAACCCGAGTATAATGACGCGCTGTACGTCGAGCGCGCCCCACTCCAACCCACACCGAGCCTACCTAAGCGATCAGTGCAGCACTGTATTTTATCGAAGTTTCGTAATTCTTGCGATATTTTGGTGATCTTTTTGCGTTCTTTGTTATCATACTTTTTATGCTTAAGCTTATTTCATTTCATTTGTTATTTAGATTTCGTATAATTATCGTTATTTGTTCCTTTAATTATTTAGATTGCTATTTAGTTTGTTATTCGTATTTTTTTAAAATTTTAGTTTACATTGTTTGTTATTAGGTTTTTTTATATTGTTACTGTTGATATTGTTATTTAGTTTGTTATTTAAAATGCTTAGTGAACTTCTCTTCATTCATGGAGCGAAGGTAAAACACTATGTTGTTCCCTTCGTTGGTGATGGAGCGTGTCTTTTTCGTGCGCTTTCTTTTTTAATGCACGGTACCCAAGAAAAGGCAATTGAGGTGCGAAAAAACATCGTCACTCATGTAGTAGCTAATTGGGAGGAGTTTGAAATCATGTCTCATGATTCAAACGGCGACAACTACACCACTGCGACTGCATACTTTGATGACATGTCACGGCAGTCGAGTTGGGGCACTGCGTGTGAACTAGCCGCTGCAGGACAAATATATGAGTTTTAGTTTGAAGTTTATGAAAATGGCAAATTGTATGCAAAGTTTGGTACAGCAGGAAGACCTATAAAGCGGCTACAATTTACGGGAAATCATTTTGATGCGTATCTGTTAGAAGACATAGATATAATTTCTAACGGCACTCCACGTGTTCCAGTAGTAGCGAAAAAATAACTAAGCGACGTGTTGAGGTTCCTACATCTCCAAGTTCCATTCAAACAGAAGATATAAGTTCTGACGCAACTTCTACTTTGCCTTTGTACTTTGATTCTTTAGCTGTAGAGATGCCCAAAAATAATTACAAAACGTCTTCAACTCATACCGTCCAAACTTCTTCAGCCCGATATTTTTCTGAACTGAATTCACCAACATTTACGTCTCAGTCTGATAAATTAATTTCAACTACATTTACGGTACAGCCTAGTTAACAAATGACAAATTAATTTCACCTACATTTACCATCCCAACTATTCCCAGTTCATCACATTCTAATTTACCGACCTGCAGTGATATATCTCCCACATATATTTTTAAAGAAGCCTCACAATCTTCAGAAGTTCCATGTCCATCCATCCATCTATTCTGTCATGTCCATCTGTCTGTCTGTTTAAAATTCAACAAGACGGCTTTGTTTTGAAGTAAGTATTGCAAACGCGACATGCCAAATTTGATCCTCAAGCAAACTTAAAGACTTGCAAGCGGCTTGGAAAAAATGCAATAATATACGTATTTTAGTGATTCAATTGAGTTGGGCCCCGATTTAACCGAATTCAAGTATTCAACATTACTACGCGGGCAAAGCCGCGGGCAAAAGCTAGTTGTTTTATAATAGTGTTCGCGATATCACAGGCCGAGTCAGACGAATAACTAGTTATGCTTGTTGTTTTCTCAGCGACTCCCCATAAAATATGTTGTTTACCTACCTTATTCAGGATTTATGAACCTATCAATATAAATATGTGACTTTTAGGTCACCGTAACCTTTTAACACCTGAAGCTGATATTTCCGGTAGAATTCATGCATTTGTCTAGAACCTCTGAATCTTACACTTGAATTTGACGACCTTTAATGGTTCGGTGATTAGGAGCTCCCGAGGAGGTGGGGGGGGGGGGGGGGGTGATGAGATAGGCCCGGAGGTGCCTTTTGATTCCAGGGCGGACAGATTAGATGTTTTCATGATGAAATTAAATACAAGTTTAGTTTTGGGTGTTGTCCGTGTTTTGTGTTCTATGACAGCTTCGACTAGAAATTCTGAAGTGAATGTGAAGCTTTATAAAAAATTAGTGATATTTTATTATTATTAACCGTATAAAATAAGGAGGAGGTTCTATGTTCGACTGCATGTTTTTTAAATGTGTTTTAAACGATTTCTCCGTCAATTATAGACTGATTTAAAAAAAAAAAGATTTGAGAATATTATCGAGGTGGTCCCATATTCATTTGAAGTCAGTTGTTTTTTTTAAGTTACTTGTTTGAATATAAGCTTGCATTGGCAATGATACGGACTAAGATGAAGCGCGCTTGCCCAGGAGAAACTGATTCACTCGCAACTATATACACAAGCAGGGCTAACATGCGCACCGCGAGAAAATTTTGTCGTGTCTTTATGTCGTGCGAAAACGAGACAAACTTATACAGATTCGTAGCCTTGTCCTGTTTTTAAGAATCGAGAAATTTTTCTCGCGGTGCGCATGTTAGCCTTGCTAATTGTATCTATCGGGAAACACCTACGGGAAGCGCATTCCACTGTTTTCTGACTGATTTCGCTTTTACCTGTCCGTTCGATAGTAGAATATGGTTTATTCCACTATGTTCACCTAGGTGAAATCGCCTTGTTTATTTCACCTAATTGATATAAAAATTCAACAGAGTGGCAATGGGCAGGCCACATCGCTCGAAGAACTGACAACCGATGGGGAAATAGGTTCTTGAGTGGCGATCACAAACCGGAAGACGCAGCGTAGGAAGGCCTCGCACTGGACCGACGACATTGTAAAGTCGCGGGCAACCGGTGGATGCAAATGGCAGGTTGTCGTACAGTGTGGCTGTTCAAGGGGGAGGCCTTCATTCAGCAGTGGACGTCTCGGGCTGATGATGATAAAAAAATTAAGTTGACTTTGATTTGAAAGTTTTATACATGTTTTAGTCCACAAAAATAATAAAAAAGTTGCCTCTTTTCACCTGGGTGCTTTAATTTCAAGGTGAACAAAAAGGACACCAATAATATCGAACAAGTTGCGCAGGTGATATCACCTAGGTGCAATGATTCCGAGGTGAAATGAACAAGCAATAATTTCCACTTTGTTCACCTAGGTGTTTTAAGTAGGAACGTAGTGGAATAAACCGAATGGGCTGGAGGGAACTAGATCATGCAGATCTGAAGCAAACTTATAAAATGTATCCGATAAAAACTGATAGATAGACTAGCAACTTTGCGTCGATGTTCAAGGCTTTGGAGTTTAGTCTGAACAATGGAGTCGTTATTGATGAGCCTTCTGACTTTTCTCAATGGACTTCAACGCTTCAAGCTGGTAGGTATTTGGCCGGTTCATCCCAGAGGTGGAAGCAGAACTCTACATCGTACGACCGAACTTTTGAAGTACCTATAAAAACAATTGTACTCGTAGAAACGAAATAAAAAGCTCAATTACTTGTCCATTCTATAAAATACGTAAATTTGGCCCTTCCTAGTATTGTCGTGTATGAAGATAATTGGCCAATTATACGATATTCATTTAAAATTGAAGAGATATTGTCGAAAGGAAAGAGGTCAAAGCTAATGTCTTCGAGTAACATGAAGACAGAATCGTTAACACTCAACCCTGTAGGTAACTCTAACCTCTAAGTATAAATACAGTGTTTTCGGATATGTGTTCGATAGGTGAGGCGACGCCTTTTATGCTAATAAGTTGATGAGGTTCCTTTGTAGAAGTTTTTCATAATGATGAGTATCATGGTTTATTTGTATCTTTTATAGGTATTGTAATAAACCTTATGTATACAGGTTTACTTATCCGACTTTGACATGGACCTGGATATGTCCTAAAACTGCATCCAGAACCACCGGAGGACGGGCAGCAGCGTCCTCTCAGTTAACGGTGGTGAGCATAGTGCGATCCTCAAGCCGCTTGTCAAGCCTTTTGGCTGGTATGATGAAACAGGTTTAAATATCATGACTGTGATTATTTATTTATTTTGTCTAATCAAGTTATTTTAGCTGGGAAAGAACAAAAACTTTATTCCAGACTTTACACTAGAATAAGAACCAATCTCATAAAATAATCTGTTGAGTTTTTGAAGTTAATTTTCTTTACAGTAAGTAAAGTAATTTTGCGAACTTAGTTAAATTAATGTTTGTTTACGGCGAAATACCTATTTTCACGAATATTGCTCGTGTTAGGCTCAGGTATTCGGTATTCACACAGGTTTAGAAGAAGTTTTCAAATTCTGCCGGATAATACCTGTTTATTCAACACTCCTGGGAGAAGAAAAGAATAGAAGAATAAAGTGCTAACTAGAGACTAGATTTATATTATTGGATCCAAATTTGTGTAAAAGCTAACACATAATTGACGAATATCACGACAATAAAAATCGGCAAAATACGACTTAGTCTCGCTCCTAGAATTACGCACAAAAACAAACCATGACAAAGAACTAGTTGATGGTAAGTAGGTACTTAATCCGGAGGACCTGGGTATGTCCTAAAACTGCATCCAGAACCACCGGAGGACGGGCAGCAGCGTCCTCTTAGTTAACGGTGGTAACCATTCTGCGATCCCCAAGCCGCCTGCCAAGCGTGGGGATTATGGCAATACCTCCCTTTAAGGGAGATGCCTTCGTCCAGCAGTGGACGTCTTCCGGCTGTTGATGTGAGGTACTTAATTGTTGGTAGTAGTTGAAGAACTAATCATGGTAGTACGGAACACTCAGTGCTCGATTACGACTTCCACTTCTGAGATTAAGTTACCATTCTGGTAAATCTATCATTGATTTAAACTTTCCAAACTCATAACTAATTTTAGATGCTTAACCATTTTACTGAGTGCTCTGAGAGCGAATGCAAAATTACATATTATCTCCAAAATGTCAGAGTTGACAACGGACAGGCTGAATTTAAATTAACCCTTAAAATTGCCTTAAAACAACCCTCTCCGAGCACAGCCCTGGTTCTAAACATAGGCACGTAATTAATAAACATGCCAATTTAATATTTGATGCACAGACTATTTATCAAGACATACGCCGAGAGCTCACCTACTTTGCGTGTCCTTGGCCTGTCGTAACATGGAGGAATCCTGACGATAACTCTTAAAATTCCCGCTTCACCAAGACTCAACATAACAGTAGATGTCAATTGCTCTTTGTTAACTACCTACGAGAGAGAGAGAGAGCTAGATCCTCCAAGCTACCTACAGAAACTACCCTTCACAAATCTGATTTATTTTATACTAGCTGACCCCCGCGGTTTCACCCGCGTGCACAATTTTATTAGTAGCAATAAGCCACCAATAGTACTCTCCTAGATAGAGTAATGAGTGCGTATTGATGCTTAGTGGTTAGCGAGTTCAGATCACACGCTGTACGGCGCGGGCTCAAATCCTGACAATGAGGTTGCGCTGCGTGTGAAGAAAACATCGTTAGGAAATGTTGAGGTCGGCGTTGACTTTAGAGTAGGTAATAAGCTGCCACCCTCTATTTAAAAACTGCCGTCCATCACCTATCAGAATGATCCGGCAGCATCTCTTGAGAGCCAGTTCCAATTCCAGGCTAGGTGAATTGACGACTGCCAAAAAAAGGAATGTAATGTTTTCAGAGTAAGTATCTATGTATTGTACGTATGTGAGTTGCTTTATTCCATCAATAAGTTCTAAGTGCCTGAACAACTTTGGATGTATCGGGGTATCGTTAGAATTCTTACCCCGATACCGAGTCCTTGTCTATGTTCCCGCGTGACATTGGATATTTATTATTTGGTAAAAATGGCTTTATTGGTAGGGCAGTCGTGTTTTCACCTTTTTAAATTATTTATTTGGACAACCTACATCCTTCAAGTAAGCTGTGGTCAAGCACGTATACAGCCTTACTATGATCGCTCCGTCAAATAACAATATACCCACGCACAGTCACACACGCAGAGATTGTAGACACATATAGAAACTATCGAATGTTGTAATATTGGTAGTATTTTGGTTTGTAAATCTAAATTACTAGAAAATATGAAGATGGTCATCCAGGTATTCGAAGTTGAAGTTGTTGTTTCGTAGTTGTTGTTGAAGTAGTCGGTTGTTGTTTTTTTTTTAACTCGTATTATTTTATTTTTTGTGTTTTTCGTCGGCCGTTTTGAATTATTTGAAGAGTGTTTGCTCCAAAAAGAGGGGAAGAGGGGGAGTTTGTTGCATCGCCATTTACAGGCCGATTGGCTCCCCATGACATGGAAGTTTGTGCTCGCGACATCTACTGTTTCCAGATCTTTAAATGGATATTGAACTTTATACCTATAGTTTAATTATAATAAGATAATAGCTTCTTTCTTCATTTACTAGCGGATAGACATTAATTGACGACGTGAAGACCAGTGTGAAGACCAGTGGATAGATGTTTGGGTGTAAAGAGTGTGCTTTATCTTAGATCATTATAATCGCTTTCTAGGAAAGTTGGATTAACGTCAAACGTCTACAGGGAGTTCGTATAATGACCGTCTTAGTTTGAGGATAATAGGACAGATGACTGATAATTACACAAAATAATTGGATGCGGCTAACATAGTTCTGAAATAATAAGTTCTAATCATGCTACGTATTTATGTACCTATAGGTAAGTACTTTTATTTTTAACCCCGACGCAAACAAGGGGGGTGTTATAAGTGAGGATGGCTGTGATCGAAGCCACCAAATGGATGGACCGATTTGTTATATCTTTCTGTTTAAAGGTGATTTGATCGAGATTATTCTTAGCTACACACATTAACAAACAAAACAAACTTAGCTAGAATTCAACAGCATCGGGCTTATTTTTCATCCAATATTAATTTCTATGACAATTCGGAATTCACATAGACCCTGAGACGACACGTTTGCTCAGTGGCTAGAGCTATGTATGACTGGTCGGATAGTTTGTGCAGAATCGAATCCTGCCGGTATTGAGTACTATTCGTGAGGGCAACGAGATTTACATATGGATTTTTAAGACGTATTCTTATCTGATTCCCATTATAGTACAAGCTTTATTTGGTTTAAAACTAGATGGCGCTTAGAGTCTTTAGTGAACTGGACTCACTCGCCAGTGGACCCGCAGGTCCACTCAACATATCTGATGTCAAATGTCCGCTATTTATGTTTTACTATAGCTGACCCGAACTACGTATCGCCTAGATTTGTTCTTGTGTTTTTTTCTGTTATTTTGCTATTCTAGGCGGAGATAAATCCAACAAATCAAAGATCATAAAAATACGAGTAGCTCCAGCCGTTCTGAGTAAAAAATGCTGTAACTAACTCGACTGTGTTTTATAAGAAAGAGAAGATAATTATCTGACTCTCACTCCGGTTTATTCCTGGTGCAGAGGATGGCCATTGCCATTCAACGTGGGAACGCGGCGTGAGATGGGCACCTTTGCACCGGGAACGGTCAGGAGCGGGTTATTTGATTAGTTCATCATCATCAGCCCGGAGACGTCCACTGCTGAACGAAGGCCTCCCCCTTAGACCGCCACACTGTACGACAACCTGCCATCTGCATCCACCGGTTGCCCGCAACTTTTACAATGTCGTCGGTCCACCTAGTGGGAGGCCTTCCTACGCTGCGTCTTCCGGTTCGCGGTCGCCACTCAAGAACCTTTCTTCCCCATAGGTTGACAGTTTTTCCAGCGATGTGGCCTGCCCATTGCCACTTCAACTTGCAAACCTTGCGAGCTATGTCGATAACTTTGGTTCTTTGGCGAATATCCTCATTCCGGATTCTATCGTGCAAAGTAACTCCAAGCATAGCTCTCTCCATTGCTCGTTGCGTGACTCTTAGTTTCTCCAAAAGGCCAGCAGTTAAAGACCACGTTTCATTTCCATATGTCATCACTGGCAACACACACTGGTCGTATACCCTTGTCTTCAGACACTGCGGGGTTTGATTGGTAATTTTAGGGTTATTTTTAAGGGTATGTTTGATTTTGACTTTGTTTGAAACATAATTATAATAACTCATTTTCTAAGTAAATGTTTTTTTCCCCAGGATGCCGTCGCACACGTTAAAGGTGGAAAACACCTCCCATTGCACGACGCCTTCAGACTTCCATGACCCTCACCTGGTCGCCGTGAAGGTTGGCTGCTTCCACGTCAATCCTGCCACGCCGTGAGTACTTATTCCCTTTGTAGTACCTACTATACAGGGTTAGTTCTAATTAGTTAGCATCCTTTTAAGGGCATATTCTGTACATCAAAACAAACAACTTTTCCTATGGGGCCAACATTGTATTCGGGAAAAAAATATCAGCTGTTCCATTCTAAAACTTCATCGACCTTGGGCAAAATGTATGGAACAGCTGTAATTTTTTTCGCATTTTCATTGTTGACCCCATAGTAAAATTTGTTTGTGTTGATGTACAGAATATGCCCTTAAAAGGATGCTAACTGATTAGGACTAACCCTATACAATCTGTAAAAAAAGCGGAAAAAACAGATGTTCCATACAATACAAAATGTATGGAACAGCGGATGTTCTTTTCGCGATTTCGAGGTTGGCCCCATAGCAAAAGTTGTTCATAATGATGAGTACATACACACCCTTCAGTGTTGTTGAACCTTTTTGTTACACGGTGTATAAATGTTACCGCACATGGGCTACTATTGTCGGGGCAGATTCAATGCCATAGAAAACGCGTCTAAACATATACCTATAACCATAATATTCACGTTTATTACTGACGGACCACTCACACCAACCACCTGGATGGTCGGTTAAGAATTTTGTCCTTACCAGACCACCAACTTTCCACCTGGGTGGCTGGTTAGGAAAACTTGATCTTATCTTATCAGACCATCAACTTTCCACCTGGGTGGCTGGTTAGGAAAACTTGTTCTTATCAGACCACCAACTTTCCACATGTATATGTTTGTAGTAGTTCTTGCACGGGGTAAACAATGCAACGTAGCACGAAGATGATATAATTATAAATTTATTTAACAAAAAGGTTTAACAATACTGATGGGTATGTGTATACTCATAATTATTAACAACTTTTATTAAGGTTTGGGACAAAGCGATTTAAGGGTTGGGGGCACCTCTTAAATCGCGAAAAAAACATCTGTACCATAAAAAAAAAATTGATCTTGGAGAAAATGTATTGAAAAGCAGATATTTTCGCGATTTCATGCATGGTAAAAGTTGTTCATAATGACGAGTATAGGTAGGTGTATTGTTGAACCTTTTTGTTACACATTGTATATTTGTCGAATAGCCTCAGCCACTTCGTTCCCAGTTCCCACCCGGTGTCATAGTATGATGACACCTGTTATTATTATTTTCGACGGACGATAAGGGTGGGGGGGACTCCCCCTGTACGCCCATGACCATAACAATGAGATATATTTAGTACAAGCTAATTTGTACTTTATTTGTATAAGACAGTGTATCGATTTTCCTCTGTAGCGCTTGGCTTGTTGACGTCACGTAACTCCAATTGGTAGCTTATAATTTGGCCCTATAAACAAATTAGAAAATATTTTTTCACAATACTACGCTTTTTTACTAAAATTTGAAAGTTTAAGTTTAACTCAGATTGACAATTTAAACTTGTCGGCCACTGCAAAGGAGCCTATAGCGTCGTCCTCGGAGATAACGTTGATTTCTATATTATTTAACTATAGTCTGTTTAATGGGGGGTATTCTTGCCATGATGAAAAAGTTAATAGTTCAGAAATTTATAACGAACTCTGATCGATCTAGGCGGCGGCGCTGAGAAGTTCAAAAGGTTTACGTCACACAATACCATGTCACTGCTACGACGGCCGAGACCGAACTAAATTATGCAGCATGGTATTTGGAGAATTCCTCCAAATTACGACTTCTGCAGACACGCTAAGTAGGTAAGCTCGTGGTGCCCATGCTGATATTTTTTTATATCTGAGGCAAACATCTATCATTATTTTATTATGTGGGCAAGTAACTTGCATACAGCGTGGCGCTACGGTGCCGATATTAAATTAACACACGTGTAGGGTTAATGATCAGTAACCATAAAAACCGACCAGCCACCATAAGGTACCGACGACATTGTAGGAGTCGCGGGCAACCGGTGGATGCAAGTGGCGGGTTGTCGTACAGTGTGGCGGTCTAAGGGGGAACCCTTCGTTCAGCAGTAGACGTCTCCGGGCTGACGATGAACCATAAAAATAAAGCAAAAAAACGCGGGAAATAAATTCAGATGTTCCATGCAAAAAGTTCATCTACGTTGGACAAAATGTATGGAACATCTAATATATTTTTCGCGATATTTTTTTTACTTTATTTTAAGGTTATTGATCATTAACCCTACACATGTGTTAATTTAATGTCGGCACCGTAGCGATAGTACTATTATTTATTCTGTGGTAGCGCCACGCTGTATAACTACACCATAATACTGTACTACTTACCCGCTCGATTTTGTGTTTAACCTGATTGTAAACAAAATAATTACCGTTTTTTTTTTTTTTTTTTTTTTTTTTTTTATGAATGACTATGCTGTTGGCCTCAGATGGCCTCTACAGCGTCACCGGACTTAATTACCGATTTTTAGACACCTAAATTTATAGTAAGTAAAAACTGCGGAAAAACTGTTACTGTGATTGATAAAAAAAAAACTAATTATTTTAATCTACCTGTTTGATTTTTCTGCAGTCTGTACAAAAAAGACCAGTGTGGCAGGTTTACAATAGTTGAAAATAATTGTGGCGAACTATATAAAAATTGGACAATGACGAGTATACACAATTTTGTATGTGTGGTGAATTAACTTTGGGCGAGTTTACAATTTGCCACATTGAAAGGCAACCCTTAAGAGTTGGGGCAAATAAGCGCCTGAATTTAAATCAAGCGCCGCTTCGGTCAGAAGCTAAGATAAAAAGAAAAGCCATCAGCTCCCCGTAGTCCCCACGGGCCCAATGTCTCAACTCCTATAATAGATACAAAGGATATCGCGCCGCAAAATGCAAAAATAGTGGGGTATTTTGGCTACTCAAACAAATAACAACTTTAAGCTGAAAGGGTAAGGATAAAAATGCAAAGCTGGCTGTTCGTCACTACTCGAACGTGGCCGTACCACAGATAACATAATGGTACACTCGTGCGTTTTGGCAGTTCATCAGATACATTTTGTATCACATCTTTGAAAACAGATCCAATGAGAAAATCAAATCTCGTAGCGTGGATCTGGCCCCTGTATCTACTGAGATAGATCCTCTTTTAGGTAGGACCGTGGTAGCTTAGTTGGGACACCGCTTCGTAGTTGTCTTGTTGGGAGACCGCTCCGTAGTTGTCTAATTTAGAGACCGGTCCGTAGTTGTCTTGTTAGGAGACCGCCCCGTAGTTGTCTAATTTGGAGACCGTTCCGTAGTTGTCTTGTTGGGATACCGCTCCGTAGATGTCTAATTTGGAGACCTCTCCGTAGTTGTCTTGTTAGGAGACCGCTCCGTAGTTGTCTAATTTTGAGACCGTTCCGTAGTTGTCTTGTTGGGATACCGCTCCGTAGATGTCTAATTTGGAGACCTCTCCGTAGTTGTCTTGTTAGGAGACCGCTCCGTAGTTGCCTTGTTAGGAGACCGCTCCGTAGTTGTCTAATTTGGAGACCGTTCCGTAGTTGTCTTGTTGGGATACCGCTCCGTAGATGTCTAATTTGGAGACCGCTCCGTAGTTGTCTTGTTGGGAGACCGCTCCGTAGTTATCTTGTTGGAAGACCGCTCCGTAGTTGTCTAATTTGGATACCGCTCCGTAGTTGTCTAATTGGGAGACCGCTCCGTAGTTGTCTAATTGGAGGAGTTGTCTAATCATCTTAAAATCGTGATGTCGCGGATTCATATCCCGGGCTCATATTGAATGAGATCTTCAAATTCAAATTAATTTTTTTATTTTATTTTATGCAAACATATTATAATGCCTTTAGAAACGTCAATTTTACAATCATAATAGTTCACTTTAATAATTGAATATGCGTAATAGATAAAAATAACACTAGTATAATAATTTAGATCAGCAAAAGCATCGTCAAAATTAAAACTACCAATAATATCTAGCACAGAAGAAAAGAAAAAAAAGGTAAGAATAAATTAAGATGGCTTAAAAATGGTTTTGTCCGAGATACGAGTAGCATCTGTTAATCTGCCCCCTTAGCACGCGCCGAGGAATATTTGGTATTTCCCTGGGCGGGAACGTGATAAAGCTAGAATATGGATACGTCTGTCTCGTTTTCGCAGGGAAAAAAGACTGGATAGACTTTTATCACGGCTCGCGTGGTAGGCGGGCAGTAGTAGCTTTTATCAATATATTTTTTGTATATAAGTAATTCAATATGTCACTATTTGATTTCCATTTGATACAATCAGGGATCTTATTATAAAATGCAATGCCCAGGCAATAGAAGCTATTTTTGGTTTTCGCCAGCCTTCTTGGTGGCGGTAGAGTTCGATTCTTATTCCGACATCCATCACCATAACAATCAATGGCCCAGGACATATAATTTATTGTAATAGATACATTCACCCGTCATTGTCATAATGCCCAACTCCCTATAAAAACATTCTACATGAGTCCAATTTGTTTAAGGCTCTTTGGTATGTACGAATTTTACTACTAGCTTTTCAGTGAAAGAAAATATCGAGAGGAAACCTGCTGTCTGGAGATTAATTTAATAGCTTAGGTATTATAAACCTACGCTAAATTATTCATTCATTCATTCTATATCCATCAACCCGCAACTGGGCCATCTTTTAACCCGTGTCGTGTGGGAAAACATCCAATCCAGCCACGCATTCCACTGTTTTGCAGCTTGCATAGTGAAAATGGAAACATAGCGCTTTGTTCAGGTTTTGAAACGATGACGCTTTCCGAGCTGTGAACGTCCGTCGGGGGAATGGCCAGGGGTGAATAATTAGATTATGCAAATGCAGATCAACGTTTTTTTGTCTAATAGTTTAAGTATTATCTTAAGGCGGCCTATTCCCACTTCTAGCTCTCGTTCGCGTTTCAAAATATAACTTTTGATAAAAATAAAAATATTAAAATTGAACATCATTATATTCAAGGGCGTTGCAAAAGTAGATAATTATAAGATTCATTATATGATCGACTCAAATATACTATAATATACTCAATCAAATATACAAATATGAATAAATAACATTAGACAAAATTTAATCGACTCAATAAAAAAATACATCAAAGATGACACAGAAAAAATATTCCTGATTCAAACTTATGGCGGCTGTGAAGTGCGCTACAAGCGACACTTGCGATTGTACGCACACTGCACGTATAATTTTCGTCTCGCGCCTAAGTTCACAGCCGCCATTAGGTTAGACATTAGTTAAGTTTGAATTAGCCTGCCTGTACACCCTGTTAAATAGTTTACGTGTTCTGGATTCATTTCAATAGTTTATAATGCATGTTACACAACAGATAAGTTTTTTAAAAGCATCGCAGAAACAGAATTCGATTTTGTTTATACTTTACGAGTAATTAGAGAAAACCCTCAAAAATCTAAATTTTTACAAGATCTTGCGTATATGCCAAATGTGTGCACCGCTAAATGAGGCTTTATCTATACAGGGTTAGTTCTAATCAGCTAGCAAGCTTTTAAGGGCATATTCTGTACATCAAAACAAACAACTTTTACTATTAGGCCAACATTGAAATCGTGTAAAAATTATCAGCTATTCCATACAAAAAGTTCATCGACCTTGGGCAAAATGTATGGAACAGGTGTTTTTTTTTGCGATTTCAATGTTGACCCCATAGTAAAAGTTGTTTGATTTGATGTACAGAATATGCCCTTAAACGGATGCTAACTGATTAGAACTAACCCTTTATATACAGGCTGATATTTTTTTCGCGATTTCAATTTTTGTCCCATAGTATAAATTGTTTGTTTTGGTGTACAGAATATATTCTTAAAAGGATGATAGCTGATTAGAACTAACCCTGTATACAACAGTGTTTAATTGATGACCGACCGCAGTAACAGAAGTGCTTGAAACATGGGAAAACTTCGCCTTAACAAGCTATTGCATCAGACGTTACTTTGAGAAGACATCTTCAGTATTTCTTGTATTATATTGTGTCCAGTAAAGAAACATGATTTATTAATCCCTTATTGACGCGATAAAGAAACGGAAATACACCAACATAATATTTATTGTTAACTCGACAAGACCCTCCAGGCGGCGTGGTTGCGTGGCAACCTACGAAGAAAAAAGAATAGAATTACCTAGCTATTAGACAGACACAATCTACACGAATTTACTTGCTTATTGAATAGACACTCGATTGCGTTGTTGTTAAATAAAGTGGTAAGTGGTTACAACCTTACAACTAAGCGCTACCGTGGGTAGGATGACTCAGAAATAGTCGGTCCCAGCTGTGATACACCGCCCATCAAGCCATTTTCCGCTTAAGAAAAGTTACTCCAGATAATATCTTTTTTGTTTAATGTGACTAATTAATTTTTTTCTGCTGTACTAAGTGGTTTTTAATTTTGTGATTATAGCACTTCTCAAACCTGGCTTCTCATCCCGCAAACCATGCACCCCCCGTACGATCACGCGATCTTTTATATAAAAATCCTTTGATCACAGTTCTCTGTTCTGTTCCATTTCTGTTCCTTTCCTACTCTATAGTTGAAACGAGCGAGCGAAAGAGTGGCGCGCGTACAAAATGCCTGATTTTTCAGAAAAATGCCTATCTACTGTAAAAGAAACTGTACCTAAGTCTTAAAATAAATACAAATACAAATAGTTTATTGATAACACCAAAGTTACAAGTCAAATTACATCAAGTATGTCACAAAAAATAATCACTAACTAAAATGAAATAATAATTACAAAAATACGTTAATAATCTCTTATTTTAAAATAAGCTTCAATGTCATAAAACAAATTCTCTTGTAACCACGCTCTGAGCTTGGTTTTGAAGCACCCGGTGGAAGGAGCATCCCGAATGGAAGCTAGTTGTAGATCGCGGGTCCCAAAATATACACTGACCTCTCTGACTTGACGAGACGGTGCGACGTGGTTATCAGTTGGTCTTTCTTTTTATTGCTTCGTAAATCTAATAATACGCAACAGATAGTTTTAAAGGATGAATTCCTTTCTTTACTTTTCTTTCTGTGCAGCGCGTGAGTGGTATGTTTTTATGGTCTGTTTCAGGCGGGCTTGTGATGCCGTGGAAATCAAAAATGACTGCCACTGCTTAGCGCCGGCCGCAAGCCTGTCTAAACCGTAAAATGCCCGTCAAATGCGGCAAATGCCTGCCAGATGGCAACCTTACGCTGTATTCTTCCTCGATGAGAATTTGGCGGGAACTCGAGAAAATCATGTCTCTGCATTGTATTATTTTCCAAAACTTGTGTTTATTCGAGTGTTAATGCATAAAAATGGTGGCATTTTATTCATTAAGTGCTGATTTAGGAGCAAGAGGGCAAGTGATATAATGTAGTAAAACGTGTCTTTTAGTGTTGTTTCCAAAACTCCGAAGAAGCTTGTAGTAAAGTTGCCACGACTTTACTAGGGCATGATTGGACTTGACTGTGACTTACTGTGTGTGACTTGGACTGTGCCTACGACTCATTTAACTGCAGAAAGAAGGATCGATGAAGACATATGTATTCGGCTGAAGGACTAGCATCCATGGCCAGGAACTATTAAAAACAACTTCTTCCTCGATAAAAAAATGTGTGTTTTTGTGTGCAGACGAGGTCGCCGCAAGTTCCTGATCCAGATGCTGGTGCTCTGCTTCTTGCCGCACGCCGCGCTCATCATACAAAACTCGACCACACTGGCCCAGCTCTCGCAGACCCTGGATTCGGCCCTGTACTTGAATTCTGAGGTACAGTTATCTTCATTTTGATCATTTGGAGTTTCGGCGGGACCGCAGAAGAATATGTTTTCGCACGCATTATCAGGTGAGCTGGCTGTGGTCAAACACTTAGCTAACATTTTCATTTTAATCACTATGGGCTTAATTAATAAATGTGGAGTAACTTCGATATAGTTAATATATCTTTTATCCTTATCCAGTGAGTTACAAAATGTTAAGGAAGGAAGAAAACCGGATAAACTATTTCGAGGCAAATTCACGTTTACTTAAGAACCTTACACTAAGACCCTTATTTAATAGCCTCGAATTAGGCTCCTCGGTAGGCTCGATACCTGCCGTGAGGAACTTCTAGCAAGAAAGTCTCCGGTCAAGAAAGGTCTTTAGGCTTCGCGGACGAAGTATTCTCACTTACATGCATATGTACATTGATGTACGAGTATCATGTTTCACAATTATGTACGAGTCTTTTCTATTTATTTCATGTCTATTTCCCAATTAATTTTATCCACCCGGAAAAGATCAAAAGAAAAAATAATAAAAAGATCTCTTCGACTGCCGTTGTCAAACCGCAGTGTTGCCAAGTCGGGAAGACAAAAGTGGCTTAACATTTTTTTACAACATTCTAGTTTAGAATTTCATCCTTACGAAAGTAGCTAAATGTGGATATTTTTTATCTTGATTAGGAATGGGATGAAATAAAAGTTAAGTACAGTTTTTTTTTACATTAGAATAATTTTAATTTTAATCTCTCAAACATTAATATATTTCCTTTTAAGATAAACGAATCAACTAAAGGTGTAATTCAAACAAATTATCATTTGACGTTGATGGTTCTGGTTCTCTTGGGCTCAGCCAGGACATCACACTAATGTTATAAATGCGAAAGTTTATCGGTATGTGTGTGTGTATGTTTGTCACGTATTCACGCCAAAATAGCTAAACGGATTTAGATGAAACTCGGAATAGAGGTAAGTAGATAGATAGATAGATAGATAGATAAACTCTTTATTGTACACACCAAAAGAAATGATAACGCAGTCATGATGATCACAACACAAAAAAGGAACTTAAAACTAGTGTTACAATTGGCGGCCTTATCGCTAAAAGCGATCTTAGTAGCTTATTTCCCGGAATAATATATATTATTATTAGATTAATAAGGGGGAGGCCTTCGTTCAGCAGTGGACGTCTTCTGGCTGATTATAATAAAAGCTTACCATCGTCATCATTTTGACTTTATCATCATCACGCGGCGGGTAAAACAGCGGGGCGCAGCTAGTTTTCTCTAATTGTTTGTTGTCGGTTGGTAATATAAGCGATGTTAATGTATTCAGCAGTTAAAGGATTTGATTCATCGCCTTCAAAACCTTTGACCACTCTTTGAGAAGATATTTCGAACTTAGATAACCTTGACTAGTATGCGGCGTGTGTTCCATAGTCTGTGACAGCGAGTTTATTGTAATTTGTCATGTTAATAGCAGAAAGTTGCTAAAATTGTGGCAAATATTTTTAGCCACCAATATTTTTTATTTGTGGCTAAGGTAACGTTAAAAGTTGCCAATCTAGCCAAGAAGTGGCTTACTTGGTAACACTGTAAACCGCCGCCACCCGCAGAGCGCGTTCTATTTTCATTCAAATTCAAAGTGTTTTGTGCCCTGCGGGTTAAGCCTCAGAACGTGTGCGCTGCTATCTCGCTCGCGAATTTCAATTTTTTTTTAAAATCTTGAATACATAAAGCATATACGTAGTATAAATTGTACTATTATTTCTTCTGTCTATAATTCTGAATAATTGCCTTTGGTGAAATTACTAAAAATAGAATACAAAGGTTTAGAAATTAATACAATTTCCAAGTCCAAGTAAGTTTTCATTCATAAAACTGGCCAACTCAAATCCCATAATAAGGTACGAAAGAAAGATAAAAAAGAAAGCGCTATCGCGAGTACATCCCGGACGACTGAATACGTCACGGACGGTATCGCGGTAGTGCGTACGAGTGCATTTGTTGTCATAAAAAATACAAATTCAGTGTCAACCGTTATTGCAGTGATTGCATTGTGTTCAGATGCTTGCAGGGCAGCTGTGCCTGTGTTAGTAAATAGTGGCGTCGAGTAATTGTCAAATGATCACATAGTTAATTTTCGTTGTGTAGATTATTTTCTGATTATTGATTTTCAAAAGTGGGTACTCTGTTCATTGCACAACCGTTTTAGCCATATTCTGGCTTTAACCGAACTAGCGCCATCTACCTGATATCCTGCTAACTTATAGTGTACATCGCTTCGAATTGGGTTTAGATATTTGATACTGCGTTTAGAAGCTTGGCAAAAATGTCGAGGAAATGCAATGGATGCGGTCGCTTTGCGAGTGCGGCAGATGGCGTTGCGTGCACTAAATGTGTGAATTTTTTTCATAAAGCCTGCGTAAAAATACCTAATGATGCTCAGGCCGCGTTCACATGGATATGTCCTGAATGCAAGGCGCAGACTCCACGCAAGGATAATACAGAAAATCCAGTACGTGGGCAGCGGGCGGACTATGTTCAGAGTCAGGAGGGTTCCGCGCAGACGGCGTCCTTAGAGCTTTTAAAGGAAATTAAATTAATGCGTGAAGACATGCAGTTGTTTAGGACCGAATTCAATGTCTTTCGAGATAGTCTTGCTGTGGTCCGTAGCGCCGTCGAGGGATTTAGTACTCGTATTGACTGCTTAGAAGTGCGTTTGGACGGGGCCGAGAAGAAGTACGCTGAGCTGCAATCTGGGTCGGATGTGACCACCCTTCTCTCTACTATTGAGACGCTTAGATTTCAGGTGTGCGAGCGGGACCAGGAGTCGCTTTGCAACGATATAGAGATAAGCGGTATCCCGGAGGAGCCGGGGGAGAACGTGGTGCACCTGGTGACACTGGTGGTAGAGAAGCTGGGCGTGTCTTGCGAGGAGCGCGACCTCGTCTTCGTGGAGCGGGCGGGCGGGCGCCGCGCGCCCCCAGGCGGCGAGGCGGCGGGGCCCCCGCGGCCGCGGCCTATCGTGGTGCGTCTGGCGCGTCGCCGGCTGCGTGATGCCTTCCTCCAGGCGGCCCGCGTCCGACGGGGTGCTACGACGGCTGACATGAACCTTAGCACTGTTGCCAGCAGGTTCTATGTCAACGAGCGCCTCTCAAAGCATAACAAAATGCTTTTTTACGAGGCGCGTCAGAGAGCTCTTGCTCACTGTTGGAAGTATGCCTGGACCAAGGATGGGCGTATTTTCGTGCGTCGAGAGACGGGCAAGGCGGCCTTCCGGGTGCGTTCGTTGATGGACCTGGAAAAGATTTTTGGCAGCGAATCGTAGGATTCTTGGGTTGCATAGTGTCATAAGAAAATTGTGATTTGACAAAGAAAGACAAAACAAATAACAAAAAAAATAAAACAAAAAGTTAGGGTTCCTGGATACGTATCAGTCACGAAACATCAGACCTCTGGAGTACAGGGGGCCTCTTGTTGAAAATGAAATTGATGATTTATAATTTACCTATCTATCTTGTGCTAAAGTTATATGGGAGAAAAAAAGAACAAAAGATTATTTGAGGTTACAATGCGTTTACTATTTTGATAAGTCCTAATACAATATTAATATTAAAACGCTGATGGCGATAGTCCAATGGATGACGGCAACGAGAAAAATTGGGAAAATAAAATAAATGAAAGGAGGTTATCTGATGGATCCTTTGCTGATGGTGTCTTCTGCAGGATCATCCGATTCTCGAACGCTTCATGGAGCTCCTCCAGTGAAATGACATTGCCTTGTCTTCAAAGCTTCAAATGAGAATTTCGCTCGAGTTCCTTAGTTTGGTGACCGCATGGCGCGTCACAAAATAATTCTTGAAAGTTGGAGTTTTACGTCATCTCAGACGGAAATATGGACCTGGTGTCCCCTGCGGGATCGGCGTTGGCTCCCTCAGGTCATTCTCTTCTCAAAAAGATGTAAAAAAATCCAAAAGGTGATTCACCCCGTAACACGCGCAACGGCGGCTCCGACGTGAATGTCTATTTTTCAAAATGGTCTCCTCGATCTAGCTTCTCTTTCTCGCTTATGGAAGAATTCTTCGAGTGCGAGCGAGTCAGCGTATATGACGTCATGTCGTAATACGGCTTCCAACAGATAACCAAATATTTTGTATAAAGCTATCCGATAGATTCTAAATTTGAAACTAATTTTATTACTAGTTTACAATTCCAAAATAAATGCTTAAAAAATCCTAATTTGTTATTTAAATACAATTTTGATAATTAATTTCACACCAACATTTTATGTTGGTTTCTGATATATTTTATGGAGCAAAGCACAAGCCATCCTGTGCGCCAATTTGCAAAATGGGAGCTAATAAAATAAAGTAATAATATAATTTAAAGATTATATGACAATATCCCCCTTTTGAAACAAAAGACAGTTTACTGTCTGAACAGACGGGGTAGGCATGAAAAGAAACTTTTTGTTATAGGTTGGAATCCTGAAATATAGTGAGGTTGATACTTCAGCAAGCTTCTTACATTCCATCTAGCAAAATAAACTGTTATTCCACTTTCATAAAATAAATCACTCACATTCTTTCATACATAGGTACCTATAAGGAATTCAAATAATATTCACACTGCCTAGTTCTTACAAAATCACCACTCACACCTTTAAACTTACATCGAACTTCATAAATCTCCTTGCATCTCATAGTTAAATTGAGCTATTCTGACATACTTGCTTCACTTTTCATAATCCTCATGACTCCATACATAACATGATGGTATAGGATATACCTATAGAAATAACACATTGTGTAATAAAACAAAAGTAGTATATAGCAAGTAGCTTAAAAGGTAACTGTTAATATAAATATCCATTCACTCTTATGTAGGTGCGGACAAAACTTATCTGAAAAACAATGATATCTAAATGGTTTTAAACGGTAAGTAAATATGTGTTAGTATGTTTGTAATTCTTATAATAATCTATACCCTACAGTTTGGGTTTTCTAGTAATGACCTAATTCTATGAGAATAAAGTCTCACTATTGTCTAATAGTATGAAGTGAAAACTTCTAATGTTTAAAGTAAATATCTATCGTTGTAAACATTAGATAAACTAAGTATAAGCTTTAATTAAGTACAGGTAAATCTTAATTATTTAAACCTAAATTAAATCTACGCAGTGAATCCGTGCACTAGATGCTGCTAACTATAATTAAAGACTAATTGTTAATCTTAGAAGGTTCACAGACAACCTTTGGTATCTACAAGACAAAAAGGTAAGTTTGGTATGTATGTATGTATGTAGATCTACTAAATATTGCTAGCATGTCCGAGTGTTTTAACTCAGCCATAAGAAAACATTTTAAGTCATACTAGGTATAAACTTGTCGTTAGTCAAATCCGGTATGTATGTTAGCATGTAACAAAAAGACTAGAACTAAATCGTTCCCAAATAATTAGCTAATAAGCTATAGTTAATGGTAGGTTGCCTTTAAATAGGATCCTCCAGAAAATTGCCCAATATGTAGGCTAAGAACTAATAAGCACACGAAAATATGCATTATTGAACGTTTGGTTTATTGTTGGTTATGTAAAAATAATTACTCATACTTAACCTTAAAAATATTGCATCACAGACTTGGTTTTAACAAAAATTACCAAGTCTCAAAACACAAAAAAATGGTATTAACCTTAAAAAATTGCTTCACAGACTTGGTTTTAACAAAAATTACCAAGTCTCAAAACACAAAAAAAATGGTATTAAATATACTGCTTTTGCTTTATATAGCAATGGATACTTGTCCAAAACAAAACAATAGCTTTGAATACTGTTATTAAGTTAATTCAAAGTAAGTATTTAAGTCTTTCCCTGAATGTAGGTCAACACTTTGTTAATACTTGAAACTTGTCTTTGAGACAGAAAAAGAATCGTCTTTTCTATACAAATTGGAAATCAAAATAAGTAAATTCTTGTATAAATAACGCTTAAGTAGTTCAATGTCTGAATAGAAGTCATACTTAGTCTGAGTATAGACCATATAGTATGTCATTTTACCTACATGAACTTGTTGGTTTACAAGGAAAATTGCAATGTTTAAATTCTAAACTTGTTTGTAAAGAAAAAAATATTGATTTTATGATTTTATCAATATTATTTATGGATTTACAGTATCCTAAAGTATCCGTAGAAATAATAATGTGGGTAAAAATGCAAACTTAAAACTTATGTGTTTTTTTTACTTTTGTGAATTTTGATTGTGAACATACGGTTTTCATTTTAATTTGAATAATACTGAACCGATACCCAAAATTGTGTATCTATAGGTAGCTAGATATGCGTAGGTACGATAAATCAAAAATAATTGTCTGTAACTACAATTTTGAAAAAGTTATAAGCGCCGCCATATGTGTGTTTACATTCTGCATTGCTTTGAATAAATAAATATTGTTTTTGTTTATATTTCAAAAACTATTGATCTGAATTTTGCAATAAAAGTATATATTGACTTCTGTTAGCGTCTACTATGGGTAGTAAACAAAATACTTTAATAAAAAGTTTGAGAAGAGAGTGGGTAACGAATGGCGAACTGATCTGTAAAATTTCAGAGCAGTGCCTTGTAACAACTCTGAAAAACCTCTCAACAGTACACTTTCACACACATCTCTTGCTAACTTAATTTCGTTCACTCGATTCAAAAATTCAACAACACACGTATCACCATTATACTTCAGTCCCCAGGACTTCAAATTGGAGTTGTAACTGTTATTAATTGCATATGTTACCTGGGTGACTGGTACATGACTGTTTTGTGTCGAGTGCCTTTGTTTCATAAATGGAATATACTTGTCACCGTCTGTGGCTGGATCTATAACACTAGTGCTAGGATTTGTGTGGATATTTTTGCATAATGGCGACTGGATTGTTCCTTGAGCCATCCTCACATCGGTATTGACATAATTCATTTCTTCTGAATCTGAAACAGGTATATCTATTAAGCTCTGTGAATTTTGGAGTTCTGGTTGAGGTGAATCTGACGTTTGCTCCGCTGTTAACTTACGGTCAACAGACGGTGTACTATACATCTTTACAAGAAAAATTGTTACACAAATTCAATAACACAATTGTGAAAATACCTACTTCTACAGTAGATTAAATTGTAATCTTTTGTTTATAAATTCCAACATACACCTTTGCACAAGATAAAATTGGTTTGTTTTTAAGTTAAATTCTAAGTAAATAATTGTTCGGGCGCCATTTGTCATAAGAAAATGATTTTTTTGGAGAAGAGAAATAAAATTTTTGCAAAGTTACAATATGTTGGAATAATAGTTAAATAAGCTGATTGCTATTGTTTCGATGGAAGATAATGACGGCAACGAGAAAAATTGGGAAAATAAAATAAATGAAAGGAGGTTATCTGATGGATCCTTTGCTGATGGTGTCTTCTGCAGGATCATCCGATTCTCGAACGCTTCATGGAGCTCCTCCAGTGAAATGACATTGCCTTGTCTTCAAAGCTTCAAATGAGAATTTCGCTCGAGTTCCTTAGTTTGGTGACCGCATGGCGCGTCACAAAATAATTCTTGAAAGTTGGAGTTTTACGTCATCTCAGACGGAAATATGGACCTGGTGTCCCCTGCGGGATCGGCGTTGGCTCCCTCAGGTCATTCTCTTCTCAAAAAGATGTAAAAAAATCCAAAAGGTGATTCACCCCGTAACACGCGCAACGGCGGCTCCGACGTGAATGTCTATTTTTCAAAATGGTCTCCTCGATCTAGCTTCTCTTTCTCGCTTATGGAAGAATTCTTCGAGTGCGAGCGAGTCAGCGTATATGACGTCATGTCGTAATACGGCTTCCAACAGATAACCAAATATTTTGTATAAAGCTATCCGATAGATTCTAAATTTGAAACTAATTTTATTACTAGTTTACAATTCCAAAATAAATGCTTAAAAAATCCTAATTTGTTATTTAAATACAATTTTGATAATTAATTTCACACCAACATTTTATGTTGGTTTCTGATATATTTTATGGAGCAAAGCACAAGCCATCCTGTGCGCCAATTTGCAAAATGGGAGCTAATAAAATAAAGTAATAATATAATTTAAAGATTATATGACAATAGGCAGTTACTTAAAAAATTTTAGGCGTTTGTTGTATAATTTATTAATTTTAATTAATTCACATAAATTAGCGGCTGGGATACAGTATGTACAATCTTATCACAAAAAATATTTTATGGAAAAACCCGTCACATTACTACTGATTATATATGAAAACACAGTGGAGTATATTGTAGGTTTAACTTTCATATACGACATTGAATCTTGGCGTTCATTTGACATTAAAATGCTTTTTCTGCGTACTCTTAGTCTTCGTAATATGTGCATTAGTACGAACTTACAACAATCACACAAGTACTGCGTGTTTTCTTCTTTTTTCATTTTAATAATTTGTAATGCCTTCTAAAAAATTTGAAGTTGGTTTATACAATGCAGGTTCTCTGGGTACTAACCATGATAACATTATTACGTCGGTGATTCGGAGTGGTGTGGACATTTTGGCCCTAAACGAGACGTGGATCCAGTCCGGGGAGGAGGGGCGCGCCCCCGCGATCCCGGGCTACCGACTTAGACACTTGCCGCGCCCGCGCGGCTCCCGCTCGCGCGGCGGCGGAGTCGGTTTCTACGTCCGGCGGGGTGTTACCGCACGAACCTGGCGCCACCCGGTGGATCCACTGCACTCTGCGGTAGAACAAATGTGGCTCACATTGACTATCAATGGGAAAAAGCTACTGATCGGCACGGGTTATAGACCACACTGGATCAATGCTGATTTATTCTTCGACGCCATTACGGTCTCCATTAGTTCTAGCCCGCATTATGATAATTTAATTCTTCTGGGTGATTTTAATATCAACTTTTTTAAGACTGCTAACGGCCTTACTATCAAGCTTCATTCGTTTTTGTTATGTTTTAACTTGCAACAAGTAGTTACTGAGCCAACTCATTTCACTGACTCTAGTCAAACCTTAATTGATTTGGTTTGTACTGATTTGTATCCTAAAAAAATTGTATCTGGACTTGTAGGGACACTTATTGGTCATTGCCTAATAGTGTGTGAGTTCAATATTAAACATACTAAGCCTGTTCCTCGCACCATAACGTATAGGCCTAAGAATAAGATTTGTATGGATAAGTTCAATGCCGATCTACAGGCTATTAGATGGGATTTGCTTTCGCATCCTGCTAGCGTGAATGGCATGGTTACTGCTTTCGCTCATACAGTAGTTACCATTTTTAATTATCATGCGCCAATCACTTCTGTTGTCATCAAAGAACGGTCCTACCCGTGGATCACCGATACTATAAAGCTTATGATGAGGTTACGTGACGATGCGGCAGCGGAGTATCATAGAACTAATTCGCAGATTAAGAAAACATACTACAAAGATTTAAAATCAACAGTAAACAAAGCGCTTTTTCATGAGAAAACTGCGTATTTTAAACAAAACATAAATAATAACTTGCGGAACCCGAAACTACTTTGGAAAAACCTAAAAAATAACTTATTACCTATCAATGACACTGAGTTACCATCTTTATTCAATGACCCTGACGTTATAAACAACCACTTTCTTAACATTCCAGGTAGTTCTGTCACAACAATTTCACACTTAACATATTTTGAACATCATAGATTTAGTAACGCAGTATTCCATATCGAACCAGTTGGCCTGGACCAACTACTTAAACTAATTAGAAGTTTGAAATCGAATGCTGAAGGCTGTGATGGTATTAGTCTTGAGATGTTGATAAGGACTTTTCCATACACAATAGATAGCATATTGGCGATTGTCAACACTTCCATTGTTACAAACACATTTCCTGATCTATGGAAGCATGCTATTGTGCGCCCATTGCCGAAAATCTCTAATCCAGTCGAATTAAAGGATCTTAGACCTATAAGTATTTTACCATGCCTGTCTAAGATTTTGGAAAAAGCTGTATTCACTCAATTAACTGAATATTTAGAAACTAATAATATCTTACCTGAGGTTCAGTCAGGTTTCCGGCAAGGCCGTAGTACTACTACCGCATTGCTCGACGTCACTGATAACATCCTTAGCGCTCAAGATAAAGGCATGTGTACAATACTTGTTTTGCTTGATTTTTCTAGGGCGTTCGAATCTTTGTATATAAATCTTCTCCTATCTAAGCTAAATTACTATGGTTTTGATCATGAAGCCATTCAGTGGTTCGACAGCTATCTTACAAATCGTTCTCAGTCTGTCCAGATTAGTAGCATTGTTGGTTCTACTTTGTCATCAAGCAAGTCGGTAGTAGGTAGGGGGGTTCCGCAGGGTTCTATTGGTGGGCCTGTCCTTTTTGCTGTGTACTCGGCTGACATAGTTTCCCATATCAAGAATTGCAAATTTCACATTTATGCAGATGACATTCAGGTATACATTTCGTGCAAGCCACAAGACATTAACAATGCTATTAGGAAACTCAACGATGATCTTGCAGGTATAGCGGCATGGTCTACAGATAATTGCCTTTTGCTTAATCCGGATAAAACAAAATATATGATCTTCGGCACTAAGCATCAATTAAATTCACTCAATTATACAGCAAGTAGTGTTACTCTCATGGGTAAGCCCGTTGAACGTGTGTATGAGGCACGTAATCTTGGCTTATTTATGGATAGCGAACTGCGTTATGAAAAACATATAGCAAACTGTCTCAAAAACTGCTTCTATAAATTAAAGGTTTTGTACAAAATCAGGCCATTTTTAAATGAAAAACTTCGCACTCAACTTGCTGAATCACTGGTTCTCTCAAAATTAAATTACTTGGATACTGTGTTTGGTCCGCGACTTTTGAGCAAAACCAAAAAACTAATACAGCGGGTGCAGAATGCTTGTGCTCGCTTCTGTTTTGAGATACCTCCGAGGTCGCATGTGACCCCATACTTAAATCGCAATTCTCTCTTAAAAATGACGCATCGCCGAAAACTTCACTTGGCATGTCTGATGTTTGGGGTCATTAAGTTCAAAACTCCGTATTATCTGTACGATAAGTTGTCCTGGGGTTCGAGTCGTAACCCTGCTCGTGTATGCTCTACGCAGCTCAAGACGGAGCGGCACGGATCTGCTGCATTCAGAGGTAGTTTTCGTTATGCAGCGACTAAATGCTGGAACAATATTCCACCGCCAATAAAGAGCCTGCAAAGTTTACATGGTTTTAAACTTAAGCTGAAAAATTTCATTTATGCACATCAGAAGGGGGAAGAACTCATGATAAATGACACCAGTGCTATATAAAAATGCGTAACGATATTGTTGTGGGTACTTACTTCTTAATATTACTGTTAGTTTTTTGTGTCGTAAATTTCTTATCTTCTCTTTTGGCTGTATAAATGCAATGTAATTATGTCTTTTAATATGCTGCTGGGAGCGTTGTGGTTGTCTGCATGGTAGGTATAATAATTTTATTGGATCATGATTGCCCATTGCCATTAGATTCAATGCGAACTTGTTTTACTTTTCTCTGTTTTATAATAATATATATGTATATTTTTTCTTTTATTATGATTTTGTTTGGTGGTGTGGGCACTGACAGTGACAGCTTTAAATGTTCACTTCCTTATTCTTTTTTCTTTATTATTGGCATTGCACGTTATGCATTCTGCCAGCGTGGTAAAGCTGTGGTGTGACTTTACTTTATCTCTTTTGTCATTTTGAAAAGAGCACGAAAAGACATGTTTCACCACGTTATGTCGCTTGCCCACACTCGTGCATGTAATTCGACAGTCAATGAATAAAACACCACCACTTTTAAGCATTAATTCGCGAAAAAACACAAGTTTAAGAAAATAATAGAATTTTAATTTCATTTCAAATTTTTAAATTTCAATAAGTGCTGCCAGTTAAGAGTCGTAGTGATGGGTTTTTATCCTTTTATTTGTTGAATTTCGTCGGATTGGATAATGATTTTTAAGTTTTTGTTGTAAGTATATTTTATATTATCTGTTTTGTGTCGTGTACCTGGTTGTGTGATGTGATATTAGTTTTGTGTATGTAATTAATCTTTCATTTGCCTTGTATGTGTATCGTGATTTTCGCGTGCGTGACGTCACCTGCCGGGCCCAACGGAAGACCAGCGCCGGTTGCTCGCAACCGGCATCTTGCTGAGTTGGGGCCGGTTTGTGGCAAAAGGTAAACAATTTATTATTTATTTTTGTTTTACTTTTCCGTGTTCTGTGTAACTGATTTTTTGTTTATACTTTTGCCACGAATAAACTATTGTCTATTGTCTATTGTCTATCAACGGAACTACTAGATTTTTTGCTTTGAACTAAAGAACCAACGAGTGATATAATACTAGCTATTTAATTTAGAAAAAAAACATATAGTCGAATTGAGAACCTCCTCCTTTTATGAAGTCGGTTAAAAATGGATAGTATTCATAAATGATTCTTCAAGTCAAATAATTGAAGCAGCCCTTCTATAGAATTGCTTATCGTATTGAAAATACTATAATGGCTCACCTACTGTCATTGTTCCACTGTCGATTATCAAGATTGACTGCAGACTCGTTAAGCTAGGGCTTCACCTGCGTGACGCTGTACGTCCAGTTATCGAAATAATTAACGTGCAATAAATGATGCACTAAACAATGCGCTACATGAGTGGCCACACTATCATTTGACTTTGAATATCGGCTAACGTCTAACGACGTTAATAATGCCACTAGCCTATTAGAGTGCTAATACCCGGCCATATCTGCGTACTGTATAAAATACCGCGCTAAATAATGGCATTACACGCAGGTGAAGCCCTAGCATTAGGGAAACTTTCCAGATAAGTTAGTCGTCCCCTAATTCATGTGATATCAGGAATAGGGCTTGAGCTACAGAATTCTGGTTTTAAGAAAATTACGGAATTCTGCAAGGAATACCTACTCGTTTGTCATTGCTGAATGGGTGTAATCAAACCAGATTTCGTAAATTAAAAAAATATAAAAACTAAGTACCTATATTAACTAACTCTTTATTCAAATTTACTCATTTAACCTTTTTATTTAATTTAATAAAATAATAATTAAATTATTTATTAAATAAATATGAATTTAATTTTTTAGTTTAATTTAAAAGGTACTATTTATCAAAACCGATGGACCCAGATGCAGGATAATAATAATCAGAATAATAAAAATTATATACTTTTCATCACACTTGCTCGTAAAGTAGATCTTATTACATCGCTTTTAGGCTCATAATCCAAGCTATTATACACGCGTGCTTTTTACTTTGCATTACGGCACTTGTACTATAATAGGTATAACCCGGTAAAGTCAAGTTTGTACGTGACTGCAATTAGACGTACGTGTACGAAGCACTCTTAATATAGCCGGGTAATACTTACAGTTTTTTTGTAATACCAACAAAGAGTTCTTATGCTGCTGAAGTAAATGTCAACCTGCGCGCGCATTACTGATTTGGGCGCCATTTTCCGCAAATTTTTGTTGACGTTTTCGCTGTGTGGTTGATTATTTTCCAAAAAAGAATGGTTTTTTCCTCGCAAGTGTGACGAAAACAGTCGTATGGAACTCTTGTGCTATTAGTCATTACGCTCTCGGCTTTCTTATCGCGCTCGCCTGCGGCTCGCGCGCATAATACCGCCTCTAGTGTAATGACCAACATAGCACACTCGTATCATAATGTACTATTTTTTGATAGGGTTAGATAGGGATGAAAGTTTGTTTGGAAGTTGGCATTCGATACACGACTGGAGGTTATAAAAGTAGGTAGGCAGGTACTTAACTTTATATTAAATACCGATAAACTTTATATTATGCTTAACGCTTATTTTTTTTAAAGCTTTGTGCGCCTGATTGGCAAAATTCCGGAATTTAAAAGCTTAACATCGAAACCCAATTTCGGGATAGAAAAAGGATCCGATAGTCAAGCCCTAATCACAAATTATGGAGGCAAAAGCAAATTGGTGGAAACTAAATCCTTTGTAGAGACTTTCCGCACCAAAGATAAGTAGAGTTTGTTCCAAACCTAAATCTTGTAGGGGTTGTAATTATACCTGCAGGGTTATTCGAACCGGTGATAGCTGAAAGGAGGTCACTGTACGTATTGGGAACATGTAGGTTCTTAAAAAAACGAACTGACTTCAATAGATAATAGACAATATTTCAATTTCGTTTAAGTACTTATTTTGATTTAAAAACCAAAGTACCGAACCAATTTTAATGAAATTTCCATGTGACCAATCTGAAAGTATACAGGTAAGTACTATCAACAAAAAAATCCAAATCAGTTTATATTTATAAAAGAGTACTGAGGTAACAAACATTTTAAAAAAACTACCGAACTGTACCTACACCTCCTCCTTTTTAACCGACTTCAAAAAAGGACGAGGTTCTCAATTCGGTTGTATGTTTTTTTATGGTGTTACCTCAGAACTCCGCTACACGAACACTATTTATGAACCGATTTGATAAGTAATTTTTTATTTGAAGTGATATACCTATACCTACTTTCAAATTGGTCCCATAGAATTTTCTTCAAACACGTTGAGTAGTTTGGTTTTTAAATCAAAATAACTGGAAAACAGATATCATACAAGTAAACGAAATTGAGTATTTTACTTTGAAGTCGGTTGATTTTTTTAAATAACTTGTTACAGGTTGTATTGTGTTGTTACTGTGCTCGATTTTGAAGGATTACGTTGACAGAACTAAACTAACAAAGTATTGCTGTCCTTAGCTAACATGTCTGATAAAAAAGGGAAACTTGTGTGGTCAATTATGAAGGCTTAGTAGGTCTTTCGCTTTTCTCCGTTTTACCACAAAAGATTTAGACACTTGTTGAACAGATGTTTCACAAATTTCATACCACAAATCTGCGCCTAGCACTCGTCTAATGATAGACATGCCTTAGCCACGCGTTTTAATTTAAACAGTGCCTAACCTTGGTTTAAGACGTGTCTATTTTACGTCAATCAGTTTTGCTTGTGAAATTAATCTAACAACACATGCTAGACATGGTTATGTGTAAAGAGAAATAAAATATCTGTTTAAACGGTCTCTAACTTTTAGACACTGTCTAGCTAAACAGATGTCTAAGCGTTGCTTAAAATTATTTTTGTGGTAAGACGGTCTGTGTTTAGTTCAGTCACCTAAAGCCTTAAAAATCTTGGAGGATCTAGCTCTCTCTCATAATTAAAGTTTAAAATTGACCACGTTATTTTGTTTCTCAACCGACTTCAAGAAAGGAGGTTCTCAATTAGACTTCTCAATTGCTTCATATTTTTTATTTTTTTGTATGTATGTTACGCGATTACTCCGCCAATTATGAACTGATTTTGATGATCCTTTTTTTGTTTGGTAGGTAATAGATGAGGTCAGGGATGGTCCCATATACATTTTATCGAAATCGGTTCAGTAGTTTGGGTTTTCAATCAAAATTACTAGAAAAATGAAGATGTCATCCAGGTATTCGAAGTTGAAGTCGGTTGTATTTTTTTTTATTAGTGTAATTATCTTATTTCCTCCTAGGAGGATTATGGCGTCGCACTTTGTGCATTTGCCAGTGTCAAGTATCTTTATATAAATTAAGTTTTTGATCAATTTCAAGTCAAATTAGTACCAGTCCAAGTCATACTTAGTAAGTCACACTCAAGTCCAGTCATGCCCTAGTAAAGTCGTGGCAACTTTACTACAAACTTCTTCGGAGTTTTTGACATACTTTGACGAATTTTGACGTGTGACTTGGTGTTATTAATAAATAATTTGAAATTGAGTTTGACGATGCAGTAATAGCTTGGAGGATCTAGCTCTCTCAGTAATAGAGTTATCTGAGATCAGAGTTAGAGCAGATTGCTCCACTACATCACTGCTGTGTCAATAAATCCATTAGTTGTTCGTGTAAGAGCGCCTTTACACACCAGAACAAATCCAACCCAAGCGACAACTATTTAAAAATTTATTCGCCAATTTCAGTAAGGTAAGGCGGTGCTGCTTTTATTGCCTTTCAGGTAAGTAGTAAAATATCTGCAAAGCGTGAGTCGGAATTCCAGTCCGTGATTGTATTTATGTTTAACCTACTAGTTAAAATTAGTAAAATATTTGTTTATAACTCACTGCTACTTGAGAACACTTATAACAGGTATAGTGGGAGATAACAAGTTTCAAGAACAGTCAGTTTACTGTTCATTATCATCATCCCGGAGACGTCCACTGCTGAACGAAGGCCTCCCCTTTAGACCGCCACACTGTACGACAACCTGCCATCTGCATCCACCGGTTGCCCGCGACTTTTACAATGTCGTCGGTCCACCTAGTGGGAGGCCGCGCCTACGCTGCGTCTTCCGGGATGCGAACACTCAAGAACCTTTCTTCCTCATCGGTTATCAGTTAGTCGAGCGATGTGGCCTGCCCATTGCTACTTCAACTTGCAAACACTACGAGCTATGTCGGTGACCTTGGTTCTTTGGCGAATATCCTAGTTCCCAATTTTATCGCGCAAAGTAACTCCGAGCAAAGCTCTCTCCATTGCCCGTTGCGTGACTCTGATTTCTCCAATAGGCCAGCAGTTAAAGACCACGTTTCAGTTCCATATATCACCACTGGAAACACACACTGGTTAAAAACCTTGTCATCAACGAGTTACAACACAAATATATACCGAACAAACTTTCGCATAATTTCTTAAAATAGATATTAGTGTGATAGTGTCTGAATAAAATCACGCAATAGATAAACAGACGGACACGCAAAACCAAGTATCTACAAGGGGTTTCTCAGTTTACTACGGACCCCTGGAGAACCACCCGGATGGAATAAGGTTGAAAATTCAAGGGGAATTCAGTTATGCACGACGCAAAAAGCGAGCATTTGAAAGCATTTGAAAGCCTCCCCTCGTATTCAACCACATTCACTCCAAGTTTCCTGAAATTTACACAGAAATTTCATCCGTGTTTTTTACGCTTTATCCTTAATGCCGTAAAACACAGAAGCTGTAACGTTGGCGCGAATATAGTACAAACTCTATGTGTAATACCACAGATGTTAATACCCAGTTTAGATCAAATCCAAATTGAACTAAAAAAAGATAAACAGTAAAAAAAGGGAGATAAGGACGCGCGCTTTGACGTGGACCGCACAAATAGGGTAGATGACTGATGTTTATATCGTTGAAACCAACAGCTTTGATGAATAATTCAAGTAAATATAGTAAACTAGCTTTTGCCCGCGGCTTTGCCCGCGTAGTAATGTTGAATACTTGAATTCGGTTAAATCGGGGCCCAACTCAATTGAATCACTAAAATACGTATATTATTGCATTTTTTCCAAGCCGCTTGCAAGTCTTTAAGTTTGCTTGAGGATGTCCAAATTTGGCATGTCGCGTTTGCAATACTTACTTCAAAACAAAGCCGTCTTGTTGAATTTTAAACAGACAGACAGATGGACATGACAGAATAGATGGATGGATGGACATGGAACTTCTGAAGATTGTAAGGCTTCTTTAAAAATATATGTGGGAGATATATCACTGCAAGTCGGTAAATTAGAATGTGATGAACTGGGAATAGTTGGGATGGTAAATGTAGGTGAAATTAATTTGTCATTTGTTAACTGAGTAGACTGTACCGTAAATGTAGGTGAAATTAATTTATCAGACTGAGCCGTAAATGTTGGTGAATTCAGTTCAGAAAAATATCGGGCTGAAGAAGTTTGGACGGTATGAGTTGAAGACGTTTTGTAATTATTTTTGGGCATCTCTACAGCTAAAGAATCAAAGTACAAAGGCAAAGTAGAAGTTGCGTCAGAACTTATATCTTCTGTTTGAATGCAACTTGGAGATGTAGGAACCTCAACACGTCGCTTAGTTGTTTTTTTCGCTACTACTGGAACACGTGGAGTGCCGTTAGAAATTATATCTATGTCTTCTAACAGATACGCATCAAAATGATTTCCCGTAAATCGTAGCCGCTTTATAGGTCTTCCTGCTGTACCAAACTTTGCATACAATTTGCCATTTTCATAAACTTCAAACTCAAACTCATATATTTGTCCTGCAGCGGCTAGTTCACACGCAGTGCCCCAACTCGACTGCCGTGACATGTCATTAAAGTATGCAGTCGCAGCGGTGTAGTTGTCGCCGTTTGAATCATGAGACATGATTTCAAACTCCTCCCAATTAGCTACTACATGAGTAACGATGTTTTTTCGCACCTCAATTGCCTTTTCTTGGGTACCGTGCATTAAAAAAGAAAGCGCACGAAAAAGACACGCTCCATCACCAACGATGGGAACAACATAGTGTTTTACCTTCGCTCCATGAATGAAGAGAAGTTCACTAAGCATTTTAAATAACAAACTAAATAACAATATCAACAGTAACAATATAAAAAAACCTAATAACAAACAATGTAAACTAAAATAAAATAAAAATACGAATAACAAACTAAATAGCAATCTAAATAATTAAAGGAACAAATAACGATAATTATACGAAATGTAAATAACAAATGAAATGAAATAAGCTTAAGCAGAAAAAGTATGATAACAAAGAACGCAAAAAGATCACCAAAATATCGTTGAATTACGAAACTTCGATAAAATACAGTGCTGCACTGATCGCTTAGGTAGGCTCGGTGTGGGTTGGAGTGGGGCGCGCTCGACGTGCAGCGCGTCATTATACTCGGGTTATAACGTATCTGAGCCGACGCGGGATGGACGGTTCGAAAGCGCTGTGCTTGGTGCGTGCACCGGATCAAGTACATGTGTTTAAAACATTTATCTTCTTACGCATAAACACTCGATTAGCTATTATTATTATTAGCTTAACTAAAATTATATATATTTTTTTTCAAATGAAAAATTGACCCGTGGCCTTCCAGTTTTAAAATTGTTTGAAAATTCTGAAACATGTTTATGTTTATTTTATCTTATCTCTTAAGTCAAAAAACTTAACAGCCTTAAATGAATGGTTTCGGCAAAATGGTATTTTAATGATACATTGAACCCCTTGCGAATTTTTCAAAATCCTTGCTGAGTGTGCGTTTCTCTGCATCAGCCCTTAACACTAATGGTATATCGGCCTACCCTGATTGGGCCATATTCACTACGCTGGCCCAGTGCAGGTTGGCGGATTCACATACACTATCGTATTTCTTCTCCGGAAATATGTAGGTTTCCTCATGATGTTTTCCTTCACCGAAAAGCCAGTGGTATTATCCATGCGTAAGTTTCAAAGAACTAATTGGAACGGGCTCGCCCGGGTTCGAACCCGCGACCCCAAGAATGTGAGTCGAGCTTGATCTCACTGAAGCTACCACAGCTTGAGCTGAGTGTAAGTTTACACCACTCAAAATTTAGTTTAGGCATTTAAAAGTAAGTTAATTTAATATTAAAAATTAATTTAGCAGCTTAGGCTGTACAGTATCTATAATAATTATGTCCGTCAAACAGTCGTCTGCGTGGACCTACAAAAAAATAGCCTATGTCCGTTTCCGAACCTTATGTGCTATAACTACCTATCCAAAAATGCAGCTCCATCTGTTCAGCCGACCAATAAATACGCCCATCCCCGTCCCCATTCCCAGCCTCATCCCTATAAGCGCCCCCTTCCCCATCCCCATCCCGATACCAAATGTCATTTTAATATGAACACGCCCATCCCCGTCCCCATCCCCGTTCCCTCCCTCATCCCCATCCCGAACCCCATCCTCACCCCATCCCATCCCCACCCCCATCCCGATTTCAACTTTCATCTTAATATGCGCACGCCCATCCCCGTTCCCAGCCTCATCCACATCCACATCCCATCCCCACCTGTCCCCACCGAATCCCCACCCATCCCCATCCCCACCCCATCCCCATCCCCACCCCATACCCATCCCCACCCCATCCCCATCCCGATACCAAATGTCATTTTAATATGAACACGCCCATCCCCGTCCCCATCCCCGTTCCCTCCCTCATCCCCATCCCGAACCCCATCCTCACCCCATCCCATCCCCACCCCCATCCCGATTTCAACTTTCATCTTAATATGGACACGCCCATCCCCGTTCCCAGCCTCATCCACATCCACATCCCATCCCCACCTGTCCCCACCAAATCCCCACCAAATCCCCACCCATCTCCGCCCATCCCCACCCCATCCCCATCCCCACCCCATCCCCATCCCCATCCCGATACCAATTGTAATCTTAATATTAACATGCCTATCTCCGTCTCGTCTCCGTTCCCAGTATCATCGCCACCCCCACCCCCACCCCCATCCCCACATCTATCCCCATTCCTATACCAAATTTCATTTTAATATGTACAGCCGTTACAAAGTTAAGGAGAAACAAACGTAGTATCACTAAAACTTAGTTTTTTTTTTTATATTAACGGGAGCTGATTTTGAAAAAACTGTGACACCCGTATCTTCTTATTTTTATAGTAGAATATGTATACCAAGTTTTGTATCAATCGAACCAGAGAATAAAAAGTTTCATACAAACTTTAACACCCCATTTAACCCCCTTCGGGGTTGATTTTCGAAAAATCCTTTCTTAGTGGGCGTTTACACCTCTCCAAAAACATACCCTCCAAATTTCAAGTCTCTACGTTTAGCGGTTTGGGCTGTACGTTGTCTATATGTCAGTCAGTCAGTCAGTCAGTCAGTCAGTCAGTCAGGACAAAGCCTTTTATAGTTATAGATTAAAGTAATGTTTAGTAAAGTAGGTAAATGTGTCAAAACCACGTCAGTTTTCATAATAAAAAAAATAAAAAATATAGTAAGTTTATTGAAAAAAATATTTCAATCGGTTAATAATGTTCTGATATATGAGCGTTTAATAGAATAGAATAGAATAAATTTTATTGTGAAACTGTGTACAAAGATGGTGTAACATTAGAGTAAGTATCAACAGTTTTGTTCTTATCGAACATACAATATTTAAATCTTATTATTATTGCATATTAAGTTTAAGAGAGACAACTCTGTCCCATTCCCACTAAACAAAAAATGACGTCACGCCTTACTTGTCAGAATATAATTTATATGGCGTACAGAGAAGTGACGTCACGATTCTCTGTTTCGCCTCTCTGTCCAGCATGATATTAAAATGCTTATAAGTTGCTTATTTTTGATCAGATTTTCATTTTCTTTTCATTATTCAGCTATATTTATGGGCCACATTTTAACAGGATAATTAAAAAAAAACAGTCATCTAGCCTATTAGGCCCACGGACCTAATTGACCTTAGTCGCAATCAAACAGGCGCTTGTGTATAACGTTAGGTTAAATTATCGTAGATCTATCTAAATAAGCAGAAACAATACCTTCCTGTGTTTTCAAAAGATGCACAAATAATCAAAAACCAAAAACAAGTTCCACAGAGTTATTTCTCACTCGGTAATTTATTAAAACTAAATATTTCTTTAAAATTCTTCCGATTAATTTATGTTAGTTGTTTTTGTTCAATTATGTTTGCTTGACATTAGAGCGTACCTCATCTCCCTTTTTTACTAGATCTATGATTAACTCGCACATTTTTATGGCTCGCGGTTGACTGCAATATCTCCTGGTTGGCACTCAATTACACAAGATTGGACGGTTTTTACTTAAATAACGCAAAAGGAGAGGTAAACATTAATCGGTCTATGTATTATGGTTATAAGTAACAGTATTATTAAGCTGGAAGGAGGTCATGTACTTATCATTGTAAATATTTTTTACCACGAAGCCAAAACTCTGACATCACGATAATAATATCATTCCCAACGCGTAACGTTGTATTATGGTCATGTTTTCCCGCGTATCTCGCAATATCCTTTTCGTAGTATCTTTTGACAAATTAATGAGATGTCTATCCACACGCGTCGTAGCCCTAGCACTCAGGGTGTAATTATGACGTCACATACAGAGCATAAGTAGGACGTCACGGTAATATTATTATGGAGGATAACATAAACGGAATTCGCATGGCAATATTTTTTTTAAGCATATCGTCCATTATTTTGACAGCGCATAGAAAGTTGACGACTTAACTTTGTAAAGCGTCTAGCAAATTAATTCCCATAGAAATTAAAAAATCTAGAAACCTCTTTACAATGTTATGTCAACTGTCGACGTAACATTGGAAAGAGGTCTAATGCTAGATCAAACGTATCAGCGATAGTAAATAAAGAAAGAGCATGAAGGAACATTTGAAATAGTTATACCGGGTGTTAGGGAGCCTCCCAGAAAACATTAAATTACTAGTGATTACTGATTATTAATAAAATAATTTAAAAAAATAAGATTAGAAGAAAATGATTATATTTTTTTTTTACCGCAAACACCAAAAAAAACACTGAAGAGAGAAGTAAAAGGAGGGCCTTCGCTTTTCTGTGACTGTAACCATAGAATCAAATCTTACAGCTTGTTTTTTGTGTGCTGACGTAATAGTTTATCAACAGAAGTATCACCTAACCCAGTTATTTTCTGATCATCATAATCATCAACCCACCTTACTGCACTGCATAGGTATTTCCCAATAGGCTACATGACTGATGTTTAAATCGTTGAAACCAATAGCTTTGATGAAGAATTGAAGTGAATATAGTATTGTAATTGAAAACATTATTTAAATCGGTTAATAATGTTCTGATATATGAGCGTTTAAAGTTTTTGTTAGAGACAACTCTGTCCTTTTCCCACAAAACAAAAAATTACGTCACGCCTTACTTGTCAGAATAGAATTTATATGGCGTCCTGACAAGTGACGTCACGATTTGCTGTTTCGTCTCTCTGTCTAGCATGATATTAAAATGCTTATAAGTTGCTTATTTTTGATCAGATTTTAAGTTTCTTTTCATTAATCAGCTATATTTATGGGCCACATTTGAATAGGACAATAAAAAAAAACCAGTCATCTAGCCTATTATATCAGTACTTCAACTTTTCGCTTCCAAACGCTACCCACTGTCTTAAAATACTCAAAAGCCTGTAATTTTTAGATTGCAATATAAATGTTGCGTTTTTTAAGGACGTACTTTGTTAGTTTTTGTTTTTTTATGCTAATCTTGTCTGTTTTGGTGTTGGTGCTTCACATATTCATGGAAAATTCCTTTTCGTAACGTAACGAGCGTTGTCAGGACGATGCTTCGGAATTTTTATTAAATTTTGGCGTAATTCTACGAAAGAAGCAAGATTCAATGTTATTAAATTGTCAGAATTCGAAGAATGGTTCAATCTTGCAAATGACAAATCGTGTACATGGAATCATTTTAAATGTAGGTACTTACTTGGAAATAGAGATAAATAAATATTTAGCTACCAAGCAGTTTAGTGTATACAGGGTTAGTCCTAGTCAGTTAGCATCCTTTTAAGGGTATATTCTGTACATCAAAACAAACAACTTTTACTACGGAACCAAACCACACATTTTCCCATGTGTTGCACTTACCTCCGCAGGAAGTGGTCCGGCTCCGGGGAACGGGTTTCCTTGTCCGGAGTCGGACGCATAATTTAATATAATTGTTAATTATTATAATTATGAATTAATAAATTATAAACCTGACATCGCGAAAAATAAATCAGCTATTTCATACAAAAAGTTAATTGCGTCAAAAAGGCGTCATCCAGGTAGTAAAAATTGAAGTCGGTTGAATACTAATTTTAAATGTTAAGCTTAATTATTGTTCTCTTGTTTGTCTAGCATTTACGTTTTTTTTTTTTTTTTTGGCAATAAAGTTCTTTTTATCTTATCTTATTGACCTTGGACAAAAAGTATGGCACAGCTGTTTTTTTTCGCGATTTCAGGGTTGGCACTACAGTAAAAGTTTTTCATAATGATGAGTACATACATAATCATCAGTATCGTTGAACCTTTTTGTCACACATTGTATATTAATTAACTGAAGAGTGTTCCAGTTTGAAGAACCGAAAATGACAGGGCTAATAAAACTCACAGAAAAGCGAAAGCCCTACTTCTTAGGCTCACCATCGAGTGTCGCAAAACTCGCAAAGCAACGAACACCATGCATCAGAGAAAGTTCAGAGCATTGCTGCGCTCTGAACCACGTTTTATTAACAAAGTTCTGGGTACCGCTGGTGATCAGCTTAGCAGGTATTACCTTTACCAGAGCTTCTTGTTTATATTGGTGTTGTCAATGCATTGCCAAAAAGGAGGAATGTTTATCGACGCTCTATTTGGACCATAAATATAACTTTTCTTCTACTAGAGGTTGCCCGCGATTACGTCCGCTTATTTTCATCCCTTAAAACCACCCTGGTAAAAAAAAACTGTATTTTTTTTTATTATTAATTGGCTTGCGTTTGACTGCCAACTCGTCTGATGTTAAACGAAGATAAAGTTTTAAAGGTCCATCAGAATACCAATTTTCATTACTATAAGTTCAATGACATAGTACTCACCATACAAAATTTCATCTGCCCTTGTACCCCCCTTAGTTCATCCCAGTAAACATTTTTGATAACATCATATTTTACTTTTAAATAAACAATCCGGATACCAATTTCAATCACTATAACTTCCAAAAAAGTTCTTTCACTCGGTTCTTGACAAAGCCGCCACAACTTCACTAAGGCATGACTTGGACCGTAACTGTAACTGTAACCGTGACTGTTTTTGTGTTATTGGTGGCTTTGATTTTTGGACTTACTTGGTTCAGATTCAGATTCAGATTCAGATATTTATTGCTTCCATAGTGTACATAGATATTGTCAAAAAGAAGTTTCATATGGACCCTGTCGGGCGCAGCAATAGTAGAAGAGAGGAGGACGACTTCATTTAACAATATGATGCCTATTAAATAGAGGTATTTTAGGAGGTTCGTCATAAATTAATAATAAATTGTGTCAATAATACTAGTAATAATAAATTAAAAACGCTTCGTAAAAAACATAATCATTAGTTCGTATCTTTTAAAAATTCGTCAATTGAATAATAAGCCCTACTAGTGAGAAGTCGTTTTAAACCATTTACAAATTTTGTGTCGTTTATTTCACTTTTAATTTCATTTGGTAACTTATTAAATATATTTACCGACATAGATAACGTGCTAGCTGAGTGCATGTGCAGTCGCGACGTGGGTAGCAACAACCGGTTCCCGTGCCGCAGAGTACACTGTGTACCCACGTGCCGCCGCGTTTTATATAAATGCGAGTTATTCCGTACGAATTTACAAATCTCAAACAAGTATATGCATGGTAAGGTTAAAATGTTGTATTTAATAAAATAAGGTTTGCAACTGTCGGTCTGCTGTATGTTTGCCAGGATGCGGATGAGTTTTTTCTGGATAATGAACAGCTCACTAGCGGCGCTGCTGTTGCCCCATAGTATAATACCATAACTTAGCCTCGAATGAGCGTTTGCGTAGTATGTCGTGATTGCTGTTTTCAAATCAGTACTCTTTTTTATTTCGCGGAGTGCGTATGTGAGAGACGATAGCTTGGATTTAAGCTTTATTACGTGTGATTGCCAATTTAAATGAGTGTCAATCACTATACCCAACAGAGTAAACTCCTTTACTATATCTAGCTTTGTGCCGTTAAATGAATAATTTAATTGAAGCGGTTTTTTCTGATATGGGTGAAAGGTCATTAACTTAGTTTTTGACAAATTCAATTCCAGATTGTGTTTATTCATCCAGTCAGTTACCTGTTCGAGCATCGTGTTGAGTTTTGAATGTATGTTAATATTATTTTTTGTTGAAGTTAGTAAGGAAATATCGTCCGCAAAGCAAATGCAAGGTTCGTTTATAATTTTTGGAAGGTCATTTATGTAGATTAAAAAAAGTAAACACCCAAGGACGCTTCCCTGGGGAATGGAGGCGTTTATACTAGTTATATCGGAATGAATGTTATGAATTGTTTTGTTTTTATGGTCAAAATGAACAATTTCTACGAGCTGTTCTCGGTCTTTTAGGTAGGACTTGAACCAGTCATGCGCTATCCCGCGAATTCCTATACCGTATAGTTTATCTAACAGGATTTCGAACAAAACTTTGTCATATGCCTTTGTCATATCGAGTAAAATGCCTACCGCATATCCCTTATCCTCCAGTATATTGAACACTTCTTGGATATATTTGAAGACTGCCAGGGTTGTGGACCTTTTTTTCCGGAAACCGTTCTGGCAATCGTCAAAGACATTGTATTTTTCACAAAAAGCGTAGACACGATTACTCATTGCCTTTTCGAATATCTTAGACGCAGATGGCAAAAGGGCTATAGGTCGGTAGTTATTAGGGTCAGTCTTTAAGTTTTTTTTGTGTATTGGTTTTATTACAGCCTTTTTAAGTTTGTCTGGGAAAATTCCTTGCTCAAAAGATTGATTTATTAGCAGATGAAAGGGCATGGTCAGTTCGCTTGCACATTGTTTAAGCAGACTAGGCGGAAGTTCGTCGATACCGTAGCTATTTTTGTTTTTTATGTTTTTGATCAGCTTGTACGTTTCGTATGGTGTTACAGAAGATAAGAAAAAAGTATTTTGAGTAGGGTTTATAACCGGGAGGCCGCGGGGCTTGTTTTGCGTGGCGGAGGGGGGTAATACGGTTTGTGAGGTGTCGCCTATTGATGAAAAAAATTTATTAAAAGTATTTGCAATTTGTATTGGGTCGGAAATTAAGGTTTTATTAATTTCTAATTTTAGATTTTGTTTGTCTCTTTTAGGATGTCTGTTCGTTCGTTCATTAATTACCTTCCACATTGTTTTAGATTTATTTATAGATTTTTTCATCATTTTTATGTATTGTAACTTTTTGGATGTATTTACAGCTTTTTTCAGTAATTTTTCATATCTTCTGTAATATTGTGTTATTATAGGGTTATTCGATCTTAATGTAAATATCTTTAATAATCTTTTATTTTTGCACGATTTTTTTATTCCTACTGTTAGCCAATGATTTTTGCGACTAGAATTTAATTTTACATAGCGTTTAGGAATGCACTCGTTAAGTATTGTAGTTAATATTTCTAGAAAAGATTCATAGTTTTCGTTTATATTTTTGTTAGTGCTTATTAACTCAGTCCAGTTTATTGCAATAAGTTTTTCTTTAAATTGGTTTATGTTAGTAGCATTAAATAGTCTTTTCTCTGTATACCAAACATGTTGTTTTGCTTGTGTAGGTACTGGTATACTAATACATGTCCCTAAGTGGTCAGAAAACCCTAAATTCACTACCGTTGCGCATGCAGTTTTATCATAAAAGTTTGTAAATATCAAGTCTATACAAGTCGACGTACGATCAGTTATACGAGTAGGTTCCTTAACGTGTTGCAGAAAATTATACTGAGACATGCAGCCTAACAATTCGTGAGTTTTTTTACAATTTTTTAAAACATTTGTATTAAAATCACCTCCTAAAATAATGTTATAGTTTTTATAGTTTTTATCTAAGTAATTTAATAATAGATTAAGTTGTTCATAAAAAGTGTCTTCCTCTCTCCTATTCCAATAAATAATCAATATCAAAGTATTCAAATTTTTCAATTCAATTGCGCAAATTTCTATTAAGTATTCAATTGACATATCAGAAATATCATTTCTTTCTATACATTTAATATGGTCTTTTAATGCGATATATACTCCTCCGCCGGCTCGGTCTTTTCTACAAAAGTGTGCTGCAGTCTTATACCCATGGAGCTGAACCATGTCCAGTTTTTCTTTTGTCATCCAGGTTTCAGATATACATAGAGCGTGGTATGTAGGATCTTGGGCTATGAATGCTTCCAGTAAATGCAGTTTATTTGATAGGCTTTGGAAGTTTTGAAAAAGTATTTTAAACTCATCTCGACCGTTATTGGCGAAAGGAGCTATTTTGTCGAAAGGAAATATCTTCAGTTGTAGTTCGTTCGCGACCGATTTGTTGTTTTTTATTTAAGATGTTATTCTGTTTAATTAATGTTTCTTTCGCATCATCCTTCATAGTACTTCTTTTTCCCTCAATAAAAAGTTGACTATCGCGTATGATGGCATATAAACCTTGTCTTCTTGCATTATGCATTTTCTCTGTCATCATTTTCCTTTCTTTTCTTGCTTGTGCGTCTAGAAATACAGATACGTTTAGTGTTGTTCCTTTAAAATAAGAGTTGCATTCTATAATATATTTCGCCATCCGTTTGCTTATTAGCTCCACAACAAGTGGTCGCTTTCCACTTGAGTTTCTTCCGATTCTGTAGGTATCTTCAATATATCCCGTTATATCGACGCGTAAGATATCTTTTATTATTTGAGTTATTCTATAATGCAAATCCTGTTCAGGCTCATTGTAAAAATCTTCTAGGCCATATAGTACTATTTTCTTACAGTCACTTTCAGAAGAGTAATGTTTATTTTCAGGTTCTGTATTATATTTGGTACAACTTTTTATCTCTTTTAGTTCGTTTTTAAGTTTTTCAGTCTGCTGTGTAAATGTTTCTATTTGACTGTTTAATTTTTCTATATCTATTTTCCGTGAGTCATTTTCTTTGTACAATGTGTCTGTGTCTTTTTTTAAATCTTTTTTTACTTGTGATAAAGCTTTGCTGATTTCTGTCTGTATAGTATTTTGCAATTCACGTACTAAGGATCTATTATTCTCTTGTAATCTTAATTTAATTAGGTCATTTAAGTTTTCTAGTGTTAGTTCTTCTTTTGTGTGTTGATTTTGGAGTGTTTCTCCCAATACGCTCAAATCCTCAGAGTCAGACGTATCATCGGGTGGTAACACAATGGCCTTATGTTTTCTTGTAGTGACATACTGCTTTTCGGACGTTTTTATTCTAGTTCTAGTTGCTTGTTTCCCATCAAAATCTTTGGATCGTATGGAAGTTTCAATATTTCCGGTTTTGGGAGTATTACAATAACAAGCGGGGCATTTCCAAGTCTTTTTATGTTCTGTCGTCATCGTGCCGTAGAAACGCGTAGTAGATACGTTAGCGCATTCTATGTCATACGAGCACTTACAATAAAAACAAGTTAGATACTGCTTATCAGTGATAGTTTGATTACACCCTGAGCAGCTCAGCACCATTTTATTAATGCTAAGAAATCTACGTTCAAAACAGAATCAAAGCAGACGATCAGTTTAGATTTTATAATTTTGAGGTTATATTTTTTTAATAGACGTAATAAACCTTTTTTTTTAAATATGGTTTTATTATAATATCTTCACTTACTTATCTTCACTATTATTTGTAAAATTCCTTATTTATTCACTAACATTGGTTATTTCACACACAGAATTCTTAATGCCAAAAATCCGTTAATTATCGGATTTTTGAAATTTTGAGGTTTTATTGATACTTTTTTATAATTTTAACACTTATTCAGATTCTTCACTATTTGTTTTACTATACTTCTTCCACTTCATATAATAATAAGCAGTTTTTTAATTTATTTTCATAAAAATATACGGAGCGGATGTAAACATTGAGCACGGTGTCGCCCTCTCTCCTCTCATTATACTTACTTACTTACTTGGTACTTGGTTACTGATACTAACTGTACTACTGTTTTAATTTTTTTTATTTATTTTATTTATAATTAAAGAGTATGAGCATTATGAACTGAGCTCTACGCAAATAAGCCACCAAATTGACCTAAAAAAGGTATAATTAGGTTAAGTATCGTACAAAACTCCTTTCTCCTTATGAGTTATTGAATTATGAGTTTCTCCTTATGAGTTATTGTATAGCCCTACAAATTGTACACTTGTGGACCTGGGTATGTCCTTAAACTGCAACCAGACCCACCGGAGGACGGGCAGCAGCGTCCTTTTGGTTAACGGTGGTGAGCATTCTGCGATCCCCAAGCCGCCTGCCAAGCGTGGGGATTATGGCAACACTCCTCTATTGGGAGGCCTTCGTCCAGCAGTGGACGTCTTATGGCTGACGACGACGACGACAAATTGTACAAATTTGTACGGCTATACAATTCAATATTGGTCAAAATGTTAGAACTAAAAAAACTCACAGGGCCTATCAAAGCTCCGTAAAAGCTCATAGAAAAGTCGCCACAAACGAACACTAGGGGCTGTGACTATGCAGTGGGGCACTTGTACTTGACCGTGACTGTTTTTAATTATTGATTTTTGATATGCTATCAAGCACTTGAAAACTTATAATGCTTTTTAGACTGGCAGAATGCACGAATTAACCAGGGCCTGTTATTTTTGTTAAAAAAATACGATGGTGGCTCGCTCGCTCATCTGTAAAAGTAAGTTATTCTGACTACATGCAGAAGCCGGCTGCCATAAATCGAATCGACCTAAAAACAGAACGTTTGCGAGTTTTAACACCTAGCTGGCGCCATCTATTTTCAGGAACTCGAGAAATAAACAAAATAACCGTTTAAGTTTTGGCTTGAGAAATGACTATATATCTACAAATTATCTGTTTTTAGATTTTTCTCAAAACTACTGTTATGAGACATTGCTTCTCGGCAAATTTCATGAATCTAGGTCAACGGGAAGCACCCTATGAATTTTGATTTAGTTCACTCTAAAAAACTTGCAAAAATGGCCGTAATTTTTGATTGTGTTGACTTACAAGCTTGTTTTTTTTACAGTTCTAAGGGACCGTGGACTTACGTATTTGATAAAAATTTCAACTTGATATCTCCACGCGTTCTAGAGAAAAAGGGTCTTGACAGACAGACAGACAGACGGACAAAGGAGTGATCCTATAAGGATTCCTTTTTTCCTTTTAAGGTACGGAACCCTAAAAATCACGTGCAGTTGTAACAGTTTTTATGAATTTGTGTTTTGCCAAAAAATATATTTGTATCTTTAAGATGTGAGAAGTGAATTAAGTTTTTGTAATGTTCCTATAAATTTTAGACAATAAGAAAAAAAATACCTAAACACCGCTATTTTTACACATCACAGCAATTTTAATCATGCAATTTTTCCAATTTTAACAAGAAAATCTACTCTACACTACTCTAAATCTACTTATGTGATGGTTATTAAGGATGCACCGCCCAAAGGCTCGAACTCATCGGTGGGCGTGGCTAAAGAGCATGCTCTCTTCATCAATCAAAGTGTGGGAAAGGGAGAAAGAAAGAGAAAAAAGCGCACATTTTTTTCATGTCGACCTTTAGCTGCAAAATTGTGATAAATAAACTACTGAACTAATTTATTCTAACAAAAGTTATTTGAAATTTTGGTGAACTAAACTATACACTAACCTGATACATTACTTTAGAGTTTTCGTACTCCTTATGTTATTTATTTGCGTCCAAAGTGGCGTTAAAATTGAGCTAAAATACAACATGTTTCCTGGCTTATAACTTTCATGTTTATATTTTCGTATCAATTTACAATCCTAGGTAATGAAGAGAAAAATCGATATAATACTTAATCTTAGACCTACTACAATATTACATAGTGGAGTAATATTACTTCCCCGTTTCTATGGAGAAATTACCGGCTTGTTTACTCTTAAAAGAAGCTCTATGACTATGGCGTTGCTTTCTAAATAAAAAAGGTAAAGGCATTCTGAAATTTAGGCATAATACGTTTAAGTATGTAAAAGAAATTTTCACCATTAGTCCACCTGTGTGTGGGAAATTTCCTAAATCCTTAGCACAGCAGCGCTCGATGAAACATTATTTCCGTGAAGGGTATTTCGGCATAACGTACGGAGCTCCCGCAAATCCCACGACATGACAGTTATCTTTTTCCACAAATTATATTCTTGTTCTTCATGCTCGTCAGTCAATGCGCGTTTCCGTTCTGAGATTTATCTTCCGGGGTTCTGGGGTAAAAGCTTTTACGGCAAACACCAGACAGTCATACATTTGTTCGAAAGCGAATGCTATTTTCTATGACACACGCTTTGATAAATAATATGTCTAGATAGAGTCTCGTACTGTTTATGAACGAAAAATGACAGGCCAACATTATTATACTAGTGTGCGTGACAGCCATGTCTTACACTCGCGTTGCACCATTGTCGCTGTTATAGTGTGCGTGCATTAGAGACTAACAGTTAACCGATATTTTTTTCGACGCGTTTAGGATCCATCAGTCTATCTAGACATATAATTTATCAAAGGACACACCTAATATTTAATCTGCGATTTCAGGGCTTTCTCCATAGTAAAAGCCGCAATGAGTACCGTGTACCGTTCTCGTAAGCCCGTATACTAGTATTAGCTTATAGAAGTGGAAGTAAAGTCTAGATAGAACCACATATAATTACACACACTTACCCTCACACCCTCTCTCTCACACGGCCTAACGCATAGTTTGTAGGTGAACATACAAGTTAAAGAATAATTATAATCATGTGTTTTATTATCTTTTTCAAGGGTGTTATTATTTTAAGTTTATTTCATAGAGGTATTTATTTAGTGATTCTAATATTTTTTTATAAAATATACATTCAAAAAATGTAAATCCGTTATTGGCTGTTAGTTGTTCACTAATATAAGTCTTTATTGTATTCGTTTTAAAGAGATGTTGATTTTGTGAAAAATTATATAAAAACGTATGATACTATAATATACTACCGTTATTTTATTCAAGCATTGGTTCGACACGGCATTACGTAAAGATTTCTGTAAATATTTCGGGCTCTAGGTCTACACTGTGATAATTTATTAGTTTTAGTTTCTATATTACATACTGGAATGGTATAATTATTATACAATGTCATAGATTAAGTATATTAACATATACTTAATCTATGACAATGTGTAACAAAAAGGTTCAATAATACTGAAGGGTATGTGTACTCATCACTATGAACAACCTTTACTAAGGGGTCAACCTTGATGTCTCGAAAAAATTCAGCTGTTCCATACAAAAAGGTTCATTGATCTTGTACAAAATGTATGGAACAGCTGATTTTTTTCGGGATTTCTGGGTTGGCCCCATAGTAAAAGTTGTTCATAATGATGAGTACAATATATACCCTTAAGTATTGTTGAAAATTTTTTCTACACATTGTATATTCAGCTGTAGCTATTTTATAGGACACCTATCACTATTTATTGAAGTCACTGGTGCTATTTTGGGTATAAAATATGCTATAGGTTCGTGGGTGCTCAAGAAATTGGTGCTCAATCGGGAATACCCCTGTAAATAGGTAAATCATGCTGGACAACTATTAAAAAAAAAAACATATAGACGAATTGAAAACCTCCTTTTTTGAAGTCGTTTGAAAATGGAATGCCCGGCTAAAAATGAATGATTTTTAAAATTTTAGACTGTTTTGACATCTCTCTGATTGCATGTCTAAAATACCGCCTTTATTTGTAAAAATACAATAGGGTCTTTTAAAAGTTTTTAATGGAAAAGCCTTTGTGCAATTATTTTTGAATTTTCCCCCTTAAAAACTTTTAACATTCCAAGGCTCTCTTATTATATTCATACTTCTTGTCTTGACGCTTGGCTGAACTAGCGCTCTCCATACCTACCCGTATTTACGGTGTGAGTGGTCTTATGACGTATTCGACCTTATTGCTAGCGAGTTGGAGTAGTGATTCGCGTGAACACACCGCAGTTATTTGGCCTCTCGTTGATTACGTCAAAGGTCTGGGTTCCAGCGTTGTTCCAGAGGGGGTATTCCAACCTGTGATTTTTATCTTACGAAACTCGACATCTAAGATTATCTCACAGACTTTGATTATAACAATACATAAATATTATATCACATTCGTCCCCTGTAGATTATTTCCAGAAGCAGATTGTCTTCTAACAATCTCGCCATAAGCAGGGACGGTGTTATTGGAATGGACGGGCATAGCGCTTACAAATCGTTAAAAATTAACAAGTCAACACAATCAAATATACCTAGCTTAAAGAATGCATATTACATTTGCCAGAAAATAGAGATAGCGAATCTAATTACTGCATGACAAAAAGAGAACACATGTACACGAATTAGAAGTTTGTATTGTCGTATCGTACGGCTCGCATTGTAGCGAAACGGCTGTACCAATTTCGATAAGATTCACAAAATTATATTAACAGCTGCTCCGGGGCTTCGGACTTACATTATATTGGTTATATTATACTGGGTCTATGAATTACAAGATATAGATCTAATGGAATAATAAAGGAAGACTGGTTTAAAATAGGGAAGGCTCCTTTAATTTTATTAAATGGGACCTATAGTTTGTACATTCATATTATTTAGCATATATTTAACTGTCTATCAATATAAACTAGTCTACAGACACATTTATCATTTTAATTATATGCCTAACTTTGATTATCTAAAGTTATGATCTCTCTGCGGAGCAACTGATGGTATTCAGGTTCATTTGACCTCCCGAAGAGGCCTTCGCTCGGCGGGTGGATTGGAGAGGGCTGATTATGATGATGGTCACAAAAAACAGTCACCCAAGGCCGCGAAATCCGGATTTCGCGAGCAAGCTCACAGGATCCGTATTTCGCGAGCAAGGCCGCGAAATCCGTGTTTCGCGGGCATGCTCACAGGATCCGTATTTCGCGAGCTAGTTCGCAGGATCAAGGTCAAGCAAGCGCACGAAGGTCGAAAAGTCGCGCTAGCCGGAGCGAGGTGATAAAAGGCCGCGACGCGGAGATTCGCGTCACTTGTGCTCCAGTATTCGTTAGGGTCGTTACGCTTGTCCAATTATTTTATAACTTAACTTTTAAAAAAGGGGAATTTCTGCTCAATTTTTGCTTATTTTAATTTGGAAAGGAATTAATTAATTATTTTAAATTTTGTTTGGGATTGGGGAAAAGGTGAATTTAATTTTATACTTGTTTTGGTGTTTTTAGTGCTCAACTTAAAACCTGGTGGTTATTTCTCGCTAGTTTGGAATAAGTGCAAAGATTAAATTTTTGAGTGTAAAGTTTGTTGTTAAAAATCATATTTCAAACAATAAATTGGACAATTGTGACTCGCACATGGTTGCAAAACTTACACGCCGAGCTAATTAAAGCCTGTAAGTTCCCCATCTGTTAGGCTCGGGTTTTTGTAGCGAACCGAGGGTTTGTTCTTTCCCATAGAGAAAGACAGCCAAGCTACCGGTTTGTGTGGGGTTTGGATTGTGGCTCTAAGAGAACCTCTGGGTCCTGGACAACTTCAGGTTGCACCCTAGCGGGATCGTTGTCGCTGTAAGCACGCTTAGAGACGCCTTCCAGAATCCATATAGACTGTCTTACGTTAGGAGGATGTTCACAACCGTTCCAGGGCTGTTCTTTGTGTTATAAGGCAGTTCCTACTTGGAAGTGACTCCCGTAGGGTTGTTAGGGGTCTTAGTGTCTTTTACGGATTGACCGCCGTCAGGAATAGTTCAGTGTAGTGTTAGAAGGGTATTTGCACGTCTAGATATCATCTAGATAATACCCCGTATTAGGTTGGGTTACAATTAAATACGAGACTCGCGCGTCTCTTGCTTGCCTGGGGTTTATTATCTCTAGAAAGATTAGGGCCCTATTAAAGGTGTAGGATAGGTCGGTAGGGTAATCTCGCCGATCCAATATTTTCATCTGAATGCGAATGTATTCGATCGCCGAGATATAGGGACGTTAGGGAAACTTTATTTCAGGTTTCTTCGGCGAGAGTAAAATTCCATTCAAGCTGGAATTGGATTTGTTAATCTTATGGTCTAATGGATAAATCTCGTTAAGTTTGTGAACTTTGCATAATAATTATACCAAATCAAATCTTAAAATGATGGCAATTAGAAAGCCATAGTTTTAGCTTGTGACATGTATATTTGTCTTTGGTTCTAGTGTTTTCTTTGGCCAAGCTTAGCCGTGCCATGTTATGTTTTCTCTTACTAAAAGAGGAGAAACTGACAATATTAATAGATAATACTTACCTACTGGCTTATTATACATAACGTATTTACATACCTAATTGGATTCTTAAATTATCTAACTAGATTGTTGCTCACTAACTAAGATGAGATTTATCTAATGAAGCGTTCAGGATTTGGTAAAACCTGGCCTTTTATCTTCTGTTTTAGCTTTTAGAGATTCTTTTGATTCTATGATCAGGAGCAAGAGAATTTCATAGGTAGGTAGGGACACATACTTACTGATAAAACCACAGACTTACTGACTAGTTCTTTAGCTATTGTCCCGTAGGCTAGGTAGGTCAGTTGCGCCTAGGGACTCTCTTGATTCCGAGATTAGGGATCGGGAGAGCCCCAACATAAACTTTGCAGGCGCCACAACCCACGGTTGACCACTTGCCGCTGGGGTTAGATGACTTAGTCGAGAACAAACAGACTACAAGACTTAGGGAATATGTCCTCTTGTCCCTTGCTAACAGACCAGACTGACTATAACGTAGTGTCTAATTTCTCTATGAGACTGACTTGAATCGAAACTTATTAAAGTAATTGAAATTTCCCCATTAAATGAAGTCTTGAGTACTTCATTAAAGTGGAAGAAGGATGACCTGCAAGGAAGGATCCTATTGTCTGGTGCGAGGTGGGGCGCCTGACCTGAGCCACTATTTCTATCTTGTACATAGCTTTTATTTTATTTCAGTTTTGAATCCGTACATGATCTGTAATTTCAATAAGTAATTAATAAAATAATTAAATCAATAATTTTATAAAGTTCCATTCTCTTGATGGTTTTCCCTGTTTATTTATTTACCCTATATAAGTGGAAGTAGGTCCGTATTAGAAAGTTGAGTGGGCTAATAAATGACAAGGTATTGCATCATCTATGTACCTATTGATTATACAGAATAACTCGTGTACTAAACCGCAGGGCGTAGGAAACAACTGCTATATTTTATGTATCTAAAACAAAACTAATATTTGTACTGACTGTAGGAAAAGCAGTGTAAATAAGTAATAGTTACTAATGGTTTGATAGGTTCTGTATAAGGAATTGAATATTGTAAGGTATTTTCTTTACTATCATTATATCGTGTATAAGATCTACTCTTATGTAAATAAACTACTACAAATATTTATTACCTTTCAATTTTACGATGGCAATGTTAGAATTGGTGTGGTAGATATGTTTTGATACAGGCTAGGTTAGTTAGGTTAGGTTAAACACTAGGTTTCACTGAATTCTAGACTAGTTAGGTTAGGTACTATTAGGCTCATCTCAAATCTATCTTGGGTTATAAAGGTTCACAACGTAGAGTCCTCTTTAGACGATCACTTGGCCAAATTACGTTCATTAAATAAAAGTAGGTATTTTATATTAGAAGTACATAATAAGTAAGTAGTACATAGTAAACGAAGCTTAGGAAACATAGTTATAGTTAGGTAAAGTAGTTAGTTAAATAAAGTAGTAAAAGAAAATTAACTAAAATAAATAAATAAAGTATTAAATTTTTTTAAAAAAATATTTAGAGGGGGGGGTACAAAATGGTGCCGTGACCAGGATGAACTATATTATAGGATTATAGAATTATAAACTTCATAATTATAAGGTGTTCTTATCTGTACATTTATCTCCTTTCATTTTATCTGTATTTATAGGCTTTTTATGACTACTGTCCAGGTTTCTCCTGGACAAAATGTTGCTGTGTAGTGATGCGATTGATTTGAGATGAACTAATATTAAATAATTAATGAAAAATAAATTTAAAAAAAAACGTAAGTAGATGGGTCTGAGTTTTATAGTTGAAAAGCTAGGGGGTTGAGATAGTAAATTAAATCAATTTATATTAATTCTGGTACCAATTTAAAGATATGTATAATATTTGATTTTGGGTAGATAATGTAAGTATATTTCATACATGTACATTACCTTAGGAAATAATACAATGCTAGTACATATAATCTCTGAAGTGTAAACTCAAATTAAAATAGTAAGTAAATATTTAGGATTCTACTTTCAAACATCTCATATTTTAGTTGTATAAGTATAGATATAATAAATAATTGTAAAAACTACTTGGTATAAGTTAAATACTCATAAAATATTCCTTATAAGACATAATTAGTAGAAACAGAATATATACAACACATACATACTATATACTATAAAAGAGTAATGGTTTCTTGGGCAGTTGTGTAATTATATAACATTGATAGCTGACTAACTTAATTATATATAATCGGTTAAAATTCTCTTAACCAGTCCAGGCTAGATTTCAGACTTAAATTAAATTGAACTATAATAATATTAGATTCTCCTTAACAAAAAAAAAAAATTTGATTCCTAGCTTTTGGTTATTTTCGAAATGGAAACAAAAGGCTAGGTACTATTTAATGCTTAATACACTTGGGCGACATTGTAAAATTTGTAAATCGTTGAATAGTAAAATGATAAAAAAATAATGAAATAGTATAAACATAAACTTAATATGGAACAAAAAAAAAAACATGTGGTAGCGGAGTAAATAAATCAAAATTCTTGTTGCAGCTCAGCATTGCTTGAATCTTGTTAGAATGCCAATTGTATAAAATTGTATTAACTGTCAGGCAAACTCTTTAAGATAAATAATATTTCATCTTGTCACATCTGAAAAGGAATAAAACACACTTTAGGATCTTATAATTAATTTCAATTTAATGGGAAAAATGTATAGTCAATAACACGGTAGTAAACAATCAGTAAGATGGTACTAGGGTACATAAAATCTATAGCAGGCAGTAAACAGCTATAAGTAGGCAATACACATACCATCAGGTGAGAGATTTGCTTGACCAAGAAAAAAGAAGTTCAAAAAGAAGAAATGTTCAACAAAAAAGAAAAATAAGAAAAAGAAGGAGAAGAAGGAAGTAGGAGGAAGCTTCAATAGAAAATAATAGTAAATCTTGTAATCTTTTGTCTAAATTATCTATTGAATTCTTTACTTAAAAGAAAATGTTTTATTAGAAATTACATACATGGTTAATTTTCCCATTCACTATGCAAAGTAGGAAATTTGATTCACATAGAAAAATAATATTTTAAACTAGCTGTGTACTATTATTTCACTCACTCGGAAAAATATATATATTAGGAAGTAGAGCTCTGAAGGTGGAGCGGCCAAACTTAATTTCACACTTAAGATATTTAATTATACGGGAAATAAAGCTACCTTTAATTATTTTAATGTGAAGGAAGTATCGGAGTTTGTGGTGAACTTGATGTTTCTTGTAAATCATAAAATAGAAGTTTGCGGGTGCAATTATTAGATTAATACTGTTATTAAAATTCTAACATGTGATTAGGTATAAATTAAAGTATTTGCTGATTACCTGTTAGGATTCCTTTATTTGCTTGTGTCATAGGTCATCGGTTATTTGTTATGGATCTGTACAAGTAGGAATTGTAGAAGCTCCTTAGAACTAGGGTTAATTCATGAAGGAGCACTGGAAATATTAAAGTAAAATAATTATAACATAATTCACATTACATTTTATTTGGTTCGCTATTAGGGCACAGTGTAGAAAAAATAATTCAGGGTAAAACTGTTGTGGATGTCACTTGTGTTAATGTTAACATATCAATTAACAGTAGCCAATAACTTTTTTGTTTTAATCGTACGGGGAAACTCACATAGTAGCCAATTAAGTTGTAGATATTTGCCTAGCAAAGTTGTGGAAAAACTAATAAACAAAATATGTATCATTATGGCCTAGATACATTGTATAGATTCCAAAGGAAATCATTATGGGGTAATAGAATAATTTAGGCATCTCACACTTTTGTTTTGATCATGTTAAACAGGGTAAAACAAATTCTAATCTAGTAAGCTCTACTTTTGTTATGTTTAAAATTGTGTTGCTATATTGTCAAATGATGTACATACCTAACTTCCAGAGTAAAATTAAGTTAAGAACCATTTGAATTACCTGGTAATTAATTGCTGTCAGTATATAGTAGGTACTGAAAACGAAGTAGGTCGACATTAATCCATTCTCAACCAGTTGTGTACTTTTCAAACTTGCAAGTATGTTAAAAATAACTTATGTTATTTCTTGTATAAAAGTAGGTATAATTATTCTACCTACTGGTAGATCGCTTTCATGGTTCCTGAAAAATAAGATGTAATTTTATTAGTTACCTACTAAAAATAATTCTAGCTCGAACGGTGGACATGTACGAGGTGTTAATTATGAATCTAGTTAGAAAGAAATAGTTGCGGAGTAGTTAGATAAAATTCTCACAGTGAGTGTTATTTTACAGTAAATTCTTATCGTGCATAGCTGTCTATGATGTTAAGTGAACCTTCGAGTGATTATCGAGCGGTTGTATGTAACCATAACAAACAAAAGATACTTACCAAATTAGTTACAATATCCTTCAGGTACAAAAATAGTACTTATTTGAGTTAACAATCACATGGTAGGAACTCTTTAGAAGTAATATGCGAAAAGTCTCCTGGCTTTGGTGATTTGCGGGATGACACATGTTTCACTGTACAAACTTTTAAACGTAGATGCTGTACAAGCTTTTAAGCGTAGATGCTGTAATACTTTAAATAACTCTATTCAAATATTATGCATAAATCTTGGTTATGTTATGATCATTTCATAGGTTATGTGGTAAAAAAAAAAAAAAAACGGGTATGGCGGGAACTTATTTAAAATTTGTCTTCTATTGTCATCAGTCATGTCACTATCAGTACGTCTTTAGAGATTCACAGAAAGTTGAAAAGTATTTTAGAAATAATCGAATGAAAAAAATATATATGTAAGTCCTTTTAATACTTTTCGCTTTCAGTTTTTACTAATGTTCTAGAGTACCGAAGCTGAAAACTCAAATAATTTAACTAATATTAGTTATAGTAAATAAGCAGATTCATAAGTTTTCAGTAGTACTAGCTGAGTCGGATTATGCGTTACTGTAATATAATAAAGGTGTTTGGTGTTGCAATAAAGGGTGGCCTGTATTACTAGGGGTTTGTGTGATATGATGGTACACACGCGGTTTGTGTGGATCGAGTTGGTGGGTATTGCCGTAAACATAATTAATGTGTTTTGTCTTACTATTTAGTACACTGTAGAAGCTCAGGTATAACGGGTATATATAAAATTATAATTTCACAAAATCGAATTGAAGTCTGTGAGAGCGGAGGATAAATCGATTCCAACTAGAAAGTCTCTAAGAAAAGAAAGACAGAAAAAAAAAAGAATAGGTTTTTGTTTCGTTTAATATTTGTTGTTTTTGGTCATGTCTGGCCATGGATACAAGTCTTTCAGCCGCAAACATGTTTCTGCGTCGATCTTTCTTAGTCAAATGCGTCCTAGTCACAGTCAAAGTCATATACAGCGGGTCATGGTCAGGTCCTATCATGCCCTAGTGAAGTCGTGGTAACTTTACAACAAGCTTCTTCGGTGACTATAGTTAGAATTTACATGTCTATTAAATGGGGGAATATGCTTATGCTGAAAGGATTTTAGAATGATGATTTGATGATAAAACGTTTTCTCTCAATAGGGTATAATATCTTAGTTTTATTACTTTAGGTTGTACTCTATATATGAATCCTTAATCGTGTAATACACACCTTCTTAGGAATTTCAGTAAAGGGAAGCATGCAGCGAAAGAGGAGTTAAAAAGTAAAGAAGAAAAATATCCTCAATCTAAAATTGGCATCGCTATTTTTATACATTTGCCGAAGACAATACTCAGTGACAAGTTGCTAATGTTGAGTAGTAGATGGTATGACAGGCCTTAACATATTCTACTTTGTTTAGTTAATAAAGATTCTTGCCCTTATAGAGTATTGGTAACATTGCCTAACTTAAGTTAGATCCTTAGAGCAGGTACCGCTGGAATTGCTAATAGCTATAAACAGTGTACATCAAAGATCTCGCTTATTATTGTTCTTTGGTGTACATACATTTTGTAATTTTATGAGGGCGAGGTAAACACGTGCATTTTCAAGTAGATCGTCGCTCTGGTAAATTAAAGACACAAAGGGACACTGAAAATTAGGCAGATTGGCAGTAGATTGTGCCACAGCTTGCCATCTCCGCTGGTATATGTTTGATGGCTTAACCAAAAGTATCGTGTCGTGGTTGGAACTAAGATTTATTTAAGCGCCCTCTTATGGTAAGGAGTGGAATTAAAAGGCAAGTGATCAATGTAGATAGCGATAGCTAGTCCTAAACTCGATAGATGGCGTAAGAAGTTCTGAAATAAGTTAATTATATTGAAATAAAATATTGTTTTAGGGTTAGAAAATTAAATTATATTGAAATAAACAGTTTGTTATTTTAGATTTAGAGTTTGATAGGAATTCATGAATATTGCCGTCGTGTCATCGCACCAAATATCAACTGAATTTACTGATCGTTTGTTTTGTACCTACTAATCATTCGCAGGGAACTGAGACCTCGCGACTCCCATTTCTTCCATGTTCTTTGGCAGGCTTGGATCGTCGTATGGGTTTGATGATTGTATTTGCACAAGGTACTTGCCTATTGCCTAAGATGTCGTGGGGGTCGGTACGGCGCTTTGTGGGTTGACGTCCAAGAGATAAAATAACAAACACCAATTTGCTCATAGTTAAATCGAAAGACTAGCGCTAAAGAACAAGGGTGTTGATTATAATTTAACTTTAAATGAGAGGTTATTAATGCAAATGGAATATTAATAATTAATTTGAAATATCTATGTCCGCAGGTTAAAATATTTTACAGGTGCAGAGTTAAATATTGAAGGAGAAAAATAGCGCCCTCTATTGTCAACGAGTGGAACTGGCATGTAACGACAAAAAAAAACAGAAGTCGAGGGGATACAGTTCATTGGAATGTTACGGGAATCGTTATTAAATCATTGAAGTAATAAAGAAATCTGTCAATAGGTGGCGTGGCATGGCGTGTATCACAATATTTCTACGGTTAGACTAGAACCTTTAATTTTGCTAAATAATTACTAGACTAAATGCTTCTGATTAGAAATAAGTAGAACTTTTACTGTTTAATGGTTGCTTGGAAGATATCACTGCTAGCGATAAGGCTTCCACATTGTCACTAGTTCATAAGGTCCTCGTATCTATTGTTGTTTGTGCTTCTGGTGTACACAGTGGGGAGTTTCTATCTATCCATCTAAATTAAATTAAATCGTATAAAAGAATTAGTAAATAACTAAAGAAAATTACAAGCGGGGGGTTGTAGGTATGTATCATAAAAATAGGCGGATTTCTGATATAACTTGTACTTGTACTTTATTGATTTACAAAAATAAATACTAGCAAGGCCCTGTGGGTTCACTCGCTGTCCTGTGGGAACCCTGTTTTCAGAGACGAAGGGTATCCTCTAGCAAAGAGTTAGTCCTAACATAAGGTATGATTCCGTTTAATTTCAAACTTCAACTTTCACAAATCCATTAGGTCATTACATAGCGAGTAACAAAGGAGTAAGTATGTACGATGTATTGGGTTCGAATCCCGATAACAAACGTTCAGTTGCAGAGTGGGATTGGGTGATTTGATTAGACGCCAAACAAATGAAAGGGTGATGTTCTTATCTGTATTAAATATATATATATATATATATATATATATGTATATTGTGCGGGTTATACTCTACATCCTATATGTTATGAAGCTACCTACTAAGTATATTTATTAAACTCTAGGGCATGGTATAAGTTTAATATCTCTAGCTTCTCTTAGTTCTAAAGAGGTTCATTGATTTGGTTTTGGGATTTCTAAGATATTCATCATCATCATCATCTAAGATATGGATTGTATGTAATTATATAAGTTTGTTTGATACTGAAGTGGCAGCTTAAAGATAGATTTGCTCAAAGGTTGTGGTCAAACAGTAACGGGTACATAAGAAATTGTGGTTTAAATTTTAGACTGGGGTAATAATCAACGGAATATCATTTGATAAAAAAAATTATAATAATAGAGGGTAAATAATAAAAAATGAAGAGACCGCGCAATTACAACTTTACTGGTGTTAAGCGATATTAGGAAAAGGTAAGTAAGAATAAGTTAAGAACTTATAAGATTTTACGTTAAGATATTACTGATGTTAAGTCGTTAAGTTGATAATGATGTTTTGACGTTATGACGCTAATGAAGTTAAGTGATGTTATAAAAAAAAAAACTAGTTTGAATATTATAAGATTTAGCGTTAAAATCTTACTGATGTTAAGATGTTACTGATGTTAAGACGCTAAGGTGTTACTGATGGTAATATGTAACTGATATAAAGCGACGTTTAAAAAAAAAAAAAAAAAAAAAAAAAAAAACAATTACGAATCTTTTAAGATGGCGCAAGAAAATGGAAGGAATCCAAGTAATCCTTCCATATGACATTATAAATGCCTAGTGAGGTTTAATCTTTATTAAAGTTTTTACAGGGTTAACTTTAAATATTAAATGTAGAACATTGATTCTTTTCTTTAGGATGTCTTAAAATTATTTTGACGAAAAAAATACTGCGCAATATATTTCGATGGCGGGCCTTAGACCAACTGTGTACTATAAAAGGCTGATTAGCATTAGCAAAATTTTACTAAATTTGATAAAAGGATAATTGCGTTATATGTACATGGTCTGTCTACCTTTGTTGTGTACCTAGAATATAAGTTTGTTATGTTATAATATTTTAATAAAATCAATGCTAAGAACAAAAACTGGTTGCAATTTTATTATCCCTACTTTACTTAATAAATTCAGTGCTGTGGACGCATACCTTTGTTGCGTGCCCGGAATATGAGTCTGTCATGTTATAATATTATTAATAAAATCAAAGCTAAGAACAAAAACTGGTTGCAATTTTATTATCCCTACTTTAATTAATAAATTCAGTGCTGTGGAACAATAAATTAATGGTTTTATTTAAAACTCTGTTGTTTTATCCCAATACGTGTACCCAATACCTATTAACTGTGTGTTTGCTAATTTACTATGATAATCTATTACATTGAACCTGTAAGTTCTATTAACATGTGGTTGCTACGATACTTACTATAGCGTAAGTATGGTAACTGGGCGGAAAAATGGTAACGGTAATGTAACTTTTAAATGAGCTTGGGTAACTAAACGTTTAGTAAGTATGGTAACCGCTGACTTCTCAGAGTAATATATTTTTACTCTGAGATGGTAAGCAGGTACGGTAATGCATGGTAATAAATAGGTAAGTAAGGTTGGTTGAGCTGAATGGTCGGTCTGATGTCGGAGTTGATATGCCGCCGAGGACCCCTAGTGTGGCCTGATGTTGGTAATTACATAATATGGTAAAGTGAGGTAATGGTTATGATTTTAAAGGTAATCAAATTACGTAATTGATTTAAATAAAAATATTGATGATAAATAGTGGATGTTTTATTTTAAATGGTACTTACCTAAGGTAAAAAAAAAAAAAAAAAACCTATTTGTTACTTCAATTTGTAACGGAAAATATAATTATTTAGATTTTAATTAATTAATTATATTGGTAAATAAAAGTAAATGAGAATTGTGCAAAAGATATTACAAATACTCTTTATCAATGGGATGGTGATGTCTATTTGAGTCAGCGTGAATACGGGGTTAGTGACAAGAGAGTGCAAGAGAATAATAATATATATTTATATACAAAAATAATTATAACAGAAAGTGAGGGGCTCAAATTGATAGCACTATCGGGATGAGAGTCGGTTTGTCAGGCTTCGAGGGTTAGCAAAACACTTCCTCAAGTTGAACTTTATGAAGGAGAATTGGAGTTAGGTTAGGCCAGCTGGCATAACATCAACATACGTTGATTTCATAAAGATCTTATACTCTACAAGGTAGGAACATCCGATTTACTACACTACACATTCTCCAATTTATAATAAGCTGACAAAGATTTTATACTCCTTTGCGGGATATAGAGGCTATACGGATTTTTGTTCATTTTTGCCATTGATTTGCTTATAGTCAGGAAGGGATGCGTGGGGATCTCTTGGTAAACGAAAAGTAGGTTTGGTAAGAGAGTTCGACGCATTGTCACTAGGACTGATATTGCCTCACAACCAAGATTCCTTAGCAGATGAGGGCACTTCTGTGAAAAGGACAGCCTTCTTTATGGCTGATATATTAACAAGCTCGGAGTATGGAGTTTTTTGATGATTGTTTACAAGTTGGTATAAAAACACAAAATCATATTGTGATAGGATGAAAAAAAAACAACACCCTCACTCGTTGGCGGGTAGTTCTACCGAACTATTCTATGAAATTTTATTTATTATTAATTCTGGGAGCTACTATGCTACCAAATATTACTATCAATATAAAATAATTGTATTCAATGATGAAAAATTATATATATGAAAGTCTGTTTGATTTTCTGCTTTAATTTATAAAACATACGTTTGAAAGAGTCGATAGAACTACCCTTACACATAATTCATTGCTGAAACTCGGAAATTGACAAATAATAATTGCACATAAAGGTTGATAGTGGTAAATTTATACTTATAATATTTGTGAATTGTTGATTTACTGTTGGGAAAATTTACTCCGATTAGAAATTAACATCTCTATAAATTTTGGGGGTTGGCTGTAGCGAAACGGCTGTACCAATTTCGATAAGATTCACAAAATTATATTAACAGCTGCTCCGGGGCTTCGGACTTACATTATATTGGTTATATTATACTGGGTCTATGAATTACAAGATATAGATCTAATGGAATAATAAAGGAAGACTGGTTTAAAATAGGGAAGGCTCCTTTAATTTTATTAAATGGGACCTATAGTTTGTACATTCATATTATTTAGCATATATTTAACTGTCTATCAATATAAACTAGTCTACAGACACATTTATCATTTTAATTATATGCCTAACTTTGATTATCTAAAGTTATGATCTCTCTGCGGAGCAACTGATGGTATTCAGGTTCATTTGACCTCCCGAAGAGGCCTTCGCTCGGCGGGTGGATTGGAGAGGGCTGATTATGATGATGGTCACAAAAAACAGTCACCCAAGGCCGCGAAATCCGGATTTCGCGAGCAAGCTCACAGGATCCGTATTTCGCGAGCAAGGCCGCGAAATCCGTGTTTCGCGGGCATGCTCACAGGATCCGTATTTCGCGAGCTAGTTCGCAGGATCAAGGTCAAGCAAGCGCACGAAGGTCGAAAAGTCGCGCTAGCCGGAGCGAGGTGATAAAAGGCCGCGACGCGGAGATTCGCGTCACTTGTGCTCCAGTATTCGTTAGGGTCGTTACGCTTGTCCAATTATTTTATAACTTAACTTTTAAAAAAGGGGAATTTCTGCTCAATTTTTGCTTATTTTAATTTGGAAAGGAATTAATTAATTATTTTAAATTTTGTTTGGGATTGGGGAAAAGGTGAATTTAATTTTATACTTGTTTTGGTGTTTTTAGTGCTCAACTTAAAACCTGGTGGTTATTTCTCGCTAGTTTGGAATAAGTGCAAAGATTAAATTTTTGAGTGTAAAGTTTGTTGTTAAAAATCATATTTCAAACAATAAATTGGACAATTGTGACTCGCACATGGTTGCAAAACTTACACGCCGAGCTAATTAAAGCCTGTAAGTTCCCCATCTGTTAGGCTCGGGTTTTTGTAGCGAACCGAGGGTTTGTTCTTTCCCATAGAGAAAGACAGCCAAGCTACCGGTTTGTGTGGGGTTTGGATTGTGGCTCTAAGAGAACCTCTGGGTCCTGGACAACTTCAGGTTGCACCCTAGCGGGATCGTTGTCGCTGTAAGCACGCTTAGAGACGCCTTCCAGAATCCATATAGACTGTCTTACGTTAGGAGGATGTTCACAACCGTTCCAGGGCTGTTCTTTGTGTTATAAGGCAGTTCCTACTTGGAAGTGACTCCCGTAGGGTTGTTAGGGGTCTTAGTGTCTTTTACGGATTGACCGCCGTCAGGAATAGTTCAGTGTAGTGTTAGAAGGGTATTTGCACGTCTAGATATCATCTAGATAATACCCCGTATTAGGTTGGGTTACAATTAAATACGAGACTCGCGCGTCTCTTGCTTGCCTGGGGTTTATTATCTCTAGAAAGATTAGGGCCCTATTAAAGGTGTAGGATAGGTCGGTAGGGTAATCTCGCCGATCCAATATTTTCATCTGAATGCGAATGTATTCGATCGCCGAGATATAGGGACGTTAGGGAAACTTTATTTCAGGTTTCTTCGGCGAGAGTAAAATTCCATTCAAGCTGGAATTGGATTTGTTAATCTTATGGTCTAATGGATAAATCTCGTTAAGTTTGTGAACTTTGCATAATAATTATACCAAATCAAATCTTAAAATGATGGCAATTAGAAAGCCATAGTTTTAGCTTGTGACATGTATATTTGTCTTTGGTTCTAGTGTTTTCTTTGGCCAAGCTTAGCCGTGCCATGTTATGTTTTCTCTTACTAAAAGAGGAGAAACTGACAATATTAATAGATAATACTTACCTACTGGCTTATTATACATAACGTATTTACATACCTAATTGGATTCTTAAATTATCTAACTAGATTGTTGCTCACTAACTAAGATGAGATTTATCTAATGAAGCGTTCAGGATTTGGTAAAACCTGGCCTTTTATCTTCTGTTTTAGCTTTTAGAGATTCTTTTGATTCTATGATCAGGAGCAAGAGAATTTCATAGGTAGGTAGGGACACATACTTACTGATAAAACCACAGACTTACTGACTAGTTCTTTAGCTATTGTCCCGTAGGCTAGGTAGGTCAGTTGCGCCTAGGGACTCTCTTGATTCCGAGATTAGGGATCGGGAGAGCCCCAACATAAACTTTGCAGGCGCCACAACCCACGGTTGACCACTTGCCGCTGGGGATAGATGACTTAGTCGAGAACAAACAGACTACAAGACTTAGGGAATATGTCCTCTTGTCCCTTGCTAACAGACCAGACTGACTATAACGTAGTGTCTAATTTCTCTATGAGACTGACTTGAATCGAAACTTATTAAAGTAATTGAAATTTCCCCATTAAATGAAGTCTTGAGTACTTCATTAAAGTGGAAGAAGGATGACCTGCAAGGAAGGATCCTATTGTCTGGTGCGAGGTGGGGCGCCTGACCTGAGCCACTATTTCTATCTTGTACATAGCTTTTATTTTATTTCAGTTTTGAATCCGTACATGATCTGTAATTTCAATAAGTAATTAATAAAATAATTAAATCAATAATTTTATAAAGTTCCATTCTCTTGATGGTTTTCCCTGTTTATTTATTTACCCTATATAAGTGGAAGTAGGTCCGTATTAGAAAGTTGAGTGGGCTAATAAATGACAAGGTATTGCATCATCTATGTACCTATTGATTATACAGAATAACTCGTGTACTAAACCGCAGGGCGTAGGAAACAACTGCTATATTTTATGTATCTAAAACAAAACTAATATTTGTACTGACTGTAGGAAAAGCAGTGTAAATAAGTAATAGTTACTAATGGTTTGATAGGTTCTGTATAAGGAATTGAATATTGTAAGGTATTTTCTTTACTATCATTATATCGTGTATAAGATCTACTCTTATGTAAATAAACTACTACAAATATTTATTACCTTTCAATTTTACGATGGCAATGTTAGAATTGGTGTGGTAGATATGTTTTGATACAGGCTAGGTTAGTTAGGTTAGGTTAAACACTAGGTTTCACTGAATTCTAGACTAGTTAGGTTAGGTACTATTAGGCTCATCTCAAATCTATCTTGGGTTATAAAGGTTCACAACGTAGAGTCCTCTTTAGACGATCACTTGGCCAAATTACGTTCATTAAATAAAAGTAGGTATTTTATATTAGAAGTACATAATAAGTAAGTAGTACATAGTAAACGAAGCTTAGGAAACATAGTTATAGTTAGGTAAAGTAGTTAGTTAAATAAAGTAGTAAAAGAAAATTAACTAAAATAAATAAATAAAGTATTAAATTTTTTTAAAAAAATATTTAGAGGGGGGGGTACAGCATGTCGCAAAGACAAAGAATGACTGACGCGAGTGGAAAGCTGGCGCTCAACATTATAATAAGTCTTCAAAAGTGCGTGCGCTTATTTCCGGTCCATTTATTTTATCATTGTCGCTGGGTATATAAATACCTATTTCTTACAAGCGGGCAGTAAAAAAAGATTAAAAAAACAACACGGATATGTTGACACTATATTTTTTATTCAAAGCTTAGCACCTCAAGGTAAGGGCTAATAGAACAATCCGCTACGAGACATTATAAATAAATATATTCAAATAAAAATAAAAGTTAGTGTTAAGTTTATTGTAAACGTTATTAGTTTAGAAGAACCTTCAGAATAGTAAAAATTATACTTAGGTTTGTATGAAAAGCGATGTGGACTGAAACAATATCGCTTGCTCCAGAATACGGAGCTGAATCTGTGAACAAATAAGATCGATTAAGAAATTAATTACAAGCAGCTAAGAATTCTAATCAAAATGTTAGAGTTATTTCAACTCTTTAATTAAGTATTATAAATATCTACAGGGTACTAAAAATAAAACATAAGTGAATTTTTATTCTATGGCGTTCATCTATTTGGTACTGGGGCTACTTTTATACCGTACTAGCGTACCCGGCAAACTTCGTACCGCCTATAAATATTTTTTTCATACGTTTTCCGATGTTTTATAGTTAATTAGTTATTCTGCTAAGCGCGGAGACAACCAACGAATCTAATATCACAAAAATCGGTCCAGCCGTTCTAGAGTTATAAATGGTGTAACTAACCCGACTTTGTTTTTTTTTATTAGATTTTTATTCTTTAGCAATTTGAACACATAACTATGTTATCATCGGGACCGATTCATAATAATATTTAAGAATTCCACCAAAGAGTTTTACATTACGAGAAATTCGCGCCATTCTTATATTAGACTGTCGCAGATTGTTGCGTTTTTTTCTTATATTTTTTGGCTTCGCTTTATTTGTTTCATTTTTGCCCTTTTCCGACTGATATTTATAAACACAATAAAGTAAGTACACAGTTTGTAGTAGTAGTACAAAGTAATACAGTTTGTTTCATTACGTATACTGTGTTGAAAAACTTTGTATGACACACGTACGGAAATAGGTATTTACAAACTCGTGACTATGGTTACATTCGCCAACTTGTTAGTAAAAACCAACTTACCGCACTAGTATCTAACTATGTTATTAATCTTGTTTATCGATTATACATGTATGTATGTACTTACCGTATATTTTGCGACAGTTTATGTGCAGTTTCAAGTTAAACTAGAACGCCTAAACGCTCATGAACCGAAGATAGGTCAGGGTAGGAATGCAATGAATCTAAGGGCCAAGCTCTCTAATAGTTTCGTAAGTCCATCAGCACGAAACGTTCAGGCATCTCAAGGGTATTTTGTATTACTCTTATCGTCGCCTTTGTATCACAAATAGTATCATTACCCGACTACGCAAAAACTGTTACGATTTTAGCGGCATGGGGACTGCTCCCGAAAACGAGCTCAGGTAATAGTAATGGCAATTACGAGGGCTACACTAAAAGTATCGGGAATGGAATATTTCCACTGTTTCTGTCATATTAAAATCTTTTTAATTGAAAACTCCTTGGTTTTAAAAATCGAATACCATTTATTTATTTAAAAAAATATTCTCGGTCTTGTCACAAGGTTTTGTCAAACTTGTTTAGTCGTTGAGAAAATGGAATTGACTCGAGAAAATTCAAGAGCGATGATTTATTATGACTTTCGAAGTGGTTTAACACAAAAACAGTGTGTTGACCGGATGATTTCTGCATTTGGTGATAAAGCCCCATCCAAAACCACAATTTATCGCTGGTTTGCTGAATTTCAACGTGGACGTGTCAAGCTCAGTGATGATCCCCGTCAAGGTCGTCCAAAAACTGCAGTCACCCAAGAAAACGTTGATGCTGTGCGTAAGCTGATTGAGGAAGATCGACATGTGACATACCGCGAAATTCAGGCAACTTTAGACATTGGCATGAGTCAAATACAAATAATCTTGCATGAAAAATTAGGTGTAAAAAAGTTGTTTTCCCGATGGATACCGCATTCGCTCTGTGAAGAGCAAAAAGCGGCTCGCGTTACTTGGTGCGTCAGAACTCTCGAAAGATTCCACGCAGGATCCTCAAATGCTGTATACAACATCGTATCAGGTGACGAATCATGGATATACGCGTACGAACCCGAAACAAAAAACCAGTCACGAGTTTGGGTGTTCGAAAATGAGTTAAAGCCAACAAAAATTGTTCGTTCACGGAGTGTTGCAAAAAAAATGGTGGCCACGTTTGTCTCCAAAACCGGCCATGTTACGACTATTCCTCTTGAGGGACAAAGAACGGTTAATGCAGAATGGTATGCTAGCATTTGTTTGCCACAGGTCGTTTCTGAACTCCGTAAAGAGAACTGCAACCGCCGCATCATCCTCCATCACGACAATGCGAGTTCTCACACCGCGCACAGAACAAAAGAGTTTTTAGAGCAAGAAAACATAGAATTATTGGACCATCCGCCGTACAGCCCCGACCTAAGCCCTAATGATTTCTATACTTTCCCTAAAATAAAGAATAAATTGCGTGGACAGAGATTTTCATCACCTGAAGAAGCTGTGGACGCCTACAAAACGGCCATTTTGGAGACCCCAACTTCCGAATGGAATGGTTGCTTCAATGATTGGTTCCATCGTATGGAAAAATGTGTCAAATTTCGCGGAGAATACTTCGAAAAGCAATAAATATATTTTTAAATAGTAATGTTGTGTCACTTCCTTGATTCCCGAAATTTTCAGTGCCGCCCTCGTACTGATAATAAACAATTGAAAAAAATAGATTTTAATTTTTGGAAAAAAAAATTTTTTTTTTTTAGGATTTTTCTAATGTTTTATTTTGTATAATATGTATCATAAACAATAGAAACTATCAAGTTTTTTTAAAGTTTGCGGTGTATTCATAGTAATAGTAATCTCTATCTCTATCTCTACATATAATAAAAGTGGAGATCGAGGACTGTAGTGTAAGATTCCTACCTAACGTGGAAGTAAAATCTGGTATTGGTGAATCAAGATTTAAAAATGGTGCTTGCGCGATTTAGGTAAACTGTCTTATAAACTTTTAATAGAACAAATTTTTTTATTTTGCCCAATTTTTTATCAACACTATTATTATTGTCGCTACCATGAAATATTTCTGACATTTTCAAACTGTTAATTTAGTAAAGTTTTAGCAATTTTACTATTTTCTACATAATACGCATTTTTTATGCGCCATCTGGTGAAACAGTCGTTTTGTACCGCACGTTTTTTTTGCACGATTGTGACTATAGATATTAGCTCAATGGGTTTTAGCAATTATTTATATGTCTAGTCTATGGGTTTTAGTTTTTTCAATATACATGTAAATCTTTTTTTAATATAATGAAAACGTTTTTCTTCACCTATGTGTTATTTTCTCAGGAAAAACAAAAACATCTAACGTGTTTTCGTTTGAGATCAAAGGGAGCTTGTTGCATTCTAAGTTTTATTTTCTAAGAATGAAAGATCAAAAGGCATTGTATGTTATTCTTTGTATATTGGGCTTTACTGTCTGGAGTTGGCCTAGAAAAACCTGAAAGCTTGTAGGTATCTTATGGTTCATACTCGTAGTAATGCCGGTGGATGTGTTATAGGGGTGCCGCAACAAAACCTTTTTTTTTTACTTGTCGGCTTGTGCTTTAAATTCAACTTTGATGCAATCACACTGTTTTATACCACTATTTTTTATGAATGTCTGAAACTTTAAAGGGTCATTGTACTCATCATTATGAACAACTTTTCACATGGGACCAACGCTGAAATCGCGAAAAATAAAACAGGTGTTCCATACAAAAAGTTCATTGACATTGGACAAAATATATCGAAGAGCTGTTTTTTTTTTCGCGATTTCAGGTTGACCCGTAGGAAAAGTTGTTCATTATAATGAGTACAATGACCCCTTAAAGTTTTAGACATTCATAAAAAATCGGTGGTGTATTATCACGCCACCTAGTTTTGGTTGACTAGAGATGGAAGTGGCGCTATCTCTGGTGTAATGCTGGTAACGTTCGCTCGCTGGTTTGTCGTTGGCTAGTTGATGGCAACCAATCGGCGTTTAGTAAGTTTCGCAATCCGTCCGGAAGAGGCACAGATGATCCAGTAAATAGAAGCCAACTATGTACGGCCATCCCGTTAAAGGTCCGGTAGTTCTGATTTTTTTATAAGTTGTGGTCGATAGAGTAATGAAAAATCGAAGTTTTTTAGTTCGGAGGTACTAAAACGAAATGGCTACAGTGTGACTAAGCGAATGCGGCCTAGACGCGAATATCAGAGAAGGAGGTTTGCAGTCGAAAGGCAGTCGGCTTTATGCCTTATGTGAAAGGAGTGACGGATAAGGTGGGGACCTTACTGGAGAAGTACTCCATCAAGACAGTGTATACAGGGACAGTGTATTATCCAAGCTAGCAAGGCATTTGAGGACGCCGAAGGATGTCATTCCTTTTCAGACTCTGGTGTAAATAAGGTGGATTGCAGCTGCGGTAGTTCTTACATCGGTCAAAGTAAGCGCACCATAGCGGAAAGAATAAAAGAACATATCGCGGCTGTCAAAAATCGCCATACACAGAAGTCTGCCATCGCTGAGCACCTGCTCGAGGCGGGATCCGGTCACTGGATTGAACTCGACGATCCGAAAGTCCTCTCCACTGAACGACATTATTATCCAAGGATGGTTCGTGAAGCGCTTGAAATAAAAAAAAACATCGTAATTTCAATCGAGAAGATGGATTTATGACGCACCTTTGGGTGTTTGTGGTATTGGCGTAGTGCCTGTGACCATGCCGTGTGTGCGCGGCCGTTACGCAGTTCCATTTGTTCGTTCCTATTTTTTGTATGCGATTGCACTACCAATATTTTTTACCGGAAAAAGTTACCAAAACATTGGTTTTTTAATATAATTACAAGATTCCAGTTAGACTTTAACGTTAATATATACAATTTTTAAAATAAATTCCATACTTTTTTTTTGGTCATAACTTGAACTTGTCTTCATTACTTATGAATGAAATGAGACGCCAATCATGTCATCGGACTGTTTGCCTCGATAATAAGCGCAAGAAAAAACGCAGCATTTTCTTTTCACTTTTACTGCGTAAAAACACTAAAAGTCGTACATCTGTTTTGAAAGCCTGAATGACTGCTACGTGAGGCGGTCGCTCGCAGACTGATCAAATAAGTGTGATGTCACACACTCCGTCCGCAAATTCTGTTCTACGGCTGTAAGTTCCTCATCGCAACTCTCTATTCTCTATGGGCAGAGGCCCTGGTGAAAGCGCGCGGTCCGCGGGCACGGTTCAAGGAACTCAGCCAGAGTATTGTGGGGTGTCGTTGAGAGTGGTCGTATTCGTTACGTACCGGAACATCTTGTCCCCAAGCCAAGTTCTAATAGTTCTCACTTAGCTCCTTAGTTATAGTCAAAGACTATAAATCCTGTTGACTGATCGTCCGACTTCCCTCACACGAAAATTAGTAGTTTAAAACCCACTGCTAGCCACTGCAGGTACGTCAAAATCTCATTGTATTTCATATCTCAGATTGCGTCATCCCAGTGATTGGCCAATCGCAAGCATAGAACGTTTCCCCCTGCCCCCAACGGTGAGTCGTGTATCGTGTTTGTTGGAGAAATTAAGTTCTTGAGCCATCAACAGGCTATATAGCCAAGTTAACTTTAAGATCTTGTAAGCACAGTTATGAACAATAAAATTTTATTCTATTCTATTATATTCTAACATTAAGTGTGTTATGTTACTCTCCTCACCCGCCAAACGAACGCCACCAAAGTACCATATCTGATGCGGTTCGTACATCGTAGCTCGCGTGCCGTCATAATACACCTTTATTTTATCAGGTAGACAAGATACAACAATACGATCTCCTGATAGTTTAGATTTTTATCAGCCAATATCTCCTCCAACCCTGATGTTAAGAGATATTATATACACGGTACTCGGAACGGTAATACTTCGCCAAAAGGAGTTCAATGTACTTTGTTTGTAAACAGCTTTTAAGGGGCCGACCTTGAATTGGCGAAAATAATATCAGCTGTTTCATAAAAATATGTGTAAAGTATGTGGTATTTTTTCGTGAATTGAGGGTTGGTTGGTAAAAGTTGTTCACTAAGAGCTAACTCTTTCAAACCTGATGGAGGTACTGTGGATGTGATCGACTACTGTGGTAACACTTTAGCCCAATCAATTTACAAGACTTAGTATGACGGTGCTTGCAAAATACAAATTAAAAATATGAAGCTATTAAATTACACCGTAAAATTAGATTACACAAATATTACCTTGGAATATTGAAACGAAGTAAAAAGGGTAACCAGGGTAAAAGGTAACGTTTCGCAGTGAAACTTATTAGTGACAAATCGTGCGAACTGTACGATGACGCCACACGCGACAAGGGCCGGCCCGGGGATATTAGTGTCGGGCGCTTATTGTTAAAATGATGTATCTTAGAAACTTACTGTAGCATTTTGTGTAATTTTAGACTTTTTATACGAGTGATAGGTTATGATATAAAAGTTTAGAAAACAAAAAGGTATTTATATTTCGTTCTAGGTCAACCCCTAACTTTCCTGGGCTACTCTACGATTTGTAGACTAGACAGCATACTTACAATCTTTTTGGCTTTTACATTAGAAAGAACCGGATAAGAAGAAAAATATCATATTTCAAAGAACCGTTCGATCGTGATAAATTTCCCTCGCTCCTTGTTTTTGGTGAACAGAGATAAATCGGCGAAGTTCTGAGAGAGAGTTTGCAGTACAAAATTCTACTTATTTTCTAGTACAAATGTTTTTTAGCTTCGTATTTTTGTTACCTTTGGAAAAAAAGATATACAAATTGTAACAAAAAGGTTCAACAATACTAAAGGGCATGCATGTACTTATCATTATAAACAACTTTTACTATGGGCCAACCCAGAAATCGCAATAAAAACAGCTGTTCCATACAAAAAGTTCATTGACCTTGGATAAAATGTGGTGGATTCTGAGAGCGGGCCGAAAGTCTTCCGTACGCGGACGAAGTCGCGGGCGACCTCTAGTATGTAATATATGTATTTATATTCTCATGCCAAAACGGCTGACCAGATTTGAATGAATCTCGGAATGGAGATAGCTAATCCCTGAATAATATGGGCAACTTTTTATCATCATCATCATCACCGTTTTTCATCATCACGTGGGTGATTCCAACATGTTACATAGATATAGTATCGAAACTGAGCGTGAACTTTTCTACAAATCAATTTATTCTATCTCTAAATAGCAAATTCAGATCTATTGCTCAAAGAGGCTCGAAGTTTCTTAACGTAACTTAAGAACCCAAGTTTGTTTATTAAATTAAAAATCAAATTACATGGAAAGCATTGCCGTTTTCCGAAAACTTGTGTGTTTTAAAGGCATGCGACATTTTGGCCTAGTTCACACAAGGAAGCATGGCAAGTTTGTACCACTAGGCCACCTCTTTTTGATATCCTCCTAAAAGGGCCTTTGTCTACTACAAAGAGGCCTACATCAGAAGGTATTGCAACACTCGCTTAAAACACTATTATAAGTTACATATTTTATCATAAGTATCGTCAGTAAGTATATTATAAGTTAAACTTAAAGTACATAGCTCGGGGCCATACTCGATACTTATGGCAATTAAAATATTTAAAAATCTTCCTGTTCAGATTAAAGACATGGAAGATGGGGCTAAATTTGTAAAAGTGCTTAAAGAAATACTAGTCAAGAAATGTTACTATACATTAGACGAATTCTTTACAGATAAATGTATTAACAACGGAACAGAATGAGCCGCTCCGCACAACATTGCTATACTCCAATGGGGTCATTATGTCGTTACGTCCATAAATTGTGCTAAATAAGATCTGCATGTATTATAATAAGTTACATACTTAATGTTTGCAATAAATATTGAGTATTGAGTATATCCAGAAAATGATCAATGCGAAAAACCGTTGTTTTCGATCAGAGTATTGTGAAAACAAGAGATTAATGCCTAGTGATAAATAAACTTCATTCAGCGGATCTGTCACGGCTCAGTTCAGAATACGTAAAACCTATTATTGGATAGCTATAAAAGCTAACTACCGGCAGCATTGGGAGTTCCCAGATCATCCGTTTTTTATGTTATTAAACCAGGTGCGCCCCGTTGTTTTAGCCCACTGCTTGCTTTCTCCTTCCTTAGCCACACTAATATTATAAATGCGAAAGTTTGTATGTGTGCGTGTATTTGTGTTATCTTCTTTTATGTTTGTTATTCTCTCACAACAAAACGGCTTACCGGATTTGGATGAAACTCTGAATGATGATAGCTTATTTCCCTGAATAACATATAGGTTACTTTTTATTATCATCATCATCATCGTTTTTCATAATCACGCGGGTGCAGCTAGTAGAAGAATGACCTTACCATAAGTACCTATAACTAAGTATAGTATCGAAACTGCGCGTCACCTTGTCCACAAATCACTCGTCTGACCCGGCGCTCCCGCTTCCTACTACAGAGCGGCCATACTGCCGCGCCGTTTTTCTAAACCAATATTATATAAACAGGAAAGATTTGTATTTTTGTATGTTTGTAACGAATAAACTCAAAAAGTTTTGGACCGATATCAAAAAATATTTTGCCTTATTTAAAAAGCGCGTAAGTGCTCAGGTTTGTCCCCAAGGTAACACTCAGTTTCCACAAAGGTAGTTACTGTCTATACTCATCCTAACTTTCCAAGTAGGAATTAAGAAGGACCTACATTTACCACATACCTAAATTTTCCGTAATTTTTTACAAATGCTAAATTACTAAACCTTGCGGGCTCAGACACTGAAATCGAATAACCTTGTTTTTTGTCTGTCAGGTTAATGATTCAATTTTCTCAGTGAACAAAATTGAATCATTAACCTTCTAAGAATTGTCTGTAATGAATTACTAGGACATGAACTCTGACAGTTCTGGTACACCTGTAACTAAGTTGATTTAAGAAAGTTAGGTACGTACTTTTAATATTTACCGGTTTTTGATAGAAAAGCTGGTAATTAAGTAGGTATTTTGACTTTCTGAATAGGTATTTTATCGTTGTTAGCTACCGGCGAAGTTTGAAATTATTCAAGATTTAATCACTGTGTAAAGGAAACTTAAAGGTACCTATCATACCTATGTGTAATTTGACCTGAATCCTTGCTGAATCCATTATTTAATCTTCGTGCATTATATAGGATGCGTAAACTTAACGGTATTACTAAGCCGAGAGGAGGGACTAAATTTAATGATTAAAATTTCAGATACACGACGTAGGCAGTAGGTGGTCATACGGTCTCATCGGACACTCGTCACTTTTTTTAATGCAACAGAGAGTGTGACGAGACTAGTGAGACGTTTGCCTGACGGTAAGCATCACGCCTGCCCACAACAGTAGCAGTGCCGAAATTGTGAACTTGCGAATACAATCCTGCGCCGTACTGTACTGCGCTTGTCTCACTGAGATATTAGATGTCAAATCTCTTCGTGTCCAGTAATTTATCTGGTAACATTGCCCTTAGTGCTTGCTTACTATATTGGCGGTTGAATCACTGGCAAAGGTATGGTGCTTCCCCAGGTAGACGCTTCCCCAGGTGGACGCTTCCCCAGGTGGACTCTGCAATAGTCCTACCACTAAGTACAACCCGTCATGTAGGTATGGAATCCTAAAATAATACATAGGTAACATTTTCAAAAACACTTCCCAGTCATGTTTTTGTAATAATGATTCGTTCCAGCTCGCGTTTGTAAAAGGAAAATACACCTTTGAAAAATAATGCCACGGGCTTTCTTTGAAATCTTTAATTCCATTTTTTCAGTGAAGTTGCCTGGTTACGACACATTGGTAACAAGGTAATTGAGTTGAATAAGTAGCCAACTAGGTAAGTATACATTGTGGTAAAAAAATATTTAAATTTTAAACACAAGTGACTTTAAAAAAATAAAAACAACCGACTTCAAATTAATATGGGACGACCTCGGGAGTATACCCTATTAAATAAAAAACATATTTACTAAATCGGTCTACAATTGGCGGAGTAATCGGTGAACATATATGAAAAAAAAACATACATACCGTCGAACATAGAACCTCCTCCTTTTTTGAAGTCTGTTAAAAAAAGTTGGCGTCATAATAATGTTATCCAGTTCAGATATCAATAAGGTTTTTTCGTTTACTAGTCGATTTGTTAAATAAGTACTTACTTAGCATCCAAATTCAGTTAAAATGGGGTAATCCCGTTTGCGCACCCATTTCTTGAGCACCCATGAATATAGCAAATAGCATATTAAAAAAAAAACAGTAATCTGAGCGCTCACAGGCACTTTAAAAAAAACATCATCATCATCAGCCCGGAGACGTCCACTGCTGAACGAAGGCCTCCCCCTTAGACCGACACACTGTACTACAACCTGCCATTTGCATCCACCGGTTGCCCGCGACTTTTAAAATGTCGTCGGTCCACCTAGTGGGAGGCCTTTCTACGCCGCGTCAGTTCGCGGTCGCCACAAAAAATAAACCAAGCGACTTCAATTTCGATTAGGTACCTGGATGCAGCGACGGTGATAATGGAATGGGCCCAGCGCTTGCATATCGATCAAAATTAACAAGACAACACAATCAAGCATACCTAGCTAAAAGTATGCATATTACATTTGCCAGAAAATAGAGATAACGAATCTAATTACTGCATAAAATAAAGAGAACACATGTAAGCACATGTAATTAGAAATTTGTATTGTCGTATCGTACGGCTCGCATGTCGCAAAGGCAGATGACTGACGCAAGTGGAGAGCCAGCGCTCAACATGTAGTCTTCAAAATCCGTGCGCTTATTTCCCGTCCATTCATCTTATCATTCATTATCATATAATATCATATTCATTAATGTTAATTTTAATCGATTTGCAAGCGCTGGGCCCGTCCATTCCATTATCACTGTCGCTGGGTACAGACGAATTTGAGAACCTCTTTAATGGAAAATACATGCGATCGTGGCTAAGCTTTTACAAGAGCAGGAGTGTCATTATTTACAGACGTGCTACGAAACTGGAGTCCCAAACGGATACGTACTGACTTTCCAGCGCAATTATCACACCCTTCCTAATTATCTATTATTGTATTTTCATTAACTAGATATACCCCTATTTTCCAAATAAAAGGGGGCAAAATTTGAGGTTATATATTATCATATACAGGGTGTTAGTTTGAACACCGTTATCCTTCTAGGATATCATTGTACTCATCATTATGAACAACTTTTACTATGGGGCCAACCCTGAAATCACGATAAAAAAAACAGCTGTTCATACAAAAAAGGTTAATCGATCTTGGACAAAATGTATGGAACAGCTGTTTTATTTTTCGAAATTCGACCCCCAAGGGGAAAAAAGGGGAGGGGGAATTTTGTATGAAAGTCCTTTGTTTTTGGACTTTTAGTCACGAAAATTTGGATATGCATAGTTCATTTAAAATAAAAAATACTGTTTTAAATTTTTTTTTTCAGGGACGTTTTAAGGGGGGTGGAATGTTGTATTGAAAGTTCTTTGGTTTTAAAGTAATAGTGATGAAAATTTATATTTGGGTAGTTCATTCAAAGGGGGGTAGTTGGTAGAGTCGGTAGAGTCGGTAGAGTTGGTAGAGTTGGTAGAGTTTATTTTCGAATTTATTTCGTACGCGGACGAAGTCGCGGGTGACCTCTAGTATTGTATATATCTAAAATATCTATATTACATACCTAAAATATATCTAAAATCTACATAAAAGGTAGGTACCCGTACGTGTGTACACGTACCCACATACCTACAATCCACATTCAGGTAACCGCGCGCGTAATAAAAACGTCTGTAAAGTTCCTAAACTAACATTTGCACACTAAATTCAATCTTGCGAGGGCACACAAAATGGTGTTTTTCTATTATGTTGTTCTTATTAACTATGGAGGCCACAGACCTATTTTTCGAAAATGAGTTTATTCATTCCAAGATCTATCTTTGGGATATACGAAAACAAGATTATTTAAAATTTTCTCGATAGAAAAAAAACCTAAAATAACCTCTAGTAGGCTAGTTTTTTTCAGTTTAACGCAATGCGTTTCTGATTTTGTGAATATCATTTATTATTAATTTATTAATAAAACATAGGCAGTAACATACAGGAGTTTGTTCAAATATAACTTTTCATTCCTTGTTATAGTAATTTTAAAATAATTAAATGTAATATAGTGCATTGGCCGGGTTTTCCGAGCGCTAGGCATCTCATGTTTTGCATATAAACTATACCTGCATCGCTGTCCCTCAGATAGCGCCATTTGCGCTTGCCTAAAGTCCGGTGACGCTGTAGAGGCCATCTGAGGCCAACAGCAACAGTCATTCATAAAATAAAAAAATGTCCCTCAGTCCGGTGGCTTTCTTCGACGTCGGATTTATACCACTTTTATCAATATGTAATTATTATATTTATTATTAATACGGTAACGCGCCGCGTTCACCGATGTTCATAGTAACTTCTTACTAATCCATGTGAATAGCATGGCTTAGATGCATAGTTAGTATGTATTTTATTGTAGATAAATATTCATAGTAACATTGGGTATCATTTTCGTGGTTTTTAGGGTGCTGATTACGAAAATGACATCAATTTTGAAAACAAAGATGGCGGATATTGGAAAGAATCTCGAAAATGACACCCATGTCAAGTTTTTCAAAAAGCTAAGATCAGTCATCTTGTATTTCAAAATTATTGTCATTTTCAACCGACTTCAAAAAAGGAGGTTCTCAATTCGACTTTATGTTTTTTTTTGTATCTATGTGCCATTACTCCGCCAATTATGAATTGATTTTAATAATATATTTTTTAGTGTGGTAGGCGATACTTAAGAGGTGGTTCTTTATACATTTTATCGAAATCGGTGCAGTAGTTTGGTTTTTTAATCTAAATTACTAGAAAATATGAAGATGTCATCCAGGTATTTGAAGTTGAAGTCGGTTGTATTTTTTTCTAAAAAGCGTATTATTTAAATAGCGTATTATCGTAATGAATGCTCTGATAAATCTCGAATATTACTCTCATATCATATTATACAGGGCTACTCGGAACGGTAATAATGTCTAAGCCAAAAATAAATCATTGTATTTATCATTGTGAACAACTTTTTTACTAAATAAAAAGGCTCCGTCGCAAAATGGCCCTTTCCTAAAATGTCTATTGCACGCAAACGTCCCTTTCGCAAAATGTCCCATTTGCACAATGCGCCTTACGCAAAATGTCCCTTTCGCAAAATGTCCCTTTCGCACAATGTCCCTTTTATCCGGCAGTAGTGTAGTGGAGCCCCAACAGGTCATTGGGAGCCCCTGTGATAATTTCACCTCCCCTGACGTGTTGTCAGGGTATATGTAGCGATAAGAAAAAGAAACGATTATGTTCTGGCTTCACGTGGCGTAAAAAAAAAAAGTTATTTATCAACTCGACATGAGGGGCCAGCCCCTCGTAACGAGTGTGTCCAGTTGGTCAAACTCAAAATAGGTGTGACTTGTTGTTTCGTCATCTGGACACGCTAGAATTTTCACTGGTGTCCAGTTATTGAATCTGAAAATACATTACTTTTATGTTTTTGCAAACTGGACGAGTAGGGATTTTACCCGAATTCATTAAAAAATACAGACACGCTGACCAATGTTCCAATGTTTTTAAGTAAGTAAGACTAGGCCCAATGTCTACATGTACGTATAGGTATGTATCGTAATAGTTCATTAATTATGTTCTCTCATAATTCCTAAACATGAGAAAACTGAATAACTATTATAAATGAAATAATTATTATGAATGAATGAAAGTGGCTGGTGCCTAGGATATGCAATGATTTGCCAGATAATTTTGAGAAACAATTTATAAACAAATCTACATTTAAATTATCCTTGAAAAAACTACTGTTAAATAGAATATCTATGTAAATAATCCGTGTACCTATAAGTTAACATATATCGAGTTATAAGTTTACTTATCGCTAAAATGACAATACCTACTCCTACATACTCGTAGTAAATAGTAATGAATATGACAGTCGATGTCTGCCTACAAACTGCTATGCAGTTTGGCAGAGTTATAAATTGAGCTATGTAATTAATTCTCTAAGACAAAATAAACAAAAAAACAAAATAAAAAATAACCTATTATGTACCTATTATACAATGTGTAACAAAAAGTTTCAACTTTTACTATGGGGCCAACCACGAAATCGCGAACTTTTTGTATGGAAAAGCTGTTTTTTTTTTCGCGATTTCAGGTTTGATCCCATAGTAAAAGTTGTTTATAATGATGAGTACATACATACCCTTCAGTATTGTTGAACCATTTTGTTGCATGTTATAAACCCCCCCAGCGCTCCAAAATGTAGCGTATAGCATAGGAAAGTAGGTAAGTATAACTAGTCGGGTTTTAATTTTGCATACTTAGTACTTATCATCTTGGTTATATTGTAATAATCACCTTTCACTTATAGAATTCATATAAATTTTTGATCATTGCCGACAAGCCGTCGACCTTGCTAACTAAATATCCTCCTTCCTTACCTAACGAACATGTCAATAAAATCCATTTATATACATGTACAATGCTTCTACGGATGTGTGGCGAAATTGAATCATAATTGTATTACCACGTTTAATTTAACTGCGAAATGTGTTTCATGTCTTCGCAAATCATACGATTGAGACATTTTGGCTGATGTGCTAGTGGATTCGGTTTGATTTTCAACTACTCGCTTTTTTTTTAATACAATCAAGTGACGAGACGAGCAAGGCGTTCGCCTGGTGGTAAGCGTCACACCTGCCACGAATAGTAGCAGTGCCAGAATTGTGAACTTGCGAACACAATCCTGCGCCGCACTGCACTGCGCTCGTCCCCCGAGATATTAGATGTTAAATCTCTTCATACCCAGTAATTTCTCTGGTAACATTGCCCTTCAAACCGGAACACAGTTATGCTTGCTACTGCTTGGCGGTTGAATAACTTGCAAAGGTGTGGTACTTCCCCAGGCGGACTCTGCAGTAGAGTCCTACCACTACAAAAGAATGCTCGCTGGCGGAATAATGCTATTACAGTTTCATTAATCCCCATCACCATTGCAGAACTTTAAAAAAATAAATATTTTTATGCTTCCGTTTGACCGCCATCTCGTAAACGAAGATGCAGTCTACGATAGAGCACGCTTGCCTAGAAGTAACCGATTCACAAACATAGTAACAAAACAAAGACAAGGGCAACATCGCATTGGCGCTCGTTCCATTGGGAGTGGGACATACGATCACTGAAGAGAGAAGTAATTAGAACAGAAATGTGACGGGCCGCGCTAGCCGGCATTAGGTGTAAATGCGCTTGATGATAATTCTGCCAATATACATGTTTTTAGACTGAGAATACTCAAAAAGATAATTAAAATAAACGCGTAGGAAACCAAACCACATTGCATACGATGCAATGTGGTTTCATCAAGCATCAATTACTTAGATCAATTTTAATCTGTTGCAAAATAGCATTTCGAGCGTTTTACTTCAAATGCGCGACCAATTATTGGCATTTCGTCGTAGTTTCTATACAAATAAGTGTAAAACTGGCGACAGCAGTTTTCTAAGAACATTGTTTTGACAGCCGTTCTAACCTAAGAAGTAGGGCTTTCGCTTTTCTGTTCATATGATGGCGAGCCTCATTACCCCTGCAATCCACCATGACAGCCATGACAGCCTGATAGCTCAGTTGGTAGCATGTCTGCCTTCAGAGCTGTAGGGCGTGGGTTCGATCCCCATCCAGGACAAAAATGTTTGTGACGTACATCGATGTTTGTTCTGTGTCTGGGTGTAGTATGTATTATAAGTATGTATTTACGAAAAAAAAAATTGTATATAAGTATTCTATCAGCTATCTGGTTTCCATAATACAAGCTTTGCTTAGTATGGGGCTAGATGGCGCTGTGTGTCATAAATGTCCCCCCAATTACTTATTTGATGATACACAGGAAGAGGAGAGAGTGGTTTTTCTCTCCATACCAGACTGTGAATGCGAGAATGCGTGTGATAATAACGTTCATATTTCTATGGCGACCCCGCTAACTGCGGGTACAATGGCCTTGTTTGGTATTGTCGGATAATATAGGGAAGGAATGTAATTATTGTTAGAAAGGTTACAGAAAATTACAACGAACATATTTATTTTCTGTGGATTTTCTATAGAACGCGCGACGTTACATAATACGAACATGATATGTCTTCAGATTGTTGACAGGTTTAAATGATGCCCTTTTATCTTCGATCAAAGAAACAGGATTTTGCAGCAGCCGCTCGACCGCGGCACACCTGAAACTCTCCGCTGCACCAGTTTGCATATAAATGGGCGACGTTGCGGCTGTAGTTCGAGTCACACCACACAGCCACACCAGTCGTGCCACACTTACATAGCATTATTAGCCTTATCCTCTTTGCTTAGTGTCGCTATTTGTTTGAGTAGATAAAATGTGCCACTATTTTCAACCGACTTCAAAAAAGAGGTTCTCGTTTCGACTGTGCTTTTTTTTGTATTTTACGCGATTACTCCGGTAATTATGAAATGTGTAGCGCTCGTGGCGTAGCTTGTCTAGGTGATTATAAACGATCACCGATGATAAGCAACGGACGGTCCGGTCAGTTTTCGGATGGGTGACCGTGAGTGGTATTTATTTCTTAGCGCTACCGTAGGTCGGATGACACGTTAAATTGTTGGTCCCGGTTGTTTGTTCTAGTTTCTATAACAACAACCGTCAGTCATGTCAGAGGCCTCCGGGCGGCACATTAACTCTGACACTAGGGCTGGCCACTCGGCCTATACGAACTTACTTACTTTTATGAATTGATTTTGATGATACTTTTTTTGTGATACTTCAGAGGTAGTGCCATATTAAATTTATTGAAATCGCTTGGCTTTTAAATAAAAATTACTGGAATAAATCAAAATAACTGGAAAATATGAAAATGTCAGGTAGCCGAAATTGAAGTCGGTTGTTTTAAAAAAAAAAGCATATCACATTTCAATTATGACGTGCGATATCTACCGTCCCTTTATATTCCGTTAGTATGATCTTCATTCTTGCATGAATTCTAATTCGAATAACTGAGAGACTGACACCATTCATTGCGTTTGCGAATAATGTGGATACTATAAATCTAATTAAATAAAATACTCTTTCGAACAAAATTGACATGGATTTCGTTCAAAAGTCAGTCTTATTCGTACAACTTAAAAGTCAAGCCCAGGGACATTTGAAATTTAAAGACGAAACGAGCTACTATTGCGGTCTCCTATTTTTTTTAAACAATGTAACAAGTGAAAGAATGAGATAAACGATGTCTGTAAAAGAACTATTCTGTTGCTTTTCTAATCCTTTGGTCGTTAATGTCGTAAAGGGGCGTCGAAGAGAACGCAATTTGAAGCCATTTCTGCCCGGGTAAATTGGAGCCATAGAAATAGTCGCGTAAACGAGAATCTTACACACTGGCCTACTTACGCTATTGAAATCAACCGAGTGGAACTCGCAAAGGATATATTTTAGTAAACAAGGTTTCACGTGAAGGCTTCATCTTGAGAGATTTTATCCTACGTGACTTTCTTACCTTTGAAGTTTCGAAATGATTACTTTTTCTATTGTCATGACCGGATGTCTGAGACCCACGCCCCTGAATCTATTGTAGCAGGAATAGCTCCCCCGAAAATCCACAGAAGTACCGCCTGCTCAATAGAAAAAACAAACAAGAAAATAACCTCAGACACCCACTCCACATGTCATTACCCTCAGCTGGCCCGCCTCAAGAGTCTCAGAGGCTTCCTCAGCTCCACAAAGGCTTTGTTCGTTTACCCTAAAGAAGCCCGCACAACATATTATGACAGGAAAGCTGCCCACCGCCACAAAGAGCTTTTATTATTATTAGTCAGATTTATTTACTTTCTTAATTTTTTTGTTATTTACAACACATATTATGAAAAAGTTAAAAACTAGGGCGCCGCCAACAGCGGGACAGGGCTGAAGCTGCCGGTGGTTACGGCTGCAGAGTAAGGAACCTCTTGACAATGCGTGCCGTGTCAAGGACCACTGCCTTTTGTATCTGACCCTTGACCCAACCGTCTAGCGAGAGCCTCTTGAGGTATTGGTCGAGGCTCTTTGATATAAGACCGTTTAGCGAAACGACTATCGGGACAATGATCGTCGCGTCAACATCCCACGTCATGGCGGTTATCTCGAAGGCTAAGTCAAGGTACTTGCTGAGTTTGTCCTTCTCGCCCTTCACGAAATTCTCGTATTATTATTAATATTATTGCTCCCGCAGATAAACAATGACTTAGCGTGGCCATGTGGAAATCGTTAAGGCGACTCCAGACCCAAGTGGACCGGCGAAGTCCAACATGGCAAAGTGGGGATACTATGCACAAACTATGGACCACCTGCTGTCCTGCCCTCAGCGTCCCAACAACTGTACACTAAGTGACTTGATCGAGGCATCTCCCCCTTGGGATAGCCGGCGCCGAATACTGGTTAAAACATGTCTAGTGAACCATCGAAACGAAAAAAAAAACGATGTCGGGACATTGCGAAAGATTGTGATCCTTAGGGTATTTATTACCTTTTCAGTCGATCGATTCCATAGATTTAATTCTACCATCGATCGATCTATTGTTGTACAGGGTTATGAACTTGCCCTGTACTAAACCGAATGGAGGCTACCGTACTCAACTTTTACTATGGGATCAACTCTGAAATCTCGAAAAAAAACAGCTATTCCATACATTTTTTGTCCATGGTTTGGTGGGACAAGTATCTACAAACTCGCGGGTGATCCTTTCCGCGAACTCATGTTGCGTTTCCCACTATAAACTTAAAAAAAGCTTCAAAAAGCTACGCCATATTAAGGTATTAAAAACTAAAAATAACGAGTTTGTCTCTGACCAGGTAGAGACGATTCTATCTCTTGGCGAGCTGATTCTGGCGCTGCAAGACGAGCGGCGAGAGGTGGTCGAGTTCCTCTTCCAGGAGTCAGCGCGCAGAAGCACTCATATAAACAGGTACCTAGTAAATAAAAAACGTCAGTACACAGCCGAAAGGGAGTTAGTGTAGGTACTACTCATTTTAAACAGTTTTATAACGGAAACGACTCTGAAATCACGAAGATTGCAACTATTTCACAGAAAAAGTTCATTCACTCTCGATAAAATATATGGAACATGTTTTTTTCTCGCTTTTTCGGGGTTGGCCCATAGTACAATAAAATTTGTCCTATAATTTGCCACAATGTATGCGAATACCTACTAGCGTATTTACAGACTGACCATTGTATATTATGTATTGTAGTAATGAGATAGAACTTCTGGGTGCCACTGGGGCCAATTCCCAAGAGATTGTATAATGTGTAAATTTTCTTAAATTATTGACTGTATTCTGTTATGTGTACCAATAAACTACATAAATAAACGGTTCGCAAGTTATTGCCGAACGAATATAAGTACATACAAACGCCGATCTCCCCCAGTAGACTCGGGTTTTTTTCGAGACGAGATGCAGATCGCGTCTCGAAAAAACTTTTACTTCGAGTTTTCTTATTCTCAACTCTATCGTTCGAGATATTCACGATTGCTAGAGCACAAGAAGGTAGGTCGGTGGCAGTCGAGATGCCAATAAGATGAGTGTCGCGGCTTTCAAACTTTTTTTTTCGATTTGTTGCCCTTTAGTGTTATTTTGATTGACATTAGGCTAGGTTCCATTTAGGTATTAACATATTTCCACATATTGCTAGTATAATAATAAGTTTGAAATTGTAAATGTACACACACATTACATGTACATGTATGTTGTGTATGTTACATTGAATAAAAACACTTATCTAATGAATCAAAGCTTTTAATCAGAAGAATGGGACTTAGTTATATTATATCTATTTCACCGGTGTTCCGTAAACACAGTCGAAAGATATGGAACGTTTGACTGATAAGTGTCCATCTCATCTCGAGTTTGATAGAGAATGCCAAATGGTTTGTTTTTGTGAGATTTTCATGCGAGTCTCGTAATCGACATAAATGTGTCATATTTGGGAATTGGCCTCCTGGGCAGGGCAGACGTTATCTTTACCATTATCATTTGTCTTGCTCGACTCAAAACAAGCTTAGCATAATGCGAGTGTGTATTGTGGTTAGGTTGTCCTCTCTAGCAACTCTCTAAATGGTAAGGACAACCGTATCAAATTCTGTTGCGTAGTTGTATTAGAAAAACTAAGCAAAAACAGACATCTTGATATGCGACTTTAATTTTAATACTATTTAGTGATTCATAATAGGTAAATAATTGGAAGTAGAGAGATTCTTTATTTATTGCTACATTTTGTCCAAGATCGATGAACCTTTTTGTATGGAACAGCTGTATTTTTCCGTGATTTCAGGGTTGGCCCCATAGTAAAAGTTGTTCATAATGATGAGTACAATGATATACTAGAAGGATAACGGTGTTCAAACTAACAACCTGTATACAGGCTTACATGGAACTGGTACCTATTAATAAGTATAGACCTGAATATGTCCTAAAACTGCATCCAGAACCACCGGAGGACGGGCAGCAGCGTCCTCTCGGTTAACGGTGGTGGGCTCTACGATCCCCAAAAGTCGCCTGCCAAGCGTGGGAAACTATGGGGGGGGGGGGGGGGGGGGGGGGGGTTATGGCAACCCCTCCCTATTAGGGGGAGGCCTTCGTGCAGCAGTGGACGTCTTCTGGCTGATGATGTGGTATTAAGAAACGAAATATGATCAATGTACTCATTACTGTGAACAGTTTTGGTAATAGGCGTGTAGCCTAATGTTTAATTTATGACAAATAACAGGCTTAGTGATGAATATAACTTCATATATTACACAAACTGAAAAAAATAATTGTATTGGCTGATAAATCTCCAAGATATGAGCGTTTAAAGTTTTACGTGGTGATAGAGAGGGGATGCTCTATCACTTTCTCGCAAAGCACGTGTTAGTATGACATTTGTATGCCGCGCCTGAGGTTTGAGGTTTGTCATAGCTCAGTATAGCGCGCTCTCTGTCTAGCTTGAAATTAAAATACTTAGAACTTGTGACTTTGTGTTTTGAATTGTTTTCGTTGATAGGCTCTATTGATGATCAGCTTTTTTATGAGGTAATAAAAAAATTGTAGTCATCATGCCTATTGTACTCATTATTGTGATCAACTACCTATGGGGCCAACCTTGAATTCGAGAAAACAAAAATTCAGCTGTTTCATAGACTTATTTTCCGAGTTAACTTTATTGTAACTCTTCTGTAAGTTTTAACTGCAGCCGAGCATCAAATTACCGTTGTAATGGACCTTCTGTTAGAAAATAGAGAACCGCGTTAATACATTGTTAGGTCCGGTCGGAAACAATTTGTCACGCGTAGTCTGTGTGGTGCATTAAAGAGTTTTTCTTTCAACTACGTAGTAATGTTATAATTAATTACTACAAAACCGATAACAAAGGACGTAAAATTACTTAGAACCAAAACAGTGCAGAAATGTTATATGGAATGGACGGGCCCAGCGCTTGCAAATCGATCAAAATTAACAAGACAACACGACCAAGCACACCTAGCTAAAAGTAAGCATTATTTTTTCTATATACAATCAAGTGACGAGACGAGCAAGACGTTTGCCTGGTGTTAAGAATCACGCCTGCCACTAACAGTAGCAGTGCCAGAATTGTGAACTTGCGAACACAGTCTTGCGCCGCACTGCACTGCGCTCGTCACCCTGAGATATTAGATGTTAAATATCTTCTTACCCAGTAATTTCGCTGGTAACATTACCCTTCAAACCGGAACACAGTAATGTTTGCACACTACTGCTTGGTGGTTGAATAACTGGCAAAAGTGTGGTACATCCCCAGGCGGACTCTGCAATAGAGTCCTACCACTACATATGCCGGAAAATAGAGATAGCGAATCTAATTACTGCATGACAAAAAGAGAACACAATACATGTACATGTATTAGAAGTTTGTATTGTCGTATCGTACGGCTCCCATGTCGCAAAGGCAGAGTTTGACTGAAGCGAGTGGAGAGCCGGCGCTCAACATATTATCTTCAAAATCTGTGCGCTTATTTCCCGTCCATTCATTTTATCATAGTCGCTGGCTGAAAATACAAACCGGCGGATTAAAACCGACTTGGTGAAAATAATTGTAAGTTCTGTTTGAGCAGAAGATGAATTAAACTTTGTTTTAATTAACTAGAGTTTTTATTTTGAGTAGGTTCCTATATTTTATCACGGTAGGTAGATTGGTAGTTGAAAGAAAAGTAGATTACGCACCTTGCTAAAGTGAGAAATGTAATGCACTCATGTTAATTTAGTGCCCTCGCGTGCGCTCGGGCTCCAACAAAACACTCGTGCCTTAATAATTTAATAACTCACTTTGCGCTCGGTGCAACAATCTACTATTGTGTCGTATCGCGTCGCGTAGCATCGCAGGGCCGTGGAGCCGAGGACTAATAAGTGACTAATATGAAGGGTGTTATTTCTGTAAAAGTCTAATTATTTTCGTGATAATATACTTAGTCGGCCGTTCTACCAATTCGTTTCACTTTTACAAAACAATTAAGTAGGTATATTAAATTATTTTCTTGACATATTTTTTTATATTATTAGGAAACGTTGCTTTAGGTGACTTAATTATTCATGACTCAATTTGAAAGAAAACGGCGTTAAAAAGTCGTATTTATTATCATCATCATCATTAAATCATTTTTTACTAGCCCACCTTGTCCCATTGCTGGGCAAAGAAAGGTCTCTCTTCCCTATTTCCATACTTCTGGCCGGCCTCGCGGCTGTTAAGTCCGGGTCTAACCTGACCGCCGGGACCCAGTCAGTAGGTACTGATTTTCGCCCATAGCTCCTCTGGCATTCGGCAGACGTCGTGGCCAGCCCTTTAGCATGGCAGCCTTTTTTGTACTTTTTATAGTGGTAAAATTAATTAATTTAATTAAATTTAATTAACACGGCAAAGCAAATTACACTAAAAAATAATTAACAAATTTGTTCGTACCTCTAATCATATTTGGCTGAGAGTTTTATGGTTCACCCAAGATTAAATCTAGTGGAACTCTAGGTAGTCTTTACACACAGTTGCACAACTGCGGTTACGTGTGCGCCTCTAACTCAAGAACTTTAGTACGTAACGGGTTACGGGTATGTTTACCGTTCGAGTTGTTTTGTTGTGAGCAAAACTGTAGGGATAATAGCATTATGCCATGGCAAACAATTATTATTTGCATAATTATGAACAGTTCCGTGACTGGGAGACAGCTTAGGGCGATAGAGACGAAGGCTACTAAGCATTCTTTTTCTTACATTTATTTATTTATTTATTTATTTGGCACACAAAACAGAATACAATCAATACATTTCAAAGCAAAAATGAGAATAGGTTTGGGGTGGGTGGTGTAGGTGGTGGTTTATTGACCCAAAGCTTAAGATCTTGACAATCAAAATTTATTTGGAAATGTATGTACTTATTTATGAGCTATATGTAGCGTTGAAAAATTGTTAGTCATAACAAATAGGATATTAATAAGAATTTAATTATTATTGTAGTATGTAGTTTTGTAGTATGTGGTGTGTAAGCTTCGTTCAACATATTGGCCAAAATAATGGTGTGTTCCCAAGTCCCAACTGACGTCCCCATTCGCGGGGACGCGGACGCTGAGAATTTTAATTCTCAACGGAATTTTAATTCTCGAACGTCCGCTCGAAATAAGAAAGACTTTGAGAATTCAAAATTTCCACGTTCGAAGGACCGAATTACTAATGGGGACGTTCAGAATAAAAGATTACAACTTTCGACGTCCCCTCTGAATATATTTCTACTGGGATATTGAGAAATAATCATTTCAGCGGCTCCCACTGACTTTTTCTAGTGAGGACATCTTGGAGGATTTAGCTCCTCTCTGAGGACATACATAATTACACAGGTGGTTTCTTTTGTATTAAGTAGGTATCCGTTCAATAATTTATGTGAAGTGACACAAATTAAAATAATTAGATTGACAGAATGAGACAGAAAGTCGAAAACTTACTAAGAAAATGTCCTAATTCATCCAAAACCTTTTTTTCTTTGTCGTGCCTTTTTTGGGCTTCCGGCAGCCTTTCCTTTTGAATAGAAAAGTTTCTCTGAGAAAAAGTTTTTGCAGTAAATTTGTTTTAGGCAGGGTTACATGGAAAGATATTAAATCAAAAGGAGCTCTTTGCATTCTCATCACAAACAACTTTTACTACGGCACCAATCCCAAATAGCGAGAGATAATAGGTAGGTTCAAACTAGGGCTGCCACCTTGAAAGTCTGTCACCCAGGACAAGAAACTTGAAAACCCCGGATTTTGGATCTTACTACCCGGACGTTTCAAGAGATTTTGTTTTTTCTAAGTTTCTAAGTGGAAAAAATATAGTTTTAATGGTTTTAAATATTTATTTATTATTTTTAATCAATTTAAACTAAATTACGTCTAAAAAGAAAACAAAATATTCTTAAAGTTTTAAGGAACTTACATTTCTCGTTACTTTAAATAAAAGAAAATTAGACTCTTCTAACAAAAAAAAAATATCTCTACTCTTTTAACAAAACAAAATTTTCATAAAAAGCTTTAAAAGGAACTATTATCAGTCTTACATGTTTAATGTCTGTAAACATAACAAAAAAATTACTCTTTAACTTAACGAAAAAATCTTTTTAAACTTTTCAGTACTACCACATTTTTTACTTAGTTAAATAAAACAAAGAAAATTGTACTTATAACAAAACTAAAACAATTCTAAAAAACTATTACAAGTCCTACATTTTTAAAGTCTGTTTTGTTTCTCAGGTTTTTCGTATTTATCAGCCTTGCCAATAGCTTTTAAAGTTTCTTGCTTGCTTAACAGAAATTTATAAAAATCAACACAATTATAATCTTTAAAATTATATTTTATTTTTATCACTGCTGAGACTGTTTCTGTTTTAAATGAATTTCTTTCTTTTGTCCATTGCTGTGTGATTAGAGAGAATATTCTTTCGACATTGGCATTGTGTGCAGGAATACAAAAAAAATACTGTGCAATTTTTAATAATTCTGAATATAAATGAGCATTCGGTGTTCGAAAAAATTGTAACCAAAGTTGATTTGCATTTAGAAGTTTATCTTGCTGGCTTAGATTTTGACTGAAAGATTTTAAATTCACCCACTCATCTATTAATTTTACGTCGTCAATTTCTATGTTCTTGTCTTTTAAAAAAACAATAGTGTCTGCAATAGCAGTCCATTGAGTATTCTCGTTTATATTCGGTAAAAACATCCAATCAAATGTATCGAATTGTTTTAAAGGCTCTATCCATTTTACAATGTACGTTTTTATTTCGTTATAGAAATTCAGAGAACATTCTTTATACTCTTTTTTTGTGTTTTCACCTTTTTTATTCAAAGTGCTCTGAATACTCAACGGCAAGAAACTTTCTCTAATTCGGTCATCTAAGCTTTTTGTGATGGATGTAAGTATGTTTCTTGTTTCAAGGACAGAATTATCAGTTTTTTCCAGTTTCTCTATTTTTGAGTGAGTGATGTGCATAATAGAGTGTATAAGAAACAAATACGCCTCCGAGAGAGGATTTTCAAAAAACTGTTGAATTAACACAGGTGGCCTTTCAAGACTTTCAAAATAATCCTTTAATGGACGGTAGAGCTTCAGAAGTCGTTCGATAGCTGGGAACAAACTTAACCATCGTGTCTTAGAATGATAGAGAAGCTGCTTGTATTCGACATCAGCTGTTTCACAGAAGTCTTTAAGGGATTCAGTTCGTACTGTGTAAGTAGCAAAAAAATTATAAATTTTTAAGACGATACATTCAGCGTCGACTGGCAGCAAATCGCATCCGTGGTGCACTGCGTTGTTAATAACGTGTGCAGAGCAACCCACGCCAACTATGTTGGGGTTCAGACTTTGTTTGAGTTTATGGAAAACATTGTTGATTCCTCGTCGTTCTGTTCCACCGAAGTTTGTGTTGCAGTTGTCTCCATTAAACGCAATACACTTTGACAAGAGATCGTGCTGCCGAAGTTGTTTTATAATCAGTTCAGTAATTGTGTCGGATGTCTCATTTTCCGTGTTTTCTATTTCGAGAAGTTTTGTAGTGATTCCGGTTTTTTTAACATCAAAATATTGAATAACCAAAGGAAACAGTTTTGTGCATCCATGATTACTGGCATCAGTAGCCATGCTGATATATGGTACATTTTGTAAATCATTTTTAAGTTCGGCAACAGACAAAGGGCCTAGCACTCCAGTTGCTATTGCAGTTGCCTTTGTTCGACTACATGAAACTTTTTTTGCGGTATCTGAACCCGAAAATATTTCACGGTTGAGAGTACAAGTGCAATCCAAAGAATTAAAAGACATATGATGGCTTACTGTATGATAGACGAGTGCGCCTTCCGCTGCTCGAATAAGGAGGTCTTCCGAACTTGATCTTACAAAATATGTAGCTATATTTGAAGAACTGGCTTGATTTCTCAAATTTGTTTTGTGTTTCTGTGTACTCAAATGTTCATGTATGTCTGTAACTCCCTTATTCGCAATCGAAATATTCGTCGAACAAATGGTACAAAAAGCCTCCCAGTCATATTTTCCTTTTTTTAACATAGGAAACTTATTTTGCAAGTCGCTGTTGAATAAGCATTTACGTTTAGGCATTGTGTTGTGGTATCTGATCTGAAAAGGATAAAAAAACGTCGAAGTAAAAACGTGTAAGTATTACAATTCGTAAAATATAGCTCGATTCCTGGCATGAGAGCATTTAAATAAACAGGATCACTGTTGAACAACACTAAAATACATATTCTTGAACAAAATATAATACCTAATCTCATGTTTTGTAGATTAATAACACTTACCTTGCATTGCAAGACTACGTGTCGTCCGTTCCGTCCGTCACCTCGCCCGTTGTCATGCACACGCACGTCTGCACTTGTAACCGCCTACTACGCAACTGCGGCGAGCGAGAGAAGAGTCGGATGTACGCACGGCACGGGGTGCGGGGCGAGCCGCGTCACGTGTCACGCCACGCGCCGCGCGTTTCGAGTCGCGCGCGACCGTTGATTATTTGAAAAGTGTAAAACCCGGACTACAAATAAAACCCCGCCCGGACGCTCCCCGGACGCCTTCTAAACTAGGACAAATCCGGGGAAACCCGGACGGATGGCAGCCCTAGTTCAAACATACATTTCATTGACTGTGTTTTTTTACGAATTGATAATGGTATGAATTAGAGGGCGCTTATACCAACCAACAGTGGGTGTAGACATGTTGAACATGCTTGGCGTCTTTTGAGGCCACACAGCTAATTAAGATTTCGTTATCTGTGGGTCGTGCGCACATCACTAGTTAAATCGACCGTTTATGAACGCGCGACCGCATCACTAAGAGGAGAGGCTAGATGACAGCCCGCCCCAATAAGTTCGACAGATTCTGATTTTCTGGCTGCAAAGGTTTGTTAGTAAACTCTATTGTTTGTAAAGTAAACGGCAACCAGACCTTCATAACGGATCTCGTAGAAGCTGTCTCACTACCCGATCACTTGCCGTGATAAATACCAAGAAAAGGACAGTACTTTTTAACCGACTTCATAAAAGGAGGTTCTATGTGCGACGGTATGTATGTTTTTTTTAATGTATGTTCATCGATTTCTCCGTCAATTGTGGGCCGATTTAGAAAATACTTTTTTTATTTGGAAGGGTATACTCCCGAGGTGGTCACATATTAATTTGAAGTCGTTATTTTTTTTGAAAAAGTGACTTGTTTTGGCTGGGTATGCTTGATTGTGTTGACTTGTTAATTCAACACAAATATACTCATCGTGAACTGTCACGGATCTCATTTTATCTCAATCACCATCACCTCACTATCATACAAGCGAGAGGGACTGGGCCACTAGTCGGCATCCCAGACACCAAAATCCTAATGATAGGAAGATGAAAGACCAGCAGATATTTTTTCGCAATTTCAGTGTTGATCCCGTCATCATCGTACCCAATAATGGGTACGATGAACCCCTTACGGCTTAGTAACACCATTACGCCTAATAGAACCTACTTATTAATTGTGTATTATAATTAACTTTCAGAACGGTTCTGGAGCACTCGTTTTCAATCACTGACACATGTTTCAACCACGTGCCAACTGTTACGAAGGACAATCACAAAATAACACTTTAGTAAGTATGCAACAGGTTCACTTATATAACTTAAAATTAAACGTTTTCCAAAACATGCGGCCAACTAGGCCAGAATGTCCTGTCTTCACAATCCTTTGAGTACTTACATAATATACTGTCAAGAAAACAAAGAAATATTTACATAAAAAATTAATCAATGTGGTTGGACATCCATGTTCCCATAGTACAAGCTTAGTTCGTTTGGGGCTAGATGGCGCTGTGTGAAAAATGCCCACCGATATTTATTTATTTATTATATATTTGTATTGAAGGTATTTACTGTAGTTAGTAAAGACACTTGCCCACAAATAAATAACAACTCCATTTTACAATATTACATTCCCCGGAACGACATTTCCCGACTAAATCCTGACATTCAGCCAGCTTTAACAGTATTTATTATCTATTTCAGTTCAATAAAGTCATGCCAAATAGAGCAAAAATCCGTAGCAATCGTATGTTCTTCTGACAAGTTGATCTAATACGCTTTCCGGGTGCACAGAAGTCAGGAAATAACGTTGAAGCGACGCTTGGCATACCACGAGCACCCTTCTCTACTGGCTCTACAACTCTCAGCTTATTAGCTTACAGAATATTTTTGAAATAAGGGTGAAGGTTTCTCGCAAAGTCTACTAAGTGCGGTTAAGTTTTACAGGGTAACTTTAAGTCAGGAAAGCAAACTTGTATGGTACAATGCGGGTATTCAAGTTGCTAATGACTAGTTAGTTATGTAATGTTGGTAATGGCTAGTTGTGCTTGCTCCATGTTAGATCGCGTCTTCGATAAGATGGCGATTAAACGTCTTATGACCATCGTAATAATAAGAAAAACATGTTTTTGTTTTATTTGTATGGGAATACTCGGATACTTACCCCTCTATTGGGAGCTTGTAGGGTCTGTATATAATCAAAGATTGGGAGGCCTTCGTCCAGCAGTGGACGTCTTTTGGCTGACAACGACGACTCAGATACTTCGATAGGTCACCGGATGTGATCGAAACTAAAGTCGGAAACTGTATTAAACTTGAGTATTCCCGTATAAATAAAACAAAACCGTATCATTCATAATACGAAACACATTGTTTTGGAAATATCGTTCCCGAAATTTCAAATAGTATAATTCAGGGGGAGACCTTTGCCCAGCAGTGGGACAACACAGGTTAAAAAATAAACAAAAAATAATTATTCAGTAGTTCAATCGTTTTTCATACAGCTATCACACGTTATTTTAAGTTTTTTTAATGGAAAGGCTGTTCTTTGCGTTTTCAGGGTTGCTATCTCTTTCTACCGACCTCCTTTCTTTACTCTTCACACTTATGGCATCCTAGTATACCTACTCACTGTTGCAGCTATAAAATTCTCTACGACATCTACAAATTAGGGAGAACAAGGTTCAGACCAGAGATTCAAATAATTAAAACTGCTTACCAACCTAGAATCGAACCAGATACCTCTACTTTACAAAACAAAACACTGCCACTGAGTCGTTCAGATCATTCTGAGCATAGCTGTTCTCAGTAACCTCGTGAAAAGCAAACCATAACGTCCTATTGATAAATACAATTTTCTATATCAGGGGTGTTTGGTCCGTGCAAAGTTTTAAATTGGAAATACAATCACGTCCCCTCTGGGCACAAAAGCATTAGGTTGAAATAATATTGCTCGTAACAAATTGTTTGGATATTGTGACATCAGAATCAGACTTGGTTACATAATGCTTCGGGCTTTTTTTAAAAGTAAATTGCCTTACAATTATGGGTGTTTTTTTAGATCATGTGAAACGGTAAATGACAAGCGTTTGATTAGTTAAAATAGGCTTGGAAAAGAATATACTTATTTAAGTATATTCTTTTCTTTTCTTTTCATTTGAAATTCTGAATAAAAATAGTTGATAACAGCTAGCAAAGTTTTGAGATTTAAAAACCGTAGTACCTGCTGTAGACTTTGCGGGTTATTAGAAACGTAGCTCCGAAAGAAATTGCTAAATATAATATTATATCTATTATACCTTTTCAAAGGTAGCAATTTGTTAAACCGTCGTTTGCCTCCTCCTATCTTTCAAATTTGTATTCGGAGGATAAAGACACAAGAAAGATTAATTAAGAAAGTTCGAATAAGCTGCGTGGCCAGCCCTAGTGTCAGACTTAATGTGCTCCGCAAAGGCCGGGTTAGCTATTCCGAAGCCGCTCCGATATTTACGAGAAAGTAAGCATTTAAAGTTTTTGGCGGGATTTTAAAGGAAAGTGAACGTTTTCCCGCTGTGTTAGTAAAGAATTTTCGTCGCGTACTTCCAGGTGCTCTGCGCTAGACTTTTCATCTTCCTGTATGATGAAATTAAAATGCTTATAACTTCTTTATTTACATACTTCTTCATTTTTTCTTCTTTATTTGTTTTTGTATACTTTTTTATTTTCCTTTGGTTGATCGAGTAATTTTTTAGTTTTTTTTTAAATATGTTTTTAGGCTTGCGTTTGACTGCCATCTCAACTGATATTACAAAAAAGGTAAATTAGGTTAATTACTTAAGGTGATTCGATTCTCATAGTATTTAAAGCATCAACGCCCTCTATTGGCGCCGCTGGGCCTAGCAAGCCATCTCCTAATCTCTTTTACTGCTATTGACCGCTTCGTTGTTTACTAACAGGCGAATTTGTGGTCGAATGCGAAATTTCTTGCGTTTGCATCCCTTTCCTCGATTTTCCTCCATTATGGTATGATAAAAAGGAGTGAAAAGCGTAAAAAGGTGTGTAATGTTATCAGGGTTAATGTATGTGTCTATGTAGGTATCTACCTATACATACATAATGTTTAAACCTGTACCTATGTATAAGCATGCAAGTTTCTTTTCATCACACTTGCTCCTAAAACGGATCTTATTACATCGGTTTCAAACCCTTAATCCGAGATATTACACTACACATGCGTGTTTTTACTTTACATTACAGCACTAGTGTTATAATAGGTATAACCTGCTTAAGTTAAGTTTGTACCTGACTGCAAATTATAACGAGAGGAAAATCCTTCCTCCGAGAGTTATAATGTATGTTTAAGAAGCATTCTTAATATAGCCGGGTAATACAGTTTTTTTATAATACCAACACAGAGTTTTTATGCTGCTATAGAAAATGTTATATGTGCGCGCATCGCTTGTTTGTGCTACATTTTCCGCAAATACTTGTTGACATTGTCGCTGTATGGTTGATTATCAAAAAGAGTTGTTTTCCTCGCAAGTGTGATGAAAATCGTCATTTGGAACGCGTGTGCTATTGGTAATTACACTCTCGGCTACCTTATCGCATAATACCGACTCGAGTGTAATGACCAACATAGCATACTTGTATCATAATGTAGGTACTATTATTCCACCATAAATTGTACCATATAATTGTAGAAGCCTGAACAGATTTGGAAGTATGGTGTATCGTTAGAATCTTACATACCGAGAGACAACTTTTTTTTTTTAAACAGTTTTTGTTTTTTGGCTGTTCAGACGTGTAATTAAAAAAAACATTAAGTTTTGTTTACTTAATACAACATGCAAGGAAAATTCGCACAGCGCAATACTTTGTCCACATATAAATTAGTTTCGGTAGGTACCTAGCCATTAACCAACAGTAGTAATGTTCATAAAATGAAAATATAGGCATTAGTGTAATAACATTTAATACGAGCGTAAAGGATATTTTATGAGAGAAATGATTGTAAAATATTTATTACATGCAGCCACTTTAGGAATGACATTACAAACTTCATGTAAGTGCCCTTTTGATTACTCTAAGGTTTGCTATTCAACTTCCTATAGCATGTGCTTTTGGCTTCTTTTATATTAAGGCTCTTATATATATTTTTTTCTTTGTTCTTGGCATCGCACGTTGTGCATTATGCCAGTGTCATGTTTATGATTTTTCCAAGCATTATATTGAAATCAAGTCAAATATGTCATGATATCACAGTCAGTCACACGAAATTAGTCATAGTCGAGTCCAAGTCATGCCGACTTTACTCTGAACTTCTATGGAGTTTTGAAAACAACACGAAAAGACATGTTTCACCACATTATATCACTTGCCCACACTCGTGCATGTAATTCAACACTCAATGAATAAAACACCACCATTTTTAATCATTAATTCGCGAAAATACACAAGTTTAAGAAAATAATAGAATGCAACGACATGATTTTTCCGTGTTCCCGCCAAAACTCCGGCTCTTATATTATAGGCTTCTATTTGTTTTTCTTAGTTGTTGGCATCGCACGTTGTGCATTATGCCAGTGTCAAGTTTATGAATTTTCAAGTTTATTTACTAAAATCAAGTCAAATATGTCATGAAATCACAGTCAGTTACACGAAATTAGTCATAGTCGAGTCCAAGTCATGCCCTAGTAAAGTAGTGGTGACTTTACTATGAGCTTTTTCGGAGTTTTGAAAACAACACGAAAATACATGTTTCACCACATTATATCACTTGCCCACACTCGTGCATGTAATTCAAAACTCAATAAATAAAACACCACCATTTTTAATCATTAATTCGCGACAAAACACAAGTTTAAGAAAATTATAGAATGTAACGACATGATTTTTCCGTGTTCCCGCCAAAACTCCATTAAGGCCTTATCAAGTATGTAATTAGTTGCATGTCACATTTATAAAAAGACGCACATCAAAACGTGTTTACAAAATTGGGTATTGTGGATTTTACTTAAAATCTTTGCTCATTTATTACCACATCATCAGAAGACGTCCACTCTATGTATGTCTATGCGTCCACTGCTGGACGGAGGCCTCCCCCATAATAGGGAGGGGTTGCTTATAGTCCCCACGCTTTGTAGGCGGCTTAATAGGAGGATCGCAGAATGCTCATCACCGTTAACCGAGAATACGCTATTGTCCGTCCTCCGGTGGTTCTGGATGCAGTTTTAGGACATATATATTTATGGCCACTAGTTATGGGCAATTTTCTCTTCTGCGCAAAACTAAAATGAATTGCGTATTGCTTAACAACATCATTCCCCCAAATAAGGGGGAGGCCTTCGTCCAGAGTGGACGTCTTCCGGCCGATAATGAAAACAACATCATTTACTTTAGGAGGATAATATGGTTGCGTACGAAGCGTTTATATGGTAGAGTTCTTTCTGCTATAGACAATTTGTGACCAAGCGAAGCGAAGGTCTCTGAGTCTACGGGGTGAAGTCAGCGTCTGTAAGTAAGTTTGTATACACATACAAAAAAAAACTTACTTACAGTCAAATTAAGAACCTTCTTTTTTGAACTCGGTTGAAAATAAAGCCCAGGGTTTTCCTGCATTGGTTCTTACCATTTTGAGATACTCGATGGTGAATCTCATTAGCTCTGTAAGTTAGTCCGCTAGTTAAAGTCCCTAATAAGACATTTCTTGAGAAACATCGACGTTTTTTGTTGTAAGATTAAATAGTTTTTTTTTCTTTATTCGTAATCTAGCTCTCTTGGAGCTCTCTTTGTAATTAGATTCTTGTTCTTGGCAATAACATTTTTAATGCTTTTTTGGATAAAATATTATTTTGTTCAATTTTCCCTATTCTGAACTGTTTTGGTAACTGTAACAAGGGTCAAACAGCCGAAAAGAATAAAATCGACTGCATTCACGAATTTTGATATGTAAAACGAGGTTTTAATGTTGAGATAAGATAAAATAAATACTATAGCGTAAAATACAAAATATCTATTTATTATAGAAAAAATATATTCGCGATAGTATTTCTCATCACCATAATTAGTATATTATATTACATAGTTTTGTTATATCGCCCCATAATCAGTAACATTCTATGTACTATGGAAAAAAAAAGAAATATTTTTATTAAATCCAAAAATAGGAAAGAAACATAATTATCTTATCTTATCTTATTATAATGTATAGTCTAACGTTAAAGGACAACCATGTTTATCTTAAAATTATTTACTGTGAACTAGGCAAAGCCTGTATCTCCGAGGAGATCTGGGACGATTTTACATGAAAAATTCAACCTCGGGTACCTTTGCTATATCCCATAAAAAGTTTAATCACATTAAAATAACACTTAAATTATTTTATTACGCTATAATTTATACATGTCTTCAGTAGTATTATTTATTTTATTATCATTCGAGTATTCTTTAATATTCTTATTTTTTTTGTTTTTATCGATATAAATTAAAAAATAAAAATATTATAGAAAAACCTAAACCAATCGTTTTTTTTTAAATAAATTTGATTCAAACTAGTTTAATAAAGAAGTTGAAAATATGTTTTCTCAACGTTCAGATTAATTTATTTTCTAGTGGGGACGATAAGACTTTTTAATTCTCGACTCTTTCTTTGGTCCCACCAGGAAAAGTGAGGGGGACGTTGACATTTTTAGTTCTCAATGTTCCCACTAATGGGGATGTCAGTGGGGATTTTGAGAATGCACCTTTTATTTGCAAGGTTTGCAAGTTGAAGTGGCAATGGGCAGGCCACATCGCTCGTAGAACTGACAACCGATGGGGAAGACAGGTTCTTGAGTGGCGACCGCAAACCGGAAGACGCAGCGTAGGAAGGCCTCCCACTAGGTGGACCGATGACATTGTAAAAGTCGCGGGCAACCGGTGGATGCAAATGGCAGGTAGGTTGTCGTACAGTGTGGCGGTCTAAGGGGGAGGCCTTCGTTCAGCAGTGGACGTCTCCGGGCTGATGATGATGATGATGATGATGACCTTTTATTTCGTCTCTTACTATAAATGTATCTTTTTCCGTACGCGTGTATTAATTAAACTTATTTTTGGTAGAGTATAATAGAGTTGTTATTAAATGTTTCAGAGATTTAAAGAAACAAGACTCCTACAAGAGAACTTCTGTGTATGAAGAAATTAATTCAGTTCTTTTGCTGTATACAGCGAGACGAGTGAAGTTAACTTCGAATGCATTATGGCGGTAACTATTTCTTTCCTTTATTGTTAAGGCTCAGACACGGCGCAACTTTATATCTATTTGACGCATTTAATATAGTTATTACAGTCTAAACTCGCAATCGGTAAATTATAATTGTCAGTAGGTGCAGTAAAATAATAGTTTAGATCCAAGTCCAATAATCCACCTGGGTAAGTCCTAAAACTGCATCCAGAGCCACATGAGGACGGATCTAAGTCCAATAATCCACCTGGGTATGTCCTAAAACTGCTACCAGAGCCACATGAGGACGGATCTAAGTCCAATAATCCACCTGGGTATGTCCTAAAACTGCATCCAGAGCCACATGAGGACGGATCTAAGTCCAATAATCCACCTGGGTATGTCCTAAAACTGCATCCAGAGCCACATGAGGACGGATCTTAGTCCAATAATCCACCTGGGTATGTCCTAAAACAGCATCAAGAGCCACATGAGGACGGATCTAAGTCCAATAATCCACCTGGGTATGTCCTAAAACTGCATCCAGAGCCACATGAGGACGGATCTAAGTCCAATAATCCACCTGGGTATGTCCTAAAACTGCATCCAAAGCCACATGAGGACGGATCTAAGTCCAATAATCCACCTGGATATGTCCTAAAACTGCATCCAAAGCCACATGAGGACGGATCTAAGTCCAATAATCTACCTGGGTATGTCTTAAACTGCATCAAGAACCATTGGAAGACGGGCAGCAGCGTCTTCTCGGTTAACGGTGGTCAGCATTCTGCCATCCCCAAGCCGCCTGCCAAGTGTGGGGATTATGGCAAACAACCTCTTGTCAGGGTGGGAGGCCTTCGTCCAGCAATAGGCGTCTTTTGGTTGATGATGTGATGTGTGTGTGTCATCAACACCTACTTTTAAGCGTGCGCCCAGTATTGCCACCTAGTATTATATTATCTTTGATTGGCACGGACATTTTTTAGCACGTTTGTGACTCTATAGATATTAGCTCAATGATTACCTCTATTATTAGTCAGCAACTTGCTTATGTCTTCACGCAGCTGTCAAAACCTTTTATTTAGCCAAAAAACTTCACTGCATTTCAGACAGCTGTCTGCCACTCATATGCTACTAAAGTCAATAGAAGAAGCGTCTCTTGCCCGGGCGTCTTACATCTACCATATGACGTCACTAGATCCTGACGCCTTGGCCAAGTCTAGCGTGCATCGGTACGCGGCGGAAGACCACCTCGCTTCTGCAGCTCAGTATATGGAGGTGGAAAGGATAGAAGAAGTCAAGACGCTTGAAGAAATCGCAGTTTTGTGAGTGTTTAAATTTTATGACGAGATGTACAGGTCGCGTCATGTAAAAATAACGCTGGCAGTAAGTAGAGGGGATGTGTTTGCGCATGTGTACACTTGCGCACAAAAGTACTAGGCCTATTGTTTTAAACAATTATTAATTAGCCTTTTGCTCGCAGCGTCGTATATTGGTTATTGCTAGGTACATGGCAAACTATATTAGATATCGCCTAAATCGCCTTCTGCGCACTGCCAGCGTTGTTTTTACTTGACGCGACCTATACCTACTAGGTAATTACAAATGTGTGTGCCCCATCCTTATACTCTGTTCCATGGACAATAGACAATAGACAATAGTTTATTCGTGGCAAAAGTATAAACAAAAAAGCAGTGAAGATTAACGTTTTTTTATGGATTAACAGGTGGACAACAGAACAGATTATTATAATACTAGCTCCTTGAACAACCCTTTTATGTTATTTCGGGAAATAGGCTATGTCCATTCCGAGTTTCACCCAAATCCGTTCAGCCGTTTAGGTGAGAAGAGGTAACAGACCTACTATGCTCATGTTTTTCGGTATGTGTGCACACACATGCCGAAAAACTTTCGCATACATAATATTAGTGTGATTATCTTCTTTGTCTCTCACAACTCACCTCATGTAAATTGACGGTGCGGTCGATAATTTATAGAAAACCCACCTAGTTTGGACTTGCTCTCCAGTGATGCTGCCGGAATACATTTGGTCCTTGGCGGCAGATTTTCGGCTTGTTAGTTGTAGCCGCAGCTAGCCGAGAAATAGAAAGTACATAATCACTTTGCTATTGCTTCTTCCTTATGGTTTCTTTACGATGATTTCAGTCAGCTCAAGTTTGTTGTTAGAATCCTCGGCTCATAAAAAGCGCTCATGTCGTCACGATGTCGTCAAAAAACTTTCACGACCTTTTTCTCTATTGCATGTCTTGAAGCCGACGAAAGAGATAGTTAAAAAAAGGATGGTTCACAAATTAAGCTGTACTTTTGGTTTATGTATGTACACTAATTAGAGTCGCCCACATTATGCAGGGCCACAGCAGGGCGGAGCGGGCCGCATCGCAACGCAAAAGGCTTGTTTAGCACATTTACGTGCCAGGCTCGCTGTGCATCGACGGGTTCAGTTTACTTACTTACATTTCATAAATTAACTATGCACACCACACTACACTACACCGGGGCGCAACGGGTCGAGGTGGGCCGCACCGCACTCGTGGATATTCGTCGTGCAATTATCCGACCCGCTGGCGTCCCGGCGGCGGCGTAGTGTGCGATAGTTCATATAAAATGTATGAAAGCGATAGGCATTGTAATGGTGTTTCAATAGTGTAGCGCTCGTGGCGTAGCTTGTCTAGGTGATTCTAAACGATCACCGATGTTAAGCAACGGACGGTCCGGTCAGTCTTCGGATGGGTGACCGTGAGTGGCTTTTATTTCTGAGCGCTACCGTGGGTCGGATGACACGTTAAATTGTTGGTCCCGGTTGTTTGTTCTAGTTTCTATAACAACAACCGTCAGCCATGTCAGAGGCCTCCGGGCGGCACATTAACTCTGACAGTAGGGCTGGCCACTCAGCCTATACGAACTTACTTACTTACTTAATAAAATATGTATACGACAACAACTGAATAAAGTTTTACCTAGTTTAATTCAGCCTGTAACATGAGTTTAGCAGTTATTTTTTACCTGGTCAAATAATGCTCCTATTGGTTGAAGTTGTTTTTTTGTCAAACCCGTTGCCGCAGTTATTTTTCCTGTTTTCGTAGAGGACACGTTTGCTAAGTATTTGTAACCCTGTAACTCTCTCAAAGAGGTTTGTTTCGTGGTACCTCATTGGAAGCCACGAGTTAACTCAAGGGCACCGCGCCGGAAAAGTAGAAACTGATTGATTCGATAGAAAATGTAATCAAACCAATTCACATTTCTCTAAATGAACTTCGACTAAGCGAAATTTTCTTCAAGCGTAATTTGAACTTTGTACTCTTTGAAACAAGGTATTATCCTAATTAAAAAAGAAGGTACCATTTGTTGTTTTAGAAATCAGCAATTCATTATTATAATTATCGTCGATAGCGTCGATAGGCATATTTTGTACAGTAAAACAAACATCTTTTACTATGGGGCCAACACTAAAATCGCTAAAAAAAAATTGCTGTTCCATACTTTTTGCCCAAGGTCGATGAATTTTTTGTATGGAACAGCTGATATTTTTTTCGCGATTTCAGCGTTAGCCCCATAGTAAAAGTTGTTTGTTTTGATGTCCAGAATATGCCCTTAAAAGGATGATAACTGATTAGAACTAACCCTGTATACCCAGAGCTAGATCCTCCAAGTGGATAGGACAAGAGGAATCAGATTTATATAGTTTTGTTATTATCGAAATATGTGACAATAATCACAAAAATCGGAGTCTAACACTCACGAATTTGCGTAACTGCCAAATTTAGCTCAGCTATGTGTTAACCTATCTTCTACAGCATACCGATGATCGACTACAGTAACAAACGAGCCTGAAACGTAAAAATAATCCTATTACTAGTCCTTTATTGTTTTTATTACAAAGAGATCGCTACGTTCATAATCTTTTTAGCTTTTCTGCTTCGCAGCTACAAACAAGGGCGACTAATTCAATCTACGTTGGATGAAGACAGTAAATACGTCAAGCATTTAGGAACCAGTTTGACGCGGCTCCGGGCGGTCCAAATTGGCTTATTCACGATTGTCAGGTAAGACTTGTCAATATTAATATTTCCGAGTAAGCCATAAATCGAAGGTCTATGCCATAAATATTCCGGATTTATGATAAACTACTTACTTTCAATAGGCCTTGTGAACCAATTTCTTTGTTTTTTATTAATTTATACGGGACGTCAACGTCGGATGTCTTCCTAAAGTTTTAAATCAAAAGTTTAAGAGGAGCATCTGACGATCGAAACTTTCGATCGCATCCGGTGACCTTTTCAAACTTTCAAAGGAGTGAAATAGTAGATTATTTACCAAGTGAGCATACAACAATTAAAGTCGAGAGAGTTCCCTTGAATTCAGAGCTGAGCGAAGAATTCTAGAGAAGAATCCCGAGCGTAGCGAAGGATTCTAGATTAAAATCCTGAGCGCATCGAGGGATTCAAAGTAAGTCACTCGAGCTTAAGATCTACTTTTTAACACCCTCTATGAGAAATGAAGTACTTAATTGCAACTTATGATACAGAATAGTACGTTTATATCCTTCTCACTACTTACAAGAGGAAGACACATTATAATTTGTAAAAAACTAACATTTCGCGCGTTTTTTATTATTTCGCAATTTTTTTTTATATTTGTTTTTCTATACAGCCTGTTACTTGTACATACAATGGTTGTCATTGATCTCTTTGGTGATTGGAACTTTTACTAACAATTATCCAGGAGTTTTGGCGGGAACACGGAAAAATCATGTCGTTGCATTCTATTATTTTCTTAAACTTGTGTTTTTTCGCTAATTAATGATTAAAAATGGTGGTGTTTTATTCATTGAGTGTTGAATTACATGCACGAGTGAGGGCAATTGATATAATGTGGTGAAACATGTCTTTTCGTGTTGCTTTCAAAACTCCATAGAAGCTCATAGTAAAGTCGCCACAACTTTACTAGGGTATGACTTGGACTCGACTATGACTAATTTCGTGTGACTTACTGTGACGATTTTATGACTTATTTGACTTGATGATAACAAATAAACGTGAAAATTCATAAGCTTGACGCTGGCAGAATGCACAACGTGCGATGCCAAAAAAAAAGAAAAACAAAAAAAAGTTACAATTATCCACATTCCAGATTCAAATCTCTTTTAGTCCCTATGGATTAAAAAGCTATTCAGCCCGCCTAGCACGCGAGCCGTTATAAACGTCTATCCACTCTTTTTTCCCCGCGAAAACGAGACAATACGTCTGTCTCGTTTCTATCTCTCTTCTATCTCTATATTCTAGCTTTATCAATTTCCCGCGCGGGGAAAGACCAATTAGTCCTCGGCGCATGCTAGGGGGCCTGGTTGGTTACGAACTCTTTTTGAATAGATGTGATATAAAAGATGCCAATCGTAATGTGAAGTCGAATTTTTCCATTAGAATTTATTTTCTCTTAATTTCAGAGAGACAGCTTCATCTGAAAAGTGGCAGGCGCGTCGTACGTTGTGCGTCGGCGCGTTAATTCTCGTGCTCGTCGTGCTGGCCTCGCCCGTGCTCGTGATGTTACTGAGGCACACAGTCTACACCATACAGGTGAGCATTTAGTATGAATATTGTTTTTCGTACGAGTTTTTGGTACGTATACCAATTCATCGTTTCATGGTTGATGTATACATCAACCATGAAACGATGAATTGTATAAACGTCACTTGCTTGATTCTAGCGTATTTTTGACAGCGCTGCATTGGACCATCCACTTTATATTACAATGCTACATAAAAGTAGGGGTTAGTGAAAAATTCCATTATGTAATCTTATAACAATACTAGTTTTATTTTATCGTCGGTAAAATACATATTTTGATGCAGAGCTTATAAAATATTGGAGTAAATTATCTAAACTGGCCTAAAAGCCTTGTTTCAACACCAATTTCTGTAACAAAAGCAAAGAATAATAATTAGATAAATAGTACAACAATATAATATTCTAGTAGTTCTCGGCGAACTGAAACCTCGCGACGCCCATAACTTGCAAGCCCCTTGACCAATTTGGCTCATATTCGAACTTGACAATATTTTGTAATAGTAGGACTCAACTGCAGAGTCCGTTTGGGGAAGTACCACACCTTTGCCAGTTATTCAACTGCCAAGCAGTAGTGTGCAAGCATTACTGTGTTCCGGTTTGAAGGGCAATGTTACCAGATAAATTACTGGGTATGAAGAGATTTAACATCTAATATCTTAGGATGCCAAGCGCAGTACAGTACGGCGCAGGATTGTATTCGCAAGTACACAATTCTGACACTGCTACTATTATGGGCAGGCGTGACGTTTACCACCAGGCGAACATTAAAAAAAAATTATGAAACATACATAAAAATCAGCACTCAGAGTAAACTAGTCACTTCTCCATAGAAACGGGGCAGGGATATTATTACTCTACGATGTAATGTTGTTAGACCAAGACTAAATGCCGTCACACACGATGAAGATGCTATAATATTTCATGTCAGCTTAGAACACATTTCAATTTCGCTACTCATACAAAACAAATGACGAACAAGTGACGAAGATAATTTTTGTTTCATAAATGTATGGAGAGCGATATTTAATCTTAACATGAAATATTATAGCATCTTCGACGTCTGTGACGGCCTTTAGTATTAAATCAATTTGTCTTTTCATTATCTAGGATTGTGAATTGATAAAAAAGTCATTTAACATGAAATTGATGAGTCAGGAAACATCTAGTATAATGAGCTCAATTTTAACGTCATATTTGACCTAAATTAATAACATTATGGAGTATGAAAAGTCTAAAATAATTCAGTCCGGTAGTTTAGTCTAAATAACTTTATTTGAAATAAATTCATCCAGTAGGTACTTAGTTTTTCAACCTAACTGAATAGATCTATCTTGACATTTTAAGAAAATATCAATCTATCTTGTAATCTTGTTAGCATTTCGTAAGATAGTATCTGCATAATTTACGTTGCAAATAAATTTATTTATAACATGTTTATGCATATTTAAATGTTAAGTTATGATTTTAAAGTTTATGACGAAATAAAGGTTGTGAAATAACCAACGGCTGAAGATTTCAAAAGTAATGGATAAAGCTTTTTAGCCTTGCTTTTTAGTGAGCTTTGTTAATGATTTAAAAATATTATTGCACAAATATTAAATATGATATTTCACACTGATCCTTTCCTTACTATACAGGGTTATAAGCTTGGGATCTACGAAATAGAAAGGGGGTGTTTTAACTACATAATTGTAAACAACTTTTACTTTGGGGACAATCCAAAAACGCAAAAATAACAGCTGTTTTATAAATTTTGTCAAAAGTCAGTGACTTGAGATTTTTTTGAGTGTACGGTTCGCAAGTTATCATGAAACAAAAATACATACAACAGCCGATCTGCCCCAGTAGACTCAGATACCTTCGCTTCGGTCAAAAATTAATCACGATGATATGTATAATGATATTTCGGTTTAGTGCGCCCCAAGCTATGATCCTGTATCATAATAGGCTAGATGACTGATGTTTAAATCGTCGAAACTAATAGCTTTGATGATGAATTTAAGTAAATATAGTATGTTTATTGAAAAAATAATTTAAATCGGTTATTAATGTTCTGATATATAAGCGTTTAAAGTTTTTGGTAGAGCCAACTCTGTCCCTTTCCCACAACACAAAAAATGACTTCACGCCTTACTTGTCAGAATAGAATTTATATGGCGTCCTGACAAGTGACGTCACGATTTGCTGTTTCGCCTTTCTGTCTAGCATGATATTAAACTGCTTATAAGTTGCTTATTTTTTATTTTATTTTTATTTGAAATTTTGTTTTTCATTAATCAGCTATATTTATGGGCCACATTTTAATAGGACAATAAAAAAAACCAGTCATCTAGCCTATTATAGCTGCGAAAGTGTTTTATGGCTTCTTGGTTAGTGTGTTTCTCTTTTCCACAGCAATAGTGTTAGTTCTGTTCGATGTGATTTTTGCATGGGTTTAGTTAAAATATGGAACTGGGTATGTCCTAAAACTGCATCCAGAACAACCGGACGCCGGGTACCAGCTTTCTCTCGGTTAACGGCGGTGAACATTATTCGATCCCCAAGCCAAGCATCGGGATTATGGCAACCCCTCCCTATTAAGTATGAGGCCTTCATCCAGCAGTGGACGTCTGCTGGCTGTTGTTAGTGTACAGGGGTACGCATATCGGTATTACTAAGCCGAAAGGGAGCCATTGTACTATTCATTGTGAGCAGCTTTTTATTATAAAGCCGAGCGTTAAATTGAGAAAAACGGCTGTTCTATAGACAATGTCTTTCACTGACGAAGAAATGTATGTAACAGCGGATTTTGCATGTTTAAAGTACATTCAAACTTGTTCACGTACGGTCGTTGTACACGACCTTATTTCGGTTTATCAAGCCAATCAAGCCACTCACTGCTGGACGAAGCCCACCCCCATGATGGGGGGCTGCCATAATCCCCATGCTTGGCAGGCGGCTTGGGGTTCGCAGTATGCTCACCACCGTTAACCGAGAGGATACTGATGCCCGTCCTCCGGTGGTTTTGGATGCAGTTTTAGAACATACGCAGGTCCACTCAATAAACACGAGGAAATAATTTATAAAAAAACAGTAAGTACTTACGTGTTCTTACATGGCAAACAAATAAAGGATGTGTCGTTCAATTTCGCTTTTAAATGTTTCTCAGGACACGTCTCACTGACTATGACACTCCTAACTCTCCTGTAGACCAGTGGAGGAGCTAAACCTTCACTAACAGACCCTTCAAGTCCTTCGTTTTGCAATGTTTGCGTGGAAATGGTAGTAAAAATACAGTACGTGGCAAAAACTACAAGAATCGTCGGCAAGTACATGTTTACGATTTAGGCGCCGAGCGCTCTCTGTTTACTGATTTAGTTATTGAATGGTGCTGAGATGGGTGGGAGTGTTGATATAAGTGGCTCTTCAGATTACGCTATAGTATTGCGTCATACCCAAAGACTATAAACCCTGTTGATTGATCGTCCGACTTCCCCTCATACGAAAGTTATTTCTAAACCCAAAATAAAATAATGATTTCATTAATTATTTAAAAACCACTGCTAGCCACTGCGGGTACGTCAGAATCTGATTGTATTTCATAACTCAGATTGCGTCATCCCAGTGATTGGCCAATCGCAAGCTTAGAACGTTACCTCGCCCCTTGCCCGCAACGGTGAGTCGTGTTTGTAGGAGAAATTATGTTCACGAGCCATCAATAAGCTATAAATGATCTGTGGTCATACCAGAGTATTTTATTTTATAGGGTTTTTTTTTCTCCAATTTATTTAATGTCCTAAAACAACAACAGACACAGAAGCTGCCCTTAAAGTTATGATATACCAAACCTAAAGCCTCTAACTATAATAATTTGGAGCTGAGCTAAAACATAATTATACACAGAAATAGACCATGTATCAGCTTCAGTGCGCGCTGCTATGGTAATAAATAAATATGGTAAACATTCGTAAGTTATTGAAATGAAATGAGTGAACGAAATGAAATGAGAGAAGTGAACCATGCCATATCCACCGCCCTGGCCGAGTGCCGGGTGAATTCACTTAGGTCGGTACAGAAGCAGCCCTAAAATTTATGATATACCTAACCTAAAGCCTTTAACACTATAATAGTTTGAGCATACATACAAATAGACCATATATCAGCTTCTGTTCGCGTTGCTAAATATGGTAAACATTCCTAAGTTATTGAAATGAAATTAGTGAACGAAATGAAATGAAAAGAGTGAACCGCGCCATATCCACCGTCCTGGCCGAGTACCGGGTGAATTCACTTAGGCCATTGAATTTCCTCTCCGGGCTTATGCAGGGGTCGTACCGTGGACTACTTATAGCGGGACCGAATAGGTTCAGCTGCCGACACTGCGCGACCGCGAACCTTATTCCGAGGTGATAAAACTCACAGTCGCGCAGCGTCAGCAGTTGAGCGTATTCGGTACCGGAATAAGCGCTCATGGTACGACCCCTGGTATCATCACGATGTTTTCCTTCACCGAAAAGTCAGTGGTATGATTATCCGTCCATAAACTCCAAAAAGCTCATTGGTACGGGCCTGGGTTTTGAACGAGCTGTCTTCCGCTTGTATAGTAACGTAGTCTGAAGCCTCCAAATGTGAAAGGTGGCTCACCTTCTGTATTGTAGAATTGAACTTTCAAAATAATCTGCGTGCGCGCACTATAGCGTTATGTAACTATTATTTGGCGACTCGCTCCGGTTTTGCATGTACAATAGTAGGTACCTACATTAGGAAACAAGTGTGCTATATGTTGCTCATTTCACCCCAGGAAGTATTATGCGATAAGGGAACCGAAAGTGTAATTACCAAATGCACAAGCGTTTTATATGACATTTTTCATCGCACTCGCGAGGAAAAACCAATCTTGTATTGAACAAATTGTGTCAAAATTACATCAGTTTTCATAATAAAATCTTGTATTGTAGTTAAGTTTTTAATAATAATAAGCCACACAGAGAAAACATCAATAAATATTTGCGAAAAATGGCGCGCAAGCCAGCATGCGTGCAAATGGTTTATGAGGTTTTGATGATATTTTGCCTTTCATTCCGCTTAATCATTAAAAACCTACGACCTCGATTTGTTTCAGACGTTCACCCACTCGATAGAAATAAGCACGCAGCAGCTGATAGCTGAGAAGCAAAAGAGCGACATGCTACTCTCCAGAATGCTGCCGTTGCCGGTGCTAAAGGTACATACATCACATACATCAACAGCCGGAAGACGTCCACTGCTGGACGAAGGCCTCTCCCTTAATAGGGAGGGGTTGCCATAATCCCCACGCTTGGCAGGCGGCTTGGGGATCGCAGAGTGCTCACCACCGTTAACCGAGTGGACGCCGCTGCCTGTCCTCCGGTGGTTCTGGGTGCAGTTTTAGGACATACCCAGGTCCAAAAGGCCAAAGGCTAAAGGTACACCTACAGATAAATATGATACTTATTACTAGAGACCAGGCGCGGATCCACCGTCGTGGGCATTGTGAGCATGCACGCAACTCTAAGTGAGGCAGATATGCTAATAAACTGTTACAACCAAAACATAATAATTTCGAAAATAATAACAATTGAGTTTGGCGATTTTGCATCATACGGCTAGACCCTGATATGCAAAATTGCCGTTCAAGCCTAGTCAACGGTCAGTCAACGGGCATGAACCAAAAGTAGGTAATTGGCCTGTTCTCGGTTTGAGATGCGTTTACGCAATTGAATTTCTTCTCCAGATATTATGAATGCATGTTTCCTCATGCCTCAAGGTAGCCTAGTTGGGACACCGCTTGACTTGAAAGCTTGTCGTGATGGGTTCAAATCCCAGGCTCAATGAGCCGTACCGATGAGTTTTTTTGGAGTTTATGTACTGTTTTTTTATACCACTGGCTTTTCAGAGAAGGGAATAGAATAGAATAGAATAATTTATTGGCCTTATAACATTTTGGTTACACTGGGCAAGTCAAATTTACAAAAAATGTGAATATGACACAGAACGTTACGTCAAACTTAAATTAAAAAGAAATAGAGAATTAAAAAATAATGTAACCAAGCAATAAAATTAGTAACAAAATCAATAAGGTGTAATATTTATGTCAAACGATTAATTAATTATTATTATTATAAGTTCAATGGTACTTGTAGATAGATTATTAATTAATTATAGTAGTGTACCTCAAACAAAAGTGGTTATTATTCATCTTATTGTCAGCTCATTCAACTTAAGTCAGCGATTCATACGAGAAGGAAGAATGAAGAATTCGTTAGGTTAGGTTATTTAAAACACAAACTCAGCAAATGACGGCGCTTCAACATTTTTACTAAGTTTAATTTATCGCGGCAAACAGACGTAACAAACAGTGACAAAAAAAAATTTGGCTGACATACATTTTGTCCTAGGTCAATGAACTTTTTGTATGGAACAGCTGATTATTTTTCGCAATTTCAAGGTTGACCCATAGTAGCGGTTGTTCATAATGATGAGCATATACATACCATTTTGTTTTATTTATACGGTAGTATTCACGTTTAATTAAATCGGATACTCTGACTATAGTTTCGATCACATCCGGTGACCTTTTTCAAAGAGTGAAAACAGAGCCCGACGCGCGTGCAGCTGCGTCCTGCCTAGCACACTAAAACAAAAAAACACAAAGCATAAATCAAATATGTGTCAAAACCACGTCAGTTTTCATAATAAAATTATATACATACCCTTCAGTATTGTTGAACCTTTTTGTTACACATTGTATAAATAGTGGTTCATATGTTTAACACCCGTTGTTTATGGGTGAATCTTCTGTAAGTTGTACCTACTGTTATGTTTTCTGTCAGTGCTAACCAACCACCCAGGAGGCAAGCTGGTGGTCCGATAATAACAAAGTTTTCCTAACCAGCCACCCAGGTGGAAAGTTGGTGGTCTGATCTCTGATATGAACAAAATTTCTTAACGACTACCCAGGTGAATGGTTTGAGTGGTCCGTCAGTAATATGTCTTGTAGACAACCCGTGTACAAACTACAAGTACAAGCACAAAACTACTTGTACTTGTATTTAAGTTAAAGACAAACCACCTACCTGTAACAGGTAGCTTGTATTTTTGTTTTATTTATACGGGAATACTCACGTTTAAGTAGCTTGTATTTACTGGTACAAGAAGCTAGTACAATTGTAAGCTTGTACTTGTAGCCTTGTAGCTTTATAAAACAGGGCCCTGGTGGAAAGTTGGTGGTCTGATAAGAACAAAATACCTAACCGACTATCCAGGTGGATCGTTTGAGTGGTCCGTCAGTAATAACCCTTCCTACTAGTAACTTCATAAGCCAAATGCTAGTTCTAGACGCAAGTGTCCATTGTTCGTCTGCAGCGGCTGCGTGCCCAGCGGACAGTGCCGGCGGAGTCCTTCGACGCGGTGACCATCTTCTTCAGCGACATCGTGGGCTTCACCACCATCTCCGCCTCCAGTACGCCCATGGAGGTCATCAACATGCTCAACATGCTTTACAGGTAAATCACATTCTGAACGTTAACGTTACCTTAACTCTTTTATTATGAATCTATGATCAAAGAAATAGAAGTTTCACATCATCCGCCCGACCGTGTCCTACCTAAAACTGGCCAAACGGACCAAACTACTGAATCGATTTCGATTATATTTATATGGGACAACCTCAGAAGAATTACCTGGATAGGTCATACTTCCGGTGTAGGTCTTTATTCTGCTACGGTAGTACAGGAAGTTTGAAGTTTGCGGCGCTATTCTGAATAGGGGTGCTTTTCTGCGCAAAGTCAGAGCCATCTACAACGAGCTTCCCGTTTTCTTCTTGCCTCTCAGAAAATCTCCCATTGTCCCATTCCCATCCATCCCATTATATTTTAAGGATCGACAAAGTGACGGCTCGAACTCATCGGTGGGCGCGGCTAAAAAGCATGCTGTCTTCATCAAACAAACTGTGGGAAAGGGAGAAAGAAAGATAAATGAGCGCGCAAATTTTTGGCTGCAGTAATGTGGTTGAATAAACTCTGAGTTAAATTATTCCAACTTAAGTTATTTGAAATGTTTATGGACTAAACTATGCCGCTTAATAAATTATTTTAGAGTTTTCGTATTCCTTATGTTATTTATTTACGTCCAATGTGGCGTTAAAATTGAGCTAAAATACAAGATGTTTCCTGGCTCATAACTTTCATGTTTATTATCTTTTTACTTTCGTAATAATTTAAAATCCTAGATAATGAAGAGATTAATCGATATAATACTTAGTCTTGGACCTACAAAATTACATAGTGGAGTAGTAATACTACCGCGTTTCTATGGAGAAGTGACCAACTTGTCTACTCTTAAATTGTTCCATAACGGAGTGAATCTTCTTTACACAGTACTTACTATTATGTTTACTGTGCTGTAGGTTGTAATACGTGATAGGTTTATATCAGTTATATAAGCGCCTACAACCATTATTCGGCAATCTACCGAGAACATTCCATGCAAAACTAAAATTTTATTATAACTTATGTGCTTGTATCTTGATCAGCACTTAACACCAGGCGCTGAGTTCAAATCGCCTTTGGTAGTGAAGTACCTAAGTTTTATCAAACATGGACATATTTCGTTAAAACTCTCGTGCGACAACTTTATAGGTACTTACTTACCTAATAGGTAAGTACCGTATTTACGGTAAATACCTTAATTCAAAAAGATAATGATATCTCTCTATCGAGTGAGTAAATGAAGTTGGAAAAACTTGCCGGGAACGTGATGGACTGTAGTCGTAATATCAAGATCAAATTATTTTCACAATTTAAGATCCATACAAAAGAAATTTATGAAAAATTACGTAAAATAATAATTATGTCTTTCTAATTTAACTTAATTTGTTTTATTTATACGGGAATACTCACGCTTAATTAAATCGGATACTCCGACTATAGTTTCCATCACATCCAGTGCAAAGCTGGACGAAGGCGCACGCGCGTCAGGCTCTGTTTTCACTTTTTGAGATGTGATCGAAACTATAGTCGGAGTATCCGATTTAAAACCAGAGTATTCCCGTATAAATAAAACAAAATGTATCAAAACCTCGTCAGTTTTCATAATAGGATTTAACTTAATTTCGGTTTTGTTGTTTTTCAGACTGTTCGACCAGAAAATAATGCAGTACAACGTGTATAAAGTAGAGACTATAGGCGATGCTTACATGGTCGTCTCGGGACTGCCCCAGAGGAATGGTATGTAACGATTCGTAATCCCCCTAATCCTCCCCTGTCTGATGACATAATACGATATCTAATATCGCTCCGGCATCCCCAATACGAGTTGTTTCATTCTCCATTATCTGTGACTAATCCATCTTCACAGTGTCGTAACTAGGCAACTACTACGAGTAGTACCTTTCACTAGCGTTTCATGCGCTCGGTGCGAGTTTCTATAACTGCGCACATGCATGACCCAAAAAGTTTTGTGTCGTGTATTTATGTGATGTGATGTTGGTTTTGTGTATAAAGTAAAGTAAACTAAATGTTTATTTTCCATTAGGTTATACATTCTGGGTTATAAGTATGCTAGACATGTGTCGCCAATTATCAAATAACAGTAATGTTGGCAGTGGGCCCCAAACTCGGCTAGCCCGGTGTCTTGGTGGCCCTGCTACGGTGTGCCTGAAATTACATTTGCGCGCGCTCGCTACTATATGAAATATGAGATGAGATAATCTCCTGGAGTCTTGAAACATTTACTCTATAGAGTGGCTATGTACCTTATCCATATATATATATTTATAATTTATTTAAAATAAGTGGATGAATGGAGCATATTGGAGTATATTTTAGAGATATGATTATATGTGATTATATATGTGATGAATGTTGCCATTACTGTAAATGTAATTGTGTCTATTATGTGGTTTAGGCGATATTCGCGTGCGTGACGTCACCTGCCGGGCCCAACGGAAGACCAGCGCGATCATGCTTAGTTGGGGCCGGTTTGTGGCAAATTATTTATTTTTTATTTTTCTGTTTTCAATGTAATTGTTATTTTGTTTATATTTTTTGCCACAAATATCGGTGGACATTATAATAATATCGGTGGACATTAATTTCACACAGCGCCATCTAGCCCTAAACTAAGCAAAGCTGATATAATACTTATATACTTTTTGTTTTGTAAATACATACTTATAATACATACTACATCCAGACACAGAACAAACATCTATGTTCGCCACATAAATGTTTGCCCTTGGTGGGGATCGAACCCACGCCCTACAGCTCTGTAGGCTGGCATGCTACCAACTGAGCTATAAGGTTGTCGAATAAACGATGGTCTATTGTCTATTAAAACTTGGTCCTGTTTTGGTCATTTCTGTGCCCCTCAAGGGGCACCGCCCTAGTTACGGCACTGCATCGCTCCAGTCTAATCCAACTAGTTTTTTTTTACTTTTCCGAAGTGCAGAAAGAAGTTTCAGAAGTGCATCTTAACCGAATACATTAACATCTCTCAGTCCCACTCATCAGCCAAAAGACGTCCACTGCTGGACGAAGGCCGCTGCCTTAATAGAGAGAGTTTGCCAGAATCCCCACGCATGGCAGGCGGCTTAGGGATTACAGAGTGTTACCACCGCTACGCTCACGCTGCTGCCGGTCCTCCGGTACTACTGATACTGGATGCAGTTTTAGGACATACTTAGGTCCCCAGCCGGTTAATAGCCCACTGCTGGGCATAGGCCCACACTGGAAGGACGATTGTGTCATATTCACCGAGCTGATTTCACGCTGGTCAAACACTAGTTGCGAGTTGGTGCTATGGATTCACATACCCATTGAATTTCTTTTCCGGACGAATGCAGGTTTTCTTTTTAAAGTTTTTATTTAGCGAAAAGCCTGTGGTTATGATAATATTATAATACACTTTATAAAAAAAATACAACCGACTTCATACAAAACACAAAACATACAAAAAAGAAACATACAGTTGATTTGGGACCAGACCTCCTTTTTTGAAGTCGGTTGAAAATCCGTACAAGGCCTCCAAAGAGCTTATATTGGTATAGGCTCGGGGCTTTTACGTTTACAAGTTGAGCGGTCTCCAATCGAGAGACCGTTACTGCTACTGTTTATTAGGCTACCACGATGACATTATTTTCGGTAAACTTTATTAATTTAATAAATAAATATAATACACATCAACAGCCGGAAGACGTCCACTGCTGAACGAAGACCTCTCCCTTGAAGGGAGGTGTTGCCATAATCCCCACGCTTGGCAGGCGGCTTGGGGATCCAGAATGGTCACCGTCAACTGAGAGGACGCTGCTGCCCGTTCTCCGGTGGTTCTGAGTGCAGTTTTAGGACATACCCAGGTTCAAATATAATTCGCTTTAAAAAAAAACATCCGACTTCAACTTCGAATACCTGGATGACATCTTCATATTTTCTAGTAATTTTGATTTTAAAACCAAACTACTGAACCGATTTCGATAAAATGTATATGGGACCACCTCTGAAAGCAAAACAAAGAATCATCAAAATCAGTTCATAACTGGCGGAGTAATCGCGTAACATACATACAAAAAAATACGAATTGAGAACCTCCTTTTTTGATTTCGTTTGAAAAGTATGGATAATATAATAGCTGTATATAGGCTAGTATATATATATATATATATATAGCTGTATATATATAATAGGCATGTGTTTGACTGCCATTTTGTCTGATCTTGGAGGAGCGTCTGACAGTGCTATCTAAAAAAGAAATGCAACGGGGATGATGCACTACACACCGCAAGTATGACGTCACGTAACGTTTATACGTTTATCAATATCACGCAATTAAACCAAATCTGCCACTAACAGTAGCAGTGCTAGAATTGTGAACTTGGGAACACAATCCTGCGCCGCACTGCACTGCGCTCGTCAACCTGACATATTAGATGTTAAATCTCTTCATACCCAGTAATTTCTCCTCCTACCACTACACTACTTCTCCTTAAACTGCATCCAGAACCACCGAAGGACGGGCAGCAGCGTCCTCTCAATTAACGGTGCTGATAATTCTGCAATCCCCAAGCCACCTGCCAAGCGTGAGGATTATGGTAACCCCTCCCTGTTAAGAGGGAGGCCTTCGTCCAGCAGTGGACCTCTCCTGGCTGTTGATGAGACCAAAGCTGATGAAATCGTTTCCAGGTAACCGGCACGCATCAGAGATCGCCGACATGTCGCTGTCGCTGATGCGGTCGCTAGAGGGCGCTGCGGTGCCGCACCGGCCCGGCGAGCCGCTCCGGATCCGCGCCGGCGTCAACACGGGGCCGTGCGTCGCCGGCGTCGTCGGGACCACCATGCCGCGCTACTGCCTCTTCGGAGACACCATCAATACTGCCAGTCGCATGGAGAGCACGGGAGAAGGTACTCGAGTACTGTGACCGTGCAACGCTTCTAATTTCTACAAAGCGACTTCAAAAATAGAACAGTTTTTTTATTTCTTTTATTTTTTTATGTTTGTTACGCGTTTACTCCGCCAATTGTAAATTGATTTTGATCTTTTTTTTTTTGGTAGGTGATACTTCAGAGCTGGTTCCATATAAATTTTATCGTAATCGGTTAATTAGTTTGGTTTTTAAAACAAAATTACTGAAATAAATCTAAATAACAGGAAATATGAACATGTCATTCAGATAGTCGAAATTGAAGTCGGTTATTTTTTAAAAGTACATTACTTGTATTTTAGGCTTGCATTTGATTCCCGTTTTTTTGCCAGGGTTGATGTAAAGGCTTACACTTAGGTTTACATCACGCCTGACAAAAAATGGGGAGAAAAAAAAAAACAACCGCTGGGTTGTATATATATGGAAGATATTTGGGAGCGGGACCAATTTCTTCCGTACGCGAACGAAGTCGCAGAACAACCTCTAGTTTATACATATTTTAATATAAAATATACGTCGTTGCAACGTAAATGTCGTTCCAAAGGATACGAAACCCAGCCTCACCTTGGAGAAGTCAGAAATAAAAAAACACAAACAGACACAAACACGCGGAACAGTCACAAATGTAAACAGCATGGCTAACTTCCTCAGTACAAAAATGAAAATAAATAATGTGTTTTGATGGCTCTGATAGGTAACGTCAGACTTATTATAAAATAAGGCAATTTATCTAATTTTTTTTGGAAGTAAAGTTGCGTGCGTAATCGCAAAATAATCTATGCGGAAATGAAACGTAGACACTGGCAGTGAAGCTAGTCCCCATTTTTTATTCAATTTTAGCTTATTTTTGACTGCTATCTTGATGTTAAGACGAAGATGCGGTCAATGGTCAGTCCATCGGTTTAAAGTTGCTAGCAACCTACGGAGCGGACTGTGCAAGGGGTTTTAGAAGAATAGAACAGCAAGATAGAATCAGAAATAAGATTATCCGACAAAGAACTAAAGTTACCGATATAGCTTAAAAAAATAATCAAAGTGGTAATGTACCAGCCTACTTACCATACTTCGTTTTTTTTAGGTGGACTACAGGCAATTATATTCTAAAAACCAGAAATTAATAACTACATAGGTGGCCCATGGGAAGAAATAAAATCCCCTGGTACACCCAGTTATCTGGGGGTGGACCAAGGGGAAAAATAATGCCCTTGGTACAGCCAGGTGAAATAATGTAGGTGGACCATGGGCAGGGACCGCCATATTCGTAGAAGGACCGATAACCGCTAGGGTAAACGTGTTCTTGAGTGGAGACCACGAGCTGGGTGCTTTGCAGCCAGGTGAAGCGACTACCTTTGGAACGCCGCTAGAAGCAAATGGATTCGTAAAGCGGAAGATCGTGCCATATGGTGTTCTTTAGGAAAAGCCTGCTTCTAACGCAGTCGATAACAAAATATCACACATCACATCAACAACCCGAAGACGTCCACTGCTGGACGAACGCCAATAGGCCAATAATGCCAGGATTAATAGGGAGGGGAATGCCATAATCCCCACGCTTGGCAGGCGGCTTGGTAATCTCAGAATGCTCACCACCGTTAACCAAGAGGACGCTGTTGCCCGTCCTCCGTTGGTTCTGGATGCAGTTTTAGGACATACCCAGGTCCAAATTTACTGATGACTAATCGCAAAATAATAAAATCGAATAATTTTTATTGTACGCCAGACAATTTGCTGAGAAAAAGCAAAGCAAAGTTCTCGCTGAGTTATAAATTGTTTTCTGTCAACAGCGATGAAAATACACATATCAAATACGACGAAGAAAGCTCTGGACGATATCGGAAACTACGAAGTGGAGTCTAGAGGGATCCTTGACGTGGCTGTAAGTATTTAAAAGCACATTATAATAAATAATACTTTACACTCATAGCTCCTACTGGATCTCTAGGATGACTCCCAAGGATTCAATGGGTGAAGGATTTTATGCAATGGAGTAACGAGATGAGCAAGACGTTTGTCTGGTGGAAGCATCACCCCTGATAACAGTAGCAAGTGCAGTGCCAGAATTTGAGATTATAATTTTAAAAAAAAAACCTGCGCTGCAACGCACTCCAAGAGCGCACTCTTCACCCTAAGATGCTAAGAAACCCAAATTTCGAAGTATATAACGTATCTACGTAAGTTCCATAGAACATCGTAGAACCCAAGTTTTGCCTCGGTTGTGTAATTCTATGAATTTCCAGGGCAAGGGCATGATGGAGACTTTCTGGCTGGTGGGCAAGGTCGGAGGCCTGCAAGCTGAGAGCCCCCGCTGCCGTCTGCACGACTACGACCAGAATCTATTGGAAATGTTCATAGGACAGTAAAACTGTCATGCAAAGCATTTCACCAACTTAACTGTTTGGGACGAATTGTGCCAAAAATTTGGTTGTTTACGAATAAGTTTCTTTTTTACATTTTATAATTCAGGCTGTTGAGCTGTGGTCAAACATCAAGCTTGTTACAAAAAATAATGAAATAAATTGCTATAAATTTATTAACCAAGTACCAGGGGTCTTGCTTAAAAACCCACTTAAAAATTACGATAGTAATTGCGCAACTCATTTTTGTATTACGCAGAAGTTAAATGACGTCTCTTAAGTCTTAACTTAGCAGCGTTGTAGCGTTTTTAAGTAAGACTTAAGTACTTTTCAACACTATAGATGTCTGAAATTTTAAAATTATACTAAAGTTATTAAGTAGTGCTCCACTTGATCGTTGTCCATTCTAATTTTGATATAAACTTTGTAATATTTTTGGCATTACCATCTTGTATACACAGTATGGAAACAATAATCTGAAGCTGTTTATTTAATTAATGGTCACAGATAATCTTTGAGCATATATCATTAGAGGTGGTAAGCTAAGTCGTACCTCTCTACCAAAAGGTATATGGCCAGCTAGTGACCATAAGCCTAAGCTAACACTGAACAGTTGAGGTGGTGAACGAGATAGTAGTGGTGGAAAGAAAACAGGGATACTCTTGCTTTTTACTTATAAGACAAAGTTTAATAGTAAACCAAAAAATGCTGCTGGCAGCACATTAAATTATACTAAAATTTTCATTTTGACTTCGTATACTTTTTTGGTGTCAGGGGATTTTTCTATAGATACCTAGTTGTATTGGGTACAACTAGGGTTCATGTATGATTACACCTATTTCCCCCTCGTTGGTCTCTTGGCCTGACGGAGGGCACTATGACGAAAGCGGAATCTGACCTAAGTGAACCAAATCCCGGGAAGGAAGGCACCGGTACCGCACGAAGCATTGCTCTCAGCAACACTCCCAGGACAAGCAGTGAGCTTGTTCTTCACTCTACAACGGTGCAGGCAACTACTCGCCGTTGTCTTCCCTGGGCTCACTTGAGTGGGAAATCGAATCCCTGAATTTGATCTCCCGCAATCCCCAAACCTGCCCCTATTTCCCATTTATTCGACTCTTACGATAGGTAGAGGATACTGAAAAACAGTTTCTTAAGATCGGCAGGTTACTATGTAATTATTACCTAGTAAAATGAAAGTGGTCCTGCCAGGGAGAGTACGACATCAGGGGGATGCCGGAAAAAATGAGTTTTACTACACTTAAAATAAAACACATAATTGGCTCTTAAGAAACAATTACTGAAAAATAATAAACCCTTGAAATGACACCCCGACACGACCTATTTGGTGAAACAGAATTCGAGAAATAGGGAATATGCATGTTTTTTTTATTGACTTACAAAAGAGGCGCCTTGCAACAAAAAAAACACATTATCGAAAATAAAATTTAAATATGTGCACAACTAACGAAGTTATAACAATTTTAGTTTCATGTTAGACAAGGAATGCACTATACTAGCAAATGACGCCAAAGGCCACGATTCCAAACAAATTCTATACTAGCACGTATTTTTACCAGCCGATTACAGTTATTTTTACGATGTAAGCATCAGATTCAGTTAAGCTCTCTACTTATCCTATACCGCGAATTACAACCGACCATTTCGTGTTCAGGAGATAACAAAGAAAACATTCATACTGGTTGCAAGTATTATAGATAGAAGAGATGGCTACGAGATTTCTTCAAATGGGTCGATTTCTAGAAGCAGTAGGTATTCTAAAACCCCGGCTTCAGGGTTTAGCTCACATTGTTCCAAGTACTTAGGACAAAATGAAATAACAGCAAGCGTGAATTGTTGGTTTCATCGTATAGAAATCTGGTCTACTTAAAAACCCCGCTTAAATGATGTTAGTTAGAATTGTACATTTTTGTATTGCGCAAAGTTAAATGACGTGGGTCTTACTAATAAACGTTGATTAGCCTTGATAAAGTTTAAGGAGACAATAATTACAAATTATCTCCTTTTTTTTGAAGTATGAAGTATTATAGTATTTGCGAGAGAACTGAAGAGCAAAATGAAAATTAAAAAAAAAACACAAATTCGAAACTTCAAACTGGTGGCAGGCTTGGGCCGTGGTTAGTTACCACCCACCAGACTAAGTCGTGCCGCCAAACGACTCTGTCGTGTTCCGTGCGTTGTCTGGGGACACCGTCAGAAAGTTGGGTCAGAGCAGCTGTGTCCCTGCAGTGGACCATTTATGAGGCACACGCGAACGACCGCATCAAGAGACTAGTCACGGAGGTCAGCGGGATCCGAGGCACGGTGCACCGCTGGCCGACCGTAGTTAGTAGTTAGCTAGCCACTCACGAAAGGTTGCCCTGCCAGTTGGCTGACGAAAAACCCCGGAGATGCGCCATCGTGCCGGTCGGCGACCGGATGTGAGAGGGTCGGCGACCGGATGTAAGAGGCGACATCCCTAGCCCCCTAGGGATGCCCGTCGGGCCCTCGGGCGTCCCCGCGGTCTCCAGACTAGTCCCTCAACAATGTGTTCATTTACGTGTGCGTCTCAAGGTCTACGTAGCGTGACACCTCGCTCTACTGCCGACTTTCCACCTACTTTACTCCCCGATAACAATGAGAAACATCACCGTTCGTGGTGGATATTCCCTACGATCGCACTAAGCGCTTCGATTCCACATTTTTTATTCGCACAGCGAGGTTGTCGAATTCTCTGCCAGAGTCCGTGTTTCCCTTAAAGTACAATATGGGTGTCTTCAAATCCAGAGTAAACAGGTTCCTTCTGGGTAAGCGTGCTCCAGCTTAGACTGCATCGTTGCTTAACATCAGGCTGGATGTGGTCAAACGCAAGCCTATCAAGAATAAAAAACTAGAAAGCTATTATGTTTTTCTTTTCCACTGTGCCGGCTAAAGACGTTGCGGCACAAAGAAAAAATATATAAAACCAATCTCTTTTTTTTATAATCTTTCTTTTATTTTTTTTCTTTCTTTCTAGTAGATAACGAAAAAAGTACCTATTCCAAAGTTGGTAAGTACATGTTTATTAGTAAGACCCAAAATACCTTAATTAATACTTAATATCGGTTGCCTAAGTTAACAAATATCTGTTAACTTCTGTACAATCCAAAAAATAAGTAAGCAATATTAACAAACCTTTTTTACTTTAAGCGTCGCGTTTTTAAGTAAGACCGTAAATAGGTAGTACTTAGGTTAGGCAGTTTATATTTTCTAGTAATTTAAATATTAGTAAGGTTTTTTTAATTATTATTTCCATTTCAAATGTAGATAGATACGAAATAATTACTATGTACAAAATAGGAAAGATATTCAAATTTTATTACATGTTTTAATTTGAATCTAAAATTATTTTTTAGATATTTATGTACCTATGATGTAGGTATGTAATGTGTTGATTCAACGAAAGTTAGGTACCTATCTGGGACCTTACTTAAAACACCGTTTAAAGTTACGAGTAAATGACGTTCGTTAATATGGCGGACTTTAATTTTATATTGCGTAGCATAAAATAGAATAAAAATGACGTTTGTTATTTTAAACAGCGTTTTTAAGTAAGTCTCAAGTTTACCTCATTACCTCAGGTTCTGACATCGGTTTAATAATTGTAATTATTTGATTAAAGTGAACGAAAATAAAGTTTGTTAAATAAAATTTATGTGTTTTTATTTTAGCTTCTAATGTAGAGAAAATAAGTGTAAACGTTCATTACTTTGTTTTAGTTTGCGTTCTTTGCATCGTTATTTAGGACGTCGCGTCGCATATTTTATAGTGGTAGTGGTAGTGGCAGTGGTAGCGGTAGTGGTAGTGGTAGTGGTAGCGGTAGTGGTAGCGGTAGTGGTAGCGGTAGTGGTAGCGGTAGTGGTAGCGGTAGTGGTAGCGGTAGTGGTAGTGGTAGCGGTAGTGGTAGCGGTAGTGGTAGCGGTAGTGGTAGCGGTAGTGGTAGCGGTAGTGGTAGCGGTAGTGGTAGCGGTAGTGGTAGCGGTAGTGGTAGCGGTAGTGGTAGCGGTAGTGGTAGCGGTAGTGGTAGCGGTAGTGGTAGCGGTAGTAGTAGCGGTAGTGGTAGCGGTAGTGGTAGCGGTAGTGGTAGCGGTAGTGGTAGCGGTAGTGGTAGCGGTAGGACTCTACTGCAGAGTCCGCCTGGGGAAGTACCACACCTTTACCAGTTATTCAATCGCCAAGCAGTAAAATATAATAGGCATGATGACTACTATTTTTGTATTACTTCATAAAAAACCTGACCATAAATAGAAACTATCAACGAAAACAAAATTCAAAAATAATTAAAAATAAATAAGTTCTAAGTATTTTAATTTCAAGCTAGACAGAGAACGCGCTATACTGAGCTATGACGTCAAGCCTCAGGCGCGGCATACACATGCTATACTTAACACGTGCTTTGCGAGAAAGGGATAGAGCATCCCTTCTCTATCCCCACCTAAAACTTTAAACGCTCATATCTCAGAGATTTATCAGCCAATACAATTTATTTTTTCAGTATGTGTAATGTATTTAGTTATATTCATCACTAAGCCTAGTATTTGTCATAAATTAAACATTAGGCCACACGCCTATTGTAGAACATAATCTAAATATAATTTAAATATAAATGTAATAGGATCAAGATTGATTGAAAAATACGACCTGTACGCGAGGGCCAACATCCATAGTCATCATCATCATCATTATCAGCCAGAAGGCGTCCACTACTGGACGAAGGCCTCTCCCTCATAATATCCGGATGTATGGAATTATTCCTAATTTATTCCTTATTAATGCAAGTAAATTTTGTTAGCTGTTGCAAAGAGCCCGCTTCGCTCCCACGGTCTCTCATACTCGTCAGCCAGAAAACGTCCGCTGCTGGACGAAGGCCTCCCCCGTAATAGGGAGGGGTTGCCATAATCCCCACGCTTGGCAGGCGGCTTGGGGATCGCAAAATGCTCACCCAAGAGGACGCTGCTGCCCGTCCTCCGGTGGTTCTGGATGCAGTTTTAGGACATCGTCGTCGTCGTCGTCAGCCATAAAACGTCCACTGCTGGACGGAGGCCTCCCTCTTTATAGAGGGGTATTAGGACATACCCAGGTCCAATTCCAGGCTCCCGCGATCAATTGTAGATTATTATTTAAATTAGTATATCAGTTAATATTATAGCATGATGCTGGCGTGGCGGCGTTACCATGTTCAATGGCAGTCAGCGTGGCATTCAATGATCAGTTCTGCGACAGATATGATCAACCCATTGGGTTCCGCCAAAATTACTTTCAGGGAGGTGCATAAAAAAATATTTTGCTTAACGAAAATATACCTTAAACTTATCTGTACTCTATATTTATTGACAAGGTGACGATCTTTGTACAGCAAATTAGACGCCGTCAGTTTTTATAAAAAAAAACAGTAATTTAATTTAAAGAAATGGCATTTTTTCTATGTATTGTATTTACTTTTTTCCTGACAAGTGCACCTCCTTGCACCCTACTGCCAGCGTCCATGGATCAGCCCATTGCGACCTTCTTTTTAGGTAGTAAGGAATAAGCCAAGTTTAGATCTTTGTACTCGTCATTGTAAATAACTTTTACTGTGGGGCCAACATTGTATTTGCAAAGGGGCGAGAGGTCATTGTAAACAACTTTGTTATAATACTTTGTAACGTTGTTTACAATGACCTCCTTTCAGGTTAGTAATACCGTTTCGTGTAACCCTGTGTAGGTAAGTACAGTACTCATTAGTCAAATAGTAACTTACTCGTAAATACCCGTAAATAAATTCACGTCATAAAATGATCGTTCACGTACAAAAAAGAAACGCAATGGGTCAATCAAACAGCTCGAATGCACGTAACCACGAAGGTTGGGTTCAAGGCGCAAAAAACCTAACTAAAGACACTGATAGTAGGTACTCACGGTATCTGTGTTATGTCCCAATTGTATTTTAAATGATGTTATTAAAATATTCACAGCAGTTCGATTGTTGCTGCTGAAGTGCAACCAAGTGCGACGAGAAAAATTACTTATTAACTTAATGCATTTAGCAATGATCCAAAAAAAGTTTAAAAATTAAAAATTGGCGGTAGTTTTATTTTTTTATTGTAACTAGTTACACACCTTTGTTTACTGTCCATACAGAAAAAAAAAGATATTCGATAATTGATCTGTTTTAATTTGGAATTAGGGATTGCTTTTTTCAAACAATAATTTTTAAAGTGCGTGTGAAATGGGGGTCTCGGTTACGTGGAAGTGTTCTATAATCGTGGTATTTATGTGCAGTGTTTACGCAAGAAGTGTACAAAGACGCAAAAGTGAGTTAATCTTTGAATTACGTAACTAGTAGAATGTCTGATTAGTTTGAACATAGACTAGATTAATAGGGCGAGTTCAAGTTAACCTACTTTCAAAATCAAATTGTTTATTAAGACAGATATAACTTTACAGCATAGTTTACAGATTGTTATCCAAGGTGTTATATATCTATAAATCTTTCGTTATCATTAAATACCACCATGATTATAAATAATTGCTAATTACCTAATTCTAAGAACTTAAATATTACGAGTATAATATACTTATAACATAAATTTAACGTTACGACTAAAACAGTTGTAAAAGAAAAAGAAAACTAAACTAAAATAAAATTCTATTCAATAAGCTCGTAATATTGGGGAGTTTTTTTTATAATTATGTCCCATGTGTCAGCGAAGACATGTCTAAGGAAATAGGTAAAGGAGCTTGTTGAGGTGTTTGTGGCAAAGACTATAAATCCTGTATGATCTGTGTGATCTTAGAACCTCTTTTAGTTAAATTGCCGAATTAGATACAGTATGCTATTTTTTAGATTTATAACCGAAGATACAGGCAAAGAGTGATGACAGGAATCAATTATAATCCTTATAATCCCCGATGTTTTTTTTTATTTTTATTTTTTTATAAATATTGGGATATTTATTACACACAGCGCCATCTAGCCCCATACTAAGCAAAGCTTGTATTATGGAAACCAGATAGCTGATAGAATACTTATATATATATTTTTTCGAAAATACTTATACTTATAATACATACTACACCCAGACACAGAACAAACATCGTCGTCGTCACAACATCACAACATCACATTTTTGTCCTGGGTGGGGATCGAACCCACGCCCTACAGCTCTGTAGGCAGACATGCTACCAACTGAGCTATCAGGCTGTCAAAATGTATTAAATGTATTAAAGAAAAGTAATGTATTAAAAAAAGTTAAAGGAATTAAAGGAAAGTATTAAAGAAAATAATTAAATTCTATATTTGATTTTTTACTTTTTCAGAATGTTTCTAACTAAGTAGTAGCTCATGTAACGAAAGTTTGTGAGTGTGTGTATGTTTGTTGCTCCTTTATATTGTAATAACTTGTCAGATTTTGATGAAACTTGGGATATAGTGAACTATCTAACCTGGATTAACACAAAGGCTATTCAGAAAAGCTAGCATTAAATGTTCCGTAGGATAGCAGGTGAAATCACAGGGCGTAAAAATACCTAATAGATAAATTAAAAAATATGGTTAAGTTATTGAATCTATCGTCACCATTAGTAACAATAATTATGACGACGTTACAATAATTATGGGCTATTATTGTTTTAAATCTAACACTGTTTGTTTACACTTCGGTAATTATGATAATTATTATTTGCTTAATAATAAAGTGTTATTGTATTGTATTGTATTGTTATAATCGTTTATTTCAGGCAACGGGAATTACTTAAAAAACACGGGCTCATATTATAAATACGTACATCTTATATCTATCTTTGTTTTTAACTCGTTCTGTCAAGGAACACGATAATTGCCGAAACGCAAAGGCTTAGGACATTTCCCACACGCCGCCGTTGGCCTAGAGGTACACATTTTCCATACTTGCTTGTATGAACTAAGCTGACATGTCATATGCCTTAGTTATTTATTTAAGTTTATAAGTACCTAAAAAGGAAACAGACTGTAGACATTTAACTATAGGTCATAGTACGTAATTAGTCCAAACTTCCAAGCCGAGTTTCTAATGACGAAATGTTGACAAAAGCCAATTTGTATTTAAATCTATGAAATTTCTCGCCGTGTTGATTTTAGAAGTTCTATAGCATTTTCTATTTTATTTCGACGTTGAAAAGGATATAATAGTAGATTACTCACCTTGGTAGCAAAAGTAAAGAATGTCTCAGATCTCATGCATATTGTCTCCCGAGGCGGAGACAAACATAAGATCTGAGGCTTCTTTACTTGCTCCCGTGGTGCGTATACGATTTTACGTGCCGCTGCGGGGAGGTAGTGGTTCCTTTCATTCCACTTAGCCCGTAAAATAATTCATAATTTGCATCAACATTTTAAATCTCAACGTCAAGATGGAGACGTCATCGGGAACGTTGCGGGAACACACTTGTAGTGGCAGGACTACTGCAGGGTCCGCCTGGGGAAGTACCACACCTTTGCCAGTTATTCAACCGCCAAGCAGTAGTGTGCAAGCATTACTGTGCTTTGGTTTGAAGGGCAATGTTACCTGATACATTACTGGCATTAAGAGATGTCACATCTAATATCTCAGGGTGACGAGCGCAGTGCAATGTGGCACAGGGTTTTGTTCGCAATGTAACAATTCTGACACTGCTACCGTTACGTCTAACCTCATATATGTGGTATGGTACAATAATTGTATGGTACGAGTATCAGAACTCAGTATTATACAGAACCTACAAGATGCAGATGAGATGCTAGATGCAGTTTTAGAACCTGGGTATGTCCTAAAACTGCACCCTGAACCATCGGAGGACGGGCAGCACCGTCCTTTTGGTTAACGGTGGCAGGGGGATGTCACTCCGCAGTTTAGGTATGTTCGGCCGGCGGCGGCGCTCCGTCCGGGTGGACAATGCAAGGCAGAAGTCAGTCGCTGCCCGCACGCTAGCCTCGTCGCACATAACTAAGCATACGTGATAGAAAGAGAGCGGTATATCTAGGTGAATATAGCGAGCGGTATCCAGCGCTGTGCGAGTTGAATTGCTACTTTATTGCCTAGTAGATAGAGTCCTTATTTATTTCAATTCCTTTGCGGAGTGAACTTTCTGTACGTAGTACTATTATTTATTCTGTGGTACGAGTATCAGAACCTACAAGATGCCGATGCAGATGAGATGCTAGATGAGATGCTAGATGCAGTTTTAGAACCTGGGTATGTCCTAAAACTGCACTCAGAACCACCGGAGGACGGGCAGCACCGTCCTTTTGGTTAACGGTGACGAGCATTCTGCGATCCCCAAGCAGCCTGCCAAGCGTGGGGATTATAGCAACCTCTCCCTATCAAGGGGGAGGCGTTTGTCCGGCAGTGGACGACTTCTGGCTAATGAGTGATCATAAAGAAACACAGCAATTACCGTTCTAGAAAGAAAAGTACATAAACTTAAATAATAATAGGGGTTTAAAAAAAACAACCATTTCTATTTTTTATTTTTTACCTCTGAAGTATCACCTAACAAACAAATAATCATTAAAATCAATTCATAATTGGAGGAGTAAACGCGGAACAAACATACAAAAAAAAAACCTATCCAATTGAGAACCTCTTGTTTTGAAGGCTGTTAAAAAAAGAGAGTACCGCTTAAAAAAAACAGTCTACAATGAGGTTCCATAGGCATAGCGACGGCGCGGTGCGGCGGCGGCCAGGATATGGCAAAATCAAGTTTTCTTGTTATTTGTTGCATAAAGCCGGCCGCACATTTTTTTTTCATAGTTATTGGCATCGCACGTTGTGCATTCTGCTAGTGTCAATTTTATGAATACACAAGTTTTTTTAAATTAAAATCTAGTCTAATATGTCATGAAATCACAGTCAGTCACATGAAATTAGTCATAGTCAAGTCCAAGTCATGCCCTAGTAAAGTTGTAGCTACTTTACTATGAGCTTCTACGGAGTTTTGAAAACAACATGAAAAGTCACGTTTCACCACATTATATCACTTGCTCACACTCGTGCATGTAATTCAATACTCAATGAATAAAACACCACCATTTTTAATCATTAATTCGCGAAAAAACACAAGTTTAAGAATATAATAGCATGAAACGACATGATTTTTCCGTGTTCTCGCCAAAAACTCCCCGGACATTATTTCGGTCGTCACAACCACACACAATAACAAGTTCGAGCGAGATGGTCGTCACGAGACGTTTTTTATGGTGTGCAGGACCTAGTACAAAATTGTACGAAATAGTGCACAAAGTGCCTTCCGGCGGCGCGACCGTCCGGTTTTTCTATTAGGTTTTTCTTTTGATGTGCGTTCGGCCGGATCTGCTCTTGATGAGGGCGTGTCAATAATGTAGTCCAAGGAAAACTACTATACGTCTTATACTACCTACTACGCCTTGTATTAAGAATCTATGCAGATGTTGACGGGCGGAATATAGATTTGTAGGCTATAGTCGTTTACATTTTATGTTGGACAAGCAAGGCAAAGGATTGCTGTACAAACCAGTATATGGAGATTCTCCCTGGTAATCCGAGTCTAATAAGAGTCAAACAATGCATAGATGTAGACATACATTACATACAAATACAATAAAAATAAAATATATACACGAACCTGCACGAACTCTGAAAACATAACAATAACTTTTTGGGCAGTCGTGTAAAAGTTTGTGTTTTGGCAATTATTGGTTGTTTTTATACAATACAATACAATACAATATATCTTTATTGCACACCAGAAATATAGACAACTTACAAATAATCAGGGTAGGTACATTATTTGGCAGTACAAGGGGCGGCCTTATCACCTTAAGCGATTTCTTCCAGGCAACCTTTACCTTTACCTTTTTTTTTTTTTTATCGGTTTAATCTGTGATTAAATCCATAATTATTCCTCCATTTTCCAAGACCAACTGATAGCTCCGTTGCACTGTCTTATCGAAGAGGTCAGTGTATCTTCTTATCATGCCTATCATTATCATAAGCCAGAAGACGTCCACAGCTGGACCAAAGCCTCCCCCTTAATAGGGATGGGTTGCCATACTCCCCACGTAAGTAATAATAGAACTATAGTGAACAACCGTGATAGTTTAAAACAGTGTTTTATAAAAAAACATACTACCGAACTAAAAACCACCTCCTTTTTTGAAGTCGGTTAATAAGAGTATACTTAATTCATATAATATTATTTAATATCTCCTTGGACTATTGATATTATTTATTGTTATATTCAAATGTAAATAAAACTTTAAATATTTTATTAAGTGTTTTTTTGTGACATATTGAAATTTCATGTATAACTTTGGTTTGATCAATAAACTATTGTATTGTGTTGAATTTCAATGCTTCGTTATTTTCACGCCATTACAAAGAAGACCATTATTTTCATGGGAACTCTGCACCGATTTTCTCAGTGTTTATTGAAACAATGTATTTTCGTTGCTCATTTAAGATATTGAGTTTACCCAAGAAGAATAAATATTATTTACAGTACGTGGCTTATTTGATCTGGTTCTGCGGATTTGTTTGTAACTATCCAGTTTACCTGTACTATCTCTCGGAATGACCAAATACTCTTAAGTGGTAGAAAATTCTTCGATATATCTTAGAAAACCAAATTTTGACGCGATTTGTAATAAAGTCGTTCAAACATGCGTGAGCATTCATTAAAAGATAACAAACATACACACAGAGAGACATTCAAATTTGCTTTTGTGATCAGAAATCTATGTAACCAAATTCAAAAATATTGCAAGGTTTTTCTGAAAAGGTGTAAAAAAAAACAATTATTTTGTAGGGATAAGTGGACTAAGCTTTCCACTTATCGCTACCGGGAGATCTAAGTGGTTTTTTTCCCACCTATCCCTACCGGTAGGGATAGGTGTACCAGGGCAAAAATCATGTTTTTTTCTATTAGCTCGCCAAGCCTCTTCTTTATAGGTCACGGTACGGGATCATCATTAGCCCGAAAGACATTCATTGTTGGACGAGTGCCCGTTTAATAAGGGGGTTGCCCTATTCCCCACGTTTGGCAGCAGCTTGGGGTAGCAGAACGCTCACCACCGTTAACCGAGAGGTTGCTGCTGCCCAGCCTCCGGTGGTTCTGGATGCAGCTTTAGGACATACCCAGGACAGGTATTTACGAGATATTCACCGTGATTATGTTATGAAACGAGCTCCGGACATTTCGGCGCAAACACAACCCGTAAATATCCCGTAAATACCTACCTGGGTATGTCCTAAAACTGCAGCACGGCAAATATTATGAAACTGTAAACCCTTGCAAAAATTTTTTTATTTTCAAAATAAAATTGGCACTAAGTACAAAGGTATAAAATTATATAGTATATACCTATTCGGAAGAGAATTAATCAATAGAATAATGGATAGTATTTTAGTTAAATAAGAATGCAAATAAATGCGATAGCAAGAACATAAATAAATAAATAATTATCGCTGGACATTTTTTACACAGCGCCATCAAGAAGATTATTTATATTGAAGATATTATATTTGACTCATATACCGTTATATAAAATACTAGCTGACCTGCCCCGGCTTCGCACGGAGATAAATACCCATTTTTAACCGATTTCAAAAAAAGATGGTTATCAGTTCGATACATATGTATGTAATACCAAATGTGCCCCGCGGTGCCACCTGCGTGCTGATGAAAAATGGCGAAGGTGATAATAAAAAAATTGCCTATATGTTATTCCGGGATATATAAGCTCCCCATTTCGAGTTTCATTTGTTTTGTTTTCTATAAAATTTTATCCTCCCGTTTAAATCCCCTTAAATCGTCTCTGTCAAAATAAATTCAAAATTTTTTTTTTGTTTCGAATGAGCTACCCAACTATTAAAAAACAAAGACTTTTCCATAGAAAGTTTCATCCCCCGTTTCTCGCCCTTAAATCATCCCTGTCAAAAAATATTAATAAGATCAAATCTACTACCCAAACACCAATTATCAGCAATATAATTTCAAAAACAAAGAACTTCCATAGAAAAATTCATCCCGCATGTTACCCCCTTAATTCAGCCCTGTCGCAAAATCCGTTCTTAGCTGACGTTTTCTACCTATAAACTACCTACCTGCCAAATTTTAGCACCAGAGATTTAGTAGGTTTCGAGATTTCGTGTTTAGCCTTCCAAAGTTTCATGCCCCATTTGTCCCCCTTAAATCATCCCTGTCAAACAAATATTAAAAGCATCTAATTTTATTTTGAATGGTCTACCCAAATACCAATTTTAATCACTATAACTTCAAAAACAATGAACTTCCATAGAATGCGACAGGACTGAATTAAGGGGGGGAAATTGGGGTTCCCCCCCTTAATTCAGTCCTGTCGCAAAATCCGTTCTTAGCTGATGTCTCCTATCTATAGACTACCTACCTGCCATATTACAGCTTCAGGGATCAAGTAGGTTTCGAGATTTCGTGTTTAGTCAATGAGTGAGTGATTTTCAAATAAAAATAATGAGATAAAACTTTATAAAGTTCAAAACAAATTAAACTCGAAATGGAGAGCTTATATCCTGGAATAACATACAGGCAATTTTTTTATTATCTCCGACGCCTTTTTCATCATCACGCGGGTGCAACACGGCTGATATTACATACATACTTAATTATGTGTCAAACTGCTCCATATTTTGAAATCCGTTAATAATGTGTATTTATCCCCGTGCGAAGCCGGGGCGGGTCAGCTAGTTATTATATAATACCGTAGCATGGCATATTTCGTAATATGCATGCTATATTTTCCTCTTAGGGCTTTCGCTTTTCTGTAATATTTTCTATACAAAATTTAAATATATATTATTGCTGCGTGTGATTGATATATTTTCTATACACATTTTCGACTGCCCGAAAATGTGTATAGTAAATATATCGTAATATGCTATGCTATGATTTATATTAATATATATTATAGCTACGTGTGTGACGGGCTTAAATAAATAAGCAGTTATTTATTTTGTTCCACAGTAGAACCGCAAGTTTCTTTCGACGAAAATAACAAAGAACATTGGAATCTACAAGCACAGTGGACTTTACGAACTAAGGTAAAAATACTTGAAACAGAACTTGCAAGTAGAACCTATACATCTAGTATCTATAAGTGGGTAAGGACCTATACATCTAATATCTATAAGTGAGTAAGGACCTATACATCTAGTACCTTTAAGTAAGTAAGTAGGTAAGTACTTATACATCTAGTACCTTTAAGTAAGTAAGTAGGTAAGTACCTATACATCTAGTACCTATAAGTAGGTAAAATGCTCTAAGAAGAATGATAATAAGCCTCATTGCTCTCACCTGTATCATAAACATCTTATGTCCACTGCTGCCTGCTGTAAGCCTCTCCCAAGCTATGTTACTCCCCCGATCACAATCCGACTTTAAGATTTAAAAAAAAAACTGTCACAAACTTTCACACAGGGCCATCGAACCCCATACTAAGCAATGCTTGTATTATGGAAATCAGGGCCCTGTTTAATAAATCTACAAGTCTTGTACATGTAGTGAAAAACCCCATAAATATTGAGTACCTACGGCGTTTTCTAAAGCTACAAGACAACCAGTGTACAAACTGCAAGTATAAGCACTTGTGTATAGAATAAAGACAAACCTACCTGTAACGGGTAACTTGTAGTTACTGGTACAAGAACCTAGTACGATATTGTAAGCTTGTACTTATAGCTTTATAAAACAGGGCCCAGATAGCTGATAGAATACTTTTTTTTTGTAAATATATACTTGTAATAGGTACATAATACACCCAGTCACAGAACAAACATCTATGTTAGTCACATAAATGTTTGCCCTGGGTGGGGATCGAAGTGGGGATCGAACCCACACCCTCCAGCTCTGAAGGCAGACACGCTACCAACTGAACTATAAGGCAGTCACTGGCAGTTAAGTGGCAGGCAATAGCTGTTGATTTTCCAATAAATAAATAAATCATCATTACGCGGTTGAAACCGCGCGGTGCGCAGTAATGTAATAAGTAATTCACAATCCAATAATTATTATTTATTACAATAATTCAACAGTACGGTCAAGTTTATCACAATTAATTAAAATTATGATAATTTTAATATCCTGTAGTTGAATGAATGAATTATAATTAATTATTAACCATATACCTAAGTATTGGGTGATTACAGAGAAGGAAACCAGAGTTCAATGAAATAAAGTACCTACGCTGCGTAATTATTGTTGCAAAAGTGTCTCCCTTTATAGGGGATGTGTGTTTTTTATATATTTTATGGAGAATTGATACATTGATCTGCCCTTCTAGCACGCGAGTCGTGATAAAGATCTATCCACTCTTTTTATCCCGATAAAATATCTGTACATTGTAGCTTTGTCACGTTTCCACGCGGTGGAAAGACAGGTTGTCTACGGTGTGTGATATGGGGCCAATGCACAATCTGCATCTATAAAACTACACTGTGTTTTCAACACTGCAACTCTCATATTATACATAATATTAGGTACTACCTATATACGAATAGGTGTGCGTATTTTTGCGATATAAATAAGCTTCTAACTCATATAGCTATACACAACATGTAAAATATATCCCAGCACCTGCAGGGCTAACATGCGCACCGCGAGAAAATTTTGTCGTGTCTTTATGTCGTGCGAAAACGAGACAAACTTATACAGATTCGTAGCCTTGTCCTGTTTTGTAGAATCGAGAAAATTTTCTGGCGGTGCGCATGTTAGGCGCTCTGGTCGACGCGACGCGTGATCAAAATGCTGGCGTTTATTTGACCCAACGCATAAGCATTGCCATCCAGCGTGGCATGCTAGCGGCATGCTGGCTACGCTGCTGACTGGTAGTGGGTTTGAGCATTTGGATTGTCTCTAGACTTTCATCGGTCTGGATACAATCCTTTTGTTTTTTTTGTGTAGTAGGATAAGTAGTCTTTGTAGTTTGTTGTAGTTATTATTTAATAAAGGCATATGCCTAAAAAAAAGTTCAACAATACTGAAGGGTAAGTATGTAATCATTATTATGAACAACTTTTACTATGGGGCCAACCCCGAAATTCACGGGTAAAAAACAGCTGTTCCATACAAAAAGTTCATTATTTAAGTAAGTAAGTTCGTATAGGCTGAGTGGTCAGCCTTAGTGTCAGAGTTAGTGTGCCGCCCGAAGGCCTCTGACATGGCTGACAAAAAAGTTCATTGAACGATTACAAAACACAATAAATTAATTAATTAATTTGATTGATTGATTACAAAATGAATGGAATCGCTGATATTTTTTTCGCGATGTCATGGTTGGCCCCATAGTAAAAGTTGTTCATAATGATGAGTACATACACACCCTTCAGTAATGTTGAACCTTTTTGTTACATGTTGTATAATGTTGTGTTGTTGTTGTTTGTGTTGTTGTTGTTGTTGTTTGTGTTGTTTCATGTTGTTGTTGTTCTTGTTATGTTATGTTAGGTAAATAGATTATTTACGTTGTGTTTAAGCGTTTGTGCGTGTATGTTTATTATCGCTTATACCCTAGACTAACACATGGGCTATCGGCGCCTCTAGAATAATATAATTTATATTAATCATTAATATTTATTTGTAATTAGTATTTAGCTCTTGTTTTACTCTAGAATAATATAATTAATATTAATAATTTATATTTATTTTTAATTCATATTTAGCTCTTGTTTTCCAGGTGAACATGCCACTCAATAAAAACGTGGCTAAGAACGTAATCCTATTCCTGGGAGATGGGATGAGCATCACGACGCTGGCAGCCACCCGGGCGTACCTGGGCCAGCAGCATGGCCACATGGGCGAGGAACTCAAGCTGAGCTTCGAGGGGTTCCCCTACACTGGACTAGCTAAGGTAGACCACGTAAATCACTCTATATTTATACAATGTGTAATAATAAGGTTCAACAATACTGAATGGTATTATGTACTCATCATTATGACCAAATTTTACTATGGAGACAAACTTGAAATCGCAAAAAAAACAACTGTTCCATACAAAAAATTCATTGATCTTGAACAAAATGTATGGAACTGCTGAATATTTTTTTCGCCCAAACCAGTAATGCGCGCGCAGGTTGACATTTACTTCAGCGGCATAAGAACTCTTTGTTGGTATTACAAAAAAACTGTAAGTATTACCCGGCTATATTATAAGAGTGCTTCGTATACATACGTCTAATTGCAGTCACGTACAAACTTGTCTTTGCTGGGTTATACCTATTATAGCACAAAGTGCCGTAATGTAAAGTAAAAAGCACGCGTGCGTAATAGCTTGGATTATGAGCCTAAAACCGATGTGATAAGATCCACTTTACGAGCAAGTGTGACGAAAACACACATACGACATACTTTAACATTATAATCACACTTATATAAGCTGTTGTTTCGCATCCTCGCCATATTTACAAAGGTATACCTACTCATCGTTAGGAACAACTTTTACTATGGAATCAAACCTGAAATCGCAAAAAAGCAGCTGTTCAATGCATTTTGTCGGAACTCAATGAACTTTTTGTATGGAACAGATGTATTTTATTGCGAGTTGTTCATATCGATTAGTAGCCATATTATCCCAACTTTGACATACTTGGGCCCGCAATCGATTCAGGATTTTTCAGGTGGACTATGGTATAGGATAGTATGGCCTGGGGGGAGTTAGAACCAAAAAATGTCATTCACCCTCAATGTAGAACTCGATGTTCACCCTCGAGAAAATGTATGCTGGTTTTATTCGTGATTTCAGGGTTGCCCTCATACTAAAAGTTGTTCACAACGATGAGAACGATGACCTCCTATCAGCTTAGTACTACCGTTTCACGTATCCCTGTATATTATGGTATCATGTGAGTGGTGGGTGATTACGAAATAAATAAAAATATTGCTCTAAAAAAAATGCTCCAACCTTCACTTAGGCCAACGCATTAAGCCGGTCACACACACGTAGCTATAACACAAATCATAATAAAATAATCAAGTATTTCATATAAATCATAGCATGGTTTAATATTACGATATATTTTCTATACAAATTTTCGACTGCCCGCACACGCAGCTATAATAAATATTTCAATTTTGTATGCCATTCTATGATTTACAAATTATACTCGTAGCTACGTGTGTGACGGGCTTTACTTAAGGTATGAATCAAGGGACTAATACTTGAAAATTGGTTCGTTAAAAAACGATTCTCATTTTTCTTGTAACTGGGTTTGCATTTCGTTGTTAAATAATATTAAGTTTAATGACTGAGTTGATTGTTACCGAAGAATTTCGAGGTCAGCTGTAGGTAAAAGCGATTGGCGATTTTATAAAAGGTACGTACTTATCAGTTATGTACAGCCTTAATTTTTTTAGCAGGATTTGAATTTCAGGATTGCTACTAGGTAAAACTATTAACTGGAAACACACTATTAATAAGACACTATGAAGATAGTATGAGGAAAACATACCCAGGTCCAATTTGTGGAAAATGATGTTCCTAATAGGCAATGTCAAAAATCAGATGTTAGCTTTACATTCCAGACATACTGCGTGGACAGCAACGTGGCAGACTCAGCTTGCAGCGGAACTGCTTACCTGACAGGCATTAAGGCCAACAGTGGGACTGTGGGCCTCAGTGCAGCTGTCAAACGGGGGGACTGCAAGGGACAAATGGACGGAAAGTACTCGGTTACTGGACTTATGGATTGGGCGCAGAGAGCTGGAAAAGGAACGGGTGAGATGCATATTGTTATGTCTGTCTAATGATCTTGACGATGACTTACGAGCAAGGCCGTAGGCAGGGGCATCATCAACCAGAAGACGGCCCCTGTTGAACGAATGCCTCTTAGACCGCCACACACTACGAGAACCTGCCGTTTGCATCTACCGGTTGCCCGCGACTTTCACAAACGCCTTCAATCATTCAAGTCTGAATAAGATTTTCTTCAGATGCATTTGTTACGAGACACGAGTCAGTCACCCTTTTGGGTGCCTTAAAAATTAAAGCCTCTAAATAAGTAACTATATATGTATGTCCTCCAGGTGTGGTAACTACGACAAGAGTGACGCACGCTACCCCCGCGGCTTCATACGCACACTCAGCCGATCGGAAGTGGGAGTCGGATTCAGACCTGCCGTGGAACGCGCAGCCCTGTGAGGACATCGCCTCCCAGCTGGTGCGGGGACGAGTCGGGAGCAATATTAATGTAAGTTAATTTTGACCCAATTCCTGTGTCAGAGCTCCACGGCGTTTCTCAGTGCCGTCAAAAAGCCTTTCTTCACATTCAGGAACTCTGTATAATTATATTGAAAATCTGCACCTTACGGTTTTAGCGCTCATTTTTTATACTCGACTGCCTAGTTGTTTGACAACTCATCTGATGTTAAGCGACGATGTGGTCGAAGATGGAAATGACACCTAGCCTGGAAACTGAATTTCCTCGCAAGTGATTCCGCTGGAACACACTGTTAGGTGTTTGGCAGTAGATTGGCTGATGATCTGCGCTTGATAGATCATCTAAGTTCCACATGGTTTCCCTTCCTACGCAGGTCTTTCTGCAGAATTACAACTTAGAGCGATTATAAAAACGGCGTCGAATATCTTTCCGGTTTGGCCAGCGACGGTGATAATGGAATGGACGGGTTCAGCGCTTGCAAATCGTTCAAAATTAAAAAGCCAACACAATCAAGCATACCTAGCTAACAGTATGCATATTACATTTGCCAGAAAATAGAGATAGCGAATCTAATTACTGCATGACAAAAAGAGAACACATGTACATGTATTAGAAGTTTGTATTGTCGTATCGTACGGCTCGCATGTCGCAAAGACAGAGTATGACTGATGCGAGTGGAGAGCTGGCGCACAACATATAGTCTTCAAAATCCGTGCGCTTATTTCCCGTCCATTCGTTTTATCATTGTCGCTGGGTTTGGCAACGCAGCGACAACATCAGTAATATTGATAGTGTCTAATAGGTGATGATTCGCTTAAATTGACAGTAAATTGCGCCGGGTAAAAACCTTTTGGTAAATATACCACCAATCGAAATCGCCGACGACAAAAATTCTATAAAATTGATGAACCTATATACCAAGTTTCATCAACATTCGTTGAAAAATACGAACAGTACGAGTATTTCTCCCTTCAGTGATCCGGACAGATGAAAGCTAGTCATTGCAGAGACTCGCTCGCTTCGCTCGCTCGGCCAATTAAAATTCTATACTTTCAGGTCGTGCTAGGCGGCGGAAGGAGCATGTTCTTACCAAAGTCTCTGCAGGATCATGAGGGTCATAATGGTTACCGGAATGACGGCGCTGACCTCATCAAAGAATGGACAATGCAGAAAGAGTCTCAAGGCCGTTTTCCCAAAGTTGTGTACACAAGACCGGTAAGTTTTTTTTTAATGACTGTTTTGGCCTCAGATGGCTTCTACAGCGTCACCGGACTTTAGGCAAGCGCAAATGGCGCTCAGCCTAGTTTAGGTTAAAGGCGACCAGCTCAAGGAGTTTAGGTTAAAGGCGACTAGTTCAAGGATAAAGGCGACTAGCTCAAGGCAAGAACGGTGAGTTTTTTAACACGCCTTATATTATACGGTAAAAGAGACATGTTGAAAAATTGTCTAGCTTTACGCAGTACATTTAAAATAGTTCCAAATCCCTTCAGAATGGCGCTAGCGCAGTTAGACGGATTAAACTGTGCCGAGTACCTTTATGTGAAACTATAAATAATACGTACCAATCAGTGATTTATTTGAAACCTTTTAAAAATTATAGAAAAATAATAGGCAAAATTTGTGTTGTGAAACGCAAAAATTATTATAAGTAAAACGTTCTGAAAAGAAAACCGCCATAACGAAACGGTGTTGTGAAAATGTTCTTTCCCTGTTTATTTATCTTTCTTACTCTAATAACTTTTGGCGCTTTCTTTAAAATGTACCCTGCTGCTACACTAGCGCCACTCTAATTTAATGCATTTCGACTGACACTGTTTTTATAAATATTATTATAGAGACAGTACTCCCTACCTCTACCCTCCATAGGGGTTACGCGTAACGGTATTTGAAAGGTGGATATGACTGTAAACAACTTTATTTGATAAACGGCCAACTTTGAATCGCAACAAAAAACATCAGCTGTCCTTTATTTTTTTGTAGATTAATGACGTTTTTCTTTAAAACAGCAGATATATTTTTGCGAATTCAAGGTCAGCTCTACAGTAAAAGTTGTTCAGAATTCACCTTTCCTCAATCACTAAAAGCTCAATGATATTTTTTAAGAAACGTAAGTTCCGGACATTCTTTAGATGCGTGATCGTGAGTGGCATTTACATCAAAGCACTACCGTGGGTCAGGCGATACGTTAATTGTTGGTTCTATTTTTCTATACTTAACGAAAACCCTCAAGCTATGTCTGGGGCCATCGAGCGGTATATTTACTCTGACAATAGGGCCGGCCACATTAGCCTATACGAACTTACAAACTTTTTACCGTTCCGTTAAACCCTAAACACAATCATAACAGTCGTACAACCTACATTCACAGGAGCTGTTAAACGTGGACGTTAAGAAGCACAAGAGCCTCCTGGGCCTCTTCTCCCCGGACCACATGCCCTACCACCTCGAGGCTCCGGCCGACGACCCGTCGCTGCCGGACATGACCGTCAAAGCTATCGAGATGCTGGCCACTAACAAAAACGGATACTTCTTGTTTATTGAAGGTACAAAATAAGAAAAGCAAATTAAAAAAACTGAGGTGGACTACGAGTTTTGGCGGAAACGCGAAAATCATGTCCGTCCCAAAAAAACTCAAAAATCGCAGTCCTTGCCTAACTGCCAAAGTTTTGCTCCGATAAATATGGCTCTATCTGTTATACCATCAAACCAAAGACAATCAAACAAACAAAACAAGCCTGAAAAGTGGGAAAAAGAACGCTTTGTCGCGTTATCCACTGAGTTAACATCGCTAATGATGTAAGTAGGTACTTATGGTGGGTGTGGCATATTAGAAAACTGAACAATGCTTAGGTTTTTGAAGGATGCAGGATTTGAACCTGCATACGAGCAATCTCTGAGTTTCCATCCCTGCTTTATCAATTAACCTACAGAAGTCTCTGCCTTACCCGTCATAATTTTCAAACTGTTTAAGCTATCAACTAAAGCAATAATGGCGCCATCTGTAATTTTTAGACAATGCTTCACTGTTTCAGCCGGCAGAATAGACACGGCCCACCACGAGACCAAAGCTCGTAAAGCGCTCGACGAGACCGCGGAACTAGCGAAGGCGGTGGAAGCGGCGATCAGGAAGGTGGACCTCAGGGACACGCTCGTCGTAGTCACCTCCGACCACAGCCACACCATGACCTACAGCGGGTACAGCAAGCGAGGGACTGACATACTCGGCTTTACCAACAAGGTGAGCTTTCCACTTTTTTGGATCTGGGTTTGTCCTTAAACTGCACCTAGAACCAACGGAGCAGCGTCCGCTTAGTTAATGAGTGCTAAGCGTGGACAAAAAGTAGCCTGGGAAATAAAGCTTTCACTATTCTGAGTTTAATCGAAATCCGTTCAGCCGTTTTGGCGTAAAGAAGAAACAAACACACATACCGACAAAATTACGCATTTATAATACTAGCTGGGCTCCGCTGTTTCACTCGCGTGCTGATGAAAAACGGCGATGACAATGATGATTATTCTAAGAAATTACTTTTAAAATCATTTTTTCTGTGCAGTGTTAGATGAAATTCCGTGCGTAAACTGTTTTTTTAAATGTTACAATTAAAATAACGTATGTAATTATTTACAATCGTGTAATGCAAATAAATAATTATTTTCTAAATATAATGATCGCGTATACTATGGCGCTCGAGCATGGTAATCCCAATTATGTATTTCTAAGGAACCTATGTCTCCGCAAATAAATATTTCAAATTTGAATTTTGAATATTTTTTAGATTTGAATCAAATTTGAATATTGTTCCCAGAATTTATGTACGTTTTCTAGTCTTTTTGCTATAACGACGTCAACCTTGGAGGAAGGAATTACCTCTGACCAAACAATACGTGACGTAAAATCAAATATCTTTGTTGGTCCAGCGGACCAACTGACGCTTACGTAAATGTCATGTCATTTAAATAAAAAAATTTTTTTTTTATATCTACTACATAAGTTCGTGCCATGGATCTATTTCATTGAAAAATGTGCACAAAAAGTATAGTTTTTAAAATGATTTTCAAAAACTTGTTTAAAATTTGTCTATGTATTTAAACACATTTAGGACGTGGATTTTTAAATCTTATTTATATAAGTAAGTAGTATTGATACTAAAGTAAACTATGCAAGTTTGTGGGGTACGTCCTAAAGTTGCATCCAGAACCTGATGAGGACGGACAGCAGCGTCCTCTCGGTTAAACGGTGGTGAGCATTCTGTGATCCCCAAGCCTCCTGACAAGCGTGGGGATTATGGCAAATGGCAGATGGCGCTACATTTTTTTTAAATTCTAGCTGCATTTCTTGGCTATACAACATGTAACAAAAAGGTTCAACAATACTGAAAGGTTTGTATGTACCTACTCTACATTATGAACAACCTTTACTATGAGGCCAAACCTGAATTACCGAAAAAAAAACCAGCTGTTCCATACAATAAGTTCATTGACCTTGAACAAAATGTATGGAATCGCTGATATTTTTTTCGCGATATCAGGGTTGGCCCCATAAAGTTGTTCATAATGATGAGTACACATGCATACCCTTCAGTATTGTTGAACCTTTTAGTTACATGTTGTTATTATTAGGTACCTACACTAAACGATAAAAGCGTTATGTATGTTTTTAAAATATTTAATGTATTTATTTTTGTCTGTACCACCAGCTCATCGCGACCGACAGTCTTCCGTACACGACGCTGAGCTACGCGAATGGCCCGGGGTACAAGCCGCACGCGCAGTTCAAGAGGCACGACCTCATGCTTGACGACCTTAGTAAGTACCTGTACCTAACGATTCTCCTTATACCTTTTGTAGTGGTAGGATACCATTGCCAAGTCAGCCTAGGCAGTACCGGATTTATATTTTTTATGAGTATATGCCACTTTATTACCGCCGCCCCATGTACCTTTCTAAAATAATAGGGGCGGCAGTGTCCTCTGAAATCTGCCGCCCCTAGTACGCTGCCGCCCCTAGGCCGCGGCGTATATGGCCTATTGCCAAATCCAGGACTGAGCCTAGGGACGAAGAACCACAGCTTCCAGTTATTCAACCGCCTAGTAGTAACGTAGTAAACAAAACACAGGCATTACTGTGTTTCGGTTTGAAGGACAAAGTTACCAGATAAATTACTGATGTGATTACTTACATGAAGTGATTTGACATCTAATATCTCAGGGTGACGAGCGCAGTGCGGCGCAGGATTTTGTTCGCAAGCTGACACTGCTAGTTTTATGGGCAGGTGTTATGCTCACCATCAGGCGAAAGTATCGCTCGTCTCGTCAATCAATTGCATAAAAAATCTCACTTTGTCTATATCCTAAGATAACTATCCTAGTTAGGTGTGTCTACCACCTCTTGACCACATACCTGGTCATTCAACATCAGATGAACTGTTGTGCTAAAGCACTTACCTTGAAACTCATTAAAAAAAATGGTAAGTAGGTAGAAATCTTGCACCTGGGTATGTCCTTAAACTGCAACCAGACCCACCGGAGGACGGGCAGCAGCGTCCTCTTGGTTAACGGTGGTGACCATTCTGCGATCCCCAAGCCGTCTGCCAAGCGTGGGGATTATGGCAACACCCCTCTATTAAAGGGGAGGTCTTCGTCCAGCAGTGGACGTTTTATGGCTGACGACGACGAGGTAGAAACCTACAAAAACTGGATCAGTTTTACCGGATTGCCTGTTTTTATGGACTATATTCACTCTAGTCATATGTACGAGTACAACTCAGATTGTTGTTTTGATATTAGCAAATGCCTTTAATTAACTAAAACCAAAATAAATACAATTAACTACACAAAAACATATGAATGGTATATCGACCGATTAGAGGTTAGACACTATTCAAATGCTCATGACAACCTACCAGTTATCAGCGTTGGCCAAATTACTCAGATTGTAACTCGGTGTACAAAGGCATTAAATCACTCTACAGCTGATAGGTACGAGCCAGGAACAATCGATCAAATCGAGACTGGTATAATAGCATTTCTAGAGATAACGGTCAGTAGTGTAGTAAATCCGGGAAGTGGTAGATCCGGTTTTTCGTAAGTTTCATCGTAGATTGTATCATCAAATCAAATCATTTAGGTATAAAAAAATACAAACATAGATGATAACTAGTAGATTGTTTACCAAAGGAAGAAACAACTATTTTTAAGGCGAGAGTATTTCTTTGAATCCAGAGCGTAGCGAACGATTCTAAATCCTGAGCGCAGCGAGGGAATAACATTGATGATAAAATTATTTATATTAGATTTGCAAAAGCCTATTTTCTGAGCCTAAGCTCTGAGACAAAAGCATTGTAAAGATTAAATTGCTAGGAAGGTTCTTAACTTATCTATAATGATCGTTATTGAATGTACAAAAGATTATACTTACATAAATAACAAATTCGCCTAAAAGCAGTCGTGATGACGGTAAACTCAAGCCAAAAACGATTCAAAGATTCCATCAGAGCGTTCTTATAACTTATTCAGACACTAGAAATTTTATAATAAGTATTAAGGTAACGGTATTAGAATTTTCACATCGGCGCAATGGAGTTTCTTTGCGCTATAAAATAATTAATTCGCATAAGAACCAAAGTTACCGACATAGCTCTCAGGATTTGCAAGTTGAAGTGGCAATGGGCAGGCCACAAAGCTCAAAGCAAGTGGTGACCACGAACCGGAAGACGCAGCGTAGGTAGGCTGCCACCTAGGTGGACCGACGACATTGTGCACGTCGTGGGCTACCGCGGTGGATGCAAATGGCTGGTTGTCATACAGTGTGGCGGTCCAAGGTGGTCCGTTCTTCATGCTTATGATGATGATTACGTATTTTTTCTAAGAATCATAAATATCTACACGATGAGGTCATCAGATCAGACTCAAGATGTGTCATAATAATAATTTGCAAATTCATAGAACATTTACGATTAAAATGAATTTAGGTAAGTTCTATTCATATTGTCACATGGTCTCGTGGTGATGACTAAGCCCATTTATTGTCCAATTACATCAATTTTTATGTTTCTAATATACCTTGTTCTTTCTATTAAACTATGACTAATATTACGGAAAATATTCGATCATCATCATCATCATTATCAGCCCGGAGACTTCCACTGCTGAACGAAAGCCTCCCCCTTAGACTGCCACACTGTGCGACAACCTGCCATTTGCATCCACCGGTTGCCCGCGACTTTTAGAATGTCGTCGGTCCACCTAGTGGGAGGCCTTCCTACGCTGCGTCTTCCGGTTCGCGGTCGCCACTCAAGAACTTTACTTCCCCATAGGTTGTCAGTTCTTCGAGCGATGTGGCCTGCCCATTGCCACTTCAACTTGCAAACCTTGCGAGCTAGGTCGGTAACTTTGGTTCTTTGGCGAATATCCTCGTTCCGGATTCTATCGCGCAAAGTAACTCCGAGCATAGCTCTATCCACTGCCCGTTGCGTGACTCTAAGTTTCTCCAAAAGGCCAGCAGTTAAAGACCACGTTTCAGTTCCATATGTCATCACTGGCAACACACACTGGTCGTATATCCTTGTCTTCAGACACTGCGGGATTTTGGACGAGAATATATTACGCAATTTTCCGAACGCTGCCTTTCCGAGTTGGATTCTTCGGGCGACCTCTTTGTCGAAGTTGGACCTACCTAACTGAACAATCTGTCCAAGGTAGTTGTAGTAGTGGTCAACAACTTCAAGATTATCGTTCCCAACGACAACCGGTACGGGCACAACATGGACATTGGACATGATCTTTGCCTTGTCCATGTTCATTTTAAGACCCACCTATTGGGAAAATATTCGATAATTTATCTTTATTACGAAGTTATTGGACCTGGGTATGACCTAAAAACTGCAACCAGAACCACTGGAGGATGGGCAGTAGCGTCCTCTTAGTTAACGATGGTAACCACAGATCATATAGCCTGTTGATGGCTCGTGAACATAATTTCTCCTACAAGATACCTACCTTAAAGATACAAAAAGCCTACAAAGCTAGCTAGCTACTAATAAGGCAATGAAGGGAAATGTTACCAGAGAAATTACTGGGTATGAAGAGATTTAACATCTAATATCACAGGGTGATGAGCGCAGTGCAGTGCGGCGCAGGATTGTGTTCGCAAGTTCACAATTCTCGTCTCGTCACTGAATAGTAAGCTAGCTACTAATTCCATTCACCAGAAAGGCGCAAAAATCTATCAATCTATGATACATTCATGCCAATTCAGACACTTCTCATGTACCTATCATATGTTTTACCTACCTATCATATGTTTTTTACTAGCTGCGCGATAAAACCGCCAGGCGTTGCTAGTAAAGAGTATAATTAGTTATTTTTTTATTAGAAATAGACGTTGATTAAGTAGAGACCTCTCTTTAGAGAGAGGTCTCTGCTAAGAGCTAAATCTTCCAAGGGAATAGGTTTGCGTTTGTTCAGTATCCTACCTGCTACTGCTGGCCTTTTGGAGAAATTCAGAATTACACAACGGGCAATGTAGAGAATGTCTAAATCCGGAACGAGGATATTCGCCAAAGAACCAAAGTCACCGACATAGCCCTCAGGGTTTGCAAGTTGAAGTGGCAATGGGCATGCTACATCGCTCGAAGAACTGATAACAGATGGGGAAGAAAGGTTTTTGAGTGGTGACCACGTACCGGAAGATTCAGCGTAGGCAGGCCTCAGGTGGACCGACGATATTGTGAATGTCACGGGCAACTGGTGGATGCAAATGCCAGGTTGTCGTACAGTGTGGTGGTCTAAGGGGCAATGGGGATGCCTTCGTTCAGCAGTGGACGTCTCCGGGCCGATGATGATTATCCTACCTAACGTTATGCAACGATGTGGATAGTATATTAGGTGTGTGCGTAAGTGTAAATACCTAATTGAATAATAATGGTATATTTTAAGTCATAAAAATAAAACTGCAAGGTTCGGCTTTACTCCGTAACTGTACTAAAAATGAAATTGGACAGTGGGTCCAGTCAACCTATTCAAAATGTGATTGGGTTGAGTGATCCCGTGGGTTCATCCCGAGCGGGTCTAGCTGACCAAAGAATAAAATAAAATAAGAAAAACGTAACGAGTATGTTTTTTTTCTCTTGCAGACCACCTGAACTACACGTATCCGTCGCTGGTGCCGATATCGCGCGAGACGCACGGCGGCGAAGACGTGGCGGTGTTCGCTACCGGCCCCTACTCGCATCTGTTCACAGGCCACTACGAACAGAACTTCATCCCGCACGCGGTGGCCTACGCGGCCTGTATAGGCCCGCAACTCACTAGCTGTACATAGAACTACACGGCGCTGCAGCGCGAGTACCGTTATGTGTGTCGTTAAACTAAATTTGCCGTGTCGGTATAGCACACAGATCATAATAGCCTGTTGATGGCTCATGAACATAATTTCTCCTACAAACACGACTCACCGTTGCGGGCAGCGGGCGAGGTAACGTTCTATGCTTCCGATTGGCCAATCACTGGGATGTCGCAATCTGAGATATGAAATACAATGAGATTCTGACGTACCTGCAGTGGCTAGCCGTGGATTTTAAACTACTAATTTTCGCTTGAGGGAAAGTTGGACGATCAGTCAACAGGGTTTATAGTATTTGGTATAGCAGATGTATTTAAGGAATCGGTGTAACTTTTGCAAGTATGTAACTGGCATAGTTAAAGTTTATCTAAGGCTATCGATTGTGAAATAGAAAACAATAAAGAAAAAGAAAATAAAAAGAAAGAATAAGAACGGTATTTTCTTTTTATCGTTTTTTACCGAGTTAAATGTCAAATTTATCGATCGTTAAGAACAGTACTCGCGTTGCTGGAGTCGTAGAAATAATAATGTTAACAGAACCACCAAAGGACGGGCACGGGCAGCATCGTCACAGTGGATATCTAATATATAAAACAGAATCGGATTACATTTTTAATGCATATATAGACATTATTAAAAATTAAGACCTCTGGCAGGACTACCTGAAGTATGGAAACAATTTTTTTGGCTTGTGTGAAAAATGTCCACCGATATTTATTTATTTTTACGTGCCTGCGCGGCTAAAGTCGCTACTTTAGCACCGCTACGCGGAGCGAAAGAAACCACTTCCCAGTGACACGTAAAATCGTATACACACCACGGGAGCAAGTAAAGAAGCCTGAGATCTCATGTTTATCATATGAGACATTCTATACTTTTGCTCCCTAGGTATGTAATCTACTATATTTACTTCTTAAAAATATTCAAAAACGGGTTAGTTACACCATTTACATAAAACTCAAGAACGGCTGTACCGATTTTAATGATCTTTGATTTTTTGGATCTGTTTCTGCCCCGAATACTAAAAAACTTCCCATTGTGGAGTGATTTTGAAAATTCTCTTGTCTTTTTAAAGGGTATGTACAGGGTTACTTCTAATCAGTTAGCATCCTTGTAATGGCATATTCTGTACATCAAAACAAACAACGTTTACTATGGGGCCAACATTGAAATCACGAAAAAAAAATCAGCTTGGATTCAAAGGATGCTAACTGATTAGAACTAGCCCTGTATACTCTCGAGGTGGTCCCTTAGTTGTTTGAAGTCGGTTGAATTGAAGATTGTTTTATTAAATCTACAGGAGGTCATTGATGTTTGTTCTGTGTCTGGGTGTTGTATGTATTATAAGTATATGTGCCTACCTATTTACGAAGATAAGTATTATATCAGATATATGGTTACCATAGTACCTACAAGCGTTGCTTAGTTTGGGGCTAGATGGCGCTGTGTAAAAATGTCCACCCAATATTTATTTATTAGTTGTACAATTTTTACTATGGGGTCAATAGATAGGTCAAACTATAGAATCATGAAAAGAGAAACAGATAAAACGGCATTTTATATGGTTGGTCCCAAAAATAATAATTACAATAATGAGTATTATACTGTCAACGGTATGTCAGTTAACGGTGGTAACCATTCTGCGATCCCCAAGCCGCCTGCTAAGCGTGGGGATTATGGCAACACCTCCCTTTAAGGGAGAGGCCTTCGTCCAGCAGTGGACGTCTTCCGGCTGTTGATGTGATGTGTGAGTATACAATGACCTCCTTTCGGCTTATTAATTAATTTCCGCGTAACCCTGTATAAAGAAGAAAATATGAGTGTAAGTAGATACCTAAGTAAATAGCGAATAGTAATACAAAATATTTATTTAAGTATAACATTAAGATTTTGTACGTCTATAATAAATGACTTATTTTTAAATCTTTTGTTTGACTTATTTTTAAATTTACTGGACACTGTTTATGCTAACTATCTCATCTTCTAACTCTTCTACAAAATAAAACGATTGTTTCCAGACTGATGAAAGCTGGGAGGATTTCGCTCTCTCTGTCTCTGATGAAAGTCTAGAAACAATCCTAATGTCTCTACCAGTCAGTAGCATTACCCCAGGAAATTTAGGGGTTGGCCTAGAATAAAATTAAAATAGCTTTTTGTTTCTACGTAACTCTCGTATAAAAAGTCTAAAAATAAAAAAAATGCGTTTCCAAAACAATCAAAAAAAATTAATGTTGTGTTTTTTTAAATGAATATGTATTTTTAGCTTTTAGTATTCTCTGTTAAAAGCTAAAAACTAGTGGGAAAAAATATTTCGATACGCAAATTAGTTTCCGAGATACATACTCTTCAAAATAAGCGCCCGACACTAATTTTCGCTAGCTGGCCCTCACCGCGTGTGACGTCATCATACAATTAGCACAACTTGTCGCACGCTGCCCTTAAAAGGATGCTAACTGATTAATACTAGCCCTGTATAATCTCTCTTCTGATGAGTAAATCAATATTAGTGATGTAGACGAAATATCTTGAGGCAGCGGTAAGCTCCGTAACCATTAGGCGCACCGTCTGCTTGTGTGCAAAGATATCGTCATGAAACTGGAAGGGCAGAAAGGAGGCCTTTGTATAACAGAGGAAATAAAGCAACAATTGTCTTAGTATGAACTAAAGTAAAATAAACGTATGTTATTAAGGATACTAAAGAAATAAAATTGTATGTTCTTATAAAATGAAGAACAGCATAAATAATTAATAATCTAAAATAGACGAGCATCGACCGACTTCAAACTGATATGGGACCACCTGGAGAGTACCTATACTTTCAAACGGTAAATAATTTTCTAAACTGGTCCACAATTGACGGAGAAATCGGTAAACTATTCATAAATGTATTTAAAAACATATACTAAGTACAGTTGATCGGTGAACAGACCCATACAAAAACGTACAGTCGAACATGTGTAGTGGTAGGACTCTACTGCAGACCCTTACCAGTTATTCAACCGCTAAGCAGTATGTGCAAGCATTAAGTACTGTGTTCCGTCTTGAAGGGCAATGTTACCAGAGAAATTACTGGGTATGAAGAGATTTAACATCTAATATCTCAGGGTGACACAGTGCAGTGCGGCGCAGGATTGTGTTCGCAAGTTCACAATTCTAGCACTGCTACTATTAGTGGCAGACGTGACGCTTACCACCAGGCGAACGTCTCAATAGATTGCATTAAAAAAACGGAACCTCATCCTTTTTTGGACGTCGCTTAAAAATAACGTTTCACACTCATATTTCCCCAACTAGATATACATCTCAAGGGTAGTTTCAATTTCAACCCTCTTTATTTGATTTTCGTTAGTCGAGTAGTGAATTGAACCACTTTGCGAAATTGTTACAATAACTTTAGTTTTACTTGAATTAGTTTTAATGCTGAACAGGACTTGGCTACTGTTAGCTCGGTCCTTACCCCGTAAATATTTCAAGTACAAGTACCTGTTAGATTTCATTGTAGCCCCTTAGTAGCTCTTCAACCCCCGACGGGAGAGGGTGTCACCCTCTCTAGTGTTTCGCGATCTTAGTATCTTTATAAACGAAGTAGTGAATGAAAAGTTTAAATTGAGTTATTTAAATATGGGTAAGTTATACTAATTATTTAAACTTCTTTATTGAAACATTCATGGGCTATAAAGAATATTGTCTGATGGTTTTGGAAGTTGCAATAATAGAGAGTAGGAATGATATAATAGTAGAAAAAAACTTGAGCCGAATGTGGAGCTAGCTGTAAAGACGGAATGAGAATATTTAAATTAAAATATATGTTGGTCCGATCACGGCATACACAGATTTGGGACGAAAGCAGATTTTTTAATGTGGGATGAACTTTCGCGGGACGTAAATGGCAATAAACTTTCAGATGTTTCAGGACTTTGTTTTTCAGGGGTCAGGGACCATAAACATTCTTGTAGTTGCTTTCACAGTTTAATAGGGTAATAAAATATATAGGTAATTTGATTTTAATGCGTCGGTGAAATTACTATTGCTCTTAGGTAATTAATAACACATCGAGTATACGTACGTATGTTTTTTATCAAGCCTAATATCTTTGCTTGATCTCTAACAGTCTACTTTGCAGTAATACAGAGTAAAATTGGGAATAATAATAAGACTGTCTTCTTTTCTCATACAACCTGTTTCTTGTTCATATAATGTCAGTGGTTGATCTCTTTGGTGATTGGAACTTTTACTAACAATATCCATATTCCAAATTAAAATTACTTTTCATCTCTAGGGCAAAAAAGAGCAATTTTGTTTCAATGTTTGCGAAGAACAAACTAGCGCTTTTTGGATAGAGTAATAAACAAAATAATAATGGAACTGAAACGTGGTCTTTAACTGCTAGCCTTTTGGAGAAACTCAGAGTCACGCAACGGGCAATGGAGAGAGCTATGCTCAAAGTTACTTTGCGCGATAGAATCCGGAACGAGGATAATCGCCATAGAACCAAAGTTACCGACATAGCTCGCAAGGATTGCAAGTTGAAGTGGCAATCAGCAGGCCACATCGCTCGAAGAACTGACAACTGATGGGGAAGAAAGGTTCTTGAGTGACGACCGCGAACTGGAAGACGCAGCGAAGGAAGGTCTCCCACTAGGTGGACCGATGACATTGTAAAAGTCGCGGGCAACCGGTGGATGCAAATGGCAGGTTGTCGTACAGTGTGGTGGTCTAAGGGGGAGGCCTTCGTTCAGCAGTGGACGTCTCCGGGCGGATGATGATGATGATGAACTAAAATATATAAGTCCCTTGGGCAAAGTTCCGAAGATACAGGCAGCCCTTTGAATAGCTAGACTAATTCTTTGTCCGAGGTCCGAGGTGCCAGCTCTTCGGTCTCCTGTGATGCCGACTAACCTTTTTGCTATTTCCTGAAAATAAATGTATTTTTTTTTAATTAGGTACTTGTGATATAAGCTTGCGAGCAATTTTCCACCTCTCAGCTCGATGTTCTCAAAGTAGCACCTAAGGGGAAGCGTGCCCTATCGGGGTAATGTCACTTATCTTAATGTTTTCCGTACCTTGAGCTACCTCCTGCCTAAATGCTTTTAGTGGAATATGAAACAACAAGTCTTGTTTGTGTCGATATTTATTATAAGTGGAAAACAACGCATTTCCATGTTGTTTTTCGTATATTTGATTTTGTTTATTAGTTCTTTGACTAAAATGCATTTATTTAGTAAATTTTGCGTTTTTTTATACAATCAAGTGACGAGACGAGCAAGATTTTCACCTGGTGGTAAGCGTCACGCCTGCCACCAGTAGCAGTGCTAGAATTGTGAACTTGCGGTCACAATCCTGCGCCGCGCTGCACTGCGCTCGTCACCCGGAGATATTAGATGTTAAATCACTCCTATTTGTTTGTTCTAGTTTCTATGACAACAACCGTCAGCCATGTCAGAGGCCTTCGGGCGGCACATTAACTCTGACACTAGGGCTGGCCACTCAGCCTATACGAACTTACTTACATACTCCTACCCAGTAATTTGTTGTAGTAATTTTTTAGTTTATATTCCAAAACATTTTGTTATGATATTATATTATAACATTATTATATCGTGTGTGTACTATACTATATATATACTATGTTTATATGCGCGTTGGAGTATTCTACAGTCTGTTTGCATACTAAACTTATGACAAACATTTCCCGGAAAGGTAAAAGGGACTCAGTTTCAGAACTATGTCACAATTGACTATTCTACGAGTAGCATGAAATTGTTAACTAGGGTAAGGTTTTGTCTGTCTGACGGTTTAATGATTTTGTGCCTACATCTAAAGTTATCGATTAGACCAAGGATAGAATGGACTTACCCTTTTCCAGACGTCGTACATCGCATTTTTTCATACTTATCCCTTACCCTATTGAGTCAAACGTCTCTCCTAGATCGTTTTGTAGCAACTACTATATTCACGTACGATTATAGCTCTTAAAGCAGACATTCTTCCAGCTGAGCTTTAAGGCTGTCCATAAATAGAATGTAGTTACATAAATTCCAATAAAGCGTAAACTTGTTAGTCCCATACATACCTACATAATTATTTCATATTCTACATATTTCTGAAGCGGTACGACTCTATTGTAGAGTCGGCCTGGGGAAGTATCTTTGCTAGTTAATCAACCGCCAAGCAGTAGTGTGCAAGAATTACTGTGTTACAGTTTGAAGGGCAATGCTACTATAGAAAGATTACCTACTCGGCACGAAGAGATTTGACATCTAATATCATCACATCAGTTCACAAGTTTAGCACTGCTACTGTTATGGGCAGGCGTGATGCTTACCACAAAGCGAATGTCACGGTCTTCTCGCCACTCTATAGCATAAAAAAACTCCCAAAATGTTTACATCATCAGCTCGGAACGAAGGTCTCCTCTTTAGACCGCCACATTAAAACAATAGAACTTATTGATGGAATAAAGCAACTCACATACGTACAATACATAGATACTTACATGAGCTCTGAAAACATTACATTCCTTTTTTGGGCAGTCGTAATAAGTAGTCAATTCACCTAGCCTGGAATTGGAACTGGCTCTCAAGAGATGCTGCCGCATTCTGATAGGTGATGGACGGCAGTTTTTAAATTGAGGGTAGTGGCTATACCTACACTAAAGTCAACGCCGACTTCAACATTTCCTAACGATGTTTTCTTCACACACAGCGCAAGCTCATTGTCAGGATTTGAGCCCGCGCCGTACAGCGTGTGATCCGAAATCGCTAACCACTAAGCATCAATACGCACTCATTACTCTATCTAGGAGAGTACCATTGGTGACTTATTGCTTACTAATAAAATTGTGCACGCGAGTGAAACCACGGGGGTCAGCTGGTTAAAACAATAAATCAAAAAAACAACGATTTTTTTTTATTACACTCATTTCTTACCAATTTAACCCATTTAAGTTGACTACCCTTCCAGGGCGTTTGAGCCACATCCAGTACCTATTTACTCTCTTTTTTGATACACATTTTAGTTTCTTCATTCACAGATACATTCATTCAAATCTAAAACAGAACGCTATTTACTCTCTTTTTTGATACACATTTTAGTTTCTTCATTCACAGATACATTCATTCAAATCTAAGACAGAACGACATAACTGGGACACTCTAATAGCTGTAGAGACAGAAAGGCGCCAATGTTGCGATGAAAACAAATAAACACAGCTTAATCAGTCGCATTCCAGCCGTCCTTACAACGGACCGACTCTACGTGCAGTAGATTGAATCATATTCGATTTTACTCCTACACTAAATTATTAATCTCAAGTTTGTGTGAGTTTTATGTTCGAGGTGGTTTTTGGAATCTTCGGAATCTGATTTACATACACTTTGCACCAATAGAAAATAAACCATTTCTGAGTGCTGATAGGATATGTTTTACTGTATAAACTGCCTCTCGGTTCCACTACAGAACAGCCCGTCACCTTGCGAAGGCTCATCCGCCTATTGTGAACACGTGGAAGTCTCGTACCGTTCGTTTGTCGCGTTCGTTTCTGTTTGTACCTGTGAGATGTGGACTTCACTTCCACGCGACGCCTTTCCGCAGAAATAGCCTTTGGAAGCTATTTGGAACACATAAATAAATATCATCATTTGCAACTGAACGATTTTCATTGCCGAATAAAAATTTTATGAATACAAATTTAGACCTCGATAAGTTCATGAAGTTATATGGGAATTTCATGAGAAGTACTTATTTCCATGTAATATCAAACTCGCTAAAGTATTGACTTACTGCCTCTTGACTGCTCAATTGGTAGCAAAGATAATATTATAATACTATACTAGGTTGGTATTATCTGTGCTTTGAGTGCTTTAAGTGAGTAACGCTCGTGTTAGTAGTAGCTTGTCTAGGTGATTCTAATCGATCACCGATGTTAAGCAACGGACGATCCGGTCAGTCTTCGGATGGGTGACCGTGAGTGGCATTTATTTCTGAGCGCTACCGTGGGTCGGATGACACGTTAAATTGTTGGTCCCGGTTGTTTGTTCTAGTTTCTATAACAACAATCGTCAGCCATGTCAGAGGCCTTCGGGCGGCACATTAACTCTGACACTAGGGCTGGCCACTCAGCCTATACGAACTTACTTACTTACTTTCTTTAGTGCTTTAAGGCGTGTCCAGCCAGGACAAAATGTGACGATCATAGATGTATATTCTGTGTCTGGGTATTGTATGAATTAAAAGTATTACCTATATAATTTACAAAAAACTTGTATTCTAACCAGTGGCGGATTCACCATCAGGCTGAGTAGGCTGGAGCCTAGGGCGGCAGATTTTAGGAACGGCGAATTTGGAGCAATTTTTTGTAGTATTTCAAGTATATTCTATTATATGTATATTCAATATTATCAAGTATTTCTTGTGAACTCTTAACTAAATGGTTGGGTTGCAAAAATAATCTAGGAACTGACACATCGATACCCTGGTTCACAATAATACTAATTACGAGAAAAGGGTGGTTTAATTAGGATTTATAATAGGTGCACAATATCTTTTTAAATCATATTAATAATTTGATTGTGATAGTTGACAGGGTATTGAATTGTAGAATTCAAAAAAAGTGCGGCAAAATTTGAATAGCCTAGTGGCGGCAAATGTGTAAATCTGCCACTGATTCTAACAGCTGTCTGTTTCTGTGTCTGTTAAAAGTACTATGATTTTGCTTATTTTGGGGGCTAGAATGGCGCTGTGCAAGATGTCTATCAACAAATATTTATTTTATTTACTATCACCACTTTGATTAAGCTGATTCGTTCAAGTGTCACATAACATGTTAACATTTTTTACACGAAAGCTTAAAAAGGAGTGTAACTTTTTCAGGGTTCATCTATGTGTTATCTGTGTCAGTGTTATCTATGTATGTTATGTATGTGAGTTGCTTTGTTCCACGATAACTTATAAATGCCTGCATAAATCGTTAGAATCTCAGATTCTTTGATTGATTCTTCATTCGAAAAAAAAAGAAGTTTTTGCGGGGCAGTCGAGTTTTATTTTATATATTTTGGCTTGTTTCTGAAGAAAGTAAAAAGACAAGTATCAATGAAATGTTTAAAATAATTCTTGTCTTTCTTGATTTGTAGCTATTATTATACAATAGGTATCTCTCTCTCTTTCTCTCTCTCTCTCCTCTCTCTCTCTCTCTCTCTCTCTTGATCTAGAAGTCACCTATAAAAAAGATAAACTAAGTCACAACCGGGTCACCTGGTTAAATAGAGATACACAGATACAAACGTAATCTAATAATACCTACCCCTCTGTTTGCTTAGGGGGTTAAAAATGTTACAAGAGAAAAAAAGGAAAAGAAAGGGTCAAGGTAAACAATAGTAGATTGTTTACCAAGGGAGCAAACAACTATAGCGAGAGTTTTTTGAATCCAGAGCGGAGCAAAGGACTCTAGAGTAGAATCCCGAGTGTAGCGAAGGTCCAAAGTTCAAAGTACGCCACTCAAGCTTAAAATAGGTACCACATATCCCGAGGATACACTTACTTTTTATCACCCTCTATGAGAAAATAAGTAAGTACAACTGAATAAGAATACTTAGTACCTACGTTTATTTCATTCTCACTACTTGAGAAAGATACACTCAGTTAAAATAAAACTAAGTGAAATCCGAATTTGAGTAAACAATCACGAAGGCGGAATGCATTTTGCGCGTTTTTAATTTTGTAATTTTTTTTAAATTCTTCACGCGCTTTATTTTGTCATACACCCTGTTACTTGCTCATACAATGTCCGTGGTTGATCTTTTTGGTGATTGAAACTTTTACTAACAATATCCACATTCCAAATTCAAATTAATTGTCGTCCCTAGGGCAAGAGAAGAGCTATTTTGTTCCAATGTTTGCGAAGAACAAACTAGCGCTTTTTGGATAGAGTAATAAACAAAATAATAATGGAACTGAAACGTGGTCTTTAGCTGCTGGCCTTTTGGAGAAACTCAGAGTCACACAATGGGCAATGGAGAGAGCTATGCACGGAGTTACTTTGCGCGATAAAATCTGGAACGAGGATATTCACCCAAAAACCAAAGTCACCGACATAGCTCGCATGGTTTGCAAGTTGAAGTGGCAATGAGCAGGCCACATCACGCGGAGAACTGATAACCAATGGGGAAGAAAGCTTCTTGAGTGGCGACCGCGAACCGGAAGACGCAGCGTAGGAATGCCTCCCACTTGGTGGACCGACGACATTGTAAAAGTCGCGGGCAACTGGTGGATGCAAATGGTAGATTGTCGTACAGTGTGGCGGTCTAAAGGGGAGGCCTTCGTTCAGCAGTGGACGTCTCCGGGCTGACGATGAATGAACAAAATAATTTGCTTTATACGCGATGATAAACACATAAGTATGCTACAAGCCTTTATTAACTACAACAAACTACAAAGACTACTTAGCACTACACAAAAAAAAAAAGGATTGTATCCAGACCGATGAAAGTCTAGAGACAATCCAGTACCCAGCATGCTGGCAGCATTGCCACGCTGAATGGCAATGCTTATGCGTTGGGCCAAATAAACGCCAGCATTTTGATCACGCGTCGTGTTGACCAGGCGCACGGACATATTTTTGCTACAAGAGAGTTGATGCCTTTATTTCTATCCGTGACACAGCTGTTCCAAGCATCAAAGAAGACAAATCAGGCTGCGGCTCCCGACTGCAGCAGTGGCGCCGCAGCCGCAACTGCCAGCTGTGGCGGCTGCTGCTTTTGCCCTTCATCCCCATCCTGGCGCTCATTGTGCAGACCACGCTCTCCCTCGAGAACAGCATCACCAACGGCAGGGACGTGGCTGATGTTGAGGAACAGGTTGGTTAAAATATCTTACTGAGACAGATCATTGGCTAGTTTGCCAGTTTTTCACCCGCCAAGCAGTAGCAGCATAACTACGTTTCGGTTTGCAGGGCAATGTTACCAGAGAAATTACCGAGCATAAAGAGATTTGACGTCTAATATCTCAGAGTGACGAGCGTAGTGCAGAGTGGTGCAGGATTTTGATCGCAAGTTCACAATTCTGGCACTGCTACTGTTAAGGGCGGGCGTGATACTTACCACCAGGCGAAACGTCTCGGTCGTTTTGTCCCTCCATTGCATAAAAAATATATTCAGAAAACCATATTTTATTTTAAATGACTACGCAAATACCAGTTGGTATCATCACTACAACTTCAAAAACAAAGAACTTTCCATACAAAATTTCATCCCCCATTTCAACCTCTGAAGTCATCCCTGTCAAAAAATAATTGAAAACAGTTTATTTTTATTTTAATTGAACTATCCAAATACAAATTTTCACGACTTAAACTTCAAAAACAAAGGACCTTCATACAAAAGTTTTCCCCCGTTTTTTCCCCTTTAGGGGTTGAATTTAAAAAAAAAATTTTTTGATACACCTCTGCGTATCATGACAAACACATCCCCTAAATTTCAAGTCTGTAAGACCAGCGCAGCGGTTTAGGCTTTGCGTTGTCTGTCAGTCAGTCAATCAGTCAGTCAGTCGTTGAGTCAGGACAGAGATTCATAATTATAGTATTAGATTGCTTCTAAGTATTCCATTACGTGCACATTGCACAAGTAACCCAGTTTTTTAGGCCAGGCCAGTGATTTAGTGTGGTGAAATTTTAATGATCTTAAACATATATTTTTTTCAATTACTTCCAAAGCTTCATGAAGTTTTATGACTCTCCACCATGCACTTAAATAAAACCTGACTTGTCCTTTGTAAATGCATAATGTATTTACGCTTGATACTCTCAGGGAAAAGAAAGTAAAAGAATCGGCCAAGTGCAATTTGGACTCGGGCACCGAGGGTTCCATAACCACTACAGGATAAATTATAAAAAAGTAAAATTATGTTTTATTTTTTTATGGATAGGCTAACGTTTGACTACCATTTCGTCTGATTTTATGCTAAGATGCAGACTTCGGTGGAGCACGCTTACCTAGAAGAAACCGATTAACTCGCGAGTTGAAGACACCTAGATTGTAACTATCCGAAAACATCCACAAGGAGCTGCCCTAGTACATGTTTCCTGATAGTTAGCTAGCATTCCACTGTTTAGCAGTACCTACGCACAAAGAAAATGAGTTTCATCCGAGTTTTTGGTATATGAACAGTGTTTTTTTGATCACATATATTTTTGATTTTAAGACACTCTGGGATCTCCCGAAACGAGGACCAGCCACTTGGAAAAGTCTTTTTTGAGTCTGACCACTGGTTCTTGGATTGTGTAAGTCGCGGGCAACCTTTGGATGTAAATGGCAAGTTGTCGTGTTGTGGTCCAAGAAGCCGAGAGTGTACTGATTAATGTACATGCGTTTCATACGACGTTTTTCATCACACTTGCTAAGGAAAAGGGAGGCCTTTGTTCAGCAGTGGACGTATTCTGGCTGATGATAACGGTCTCTTGGTTTGCACAGCCAACCCAACAGCTTTATTTTTAAATTGTTCGCGATTGTAAATAAGTAACTTATAAATCGAGGGGTCGAAGTGGGTTACTTCGTTTTCGTTTGTTTCTGAATTCGAAGCACGTTTACTGGGCTGGCATGGGCTTTAAGGGTCGTCGCATAAACAAGATATATCTAGGTTGAAAACTAAAACGCGCCACATTTTTATTGCAAAGGATACTAAGGTTTTTATTGTTGTTATAACGCCTTTCTAGCAACAAACAGAGGCGTGGTTCCTTAAAACCTTGAATCAATCTTAACGGAAGAGTGCTCTTGTTTAATAAACAGCATTATACCGAGCTGAGGCCATTTTCAACCGACTGCAAACAAAGGTTTTTTAGAGGGCGTATTTTTTTTTAATTGTTTGTTACACGATCACTCCACAAATTATTTGGTTCTTTTTTGTTTGGTAGGTATACTTCAGAGGCGGTCCCATATGAATTTTATCGAAATTGGTTCAGTAGTTTAGTTTTTAAATCAAAATAACTGAAAAGAAAGTCATCTTGGTAATCGGAATTGGGTTGTTTTTTTTTTACTTCTTGTGGCATCATTCTAAGATTGTTGATTGGTTAATTGGTTAGATCGTAAAGCTATAATTACCTTACTTAAGTTAAAACATAAATTATATTTATTCTTTTCTTTCATAACAATGTTTGTGATCCCCATATCTTCCGATCCAGTATAACCTCGGGTTGTTTAAGAAAAACGTAAATAATAGGTATACTTTCTAGACAAACATACTTCATCTTCAATAATATTTTCGTCACTTTCCATCGGGTGAGATTGTGGTTAAACTTGGATTAAACGTCTATGCCATAACGTCTATGCAATATTTAATGCCTATCCTGTTTAAAGGCACTATTTGGTATTTTTGATTGCAACAAAATAGAGTTCAATAAGTATGGCGATTCGTGTGATGTTATAAATGTCAAAAAAATAACACTATTAGTTTGTTTTAAAATAAAGGAACCCAGGTACATCGCACCAGGGCCACCAAGAGACCGGCTTAGCCGAGTTTGGTGCCCACTGTCAACATAAAATTATAATAAGGAACTTTGCGTCTCATGTATAGCTGTACAGCATTATACCTGTAACTCATATTGTACCTAAAACTGATGTAAATCATACTAGAAATAAACATTTACTTTACTTTAGTTTAGAGAAAAAATTATAGATAATATTATATGTCTATCCTTTAGTAAATTTTCTTTTTTCTAATTACTAAAAGTATGGTAGTTGTCGCTCAAAATATTGAGAAATGCGACACGGAAGTTTGTTTCTGATGTTTTGTTTGCGTTTTCTTTCTAGATGCCTGATAGATTTTGTACAATATTATTACATAAATCTTTTTTGTAAACTCTTAACTATGCACTGTTATTTCCAAGTGTGCATCAGTAATAGATATTGCCTAACTGTGCAGCGAAAAACAGGACGTTCTACGGATTTTGTTTTTGGGAAGCGTCTTAAGCATTATCTTTTAACATCAACAACGATATTATATATATTATTTATTAATATTAAAATATAATAGTGTTCAATGCAAATAAATTAATCTTATCTTATCTTATCATATTTGGACCTCAGAGCTGGCGCATACTTTACCCAGAGGCTAAGTATTGCCATTCAACGGGGTAATGCAGCCAGCATCCTGGGAACCTTACCGCATGGTGGCGATCTAGACGGCGTTTTTGTTTTATAGGTACTAGGGGTTTTTTTTTGTTGTTGTTTTTTTTGATATATTTATATACTTATATATTTTATTGTAAATAAGTAGTTTTTAGTATATAGTTTAAATATTTATTTTAAGTTTTGTACTTATGTAAATATTATTTGAGGAGATGCAAATTCAGGATATATACATTAATAACACATATACATAAAACACCCGTACATACATTTATATCCTGGTAAAATTGTAACTCTCCATTAAGAGTAGTGTAAAAAGTTCCAGAACTGTATTGCAGAAATAATAAGAAAACAACAGCAATAATGTATAGTATAATTTTAATGTTTAATTCATATTGCTATCCTTTATATTCGTCCTTGTGTCGCTTTTCCTGTTTCGAACGAACACATTACAATACGTCTATGGGTGAGTAAGCGTATAGACACCATAATACACGTGGCGTAGCTTGTCTAGGTGATTCTAAACGGTCACCGATGTTAAGCAACGGACGGTCCGGTCAGTCTTCGGATGGGTGACCGTGAGTGGCAATTATTTCTGAGCGCTACCGTGGGTCAGATGACACGTTAAATTGTTGGTCCCGGTTGTTTGTTCTAGTTTCTATAACAACAACCGTCAGCCATGTCAGAGGCCTTCGGGCGGCACATTAACTCTGACCTAGGGCTGGCCACTCAGCCTATAGGAACTAACTAACTAACCATATTACAGGTAGGTAAATATATCATATCCTGTATTATATTATTATATCTGCTTGCTTACATAATAATACTGTTGGAACCTCGCAGTTTCACCAGCGTGATGATGAAATATGGTGATGATAATGATGATAAAAAGTTGCTTATATTTTATTCCGGGAAATAAGCTATGTCCGTTCCGAGTTTCATCCAAATCTATTCAGTCGTTTTGGCGTGAAGAGGTAACAAACATAAATATACACACATAATTAATAATATAATAAGTAGGTACGAAAATAGCGGTGCCTCACGGTTTCACCTTTAGCGAAATTCTGAATGAATAAAAAATATTTTTATCAACGTTATCTCAGGGTGACGAGCGCAGTGCAGTGCGGCACAGGATTGTGTTCGCAAGTTCACAATTATAGCACTGCTACTATTAGTGGCAGGCATGATGCTTACCACCAGGCGAACGTCTCGCTCGTCTCGTAACTTGATTGTATAAAAATACATGCATAATATATATATAATCAGTCTGCATATTCCACTGCTAGACATAGGCCTCTCCTAAGACACGCCACTTAGTCACTTAGCTCGATTTGCAGCTTTCCACTTACAACCACTACTATAGCTGTTTTACGTGTGTTTTTTATCTTCTCTCCGTCAAGGCCTCCTATAAAAATACCACTTTATAAAAGTAGCCTATGCCACTCTCTACCTCTGATTCCTCCCCAAAACTACGATGCATTATTTTATTGAAAGTACTTTAAAAAAAAGAAACAACCGACTTCAATTTCGACCTGGCTAACATCTTTTTTCTAGTTATTTTAATTTAATAACCAAACTCCTGAACTGATTTCGATAAAGTTTATATGAGACCACCTCTGAAGTTTGACCTACCAAAAAAAAACTTCAAAATAAATTAATCATTGGTGGAGTAAAGGCTTGGAGGATCTAGCTCTCTCTCTCAGTAAAGGCGTAACGTACACCCAAAAATAGACTTTATACAATCAGATTGAGAACCTCCTTTTTTGAAGTCGGCTGATAATAAAAAAAAATTAACAACCTCGAAAGAAAAAATAAAGTAGCGTGATTTATTTTTAAAGGTACTTTTATTTATACGAAACTTAATGGCTCCACGGTGTCTATATTTTCCATCTTTTCGCATTTTCAGTGGAAATGTAATTTACTCGATGTCAATTCTCATCACACTCTAACACTGTTGACCAGCGTTGACAAACCCGTAGGGATGTGAATCGATTTTAAAAGTAATTAATTTTCATGATGATCTTGCAGATGTTTTTTAATATTTACCTTAACTAGCAGCTCCTCTCGCTTTATTTTTCAAAGAGTGAAAACAGAGCCCGACGCGCGTGAAATCATAAATCGATTTATTTAGATATTTTCTTATTTCGATTTCATTTTTTTCCGGATAATATAATACTCGTTATATAATAATAACGTAATATAATACGCGCAGCGGCCCGCAGTGCTAAGCAGGACGCAGCTGCACGTGCGTCGGGCTCTGTTTTCACTCTTTGAAAAAGTTCACCGGATGTGATCGAAACTATAAGTCGGATTATCCGATTTAATTAAACGTGAGTATTCCCGTATAAATAAAACAAAAATGTGTCAAAACCACGTCAGTTTTCATAATAAAATATTAACCGTTGCTACGCGAAAAGACTTAAAAATAAAAAATAAAAATGAAATCTCTCTCCTGGCCCCCTAGCACGCGCCGAGGACTACTTAATTGGTCTTTCCCCGTGCGGGAACGTGATAAAGCTAGAATATGGATACGTTTGTCTCGTTTTCGCGGGGAAAAAAGAGTGGATAGACTATTATCCCGGCTCGCGTGGTAGGCGGGCTGGTAATATAAATAACCACGTCATTATGAGTATACATAGTAATTTAGGTTAAATAGTAACCCATTTAACCAATCATTTTTAAAGTACACGTCTTTACGGTTGCTAGTATTTGGCTATAGTAGCACCCACTATTGATTGATACTCTCTTTTGCCAATCAGTAGTAGGACCCTATACTCTCTTTTCCAAGCCGCCTGCCAAGCGTGGGGATTATGGCAACACCCCTCTATTAAGGGGGAGGCCTTCGTCCAGCAGTGGGTGTTTTATGGCTGATGACGATACTCTCTTTTGCCCAACTTTATTTATTTATTTATTCTTACTCTTAAAGTTTGTAGCGCTTATATTCTTTCACAGTTCCGAATACATTGCTCTGCTTTTATATCTATAAATATACTTACTATTAATAACTTATTAATATTTTAAATATTATGATAAATAGTATTTCAATATAGCTCACATGGCTAGCGCACACTGCGAGCGAAACGATTTTTGATAGTAGGTATCACGTAATACCTAATACTGAGAAAATTTCAAAAAAATATATTTCAAAGTAAAGTATTTCTCATCAACTCGATAGATGGCGCTGATAATACTTGCCAGTAAAAAACAACTTAATATTTTTGATCTGTGGCACATCAATTAAAATTTCCAAATTATAATAGAATCGTCTATACCTATATAATTATATAAAAAACTCTGAAAAATCACGTTGATACAACGCTCTTTCCATGCGTGAAAAGCGAGAAAATAAACCAACAAACATAATTTGCCATTTATAATTTATCATCATCATCATCAGCCAGAGGGCGTCCTCTGCTAAATGAAGGCCTCCCCTTTAGACCACTGCACTGTACGACAACCTATTTGCATCCCTTTTAGGTTGCGCATCGTTGATGCGGTTAATAAAGTCAACTGTCAATCTTATACATTTTGTTGTTGTTTTTCTACAATTTAATGGTTTTAGTCTTTAAGGCACGGATTAACAGGGAGAATCTGCATGTACTGGTTTTTACAGCAATATTTTGCCTTGCTAATTAAAGCTCTGTCCAACATAAAATTTAAACAACTATCTAATCAAATTTATTTTTAGGCCGTCAAGATAAGACACAGTAGACTAGGTTTTTTTTTAAATTAAATCTAGTGACGAGACGAGCAAAACGTTCGCCTGGTGGTAAGCGTCACGCCTGCCACTAACAGTAGCAGTGCTAGAATTGTGAACTTGCGAACACAATTCTGCGCCGCACTGCACTGCACTCGTCACCCTGACATATTAACGGTCTTACTTAAAAAAGCTTTTCTACCTTAGTCACTGCTTAAACTTCTCTGTCCTTTTCTAGTACGTGCAACTTCACGTCAGAGAGAAGATGGCAGAGCATCTTAAAAAGTGACTAACGGTTGAGAAGTTTTTTTAAGTAAGGCCGTTAATGTTAAATCACTCATACCCAGTAAATTCTCTGGTAACGTTGCCCTCCAAACCGGAATACAGTAATGCTTGCACACTACTGCTTGGCGGTTGAATAACTATCAAAGGTGTGGTACTTCTCCAGGCGGACTCTGCAGTAGAGTCCTACCACTACAGAAACTAGGTTATCGACAACGCCCTCATCAAGAGCAGATAGACATAAGCAACGATTAACAAGAAAACATGATTTTGCCACATACCGACCGCCGCTGGCGCCATCTGCGCAAAGTTCTGTCTGTGGAACCTCATTCTTACCACTTTTTTTGAACTTATAATTAATCAAACTCTACCCCTTTCTCATCCCTATACATCAACTCATGAAAATTCATAAGTTGTGTTGGAGAAATAACGTTTCTGTAACATTAAGTAATTAGAAAAAGGGGAAAAGTACCAACTCTAACCAAACATGTAGTCATTAGGTTTAATATTATAGTCCGTTGCTACTGGACGGTTATTGTTCGACAACTGATGTCTAAAAAACTTTTAAGTTAACGAACGTCATTTTACTTCTGCGCGAAATATAAATTAAGAATATTATTAAATTATTTTAATTTTTATTATTTAATCATTTTAATTATTATTGTTTAATTATTTTAATTATTATTGTTTAATTATTTTAATTATTATTGTTTAATTATTTTAATTATAATTAATTATATTATTTTTTAATTAAATGTCAATACCTACTCCTACATACTCGTAGTAAATAGTAATGAATATGAGTCGATGTCTGCCTACAAACTGCTATGCAGTTTGGCAGAGTTATAAATTAAGCTATGTAAATAATTCTCTAAGACAAAATAAACAAAAAAAATAAACAAAAAAAAAGTGCTCAGTACTGTCCAACTGTCTAAGCGGCGTTTTCAAATAAGGCTTTAAATATTTTACTGTGAAAACTGACGTGGTTTCACACATTTTAGTTTATTTATACGGGAATCACATCAGCGAGAAGATATACACTGCTGGACGAAGGCCTTTCCTTTAATGAAAGCCATGATCCATAATTGGGTTGCGATAATCACTCTTGCCAGGCGGCTTGGGGATCGTAGAATGCTCATCACCTTGAAATGCAGTTTTAGGGCATACCCAGGGCCTACAGGTTATACAGGTTTGTTCACGTTTAATTTACTCCGATACTCCGACTATAGATCGCATCAATGACCTTTTTCAAGGAGTGAAAACAGAGCCAGACGAGCGTGCGACCGCACCCAGCTTCAAAAATGTAAACGCGTTCTTCTACAACGTTATCAGGAATCGTAGGAAATACAATCTTATATAATTCTTTATAAAGTGCACTAAGTGTTTCAAATTTTGCTAACAAAGCCAGAACTAGTACTTTTTACCAGGGGTTGTTTTCCCGATGAAATGTCTACAACCCTGAGGTTGTCCAAGAAAGTTTCTAAGTTATGAAGACAATATAAATTTGTACGAAAAATAAAATGAAACGTTTTCATTGCGCTTTTTCCTAAGTATGCCGATGTAGATGCAATCTTGTGTTTTCGTTCAGGTGAGCAGAGCAACAGAACTCGGGAAATTGGTGACCAGGCTTCAGCAGGAGCGTTCCGAAGTAGCTTTCTTCATCTTCACTAATGGCAGCACCTTGAGGTACCCATAAAGAATTTTAACACGCTTAGGTGTATACGTTTATTAACGACCTGTCCTGGGTTCGCTGAGGTATGTCGTTGTCAGCCACAAGACGTCCACTCCTGGACGAAGGCCTCCTAATAGAGGGATGTTGCCATAATCCACACGCTTGGCAGGCGGCTTGGGGATCGCAAAATGCTCACCCAAGAGGACGCTGCTGCCCGTCCTCCGGTGGTTCTGGATGCAGTTTTAGGACATACCCAGGTCCGCTGAGGTATGATGTACTTAAATCTATTATACCAACACATTAACCTTCTCCAAGAAATTTTCTAAATGCTAGTGAAAACCTTATGAAAACCTATTTAATAGTTTAAAAGAACACAAACCTACAAGTGCAAAACGCGAAATGAGACTTCATTTTATATTTACTGTTTTAGATATTAGAAAATAAAAGAGATATATATATTGGTAAATATGATTGGTATAAGATATGATGAGATATTGATTGATCGTTTACTCGGATTGTTGCGCTGGTTTTATTCCTGCCAGTCGGTAAATATCTTTAGTAATTTCACACTGTTTTCATATTTAAATGCGAAGGTTTCCGGAGTGTTTAGGTATGTATGTTTGCTTCTTCACACTATAATGGCTTAACGGATTCAATCTAAATTCGGAACAAAAAAGCTCATATAACAGAATTAACATAGCCCAAAAATTTGTCGGTTCCCATAGAATAGAGAATGAAACTGCACTGATTTCATCATCAACAGCCAGGAGACGTCCACTGTTGGATGAAAGCCCTTAATAGTATGGACAATAGACAATAGACAATATTTTATTTGTACAAAAAAAACACATTTTGTACACAAGACAAGACAGTAGAAACAGACAGTAGACAGACAGACAGACAGTAGTAGACAGTATGGGGGTATGCCACAATCCCCTCGCTTGGTAGGCGGCTTGGGGATCGCAGAATGCTCACCATCGTTAACCAAGAGGACGTTGCTGCCCGTCTGGTGGTGCTGGATGCAGTTTTAGGGCATACCCAGGTTCCATTTATCATTCCATTTGATTTCATATTGGAAAGAAATGAGCAGTCAGTTTAGTCAGAGTCCAGGCAGGACATGAGCTTTTTTTGTTTGGCTCCCAGGTCGAACCTGACCCAGCGTTTTGCGGGTACAGACAGCGCCATCCATCAGATGGGAGACCTTCCATTCCTCGTGTTCAAGAGCCGAGTGGACCTTGTCTCTGGCATCCAGTTCCTGACAGAATTGAGTGAGCTGAGGTGAGTGTTTTTAAACTTGAACCACTTTTACATTACTTTCACAGGGAATTTTGCACAGAAAAGCGAAGGTCCTACTTTTACTTCTCTCTTCAGTGGCTTTTCGGAGCAGCAGCAGCAAAGCAAGCAGCAAGCAGTATGGTGTCCACCCGATGGGAAACTTGTAATTTCTGCTACTCTAATGCCGTTTCACGCCACTTTGAAAGACATCAGAAGTCTACTAGCTTGTTCTACAATATAGTGAAAATCGAGGGTCGAACCTGCATAAGATTGGCACAGAACCGGGTTGTTTACCGTACTGTTTTGGTAAACATGACGCAATTATGATTGAAACTTCTGTAAATATTAACTATGATTAATTTGCATGAAACTAATTCCGACAACTGAAATAAATTCGAACAACACTGAACATTGCTACGACGTGCTAGACAATATGTATTTACATAATTGTTCACTCGCTTTAACAGGTTTTTAAAATTATTGATACCAACTGCAAAATGCAGAATGATTATTACGCCAATAAATACAAATAAGAGAGATTCACAAATTAGCTTTTTATTTTTATAGTATCTCTTGAGTCAACAGAAGTCATTACTCTCCCCCATTCAACGCTTTTACAACTTCAATGGAAAAAAGGTAAACAAGATCAAATATAGGCGACAATTAATCTTAATCTTAAGCCAAACGATCATTCACTGAGTGTCGACGCAAGACGTACGACTGTAATTAAAGATTCACGTTTCGATTGTGCTTTATGGTGCAATTGAACCCAGGATTTATACAGGGAGGTATTTAGGGAGGTACAGGTCTTATTTTGGGGGTACAGCTAAGTATATCTTACTTAAAAACTAAACAACATTTAACTTCTGTCTGCACATTATAAAACTAATGTGCACGAAACTAAATAACGTCGTTCAACTTTAAGCGTCATTTTTAAGTACCTACTTATGCTAATATTCCTAAGAGTTTAGGACGGGCAGCAGCGTCCTCTTGGTTAACGGTGGTAACACTCTGCGATCCCCAAGCCGCTTTCCAATTCCAATTCCCTCCCTATTAAGGCTTTCGTCCAGTAGTGAACGTCTTATGGCTGTCAACGAGGAGGAGATTGAAGTTATAAACAAACAATGAAAATTTGCTAAAAGTTTCACTTACAAAAAAGAAAATGTTCAGTACTCGAATAAAAAACCGCTTTTTCACCACATTACGCCCTATTTCGCTAAAAGATTTCCTTAATTACGTACTGTACTAATAAACATTATGGGATTTTCACCTTTAGGAAAGTTACAGGACAATAAGTAGATCTCTTCAATGCGTGTTTCTTTTTGTCTAAAAAGGAAAGGACAACGTTCATAAATGTAGATAGTCTAAAATGTAGACTAGATAATTTTTGTTTTTTTTGTCCGGGATTCTGAAGATCAGGTTCACTGGCCTTGTGATTTTTTTTATTTTTTATTTATTTATTGTAATCGACAGCGTTATAAAAATACATGCTAGATAATACAGTAGTATAAAGTTAAGGCCAATAATGATGATGATGGTTGATAGGGCAATGTCCAGCAGATCTCTAGAATGCTGTTGAGCCTAATTTATAATGTGACTATATGACGTATACGTAAGTAATAGTAAAGTCTTCATAACAAGCCATTTAAAAAAAACGACTTCAAAAAATATGGTACAACCACTGAAAAATCACAAGAAAGAAAAATAGACCATTTCGTTAGCTTGGATGACATATTTATATAGTTATTTTGATTTGAAAGCGAACTACTGAACCGAGTTTCCAATTGTGTCCTCCACTCTAGAACACGTTGTTTACCCCAGCGGTAATCGGTTCTACGACATAACGACTGCGACAGTGGGCCAGCCATGCTTATATCGACGGTAGAAAACAATAAAGGCGTATTCCGTTAAAAGGTCGTAACTAGACTAAGCATAATGTAATAATCAGCTTTTTTTTTCTGCGTCGATTGGACTTGGTCTCGTTGCTCTACGACGACATGAAATTCAAAATTAGGGCAGTATTTTGAAAAGTCTGTTTATATTTTTTTGGTGGTACTGGCCATATAATAGCAAATTGAAACCTGTTCATAATTATGGCCCAATGCCATCTCAACATGCAGCAGCAGCAGCAAAGATTTTTTGAGAGATTTTTTGTAGTGGTACTTAGGACACTACTGCAGAGTCCGCCTGGGGAAGTACCACACCTTTGTCAGTTATTCATCCGCCAAGCAGTAGTGTGCAAGCATTACTGTCCGGTTTGAAGGGAAATGTTACCAGATATATTACTGGGTATGAAGAGATTTAACATATAATATCTCAGGGTGACAAGCGCAGTGCAGTGCGGCGAAGGATTGTATTCGCGTTCAGCAATGGACGTCTTCTGGCTGTTGATGATAATATTTTAAGTAAGTTTGCGACCGTGATCGATCAAGAAAGCTTGTCAAAGTTCCTACTTTAATCTAACTCCGCCTTCATTAGAAGTTTATAAAATATTGCATTTTGATTCTTAAGTTTCCGTGTGCCTGAAGTTTTATCGCTACGCTAACTTAATACTGTAAAAGGATATTAAGTATCCCATTAAAATAAAAATGATAATTACGACAAACAAAAACTCTAAGCCTACAAACCTTTGCAAGCACACAGCGCGGATTACACCACTTCAAAAGACAATTTCTTCAAATAACTACTTCTATAAATTACCACTTTTGGAACAAATTTTACAATGTCATATATTTTTTTGTCATCGATGATTTTGCTTTACCCCAAAAGTGGGGTGTTTAATGGGGCGCCATTTAGCGGCCTATTTAGGAGAAGCGTCTAACGAAGACCACTAACACTCTTCGCTTTAAATCCCCAACCCTGAGCCATATGGAGTTTCATACCACTGGCTTTGCGGTGAAGTAAAACACCCTGAAGAAACCTGCATACGTCCAGAGAAGAAATTCATTAGCTCATGCAAATCGACCAACGCGAACTAGGCCAGCGCAGCGTGGTGGTTATGGCCCAATCATCCTCCGAGAGCTAGTCTTAGTCGATCAGTGGATTTATTATTAAAATCGGCTGATTATGCTATGGCATTTCTTGCTATAGATTCTGTACAGTTTTATAATAATATTCATTTCTTTTACATCTTATCTTTCATATTGGTACTTATATATGTTATGTATAGTATTATTTATGTATCACTATTTTATTGTATTTTAACAAAAAAATAAAAATAATTAAGACACTAGACAATATTTTATTTGTAGAAAAAAACACATTTTGTACACAAGACAAAACAATAGAAATTTATTTAAATTAAAATTTTATATATATTTTTTAAATTTAATATTATTATTTTATTGTTGATGTTATATTTAAATAATAATTATTAAATAAGATAGTTTATTTTTATAAGGTTTTTAAATTGATCGTAAAGGTCCATAAAAAATATTAATTTATTATATTTTATATAATATGTACACCACCGACCAAATTGCATTTGCCTCTGTTAGTCCAGTCCATCCAAAGGTTGCCTAGAACAAATCGCTTAAGGTGATAAGGCCGTTCCTTGTACTGACTAATAATGTACCCTGATTAGTTGTAAGTTGTTCTATATTTCTGGTGTGCAAAAAAGTTATATTGTATTGTATTTAATATAATTTTAATAATACTATCTACTGCTTATGAGTGCAATAATCGTGTAAAAAGTAATTTTGCATAATAAATGAGTTTAGCACGCAAGCTGCCATTTTATAACAACGTGAGTAATTGACTGCCATGAGGTCTCTCGGGAGGATTGATAAGTATTAATATGTTAGAAACGCGAAAATGTGTTTGTTGGTTTGATTATTTCTATGCCACAGCCGAGCAATGAAGTGAATATGAGCCGTTATTTGGTGTTCAGACAATGAGTCAGAGGGGTTGGGCTAATGTTCTTATCAAAGAAATATCCGAGCGTCTGGTCGACGCGACGCGTGTTCAAAATGCTGGCGTTTATTTTGCCTAACGCATTAGCTTTGCCATTCAACGTGACAATGTCACCAACATCCTGGGGACGCTGCAAGATCTATTTGACATTGCTATAACAAGACCTATTTGAGGTAGGAGTACTGAAAACCAGCCCGTGATCCCCCGGGACCACGCAGCACAGTGCTGAGCGTACCCCTATTGTACCCCTAATGCCAAACAACGAATGTCGTTGATTTATTGTATTGTTGTGCTTTGTGTTTTTGGCAATAAATATATTCTTATACTAGAGTTCACCCGCGACTTCGTCCGCGTACGGAAGAAATTCGGCTTGCTCCCAAAATTCACCACTTTAAATCATCCCGAGCAATTTTTTACGCCCCCCCCAACTCTCCCAACTCCCCCAACTCTCCCAACTCTATCAACTCTACCGACCCTACCGACTCTACTAACTCCCCCCCCTTTGAATTAACTACCCAAATATCAATTTTCATCACTATAACTTCAAAAACAAAGAACTTTCCATGCAACATTCCACCCCCTTTTCCCTCCCCCTTCAAATCAATCCTGTTAAAAAAATTAAATGAACTATCCAAATCCAAATTTTTGTGGGTAAAAGTACAAAAACAAAAGACTTTCATACAATCGTTTCCGTTTTCCATTTCCTTAGGGGTCGAATTTCGAAAAATTAATTCTTAGTACACCCCTACGCATCGAGACGAATACACCCTCTAAATTTCAAGTTTGTACTACCAGCGGTTTGGGCTGTGCATTGTCTGTCAGTCAGTCAGTCAATCAGTCAGTCAGTCAGTCAATCAGTCAGGACAGAGCCTTTTATATATATAGATAGATAGATAGATATTTCTAATTTGCATATTCATTTTATTTTAAAGGAATATGTTACAAAGCTTAATGACTTGATTCTAGGAAAATATCATAATAGCAATTTTTAATCCCCTATAATGGTTCTACGCTACAATTATAGGCACTCCTTGTGTTTGTTCTATCCTTATACGAACATGTAAGAGGTCACCCTTAATGACTATTCAACAAAGGAGTAGAAAAACAAACCGAGCACTGGTAAGTTTCATTAGAACATGAAAACCATTTCCGCGATAAGCGTTTCCAAATCATCTTCTAGGAACAGCACAGATGTAGAGTTTTCTCTGAAAATTTATTCATTTTTGTTTTATTTGTACGGGATTTTACTCTCGCTTTTGATTCACATCCGGCGATCTTTCTCAAGGAATGAAAACAGACATACATTCCACAGTCACTATGATTATATTGTAGATCACAGTTCACGTTTGCTTGGGTTTGTATCAAGGACTACAAAACTTTTCCGCCGGCCAACAAGCTTTTTATATCTATACTATACTCTCATTCGTAGTGTGCTAGAATATAATTCGACTATCTGGTCTCCCTTTTACAATATTCATATTAATCGCATTGAACGCATTCAAAAACGATGTTTAAGAATTATGTCTTACTGATGTGGCATGAACCGTAAACTTTCATCGTATAATAACGATTAAAATATTTCCATGTTACCCCCTAGATGTTCGTCGTAGATCATCGACATGAACGATTTTATAAAGCAGAGTGCTGCTTTATAAAATCGTTCACTCCTATTGAGGGTATTGACACGCCAACCCTTCTTTCGTTATTGAATTTTAATACTCGATCCAGGTCTCGTAACCGCAAACATAACATCTTCTCTATACAGGTGTTTTCCAATAACACATCATACTATAATCCTATTGTCAAAATGTGTCGCCAATACAATGAGATCCTCGTCTCCAACAGAGACATTGATTTATTCAATTTAAAGTTTTGTTCCTTTCAATGGCAATTAAAATGGACATTGCAATTTAATTTAATTTAAAATTACTTAAAATCTAGTAATAATTACTTAATAATTATTTTCTATTACAACATGCTCATAATGCTAGTTTTAATTTAATTTATTTTTGTATCAGTTTCAAAAACGAATGCTTACTTTGCCTTATATACCTAATCCTCTAGTGTATATAATGTTAAATTCTTCTATTATTAATGCAGTAAGGCATACATAGTTTTTGAATTTAGAACAAATCTATAAAATGTAACTTATGAGATTGGGTTAACTTATGAATATGAGCCTTAAATGCATTCTGTTTTGTATGTTTATCAAATAAATAAATAAATAACCCTGTATAAACCACATCAGTTTTCATAATTATTTCATCGTTACCGATTCTAATGTCAAAATAATATTTCAATGAAGCCTTATCTTGGAGGATTTAGCTTCTCTCTCTCAGCACTATATTGCTTTTACCTGCAGCTGCGCCCGCGCATCAAACAGGAACTGTATGTGACACCGGGATAAAAACTAGCTTAAGTATGCCACTTTCCAATCCGATCCTTAATCTATATCCATGCCTAAAATCGCGTTGATCCATTGTTCTGTTTCAGTGTAAAAGAAAAACAAATTAACAAACAATCTTTCGCATTTATATAATAATATTAATAACCGCGCCTCGCGGTTTCATCCGCGATTCTTAAATTAAAAAGTAGCCTAATTTACTCCAAGTACCGAATTTCATCCAAATTCGTTTAGCCGCACTGACAAAATTATTCACATTTTTAATACTTATTAGTGTGACTAATAAGGATATTAGCAAACTGTAGCACTGCTACGAATTGCTACGAGAGCGCTACGAGTCAGCTACCGAGCTACGCCTCCGATATGTAATGAATTATGTAATTCATTCGTACTCTTATTAGTACGTAGATATATTATTCTATTGGTATTCTCTTGACCTGTAACAATATGTTATTAATAAATGATGATTATGATTATGATACTTAGCTGCCTTACAGCTCAGTTGGTAGTATGTCTACTTTGAGAGATGTAGGGCGTAGGTTCGATTCCCAACATTTATGTAACGAATATAAGATGCTTGTTCTGGGTCCAGGTGTTGTATGTATTACAAGTATGTAAGTATTTACAAAAAAAGGCTGTAAGTATTTTAAAGGCCCATTCAAATCCCTATTTCTAAAGGCACCTCGAATAATTGCGGTTATTCGCGTACGCGTCCCTAAAATTTTGGACCTTTCCGCTAAGAGATACTTTATTTTGCGTCTCTTTCGTTTATTACGATTTTCCTCTTTTTAACGCGGTCCCTTGAAATCTTTAGAGTAGTAACACCACAATATTACCCGCATAAAGGATGCTAAGTTAGAAAGGAATGCGGAAAAATCTTTTGCCCGGTTAAGGGCGAACAGGAAACTTCGTTTGTAGTTTTGCAATGTACAATGTGTAACAAAAAGGTTCAACAAGGGTATGTATGTAAGTACTCATCATTATCAACAACTTTTACTATGGGGCTAACCTTCGAATTCTCGAAAAAAGCAGCTGTTCCATACAAAAAGTTCATTGACCTTTGACCAAATGTATGGAACCTTTTTGTTAGACATTGTTGGGTGAAACAGACACAGTGACAAAGGGTCATCATCATCATCAGCCCGGAGACGTCCACTGCTGAACGAAGGCCTCCCCCTTAGACCGCCACACTGTACGACAACCTGCCATCTGCATCCACCGGTTGCCCGCAACTTTTACAATGTCGTCGGTCCACCTAGTGGGAGGCCTTCCTACGCTGCGTCTTTCGATTCGCGGTCGCCACTCAAGAACCTTTCTTCCCTGTCGGTTGTCAGTTCTTCGAGCGATGTGGCCTGCCCATTGCCACTTCAACTTGCAAACCTTGCGAGCTAGGTCGGTAACTTTGGTTCTTTGGCGAATATCCTCGTTCCGGATTCTATCGCGCAAAGTAACCTCTCAAAAGTAGACGACAAAAAAGGGTACTTATACTTTTTTTGGCTCCAAAGCTACAACAGAACAAGATCGCGCAAGATAAAAAAAAATCTAACGCATAAGATTATATCACGACGCTACTTGGAGTAGTTAGCTTTTCTGGCTAGTAAAATGTATGGGTTGCTATCAAACATTTGACAAACCTTTATGGCAAATCGATCTCAAATCTTAGACCCTTATTAAATGTGAAGTAGCCTCGGAACAGTTAATCTGCCTTGTGACTTTATTTACCGAATTACACATTTGAAAGGTAGGAAAAGACAAACAAATTAACTTCTTCAAGACTCAACTAAGTTTTTTCAAGACTGAACCACGTATTTTCAAGACTGTACCACGTTTTTTTAGTAATAATGCCCGATGCAAACAACGTTATAAGTTTGACGTATAGTATCCATGTATCTGTTCGTCCTGATCAGAAGCTCGAAGTAGTAAAATGACCAACTGCGCGAAATGTCTAATGAGCAGTAAGCCTAATTAGTAAAATGACCATGTAGCAAAACGTCCAACAATCAGATGGTCTGTATAGATTCAAAAACACACACATTAACAGCCTTACCTAAAATAATCTCGATTCTCTTAGTCACTGCTTAAACTTCTCTGTCCTTTTCTAGCACGTGCAACTTCACGTCAGAGAGAAGATGGCAGAGCATCTTAAGCAGTGACTAACGGTTGAAAAGTTTTTTTAGGTAAGGCCGTAAATCGGGAGGAAAACTGACACAGCAAAATAATGTACAATGTACATTGGACATGCATACTTGTACATTATAGACTCTTTCATCTATTTACTGGTAGCTTTTGATAAACTTTAGCCATATAAAAAGGATATTAGGTGAATAAATTCGGGAAAATTTGTGCGCCTAACAACCAAATTATATTTGAGAGGCTACTAGCTTTTCAACTCACATAGACTGATTTTAATAAAAATAAAGAAAGAGAGAGAGAGATCGAGAATGTGCTTAGCTTCAACTCAAGGGGGTAGGAGGTTTTAAAAATATTAAATTCCACTTGTTTTAACTTTGGTTTAACTTACAATTATCCTAAACGTCGATCAAGCTGAAACCTGCCAAATATACCGGGCCAACGCGCCGTTTCATTGTGATATACCAAAAACTCGTACGAAACGGTTTAATTTCACTTTCTTTATTACAGTGGAATGCGCTGCCCAAGTGAGTGTTTCCGATACTTACAATCTGGGTGTCTTCAAGTCGCGAGTGAATCGGTTTCTTCTAAGCAAGCGAGCTCCATCGTAGGCTGCATCTTCGTTTACTATCAGACGAGATGGCAGTCAAACGCAGTCCTATACAGGAAGTTAGTTTGAACACCGTTATCCTTCTAGGATATCATTGTGCTCATCATTATGAACAAGTTTTACTAAGTGGCCAACCCTGAAATCACGAAAAAAAACAGCTGTTCCATACAAAAACGTTCATCGATCTTGGACAAAATGTATGCAACAGCTGTTTTTTTTTTCGTGATTTCAGGGTGGGCCAAGTAAAAGTTGTTCATAATGATGAGTACAATGATATCCCAGAAGGATAACGGTGTTCAAACTAGCACCCGGTATATATATATTATTTATATATATATTTTTAATAAAATTGAAACGGGATTCTGTTCGGCTTCTAATGACATTACGTGATCAGTATAGTTCTGAAAGTAAACTGATTCTATTTATGCGAGTCATTGCTCTAGACCTTGATTAAATTCGTAATGGAGTACCTCTACTTAATATTGTTTGGCAATGTATCAAAACTTTTGAGACAGGGGGCTATGACCGACACAAGCGTGGCGATATTGAGAAACCTTTAACTTAACACATAGAATACTGTAATTGATTAAATTTAATTGAGCAATATCGAATTAAGCAATTTATTAATATTAAATGTTAACCAATACTTAAGAGTAAATAAGTCGATCACTTCTCCATAGAAACGCGGTAGTATTACTACTCCACTATGTAATTTTGTAGGTCCAAGACTAAGTATTATATCGATTAATCTCTTCATTAACTAGGATTGTAAATTATTACGAAAGTAAAAAGTTAATAAACATGAAAGTTATGAGCCAGGAAACATCTTGTATTTTAGCTCAATTTTAACGCCATATTGGACGTAAATAAATAACATAAGGAATACGAAAACTCTAAAATAATTTATCAAGCGGCATAGTTTAGTCCATAAACATTTCAAATAACTTAAGTTGGAATAAATTAACTCAGAGTTTATTCAACCACATTACTGCAGCCAAACGTCGACAAAAAAAAATAGCGCACTCTTTTATCTTTCTTTCTCCCTTTCCCACAGTTTGTTTGATGAAGAGAGCATGCTTATTAGCCGCGCCCACCGATGAGTTCGAGCCGTCAACTTGTCGATCCTTAATTTAGTTTTGAAATATTTACTTTTGCTATTATTTGCAACTATAATTTTCAAGGTTTTTTTTTTTGAACCAGTTTTATGCGTGAGTTATGGTGAGTTTTAATTACCATTATGCATTTGTATTTGACCGAACGAAGCGAAACTGTGACACAACTAAAACCAATGTTTGATGATTGTTCGATGATAGCTTTGGTATTGATAATTCGATATATCGTCGTCAGCCATAAAACGTCCACTTCTGGACGAAGGCCTCCCCCTTTAGAGAGGGGTGTTGCCATAATCCCCACGCTTGGCAGGCGGCTTGGGGATCGCAGAATGCTCGCCACCGTTAACCAAGAAGACGCTGCTGCCCGTCCTCCGGTGGGTCTGGTTGCAGTTTAAGGACATACCCAGGTATATTTAATATATATAGACAAGATATTGACACTGGTTTTATTCAATCCACTTAAAATTTTGCAGGTAAGTAATTTTATGACGTTCAGCTCAAAGTCAGCTATCAACTAACGTCGGTATAACTTAAAAACTTAAGATAATGCAAACATCGATTTTTATTCAGTAGAATTCGAAGAAAAGTAACATTATATCGTATTAAATCTAAACAAAACAATTTATTTCACTTTCAATGTGCGAACAGCTGAACGGTGAACTACACTGCTGAGTGGGAGTTAGATTGGATACAAACTGGGTATTTCTATGTAGGCGTGCTCCATGTCAATCGCAATTTAACCCATTCTCTATGAAAAATCGACTTTGATTCCATAACTTGCTTCTGTCCATAATATGCACGCACAGAGTAACAAAACGTTTTACGAGTTAGTAATTTGTTCGTTACCTACTACTTATCTCACGTAAAAGAATCCATATCAAATTGAAAATAATTAACAATTTCGTCTTACAAGAGAATGCGCTTACATCTGATTAGTAATTAGTCACAGTCCGTCTTGACTATGAACATGAACACTCACCATTTCTAACTACAAATATGTATCCGAAACGTAAGTAAATAGTAGTTATTTTTTAATAAGTACTTAGATATTTACGTCTGGATGACGCCATGCTGAAGTTTTAATTAGGAAATGTTCTAACTACAAATAACAAATAAAAATTGAGTCGATCGAGTAGTAGATCTTTATAATCCTCGACTTTCAACTCGATTTTTTTCAGTGACATTATTCATCACTATTGGATTTCTTGCCGTGGAAGGGAAAAATAGTCAAAACTTAGACTCAGATGTTGTGTAAGTAAGAATTACCGTAATTATTTTACTATTTATGGAAACATGTTATCTGTCTGACGCTACATTTGTAAGATTGCGCAGCACTGAAGTTGTTAATCCAGGGTAACACTTGTAATCCATGCCAGCTAGCTATAGGTGAGAGAAGACAGCAACAGTCCGAGAGGCGAGCGAACGAACAATGCAAGCATTTTCGAAAGGTTGATTTTTACACTGGCAAGCAATGGCGGACGCATTAGGTCGGTCGGTTTTCGCCTTCCCTCGTCAAGCTACGAAAAAAATTTATCCCACCTAAACTTGACCGAACAAAACGAAGTTGACAGAGTCTAATGAAAAATAATTCACTTAGGTTTTTTTATGCAACGGATTAACGAAAAGTGAGACGTTTGTCTGGTGGTAAGCATCTTGCCTTATAGGTATCCGTTGTCAGATCAATTTGTTAGATTGATCTGACCACGGCCACTGTTTTGTGGTCTTGGTTAGAATGTTTAAATTACAGTGCCCGTAGTTAGACTGGTGGACGTGGTTAGATGAGTAATTTTTTAATCTAACCACAGCCACTGTTTAGTGTCACTAGTGATTAAATTACGGTATACAATCTAACCAGGGACACTAAACAGTGGCCATGGTTAGATCAATCTAACAAACTGATCTGACAACGGATACCTAAAGAGATAATAGATGTCAAATCTCTTCATGCCTAGCAAAGATTATGAAAGATGCGCCATCGCGTAATATAACAATGTTTGAAAATGACCCCCGTGCTGTCATGTTCACGAGTTGTGCCGGAGTGCGAAAGAAGAATATAATATCGATAATATAATATCGCTATCCCTTTTGCACTTTTATAAGAGCAAAAGGGATAGCGCGCGTCTCGCTTAGTGAGCGCACACAGAAAAGCGAAAGCCCTACTTCTTAGGTTAGAACGGCTGTCAAAACAATGTTCTAAAGCAATTGTATAGAAAACAGCTGTCGCCAGTTTTACACTTATTTGTATAGAAACTACGACGAAAAAATGCCAATAATTGGTCGTGCATTTGAAGTAAAACGCTCGAAATGCTATTTTGCAACAGATTAAAATTGATCTAATTACGATGCAATGTGGTTTGGTTTCCTACGCGTCTATCTAAATTGTATTTTTGAGTATTCTCGGTCTAAAAACATGTATATTGGCAGAATTGTCATTAAGCGCATTTATTTATTTATTTATTTATTTATTAGGCATTTACAACAGAACATAGAAATTGCATAATACAGTAAACAAGTTGAAAAATACAGAACGATCCCATGATCCAAAATAGCAAGCGCTCGACATGGCTAAAACAGTAGATTCGGATTGCAAATATTACATAATTTAGACACTTAAAAAAAAAAAATATATATATCAAAACAATAATAACAAACGTTGTGAGCTAGACCAATGTGGGCATGTTATAAATATCGTTGGTACCTACCTACCTAAATAATTTGATTTTAATTTAATTTGCACCTAATGCCGGCTAGCGAGGCCGTCACATTTCCGTTCTATTTACTTCTCTCTTCAGTGTGAGCGCAGCAGACGAGACAGTCCTTGGGGCCGTTTCCACGAGGTCATTTGAGGCCGACATATCGCCCTTCTTATATATATAATAATATCATTGATGCCTAGTAATTTTTCTGGTAACACTACCCTTGGCGGTTGAATAAATGGCAAAGGTGTGGTACTTTCCCATGTGATATCTGCAATAGAGTCCTACCACTTGTAATGAGTGCTGTGACATAATTTGTCAACACATTCGTCATGTGATAACTCATAACTTGTGTACGCTGGCTCGTCAAGTCCAACAAGTATTGCCAGCTTATAATAATAAATGCGACACATTGTTATTAATTTATACTTCTAGCTTGCAGAAAGTCTGCATCGGAATGAATTTTCGGAGCGGAATGCCTTCACATTACGTCATAGGGCGACAATTGTTGCGCACGATAAAAAACCTGGCGACTCACAATGAAGTTATTGTTGAAAATTCGAATGAATACGGGAATCACTTAGTAAGTTTTTAACTTAATAAATAGTAATGAAAGTCATGATTGAACAGACACACAAAGTTGCTTTTATGAGATAGCGCTTGGCAGAGTCTGAATCGAATCTGTATGGCCTATAATGTCTTTCTGTGCTTTTAGCGATTTCATTTTCATTGTGCGAACGATCTGGCAGTGAAATAAGATGCCTGAGTGAGTTTCCCAATAGCACAATCTGGTATCTTCGAGTTGTGAATGAAATAATTTCTTCTCAGTGATCGTCGTTTTCTGTCGTAGATCAGACTACCGCCTAAAATGACATTATGGCGATCAAACATTGCTCTATTTATTTTAGTGCATGTGCCTAGTATGTGTGTAACGATGGAACCAGAAGTTTAGTGTGAATTTAACGAAGCGAAAAGGTGGCGGCGCGTCTTTGTGGATTGATAATAACGATGATACTCTTTCCTAGTTGCTGCGTTTCAATTTCAAACCAATACAAACAATAGGGTGTGGCAAATAGCCTGCTGTCATCAAACTGGTTGCTGGAATGCTACCCAATCTTTATAAAGATAAATCGCACATGATGTTTTTAGCGTCCGAAGGTTTTGTGACTGCATCGATGGTATATAGGTAATCACCACATCGCGATTTGGTAACCGCACCCGGATGCAGCCAATTCGATAGCAGTTACGAAATTGCTCGTTTTTGCAATTCTGTATGGATTCTATCGGTACTGTATCTACATATATGTACGGAGAGTTGAGTACCGAGAGAGAACGAAAGGAGAAGCGATACTTTCAGTGTATGTATTATGCGATTAGAGACGCTAGAAGTGGCCAGTCTGCATAAGCTGTTGGAACTAATTCTGCTTAGCGTGGTCATGCTTAACTCTATGTATGTTAGTCATACCTATTGTAGCGCTCGTGGCGTAGCTTGTCTAGGTGATTCTAAACGATTACTAATGTTAAGCAACGGACGGTCCGGCCAGTCTTCGGATGGGTGATTGTGAGTGGCATTTATTTCTGAGCGCTACCGTGGGTCGGGTGACACGTTAAATTGTTGGTCCCGGTTGTTTCTACACGTCGACACTAGGGCTGGCCACTCAGCCTATACGAACTTACTTACTTACTTATACCTATTGATTAACTAATATTTTGTCAATCGCCAGCAACCAATACGAATGGGCGCGGAAATTTTTGATAACAGCGGTTCTCAAGATAATTCTAATGCAGTAAAACGGTGAGTTATTTGGGATACTAGAGTCAAATATTTTCAAAATACCCATCACGCTTTGAAGGACACATTCTTGACTATTAAGAAAATAAATCAAAGAAACAAGGGACTTCACACCATCGCCCGATCGCGTCCCACCTAAACCTATGCCAAAACACACCAGTGCAGCAGTTTGCATCAGTTAGGTTTGCCACTATTTTGGCAATGTACATTGTATCTAAGGCCTGAGACATCCTATGTTTCTTTGACCAATTAATTTATTTATTATTATTAATTAAAACGGCAAATACACCACTTACATTAATTAATTAAAAAATACTAAGATTTCATTAAATTAAATATATATTGATTAATTTAATTATTTATTGATACACAAAACAGAAATCATCCAGACTATGCACCTAAACATGTGTAACAAGCATGATTAAAAAATTAAACATTCTAAAACTTTTTTTATTTTTTTGTTATAAATAGATAAATCTGTAATTAAAATGAAACATCAAAGATGCATAAGTACCTATCTATGTCAGCATCGTTAAGATAGTCATAGTGAATCATTATTATCATGAAGAAAGTGTTGATATAAATCATCAAATCATTCAATCTGTTTAACATTGTTTCAGAGGTAACAAAACTTGTGTTGGATATGAAGCTACTCTGCCGATACCGCGGGACTTGTACAATAAAATTATATTAAGCGGTTCGGATAAGGAACCACATAACCTAGTGTTTGATAAATGGGATAAAAACGAGGACGTGCTATATCTAAATAATGGACCTAGCATTTCTGATAAACCAAAACCGGAAATGATCCTTGAATGGAAGAGTAACGAGAGAAACGCAGATATAGAAACACCAGAGCCAGCACCACGTGAAGTAACTTACATCTTTCATGATTTACAACTAATTTATATATTAGCAGCGAGTATAGTGACTAATGAGAATAATCTGCTATTCAATAGTCCAGTGCTGAACTCAGGTCTACCCTTGGAGACTGAATCAATGATGCGTTTTACCTCACGTTTCTAATCCTCACAGCCAAGGAATGTAACAAGCTGCCAGCTTCATTGTTTCCTGAGAAATATAATGTAGGCTTTTTCAAGGTCAGGGTGAATAGGTATCTTCTAAGCCAGCGTGCTCCGTCTTCGACTACATCGTCGCTTACCAACAGGCGAGTAAAGATGGTGGTCAAACGCAAACATATTTATAAGTGTTAAAAAAAGTTGAGAAGGAAATAAAATTGCTAAGATGCAAATGCTGAGATCTGAGACTTGGGTATGTCCTAAAACTGCATCCAGAACCGCCGGAATGGACGGGCAGCAGCGTCCTCTTAGTTAACGGCGGTGAGTATTCTGCAATCCCCAAGCTGCCTGCCAAGCATAGGGATTATGGCAACCCCTCCCTATTAAGGGGGAGGCCTTCGTCCAGCAGTAGCTGTCATCCGGCTGTTCATGTAAATGCTGAGATAGATAGAAGAAGAAAAAAGAAGAAGAAAGACAAGAAGTCAGTAAAATCAGAAGAATGGACAAGATCAGGAATAAGTATTATGGGATTGATTCTGGCGTTGATTTGCGGTAGTCTATTTTAACCCAAATTATCATGCGGGTTATTAAATTACGTGCATTCAATAATGACAGAGCTGTAACAACTTAAATGAATTTGACACAAATAATTTGATTGAAATCTCCTTGACCTTACAAGTACTCGCTTGCCGAGACGTGTTTCACCTCTACACGAGGTATCCTCAGGACGTGACGACTCCTCAAGCGCTCGGCTGGGAATCAACCCAACCAAGCAACCAGTCTCACTTGCTCATTGCACCGTCGAAAGAGGAACATTAAAAAAAATACTGTTACGAAATTATATTAATAAAAATAAGAATTTAATAGCTTTGTATTGTTTATAGTTTGACCAACAATCCTACGCGACAATCAATGGAAATGCTGTTGATATGGACGATGTCACGAAATACATTGAGAGTTTGTTACACAATCCACGGCGAATGGATTCCAGATGGAACCAGATTATCAAAGACAAAGAAAGGCACTACCCTTCAGAGAATTTGGAGAAACAGATGATGATTTTGAAAGCGATAAAGGGTGCTAGGATAAACAAACATCTTTGAATATGGTGTAACCAAGTTTTGTCGGTGCTGTGGCATTTGTAAATTATTTCACAAGTTGTATCAATATTAATTTAATTTAAATAAAATTAAAATAAACTTGAGATGAGTACCCAGGGCTTTGTATATTTATTTGAAAATATATTTACCATCATATTCATAAGTGTAGATGTGCAAAGTTGAATCCCGAAAAAAAAACCCGACTTTACATCCGCGTTATTCTGTGCACTTGTAAAGTAGCTACTTGCCTCACTCAGCTAACATAAATAGATTGAGCTTGTGACCAGATTCACCGTGACCTCCACGTCACGATACTATAATATCATGACAACATGACAATACTCTAAGTTATAACTTAGAGAGTTTTAAATACGGCGTCTATAATAGTACACTCTCGGCTTCCTTATCGCGCTCGCCTGCGGCTCGCGTGCATAATACCGCCTCTAGTGTAATGACTAACATAGCACAAGAGTTTCATACGACTGTTTTCATCACACTTGCGAGGAAAAAACAAACTTTTTTTTATAATAATCAACCACACAGTGAAAACGTCAACAAACATTTGCGGAAACTAGCGCCCAAACCAGCAATGCGCGCGCAGGTTGACATTTACTTCAGCGGCATAAGAACTCTTTGTTGGTATTACAAAAAAACTGTTAGTATTACCCGGCTATATTAAGAGTGCTTCGTATACATACGCCTAATTGCAGTCACGTACAAACTTGACTTTACCGGGTTATACCTATTATAGCACTAGTGCCATAATGTAAAGTAAAAAGCACGCGTGCGGAATAGCTTGGATTATGAGCCTAAAACCGATGCAATAAGATCCACTTTACGAGCAAGTGTGATGAAAATATCTCTCCGAGTTGGCAACAACCTCACTATGTTGCACATGTTCATAGGAAACGGTTTGTTAACCATCAAGGGAACTATTTGCTTGATTGCCACTCTTTGTATATTAAAGAGTAAAAAAACGCATAATACAAAAAATATGTACAAAAAAAAACAGTGTTTAATCAATTAATTTGCAAAATTATCCAGATTAAACCGGGGAGCGCTAACTAGTAAGATATTAAATCCGTATCAAATTGGAAATAACGACGTAATCAAAAAGAAAAACTAATTTGATCTTACACGAGAGTTCTGCTAATCGGTTTTAGTCATACTTCATTTTAACCGATCATTGAAAATCTTAACTCTAGTTTCTAGCTGACAATTTCCAGCTTCAAAATGTACTCAAAATGTAAGTTAATAAAATATTGAAAGTGTCTTTCAAAGTAAGTAAATATTTATATTCAAATTAAAAATGTCTTATTTAATATGGTTGATATGGTACCATATTAAATTAGACATTTTTAATTTGAATATAAATATTTACTTACTTTGAAAGACACTATTTTATTATTATTTTTATTTATTTTAGTAACTTTAATCATAACTATCGGATTTCTCGCAGTAGAAGGTCAAAAACGACAAAATCAAAACTCAGATGTTGTGTAAGTAAGGATTAAAACTAAGGCTGACTTAATTTTCATCAAATTCCTGCCCTCAATCCACTAACTCTTTGGTTTTCTGCAATTGCAGTAAGTCATTTAGCGTTCGCTATATAGCGTTGAATGATGTCACTAAAACTTGGCTATGAAAACAAAAATGACGTGGTTGCCTAGAGAGCGTTGTTGGACGTCGTAACATCAGTAGTGGAGCCGCTATTTGCATGGCAGACGTACTTTACGGTGTCGAAGATTCTTTGAACGTTCTTTCAAGAGCGGTACCTATACAATTTATTGTACAATTAATGTCTACTGGAGCAGCTCTGTGATCAGTTTTCCGTAAAACGTTGGCTGGCGGAGTTTCGAACATCCATGGAATGACCTACCGTCTTTTTATTACCATTATATAGCGTCTGCTACATGACGCCCCTGTTATTGGAGGAAACCAGGGTTTAAGTGGGTCGGCAAAGCACGTTTACTTTCTCCCTTTTACTATATCAAACGTTATCTCTATGTCCACTCGACGCACACATCTTTCACATAATTCATCTACCATTTTTGGACATCTTCTTTCGGTTTCATGTCTTACTGTCATTCTAAAGATCCTTTTAGTGGCATGAGCAAGACGTCCTCTTTTTTCATAATTATGTTCACAGCCACCTTTTAATTATTCACTCACAGTCTTAACATTTCACTTAAACAGTGGGTTCTAATATACTTAGTCCTCTTGTCACACACATCAGTCATGCAATAGAGCAGAATTAATTCTGAAGTAAACAGTTCTCAGTGTAAAGGACTGTTAAAACAAGTGAGGCTTTGCAAGGCTATTAAGACATAGAAATGAACTGTATACATTGACTGAAGTAAATTTATGTTTTTAGCTGGAAAAATGTCTGCCTCGGAATGAATTTTCGGACCGTAATGCTATTGCCCTTTGAAATAGGGCGACATATATTGCGCTCGATTAAAAACCCGACAGCATACGATGACGTTAAAGAAAATCCGTATAGAAGTAGATTACAAATAGTAAGTTAGGAAGTACATGGTAATTAATAATCGTGATTAAACATCGAGACAAATTTACTAGTCTATCTAGCTGTAGCTTGTTGGTTTTATTCCAACACTGATTTGTAGAGTATATCGTATTAAAAAAAACCGCGTATTTGTTAATATAAGGCAGTCAGTAGTATCACAGTTTTTTTTAATACTATATTATACTATTTTTATTTCATGCTACTAGGAGCAAAAAAACTCAATGCTGATTGAAACACCGGAACGAAGCGTTTCAATTTCATCTGTCTTCAATAAATCTTCACTGTGCGAGCGCTAGACAGTGATGACTAATTATTTTACCGATCCTCAGCCACCATTACGAATGGATGTGAAAAATAAGGATTACATTTCAACCCAGCACAATTCTAATAAATTTGCTAGGCGAGTTCTTTTATGAATGAATTACTAATTTCATAATAATCATAAATCAAGTCATACGCGCTTAGAAAACGTCACGACACTAATAGTTAAAAATATGGTAAAAATTAACCATTAAAGTATTGTTTCAGACACATAAAAACATGTGCCGGATACGAAGTCGATTTGCCAATACCACGTGGTTTGTACAAAAAAAATGTATTGAGCGGTTTGGATGAAGAACCGCAAGAATCAGCGGGCAATAAATGGGAGAAAAGTGAGGAAATGGCGTACGGGAATTTAAATCCAAGTATTTCAACGCCACAACGGGGTCTAATTATAGAATGGATAAATGATGAGAGAGAAACACCAGCACAACTACCTCACGATGTAACTTTGACCTATACTATTTTTGTTTTTAACATAAGCTTTATTTGTAACTATATGAAAGGACCTGAAAGATAAAATAGTACTTACCTTAAAGGATAAAACTGCATCCAGAACCACTGGACAACGAGCAACGGTTAACGGTGGAAAGCGTTCTGCGATCCCCAAGCCGCCTGCCAAGCGTGGACATAATGGCAACCCCCACCCTCAATCAAGGGCCTACGTCCAGCAGTGGTCGTCCTATGGCTGATGATGTAACTAGAAGAAAAAAATTGCGGCTGGCAAGTAGCGCTACTAAAAAAAAAAAAAAATTGTATGGAAATAAAATACTAGCATGGAATTTGTATTTCCAACCCCTGACTTAAACACAGAGGTGTTTTAAGTTTAACGTGAGTTTCTGTCTGTAGCATCGTAGCCTTTGGGACGGATTTCCGTATTTGTTAATTTTTTTTAGTTTGGAGAGTGACTTTGGTCGAGAGTGTTCTTAGCAATTCAAGAGTCGAAGGAGTTATTTACCTATTTAATCAGCCCGTATCCACTCACTGCTAGATATAGGCCAATCTCGCTCACACTGACCCTTCCGGTCCTGTGCACTGCTTTCTGACATGCTTGACAATGTCAACCGACCGATAATACAACGTATAACAAAAAGGTTCAACAATATTGAAGAGTATGTATGTACTCATCGTTATGAACAACTTTTAGCTGTATTTTTACGCGATTTCAATGTTGGCCCCATTGTAAAAGTTTTTCATAATACCCATCATACACACCCTTCATTATTGTTGAACCTTTTTGTTACATATTGTAGATAGGCTGGTAGCCTGCCTCTCGTATTTGGCTGTTTCTTGGATACCATTCTGTAACTGCCTAAGATAGATACTAATTTTTTTAAATTGTATATTATTCATTAATAGGTTTCCCATCAACCCTACGTCACAATCAATGAATATGTAGACATGGACATTTTAACGATATACATTGAGGGTTTATTGCAAAACCCGCGGCGAATGTACCCAAGACATGTGGAGATGGAAAACGGAGTCTTCAAGTCGGAGCTAATAAACTATCCTCCAGACAATTTAAAGAAACGACTTTTGGTACTGTTAGCGATAAAGGAAGCCAGGGAAAAGAAACAACAGCCTTTGAAAACAAAGTAGAGCTTTATTGATGCATACATAAAAATGATTTTAGCTTTTTTAACATGGCTTTCGAATTTTGGAATAATATATATTATGTAGTTGGAAAATGTACCTTCGTCGATAGTATTAAATAAAAATTCCTAGTCTGAATATATCTTCAATCCGGACATGAAATTTAAATCTCTTTTCTTTACCTATAAAGATTTAGTTATTTTATAAAAACTAAATGTTTTTTGGTTAACCTATAAAAGTCTATGGTGACTATATAAGGAATAAAATAGTACCTGTATATATAATCTGTGGTTTGAATGAAATGTATTATTTTGTAAGTGAGTTAGTTTGCAATTGCTAGGACATTTTCAGTTCTGTTTTAGCGGACTGGCGCATAACTCTAGATAAAATGGATTAGATTCTCGTATAGGTCACAGGTCGCTTGTCCATTTGCAAGATGGGTCGACGCCGATATCGTGGATCATACCTGAACCAGATTAGCACAAGGCTGAACCAGACATCATGTCAAGAAACAGGTTTTTTTTAATTTGAATGCAGGCTTGTGTTTGACCGCAACTCACCTGAGATGGAGCATGGAACAAGCTGTCTAATAGAAACTGATTCACTAGCAGTTTGAACACTCCCAGATTATTATACCCATGCCTATATCAAGAAGTATATAACGAAGGCTGTGATGATAATGACTTCTTGGCAACAGGACTTTTTTGTACGGTCTAAATTCTTGCTATCCCATATGAACCGCCCAAGGGCGAGGTGAGGCCAGCGATTTATCGAGGACAAATACTGGGACCACCTCGCCATAAAAAACCCATTAACGTTTTATCATCAAATTATAGACGATATCGTAAAAAGGTAACAAAAAATCTGTACTTGCAAATAAATGGAATCTTTTAATTTGGATGCTATGGGTTATGTCTTTGTTTGTTTTGAATATAATGTCCCTTTTAATGTCTTTAAGCGTAAATATTTCTAAGAACAGTTGAATATATTTACGATTTCAGGGGTTTCCCCATAGCAAATGTTATTCATTCACTATAGTAAGTAGTACCTATCAAGCTGAGCTGAGCTCTACGTGAAGTCAACTGGCCACACCCCTTCCTGGGGTTTACATTATATGGGGTACAGATCATATAGCCTGTTGATGGCTCGAGAACATTATTTCTCCTACAAACACGATTCACCGTTGCGGGCAGGGGGCGAGGTAACGGTCTATGCTTGCGATTGGCCAATCACTAGCAGGACGCAATTTTAGTTAAGAAATTCAATTAAATTCTGACGTACGTAAGTGATTAGCAGAGGTTTTTAAACTACTAATATTCGCATGAGAGGAAGTCGGACGATCAGTCAACAGGGCTTATAGTTATAGCTTGTAGTCTTTGTACTACTCTAATAGGCTGATACAAGGACTATCTAACCCCTTTTGTTTCTATAACGATTCTATCACTCATTTTCATTTCAACAATCTTTTATGCGGGAACAGGGAGGCTAAATGGTCGCGTTTAGAAATTCTGCATTATGATCCTATGATGATTAATTTCGCAAATCGTAAAACGGTCACTTAAACGCCAATTCATACTATGATTTAGCAAATGATTCTATTACGGAATTCATTCGTTTGATAGTTTTCTATAGAAAGTCGTAAAATGGTCGATGAAAAATGCATAAAGTCAATTTGCAGATTCGTTAGAAGTTACTCGAGAGCAACTTTTTACAATTCATTCTGTTAAGAACTCATAAGATGAACTGCTTTTAGGGGAATTGGTTAATTCGGCCATTTTAGACCCCCTGAATGCACCCCCAATAAATATTCAGAGGGCAAAAGAATCCGCTCTTGTGTAATTAAATCCAAAATTAAGGGATGTGAAGGACTTTCAAAGGAACTCTTAACCTTTAAGCGAATGACTTGGGTCATTCACCGCATGCCGAAATATATACAGTTTATTTCTGTAAAGAATCCAATAAATGCCACAAGTCTCGCTGTGATCTACCCTTCATCCCTTCAAATTGGATTGGGGGTAAATGTTGTCTCGTTAAACAATCACAAGGACTCCCAGCCTTGTGGAATCGTGGAGTCGATACTGTCGATATTAGTTTTAGTCACGGACTCTTTGAATTTGGTACTTTCGAGCATAATTTATGAAGAACAACAAACAAGAACAAGAAACTAACAAGTCGATAGCAATTAAACAACTTTGAGAGTGAAGCCATAGTAACAATTCAGCTGGGCTGGGCAGCATTCATGAAGCTACGGCGAGTCTTCTTGTCATCCCAAAAAGTCTCAAGACGAAAGTTTTTAATAAGTGCATTCTACTCGTTACAAATCTACGGTGCTGAAATGTGGACACTCACAATTGGATCGGTCCCCAAGTTCGAAGTCGCTCAGCGAGCTATGAAAGAGCTATTCTCGGCAACTCTCTAAGGGATCGTATCTGGGACGAAATAATTCACTAGAGAACTAAAGTGGCCGACACAGCTCAGCGTATTAGTAAGCTGAAGTGGCAGTGAGCTGGTCATATCTGTCGCAGAACCGGTAACGGCTGGAGTAGACGGCGAAGGGTTCTAGGGTACGTAGTTCCACGAACTAGCAAACATATTATAGGTCGCCCATAGACTCGATGAAGTAACTTTATAAGTATAAAGTTATAGTAAGTATATGTAGTTTGTTGTAGTATGGTATAGTTATGTTATAGTTTTTATAAGTACGTAGGACAGCTGCTGGCATTGCTTGGAAGTGGATTGCTGAAGACCGGGCTGAGACCGGGCCGGGCATGCTTTGGGAGAGGCCTGTATCTCAAAGTTTCTACGAAAAAAAATGCTTGAAAACTACCGCCATGGTCAGAGTATATTATATTCAAGGATAGTAACAATATCAAAAATTATTATTGTTTTTCACAAAACCCTAGTTTGACACGACGATTTTTGTGAAAAGTTCTGGATTCCATGCTGCGTAGCTTGTACGTAGCTTACGCTACGCAGCTACGCTACGCTGGCGCTACGTGGCAAAATGCCACGTCATTTATTAGTTCGTTAAATCGTTTGATTATCCAATTTGACAGTTCTCAAAAACAGGGTTATCCGCTAAGTTTTTAAATAAAAATAACTGGGTTAGAGTTGTCATCCAGGTAACCGAGTTTTATTGGAAATAGATAAGGCGACGACATAATTTTTTCGTGTATGGAAAATAAAATCAAAGAAAACAAGTTTTGAAAAATTGATACAGTGTAAAATTTATTTTATGAAATTCTTATGTTGTTCCTAGGCAAAACATTATGGAAATTCTTCTGTTGTCCCTAGGTCGAGCATCAACGACGGCACCTCGATGACGGAAGCCGTGGAGTGGTACACTAACGCAAATGCTGCTCTTCTCAACCACCTGACTAAAGAAATCAAGGATACAGATAGTAGCACAATTTGGCGGTAAGCTTATCTTAGTTCTGGGACCGTACCATGAACTCTTATTGCGGGACCGAATAGGCTCAGCTGCCGACGCTGCGCAACTGTGAATTTTATCACCCCACAATACGGTCTAAAAGCTTTCGGTGTGCCTTGGTCCTTAGCAATAACTTTGCAATTTTAAACTCGAGCTTGCGCTTCATTCGCTCGTGGGGTTGAAACTGTTCCATTGAGCATCTAACGGCTGTTGACTGTTGCCTCGTCAATAGTGACGTCACGAGCAAATAACCCAAACCGTGGACGAGTTAATTAATGGACACTAATTCTTTCTTTCTTTAGAGAATTAAAAAAAAAATGGTATGAGCAAGATCCAGTGCTATATTAACATGAAGGCTGGATAAACAAAAAGATTTTGACTGCAGGGATTTCGTTTGTTTGAGAACGTGGGTCTAAGTTTACACTGCAGCATACACTATCACATCATCAACATCAATAGCCGGAAGACGTCCACTGCTGGACGAAAGCCTCACTCTTAATAGGGAGGGGTTGCCATAATCCCCACGCTTGGCAAGAAGCTGGGAGATCGCAGAATGCTCACCACCGTTAACTAAGAGGACGCTGCCGCCTGTCTTTCGGTGGTTCTGGGTGCAGTTTTAGGACATACCCAGGTCCCATACACATACACATGAATCACACATCACACTATACATGAATGTAAATCCACGAATATACATATACATATACTGTAGTGGTAGGACTCTACTGCAGAGTCCACCTGGGGAAGTACCACACCTTTGCCAGTTATTGAACTACCAAGCAGTAGTATGCAAGCATTACTGTGTTCCGGTTTGAAGGGCAATGTTACCAGATAAATTACTGGGTATGAAGAGATTTAGCATCTAATATCTCAGGGTGACGAGCGCAGTGCAGTGCAGCGCAGGATTGTGTTCGCAAGTTCACAATTCTGGCACTGCTACTGTTAGTGGCAGGCGCGACGCTTACCACCAGACGAACGTCTTGCTCGTCTCGTCGCTTAAAGGCATTAAAAAAACTGTAACGCAAGTGTACGCTTCCCTGTACCGCGTGCATAACGTTACAGCGTTGGTGGTTGAGCTGCGTGGGCGCCATATTCGAGCAACCCATGCGTGTGCGGTGTCCCTTTGGCAAGAGTCCCACGTTTTAAGTACCTGGGTCACTGGATCTCGGAAGACCTCACCGATGCCGAAAACAATGAGAGCGCAGGGCGTTGGTTGTCAGAAGCAATATTTTGGCCCACAGGTTTGCTCGTTGTACGACGGAGGTAAAAATATCGCTTTTTAACGCATACTGCCAGTCCTTTTATACGTGCAGCTTGTGGGTCAACTATACGCAGAAGACAATGAACACTCTCCGCGCACAGTACCATAATGCGCTAAGGATGCTGTTGGGGCTGCCTTGGCGCTGTAGTGCATCGGGCATGTTTGCTGACGCTCGAATAGACGGCTTTCATGCGTTAATTCGTAAACGAGCCGCTTCGATGCTCAGCCGTATCCGGGGCAGCACCAACAGCATCCTGAGCATTATAGCAGGGCGGGTTGACTGCCCTGTAATCAAGCACGCAGCTCAGCTTCATGTCAATCATATTTAACCAAAAAGCAGAAATATATAATTTAAAAACTTTAAATGTAATTTTACGTAATACTATAATGTAGCTTACTGACATTAATTATTTACTTATTTTATTTTTCATTTTAATTTGACATTTAATATTTATCTTGATTTATTTTTTGTTTTAATTTTAATTGATGTTTTCGACTTTTGATTATTTATTGATTGACATCGACCTACTACCGAATTTAAATTATTATTTTTTATTTGTAATTAGGTACTTAATACTTATATGGATGATTTAGTCTGAAATAAAAATGTATTATTACTATTATAGCAATGACGTCATTAATCTCGTATTCGTGCGTAGCGTGGACGTTATCACATACATTTTCTTGCAAAGCGAAACTAGAGATAAGTGCGTAGCCTCTTCGAGCGCAGCAGTCTTCTTCTTCTTCTTTTCGAGTCGATGTTTCGTTTTCGTACCTATTTCAAGTGTTTCGACCAACATTCGGTCACCTCTATGGCACTATCCGTGGCTTTATGTAGGTCGTTAAGGAAGCAGGTTGCAGGGCACGCCGCGCAGCAGTGGGCCAGCGGCTTAACTGAGTGGCACGTCCCATATCTTTATTCGTTCGTCAAAGCTACGTTCTCAAAGTAGGTCGGCTTTCATAACCGATTATTAAATCAAGATGGTGCCTTGTCTGTTTGCGAGACCCTCCTAAGTGAGCCGTAATCCACTAGGCGTGATTGAAAATTGATTTTACATCATAATGGAAATCCTTAGAACTGAATCGAAACATCTTACTCATCGTATCCTTGTTCTCTATCCTATCTCACACACGACACACTTACCACAAAAAAAAAAACATGAAACTTCTTATGTAGCTGTAAATATTTTAGATAATGTATAGTATAAAAATTGTTGTATTTTTTGTTTCACGGAAGGCCTAACCTAACCCCTAACCTAAGCTAGCTAGCAGTTATGGCCATGACACATTTATGAAGCCAAAACGACACTTGGTGTGGTGTTATTTATTCAACGAATAGTTTATTACATGTTCTTTGTTTTTGTTTACTCGTATAATATTTTAGGTCACGATCAGTGTAATAAATACCGGTAGGTATTAATAAATAACAGCATCAAATGGTTAATGTGTTAAATACCGAACGAATTATATATTTTTCCGGTTATCCGAATAAAACGTGAAAATGCCGTAAATTTATTTGATTATTTATAAATACTAATGAACCGGTAACGTTACTTTGTTAAATAAAATACAACAAAAAATGATTACATAAAATTAGTTAGCGACCAGCATTTTAAGTAAAGTAATTTTATTCTATTAGATGTCATCATCAATGTTTTTTGATTGGCAGGTATCTCGTAGGGTTCAAAAACCTGTTACGGAGCATCGAGTGTAAAGGGATAGCTTCGGTGCTCGGCATCAATTATTTTGCCAGAGGATATCTGCAGCCCAAGGCATACGAACGGTAAGTCTTTGCGTCTGTCTTAATCTCTACCCCTTTTTTCTCTTCTTTAAAGAAATAACAGTTCCATTTCTGACATAAAACAGGGCGTTATTATACTTGTATGTCTGTGTCAGATTATTTAACTTACATTATGTGTATACAAACCTGTGACCTGGGTATGTCCTTAAACTGCAACCAGAATCACCGGAGGACGGGCAGCGGCGTCCTCTCGGTTAACGGTAGTAAGCGTTCTGTGATCCCTAAGCGGCCTGCCAAGCGAGGGGATTATGGAAAACCCTATTAAAAGGGAGGCCTTCGTCCAGCAGTAGACTTATCTTCTTTTTTTTTTGCTTTGACTGCCATCTCGGCTGATGATAAACTAAGATGCAGTCTACGATGGAGCACGCTTGCCTAGAAGAAACCGATTCACTCGCGACTTGAAGACACCCATATAATTATCGGGAAACACCAACTCAGGCAGCGCATTCCATTGTTATCCAGTTCGAATAAAGAAAGTGGAATCAAACCGTTTCGTACGAGTTTCTGGGTGATGATGATTAACTCTGACACTAGGGCTCGTCACTCAGCTTAGACAAACTTACTTCCTCAGCCAAGGGCGGATCCAGCTTTTAAGTCAGGGGGGCTCATATAGATAGCCGAGTCGAGATATAGTTAGGACAGGATCAAATTCGATTACAACAAGAAAAAATACTGTTGTCGACCTACACCCAGCCCATGACCTCCCCCTGGATCCGCCCTTGTCCTGAGCTTATTTTATTTATTTTATAGGTTCATAGCCCACATGGTATTAGGACGGGATCTTCTGGACAATACGTTGAACTTGGTGCCTTCGCTGATACCTCTTCACAAAGACATCAAGGAAGACAGTCCGGAGTATCAGGTGTTGGAGAAAAAGTAAGTTAATGCCGTATTTCTGTCAAGTTTAAGTTTTTAATTGAAATATTTATTTAGCCTTCAGTTCTATTATTATTTACGGGATATACAGACAGTGCGGGGACAGTGTTCTACTCGTATTTAGCCTTAGGAACATTTGAGGTTCCAAAAAGGTTTTGAGCAGGTTCTAGAACCTTCCTAGGACAACGAAGGTTCTGGGCGACTAGTCATAACAACGTTAAAATAAACTTATTATAACGAGGTGTATGAATTTAAAAAAAAAAAGTGCAAACTGGGGTTAAATCGGGAAAAAAATACCATTCTAGGACCAAGTATCTAGCAAATATTCAATATAATATAAAGCAAATATCAAACCTCGGTCCCGAAAAAATTTTACTTGGGTTGTCTGTCTAGGTGAAAATAGAGAGATGATTTAGACCAACATGTTAAAAAATAAATACTGGCAAAAGATATGTGGTCACTGACCTGCAGGCTAATCATGTAACTGTTCGGGATCGCGATTCGGATCGCGATTTGTCACTTGTCACTGTCACGGCTTCACGGTATCACGGAGGGATTTCTCTCGCTGTCGTTAAAGAACGAAAACATTGATTTCCTAATTATGTAAAGCAAATCCGTCGGTCTTTTGGCGTTTCGTCCTGTCCCTGTTTCGCAGGGTCAAATGAGTTTTGACGTGACAATTATGACAAATCGCGATCCGAATCGCGATCCCGAACAGTTACATGATTAGCATGCTGTTTGGCAGAAGATTACGCTTTGCTGCTATTGCCACACCCAGTAGTATACCTATGCTCGAAGCCTGTATCATTAATAAATATATATAAATATTGTATTTTTCAGAAATCAGCAAATAATGGACAACAAACACCAAAATGGCAGCGTTACGGATGCCATCGACTATTTCGACCAAACTGCGACCTTCCTAGATAAGTTGCGGGCAGTCCAAAAGCAGCTTCGAGAGAATATACGGTACCATGATTATTAGCAATAGTTTACCCATTGCTTGGTATAAGACTTATTTTATAATACCATTTGTTACAACAGTAGCGGGATTGTTTAGTCCTAAATGAAGGCTTGATGACTGAAAGACAGTGGACTGTAAAATGACTGGTTATATTGAACTGATGAAGACATAAACATAAAATTTATAATTTGAATGCAGAGCGACAAGTGATCGCATCAAAACGTTCGTTGGTGAGAAGTGAGAGCCGGTTCATGTCGCGTCCCGCGCGCCCGCTCGCACCCTTACGGTGCCTGTGATGCAGAGATGCTCGAACCGGGATGACATTTGGATGTGCAGTGGAGACCTGGACCAGGTTGACACTATGAGATTCAAGATTGGTGAAATGGGGAAAGACTTCTTGCCCTGCAGTGGGCTGTTATGATGTCAACGATGATGATGATGATCCTAATAATGATTATACGTGCGATTAAGTTGGTGGGTGTGTGTGTTGTGTGGACCTGGGTATGTCCTAAAACTGCATCCAGAACCACCGGAGGACGGGCAGCAGCGTCCTCTCAGTTAACGGTGGTAACCATTCTGCGATCCCCAAGCCAAGCCAAGCGTGAGGATTATGGCAACACCTCCCTTTAAGGGAGAGGCCTTCGTCCAGCAGTGGACGTCTTCCCGCTGTTGATGTGCGTGTGTTGTGTGCGTGCGTTTGGTAGTGTCCACATACATGAGTGTGTGTGTTTTTTTCTTCACGTTGTTATAGGTCAACGGGCATGGGTTAAATTTGTCATTACTTTTCATTCCAAAGAAGTTTGCAGTTCTCGTATGATAGCAGTGAAACCGCAATTATTGTATAGTAAAACTAATAATAGCCGACTCGGTCAATGTATTTGAGGATGCCAATGAATGTTGTTTGAAATTTGATTATATTGGCCTTGGCAATGAATAGTTGAATTTAAAATAGCGTATTACCATAAACACAATTTAATTTATATCAGTTTGCGTTTTTTACGCTTTTGTTTGCTTCACATGAGTTTGTTTATGTGTAATCTTTTCTCTCTCTCTTCTTCTTTTTAATATTTTTCTCCTCACGGTATTTTGTGTTGTTTGATCGTGTCTTTTTCTTCTGTTGCTTTTTGAAGTTCTGTTTTGACCTTGGTGCAGCCCAGTTTAGGTTTTTTACGTTCGATCGAGGTTTCTTGAATCTCAAGCTAGTTTCTTGACTGTTAAAGCTATCTGCAGAAAAGTTGAAGTGACAATCGATTATTATTGTAGTCCAGGAGCCGTACCGTGAACCGCTTATTGCGGGACCGAATAGGCTCAGCTGCCGACGCTGCGCGACTGTGATTTTTATGGCCCCGCAATACGGTTCGCGGTCGCACAGCGTCTGCCGCTGAGCCTATTCGGTCCCGCAATAAGCGTTCATGGTACGGCCCCTGGTCATTGCTGGGTAACGTAGGATATAGTTGACTTCACCATAAATCTTATACCGGGGACCTCATCTGAGGCTCACACAATAGACCTGAGAATGTCCTAAAACAGCATCCAGAACTACCGGGGGACGGGCAGCAGCATCTTCTAGGTTAACGGTGGTGAGCATTCTGCGATCCCAAACTTCCTGCTAAGCGTAGGGATTATGGCAACCTTTCCTTATTAGGGAGAAGGCCTTCACTGGACAATCTTCTGGCTGATGATGAAGTTACAATAAAAATGACTAGTCGGGTAAAAATGTGCCCTAATGCAGTAGTATAGGGTGATTACATAGTTCTTGTGAAGTGTCATGTACGGACGTATTTGATTTTTCAGGGACCGAGTGAACGAGAGCCTCACGGAAGCGAGACGGAGCGAGTTGGTGTGTTCCGGGATCTTGATCCTCGTGTGTTTCGTCTCCCCCATCATCATAGCCCTCGTTAGGAATGCGGTTAACACCATACAGGTCAACATAACTTTTGATTTTTGACTAATCAATGCCCGCGGCATATTTCAAAGCGTATGTAATTGAATGATCGTTTTTTTTAATTGTTTAACATATATTAATTCACTTTTGACCTGCAACTTTCAATATATTTCAACTCGGCTGTTGGTAACACAGAGTAATAGAAGCAGAAATATGATCAAAGGATTTTTCCTTAGCAAGACGCGTGACTGTGCGGAGAGGTGTAGGCTCGCGGGAAGGGTGGCAAATTGTACTGCCATCTAGCGCTTTTCAGTAAAAGTTTTTGAGAATCGAACTAGTGAACTAACTAACACTTAGCTGAATTAACACTTCATTTCTTAATATCACGCTAGATGTCGCGTTTTTAAATCTTATAGAACGGTTCACTTAATAAATGTAGAAATAAAATTACTTACTTATGAAATTAGATGCCAATCATGTCATCTGAATTTTCCTTCGGTTATTTTGACATAAAGAAACAGAGCTACTTATTTCATTTTTACTGTTACTGGGTAAAAACATTAAAAGTCTTACGTCTAATATGTAAGTTTGAATGACCGTTACGCGTGGCGGACGTTAGCAGACTGAGCAAATAAGTATGACGTCACACACTCCGTCTGCAAAACAGGATCTGCAGCTCCAATTCGCTCATCGCAACTCCTTATCCTCCATGGTTGGTAAGCAACGATGTGGTCGAAGATGAAAGACGTAGATTACGAAGATACTCACTTGATCTTGAAAGATCTTAATTATATCACGAAACAAGGATGCCAGCTTTTGTCGAAAGAGTAATAAACCGAAACAATGATTTGAGTTACATAGGTTTATACTACTTATTCCTTTGATAGATCAATCGCTTGTAGTTTTTTAAGGTATCTAATGCGTATTTTTGTTGTGGGCAGGTTTATGCGAGGAATCTTTCTGAAAAGGCCAGAGAACTGGAATACGAGAAAGAGCTCAGCGACTCCTTGCTCTACCAAATGCTACCAGCGAGCGTGGCCAAGCAGCTCAAACAAACGCAACAGGTGAGTTCCATGGTTTCTGATACAATCATCATCATAATCATCTCCACCATCATCATCAGCTAGTATACTTCCAGATTTCCACTGCTGAACGATTTCCACTGCTGAACTTTATAGGGAGGGTACAATCAGTACCGTCTTTACCATAAGGGCACACGGGGGCCGTGCCCAGGGCCCCAAGGGGCCCCGAAGGATCGACAATTCCTCTCACATTTATTCTCTAAACATTTTTGTCAGACACAGTAACAGTAAGTATCCGGGTAGAAAATAAAACTTACTTTTGTCTTAAAAATTTTGTCGATATTATTTGATCAAATTAACACAAAATGAAGTCAAACTATGCCTTTTTTCTTTTAGAAGTTTAAAATTTCCATAGCATTTGACTTGTTATGACTTGTTATGACTTATTTGGCTTAGTTAGTATCGATTTAAGACAAAAAAGCCAGTAGAAAAATGTTAGTTTATTTAGCTTTCTTTACTTTCCAAAAGGGCCCTTCAAGGCATTCTTGCGTGCTCAAGGGCCCCATCATAGTTTAAGACGGTCTTGGGTACAATACATGTACAATACTAAGTACCGGATGTTAGTTTGAACACCGTTATCCTTCTAGGATATCATTGTACTCATCATTATGAACAACTTTTACTATGGGACCAAACCTGAAACCGCAAAAAAAAAGCTGTTCCATCACAAAAAAACCAGCTGTTCAGTTCATTGCCCTTGGATACAATGTATGAAACAGCTGTTTTTTCGCGATTTCATGTTTGGCCCCATAGTAAAAGTTGCCCCTTCAGTAGTGTTGAATCTTTTTGTTACACTTTGTATACCTATAATTATTTATAGGTGTATGCCTGCTCTAAACTTTGCAAGTTACTTCAGAAGTTGTACACGATCCTAACATTTTTCATTAAACTTTGTGAAAACTTTCCATTTCGTGATTTACTTAGATGAATTTGCTTTATTAAAAAACTTTATTTGAGAACCTAATTACCTACGTTGAAGGAGGCCTTCAACGTAGGTGACATAGAAAAAACAACCGGGACCACTCATTTAACGTGTCACCCGACCCACGCTTGGCCCACGGTAGTGATGACTCAGACGTAAATACCGCTCATGGTTACCCATCCGAAAATTGACCGGATCGTCCGTTACTTAAAATCGGTTCAGTGTTCGTTTAGAACCACTAAGACCGTTTGTCCACCGCGACGCCGTCACCGGACCGTCACCGAGAACGAGATTATTTGGGGATGTGTTTAAGATAACGTGATGGCGATCGTGTACCGCGCCGTTATCGGTCAATACAAAAACCGGGTGAACGGCGCGGTGCCACACACGGTAGTGTGTGGTAGACAAAAACAAACGCTTTTGTATTGCCGGGACATCGGCCCGTCATAAAACCGTGCCGAGTACTAGGGTCACGCCGAACTACTCGAAACTTCGGTGGTCGGGATGACGGCTCTCGGGTGACGGACGTGCGGTGGACACGCGGCTACAGTAATCTACGAATCGCTGTTTCTGCGAAGTCATCTCGTTCTCGTTGACGTCTCAGTGGCGGCGGCGGTCGACAAACCACCTTAGTCTGTGATTTGGGTAGGCTTGATTATACTCGTATATTAAATAATAGCATCATGCATGGCACTTGGTGTTGTAATTTAAGCAAAATATAATAGTTTACAAAGTCAAGCTACCCCACGAGCACTATACAAAACTACTGTACCATAAGTATAGACAATAACTAAGTACCGTAGCTGCACGTGACCTTGTGCACATAATATTACTCGTTGTTACGCACAAAAGTGGCAGAAAGCGACGTATGCAGTTCATTGCCATTGGCATCTCCTCATTGATATTATTATGCTCGGAGAGTTAGACTTACCTCTCTGTCAATAAGGAATGTGGTCACCACACCTTTGCCAGTTATTCACCACCAAGCAGTAGTATGCAAGCATGACTGTGTTTCGGTTTGAAGGGAAATGTCAACAGAGAAATTACTGGGCATAAGACGCGTCAAGGGTGCGAGGGAGTCACAACAGCATCTTGTTGCTGAAGACCTGCGTGCGCCTGTGCTGAGGCATTTCGTCGGAGTGATGATCAGATAAGATCTTTATGTTATTCTGGCTTCGTCCCGGCGGAGTGCCTCTGCACAGAGGCATATCTTTTATATTCTATTTAATTTATCTGTATACTAACAAAATATGTTAGTAAGTTTTTTAAGCCTTTGTTACTTACCCCTGGATTCCAGTTATATTAAAAAATAAAATTTGAATTTGAATAAAGAGGTTTGACAGTTTGAGGCCAGTATTAAGATGATTCGTCTGTTTCTGTCGCAGGTTCCTGCTGAGTTCTTTGCATCAGTGACGGTGTACTTTAGCGACATCGTTGGATTTACAGCCATCGCAGCTGTATCCACACCATATCAAGTAAGAAATATAAAGATATTATTAATTTCAATTTAAACTTATTTGGAAAAGTTTACTTAAAAATTCTAGATTCTTGACAGATATTCTCATTAACATATATATTGTTCTTTGTTCTTTAGAATCTAGACTTTAGATAGTTTAATTCTTAATTTATATATTCTAGACAGAGTAGACACTATTTACTCGCAATTATGTAAATAATAATTTTCTTCATAAGATAATTACGGTGGCGCATTTTGTGCATTTGCCAGAGTCGAGTATATCAATATTTGATTTGATTAGAGTTCATCAAGGTTTTAATGAATTCCAATTAAATTCAGTGATTGAGTCTTAGTCATAGTCATGCTCACAGTCAAGTATAATAATGCCCTATGCCCTAGTAAATTCGAGGCAACTTTACTACAAGCTTCTTAGGAGTTTTGAAAACAACACGGAAAACATGTTTCACCACAATGTGCTTCCGTGTTGTCAATGGGTAAACTGTTGTTAAGTACTAATTTTAGTTCATAAGACCTTCTGTTCACAGTTTTGGTAATAACATTATTCTATTCTATGTCTCTTGCCCACAGTCAGGCGTGCATGATGCATTTTTAACACAAGTATTGGGAATACTACGTATACAAATAATACCTACAAAATTGTCTAGCCTTCTTGGGACTCTCTACTACATGGACTCTAAAATATTGTTTAATATTTTTTCATGTTTGTTTTTGGGTAGTTTGTAGGTTTTCTAATTAGCTAAATGTAAACTAAATTGTAAAGCAACATAATCCACCACAATTTTTTATTAAATTAATACTTGAATAGGGTATTATTTTAAGACCAACACTGAAATCTTGAAAATATCAGTTGATTCCATACAAAATATTCATTGGCCTAAATACAAAATGTATGGAACAGTAGTATTAGCCCCTTTGGAAAAGTTGTTAATAATGAATCCTGCTAGTGAAGTTTACCTACTAAATAAAAAACTGTGTATTTATTTAAACTATAGGACCAATACTCATTTGTTTTCAGGTTATAAGCTTCCTGAACTCGGTGTACAAACTTTTTGATGAGAGGATAGAATGCTACGACGTGTACAAGATTGAGACGATTGGTGACTCCTACATGGTGGCATCTGGACTGCCTGTGAGGAACGGTAAGACTCAGATTCAGATATTTATTGCTTCCATAGCGTACACAGATATTGTCAAAAAGTAGTTTCATATGGACCCTGTCGGGCGCAGCAATAGTAGAAGAGAGGAGGACGCCTTCATTTTAGAATAAGATGCCTATTAAATAGAGGTATTTTAGGAGTCAATATTATTTATACATTAATAATAATAAATTGTGTCAATAATACTAGTTATAATAAATTAATAACGTTTCGTAAATAATAAAAAAGAAAATTGAAATTAAAAAAACAAAAAAAAAACATTAGTTCGTTAATAATCTTATAAATATATTTAAAAAAAATATTTTTAAGTGATATGGTGTAGCTACAGAAAAAATTACAGTACTTACTGTGGTACTGTGGTGTGTGTGTGTGTCATCTTTGGATGACATACTAATACGACCATACATTCATTCCCATAAAAAACGAGTGTTAACATAGTTGAACCACAATATATTTTACATGCTTGCGGGGCTAAAGTGGCTATTTATGCCCCGCTTCGTGGAGCGAAAGGAACCACTTCCTCCCCGCAGCGGCATGTAAAATCGTTACACGCCACGGGAGCAAGTAAAGAAGCCTCAGATCTCATGTTTGTCATCCTCGGCTTCAATATACATGAGATCTGACATTCTTTACTTTTGCTCCCAAGGTGAGTAGTCTGCTATATAACTACACTCATGTCAAGCAATCAATCAATCATCAATCAACTACTGAACTGATTTCGATAAAATGTATATGGGATTATTGGGACAAGTATGATCTACCAAACAAAAAAACACATCATAATCAAATCATAATTGGCAGAGTAATCGCATAACATACAATACAAAAAAAAACATACGTTCGAATTGAGAACCTCCTTTTTAGAAGTCGGTTGTAAAAATACACGTTTTACGAGTAAGTCCTACCAAACAAAAAGTCACTGGTCTGCAGTGCTAAGTAATTATCATTGTTCTAACTTCTGCCCTCTCCATCCCTATGAGGGCTAAAGTTTAGTTTTTAACGAGCATTTGCTTAATTAAGGTTTAGCTGGAATGTTCGACAAAAACTTCGTACCAACTTTTATCTATTCCTTGACCAGTTCTACCTTCCTATGATTATATGGTATCGTTGGTATGGCGGAGTACTATAATTTATTCTGTGGTATAGGTCAGGTATAAGATGGATCCTTTCCATCCTATGGTAGCCTCAAAGAGATCTCCAGCCAGTATTTACACCAGTTTTTTAAGTATTCTTATAGTGAAGGTACGTAATTTCTGGATATTTATGTACCAGGCAACAAGCACGCGACAGAGATAGCAAGCATGGCCCTAGAGCTTCTGGAGGCCACGTCGATGTGCCGACTCCCTCACCGTCCGGATCAGGTAATTGCACTGCATTTAAGCTGCAAACGATAAAAACACACACACGCATATGTACTTACATTACATACACACATAAATTCAAACGGGTCAAACACATGTTTTTTTTTTTGAAATTAGTAAAAAATCTCGTTATTACATCTGACTCGATTTAAGGCGCATCATCTTCTATAAAAATCTGACTCATGCTAAATAGATTGATAGACGCAGAAATATGACACAACATGAGCACACCATGAGCTTGTAATGTCAATTCAATCTAAGCGTCGTAATTAAAATCAATGAGTCACAACGAAGACTAAGATCTGATGAATAAATCTAGGTATAATGTTGTCTGATGGATGATTGTTCCCCTAAATAAACGGATTATTAATAAAATGCTTGTTACACACTTGTAATAGAAACCGGCTTGCATATATTGGCAATTTTCTCGAAGTAAACTCGTTGTGTGTGGTGATCTGATGTACTAGTGGTGGACTAACGACATTGTGAAAGTCGCCGGCAACCGGTGGATTCAAATGGCACGTTGTCATACATTGTGGCGGTCTAAGGGAAGGCCTTTGTTAACGGCTCTATATTCCAAAGTTGGCCCTCGCAAAATCAATGTTATTTAGTCAAAAGACCATATTTGTTACCAAAAAAATATGTATGTTACAGTCGAACATCCGTCTTAGTAACTTTTACGGTTGAAAACACAATTAATTATAATTTCCTCGAAAGAAAAATATACCGAAACAGTGCCTATTTTACAACTTTTTTAGTTATATATCCTAATTACATCACATAGACACATAAAAAAATTATATTTTGAAAGATAATAGTATTTTGGAAAACATTTTACGGTTGAAAAGTTATTACTTTCTATACTTTTCGAGTAATCGGAGAAAAACTTCAAAATTCGAAGTTTGACACGCACAAGTCTGCGTTGCTTTTTGCTCCGGTAAATGTGATCCTACCTGATACAGCTTAAGACTAATTATCGATCTCATAGAGAAATGTGCTTGTAGGATTGGAATATCCTGGCCTTAAGCAGTTGACGTGGAGCTGATGATGATGAGGTATGTGTAGTAATTAATGGCAGTCAACAGGGTGTCAACAACCGTCAGCCATATCAGAGGCCTTCGGGCGGCGCATTAACTCTGACATTAGGGCTGTCCACTCAGCCTATACGAACTTGCTTGCTTTAATGGCAGTAAGCGCACATTTCATGTTTGTTTTCAGACTTTATGCATGCGGAGTGGCATTCATACGGGTCCATGCGTGGCAGGCATTGTTGGCAGCAAAATGCCGCGCTACTGCCTCTTCGGAGACACCATCAATACTGCCAGCCGCATGGAGAGCACGGGAGAAGGTAAGTACTAAACAGCTAAACATGAAGAAATGCTACCATCCAAATATTTGTGACGTACATCGATCTTTGTTCTGTGTCTGGGTGTAGTATATATTATAAGTATGTATTTACGAAAAAAATAATTATATATAAGTATTCTATCTGCTATCTGGTTTCCATAATACAAGCTTTGCTTATTATGGGACTAGATGGCGCTGTGTGTAATAAATGTCTCCCCAATATTTATTTATTTATTATACCGGATTATAAGCTTGCCCTGTACTAAGCCAAAAATACACATAAGTACTTGTAGCTCTAAACAACATTTATTTTAGCGTTTTAAATAAAACTCAATTGTATTTGAGATATAGGGGTTCAAAGATTTCGTAAAAAAAACGATCGCGCATCCCGACAACGGCACTTTACCAACTGTTTTTTTGCTGCGCCGCAATCATCTAGAGGAACACAGGCTACTGGTTCGAGCTTATTTAAACACTTACGAAAACTACACAGCTATTGTATAATAAATATTAAATACTGGCTGTTGCCCGCGTGTACTAAGTATTTTGTAGGAATTTGGTGTATGATCACACCGTGGCTTTAAGCTTATTATAGGCTACCGCCTAAGCCGTGGTGGCTTAATTAGGAGACCACTCGGCTTGAAAGACTGAAGTCAATCGCGGGTTCAAATCCTGGGCTCAATCAATGAGCGTACCGATGAGTTTGTTACGAATTTTCAATCCACTTACTTTTTGGCGAAGGGAAATATAGTGAGGTCCTGCATAGGTCTGGAGAAGTAATTCAATCGCGTATCGCCCAAGCACCCTGGAAGGGTGTAGTGTGAAGTATCTTCGAGAGTATACCTAACTCCAGCAGTGGACTATTAAAAAGGCTGATTAGTCTTATGGGATGCTATGCCTATATGCTATATATGCTATGCTATGGATATATAAATTTTAAATCGTTTAGATTTTGGTTGTTACTATCATCAACCATTTTCAACCTACTGCTGAGTAAGTATAGGTTTCCTCCTCAGTGCGCTAGCTTTTAAGCTCTAGTGCCAGTCTCACCCGTTGCTTTCCTGCCGTTTTAAAATGATGTCGTCCGACCAGCCAATTGATGGACTACACGGTAATCGCTTTCTGTCCACGGCCACCATTCTGTAAATACTCCAAAGCCCCAATCCACCATCCATCTTCCAAATCCAATCTTTTCTTATCTTGTGATACACACACAGATAGAGTCTCGCTGTCTGTTTAACCACGTCTTCTACCTTCGTTGGCCATCGCGAATTTTATTTTTATTTCAATACAAAGTTTAAGGGTCAATTTCACCCCCTTAGAGGTCAAATTTTGAAAAATCCGTTCTTATTGTACACTTAGATCATTTGAATAATATTGGGTCCAAATTCCACATCTCTCCTGGGCAATGATTGCTAAGAAAAAGGGACTTGCTTTTATATATTAAGATTGGGGGACATTTTACACACAGCGCCATCTAGCCCCATACTAAGCAAAGCTTATATTATGGAAACGAGATAGCTGATAGAATACTTATATACATATTTTTTCGTAAATACATACTTAACAATAATAATACTTAACAATACATACTACATGATTGCTAAGAAAAAGAGACTTGCTTTTATATATTATTGGGGGCCATTTTACACACAGCGCCATCTAGCCCCATACTAAGCAAAGCTTGTATTATGGAAACGAGATAGCTAATAGAATATTTATATACATATTTTTTCGTAAATACATACTTAAAAATACTAATACTTAACAATACATACTACACCCAGACACCGAAAAAACATCTATATTCGTCACACAATTTTTTGTCCTGGTTGGGGATCTAGCCCACGCCCTACAGCTCAGAAGGCAGACATGCTACTGAGCTATAAGGTTGTCGTATCCAGCCAAAATTCCAACAACAAAGAAAAGATTATGCACAGAGAGACAATTCACAAAATCTGTAGCTTGTTTTAGCTTAGTAATTGCTACAATCAGTGCGGACTAACTTGTTCGGAGGCCCATGAAGGAGTCTGGTACTAAATGACTGCATATCTCACTGTTATCATCATCATCATTTATTTAAAAGCAGTGACTTCCATCTTTCTCAATCTCCGTCCAGTTCTTTGACCTCCTTGTACGACATGACTTTGGCCCTCTTCCTGACTTGATCAACAAAGCTTCTCCTCGGTCTTCTCAGTCTTTGCTTCTATTTTCCCCTCTATGATGTTTTTCATAAATGCGTCATGTCGCACAAGGTGGCAAACATTTTTCTTCTTCTGATCTCTATGTTCTCTATGATCCTTCTTTTCTCTCCTACAATGTCTAACACCTGATTTGTTTTCTTTTCTGTCCAGGTTATTCGCTCCATGTGCCTCCAACACCACTAGACATTAATTAATAAACGTGGTATCGTAATTGGAAGAGCCAAAATCGAAAAACCCACGACTCGAAATCGACTCAAAATCGTGTGGTCGTGGTTATAAATCCAGGAGCCGTACCTGAACGGTAGCTCATTAGAATGTATGTACAGATTTTCGATGATGATGATTTCATACCACTGGCTTTTCGATGAAGGAAACCATCGTGAGGAAACCTGCATACGTCCGGAGAACAAATTCAATGGCGTATGTGAATCTACCAACCTGCAAATGGCCAGTGAGGTTATGGCACAGTCGCTTTTCGAGGGTAGGCTTATGTGCGTGTAGGCACTGCCCTGGAGTGAGAAAAATAAGTGGCGATAGGTAGACAGATACCTACATTTTGCTAACTTTTGGTGACTTGAAAAGTGTCTTTTGAAGTCAAGTGACGAGACGAGCAAGATTTTCACCTGGTAGTAAGCGTCACGCTTGCCGCTAACAGTAGCAGTGCTAGAATTATGAATTTACGAACACAATCCTGCGCCCCACTGCACTGCGCTCGTCACCCTGAGATATCAGAAGATGTTAAAATGTCAGATTTTTTCTAAATTTAAGCCTTTATTGATTGTTTCAGCGATGAAGATCCAAATATCGGACGACGTAAAGAGGGCTCTAGACAAAACTGGACTTTTCGTAACCAGTCCTAGAGGGGTGGTTGACGTCAAAGTAAGTTAATCATTATTTTTCTGTTTTTTTCTATTAAGATAATGTTCTCCAATGGCATCACCGTATTGACACTTATTACTATGCCTTATTCAATGGTGAGTCCCTGTACTTTCGTCAGTTACAATATCTACCTTTTAACAAAATTTAGGCTCGCGCATACTACAGCCGTGGTGGGCCGTAACGCATAGCCTTGCTAAAGGAAAATGCGCCGTACGGCCCGCCTGTAGTGAGCAAAGCGATGTAGGAGGATTTTTGTTATGCGGTGGTAATGGTGATCCAAAAAGGCCTACTGGTTTTTTACTTTGGCTTCATCAATGCCTCTTCACCACCTCCACTTTGATTGATGTCCCGACAGGGTGAATTTCAAAGTGAATAGCCAAAGTATGAAAGATATTTGCAAGCGGGGCAAATTTCTTCCTAAAGTGGACGGAGTCGCGGGGCAACCTCTAGTGCCATATAAGTAGAAAATTGAACGTGTCCCGTGTCCATAAGTGTAAACAGGTACCCTTACTTACGTATGATAATGGTGTGGATTCTGTTGCACCGCTCACTAAACTAAACTTAATTTGACAGGACGAAACCTGTTGACATCCTTTTCTAACATATTGAAATGAAATGAGACGAGTATAATTTTAGTCCTGTCAGATTAGTTTAGTTTAGACACCGGTGCAACAGAATCAACACCATTGTATATCGAAGTCTTACGTCTTCGTCACGAAACCCGAAATCGTAAAAATTTACGAGTTACTGCGCTATTTTTGCAGAGAGCTTTTTCTTGTAGTGTACAGGGTTTTAAGCTTGGGGCGTACTAAGCTGAAATAAGCGGAAAGGGAGTCTATGTACTCACAATCGTGTTTTTTTTTAATACGGGGATAAAAGCCGTCACAAACGTCGAAGATGTTATAATATTTCATGTTATCTAAGAACATATTTCAATATCGCTACTCATACATTTTATTGAAGTGCACAAACGACGAAGATAATTATTATATTATCAACGCCGATTATGACATATTTCTGAATTCATGTTAAAATGCCCATATCAATATAGGTAAACATGATCTTAAGATACCATCTTAACCTACATAAACTCATTTTAAAATAAATACAGGTTTATTAATTTATGGTATTCTATTTGGTGCTTTGCAAGCTCAATGATATTTGTCACTCTGAATTTTCTTTAACTGTTAGAAAGTATTATAATTTTATTATTCATTTCCTACAAAACGTTTTAGCCCAATATTAATATGGTAAACGGGTTTTTAACCAATAAAAACTATAGTGTGATTAATTTGCTGAAGTGAAAGAAAACTTGCAAAATGACGACGACGACAATGAAATATCGTTTGACGCGACCGAGTCACAAGTCGGTCTCCTCACAGACAACAATTGGTCAACGTGGAAATATAATGGAAATATAAACTGCGTATTGCATTCTCTGCGAACTAGACGCAGTTGAAGGAAAAAAATATTAGAATTATCATCTGAAGAACTGTCAAGTAAATCAAGTCAATCATAAAAATAACAGATCCTTTTTGTACATTTCCAAGCAAACGTCTGACACCTTGCTTGAATGTCGAACGAATGAGAAGATTTTGTAAATCATAGAGTAAGTAAATACTACGTAAATTATTGTAAATTATCGTAGCTATTTTAACCGTGTGTGGTAGGTTAAGTTAATGAATATAATATAAAGTTCATAAGCTATATATCCGAGCGAGGTATCCTATAGCCACCTCAAAAGCCGTAAAAGCTTCCTGAAACACACGACTGCTTTAGAGGGTCACCCAAGGGACGCTCGAATTGCTTTGTGGCAGGAAGCGCACGGCCCGCCTCCCAACTATATTGCCCAAACTGAGGAACTCCCCCCAGGCCATACTGAGCCATGGCCCACCTGGAAAACCCTGAACCGATTGCGGTCCCAGGTGGGCCGAAGTCGGGATAACTTGGCAAAGTGGGGCTATATCAAAGATACCGACACCCAATGCCTCTGTGGTGTGTTCCCGCAGACAATGTCACATCTTCTGGAGTGTGCGGCGTGCCCTGCAATCTGCTCCCTTAACGACCTACATAAAGCGACGGATAGTGCCATAGAGGTGGCCGAGTTTTGGTCGAAACACTTGATATAGCTACGAAAACGAAACGTCGACTCGAAAGAAGAATAAGCTATATAACATGAAAAAATATTATAGCATCTTCATCGTGTGTGACAGCCTGAAATCGCAAAAAAAAATGCCGTAGTTCATTATTATACCTATACCTTATATCTTTCATTACGAAGTTTAATTTTAAATTCACTGGGCTATAATAATTATTACTCATCGTTCAAAACCTATTGACCATAAAAAGTTGACCCAGAGAAACTTGGGTAAGTACACTGTCGTCATGCAAGCATGCACTTCCCGCCCGCGTGATACTCGTAGTGACGTTCTACTAGCACCTGTGTATGGCCCTCATGGAATGTAGAATCGTCTGCGGTTTGACTATTTAACGTAGGACGTATAAGTACCTAATAAAATCATTACTAGCAGTGTATCCAACTAGAAGCTACATAATTGACACTAAAGGGAAGTAAGAGTAAGCTGCCATGTTAATAGTATAAAGTCATTGTCATGATGAAATACTTTAGGATGTTGATCTACTGAAGTAAATCACTTTTATTTATTGAGCTATTGATATTTTTCACCATCACGAAAAAAACAAATGTAGTTTAATTTGTTAACAGCGATGAGTGCAATGACTTTGAATGAATGACGTTGAGTGACTTTCATGAGAAATTTTCAGCTTTGTACACCCCAAGCTTATAATGTTGCCTTATATACCTTATCTGTAATGAGAACACAAATTTGACTCTTCTGTAAATTTATCAAACTGGTTTTTTAAGGTCTGAAATTCATCCTCAGTACCACTGACGTCGGTCATGCGTTTGAATATTTACAGTAAAATAAAGTTTCACACTATTACACTGATATCACCGCAGGCGCGGCGTTAGATATGTCGGTTGGCGACGGCAGCTACGCGGCCGACGCACGCAACCCACGTCATGAAGGATTCAGGCCTAAGGGTTTTTCACTTCGATTGGTCACTAGATCGACGCGCCCCGTATATGTCCATCTTAAATAGACAAGCTGTGTCCAGTGTTGCCACTTTAACTATTTTTTTCGCTAGATGTAGTGAGTTTTGATCCCCTTTAGCGATTTATTTCGGTCGTTTAGCGACCTTGTTTTTTTTGTAATTTATAACTTTTCAACAAAACTCAACAAGTTTCAGAACATGCTCAGGAAGCGTTTCAAAATTGGTAAAAAATTGCTAAAATATGCACATTTGGGGTTGGTCTTGGCTCTACCGCTCTACGCAGGGCTCTCTGCCATTATTATTTATGACGAACGCTCACACAAATTTTGGCCAATCTGGTAACTTTCGAGAACTGATCTAGTGACTTCAATCTTCGTCAGGTGGCAACACTGTGTATTTGACTGATGTAATTGACCGTTGTTCCAGGGCAAGGGGGAGATGTCGACGCACTGGCTTGAGGGGCGGACTGGTCCGTCCCCGGTACGCCCCGCCGCCGCCCTGGACATCCCGCCCAGCTTCCTGGCCAGGATACACTCACACGGCCGGTCCTCGCCCCGCTACCACGAGAACAGGACCTATTAGCCGTACCACGTTCTCTCTTAGCGCGTCTGCTATGTCATAGGTATCTTCTAAGTCTGCGTGCTCCATCTTCTACCGCATAATCGCTTTACATCATAATTATCTTGGATTACGGGTATAGAATATGTTGTAAAATGAGCTCCCGATACTTCGGCGCATGCATACCCTATGTTCACATACCCAGTAATTTCTCTAGTAACATTGACCTTCAAAACGAAACACAGTAACGCTTGCAAACTTTGTGTAGTTTGACTGGGGAAGTACCACACCTTTGTCAGTTATTCAAGCGCCAAGCAGTAGTGTGCAAGAATTACTGTGTTCTGGTTTGAAGGGCAGTGTTACCAGAGAAATTACTGGGTATGATGAGATTTAACATCTAATATCTCAGGGTGACGAACGCAGTGCAGTGCGGCGCAGGATTGTGTTCGCAAGTTCATAATTCTGGCACTGCTACTGTTAGTGGCAGGCGTGACGCTTACCACCAGGCGAACGTCTTGTTCGTCTCGTCACAGGAATATTAAAAAAAAAACTACTGCTGGCAAAGACTTCCCCAGGCTGTCTCTGCAATAGAGTCCTACCACTACAAAAACACTATAGTTCATCTAAATACCCACCTAAAACACAAAAAATACTTATATCTTATAAGATAAATCTATAGGCAACAATTATCAGACAATTTAAACGATCTTATATCAGATAATTGGCCTAAAATGCTTGCCACATCGTTAAGTAGCTAATTTATTTAATTTTTAATTTGTTCACAATACTGCTGTGTCAGACTGTAGGTAACAACTAATACTAATAAAGTAGATTCTTGTGTAAAATAAATGACGCACGATAGCAGCGTCAGCGCAGCTTACCTCGAATGACGTGAACCATAACCATGTCAGATTATGAATTATTTTATACTATTAATAATTGCGTAACACCACGGTGTGAGTAATAACCTAATGTAATGGACCTGGGTATGCTCTATGCCTGCACCCAGACCCACCGGAAGACGGGCAGTAGCGTCCTCTCGGTTAACGGTGGTGAGCGATGCCCTAAGCCGCCTGCTAAGCGTGGGGATTATGTTAACCTTCCTCGCCCATTAAGGGGGACCTACGTTCAGCAGTGGACATCTTCTGCCAGATGATAACCACAGTAATTACTACGCTCGGATTTTAATACCACTGGCTTTTCGGTGAAGAAATTCAATGGCTTATGTGAATCCAACCCTTTGCTGGACCAGTGTGGTGAATATGGCCCAATAGATCTTCGAGGGTAGGTCTAAGTTAAGCAGTAGTGATTAAGTTACTACGTAAGGTAGGTTATTTAGATCTTTATTATACTGTATTATCCAATATTATGGTAAACGTAAAGTTTAATGGAAAATCTAGTCAATATCGTTTATATTTAAGTATTTTAAGGTTTGTGCCATTAATTTCGTGATGCTAATTTACAGCTGGCTGAAGTCCTATACAGGGTTAGTTCTAATCAGTTAGCATCTTTTTAAGGGCATATTCTGTATATCAAAACAATCGATTTTTACTTGCCAACATTGAATCGCGAAAAATAAAGTTCCATAAAGTTCCATACAAACAGTTCATTGACCTTGGGAAATAGTATGAAACAGCTGTTGTTGTTTTTTTGCGATTTCAATGTTGGCCCCATAGTAAAAGGTTGTTTGTTTTGATGTACAGAATATGCCTTTAAAAGGATCCTAACTGATTAGAACTAACCCTGTATTTTATGGATTTTATATTGGGTGTAAATATGTCAAAAAGTATACCTTCTCTAGCTAAGTATGTGCACATTGTAGGGTAGATGAGATAGGAATATTTTCTACATGTATATGATATTTATATTGAAAAATATGTGATTAAATTGTGGTTAAGACTACAAAATTATGTGTGTTATTGGGTTCCCTACACACCTCCACACACCGATTCGTTCAACATTGTGTAACCGACATTAGCTCGCAGGGTTTGCAAGTTGAAGTGGCAATGGGCAGGCCGTATCGCTTCAAGAACTGATAACTGATGGGGAAGAAAGGTTCTTGAGTGGCGACCACGAACCGGAAGACTCAGCGGAGCGACGACATTGTGAAAGCCGCGGATAACCGGTGGATGCAAATGGCAGGTCGTCGTACAGTGTGTCTCCGGGCTGATGATAAATTTTATTATTATTTTATTTTATATTGTTTATATTAACTAAGTATTACAATTTTTTAAGAAAGTCCTTAATCAGATTTCACTAACTTATTATTAAAGGCTTAGGACATTTCCCACACGCAGGTGGCCTAGTTTTTTGTTTATTTTTACTTTTTGTAATCTATGGTCCCATATTTCTATTGTAGGCAGTGGTCAGAGATTGAATAGAGCGATTGTATAGAGAGCCAACTCCTATAAGATTGTAGGAAAAAAACATATTGAAAACGACTGAGTGTCGCACTTGGTTGGGTTTATGTTTAACTATTTAAGTTTAACTATTTAACACTACGCATTCCGAACAGAACCAGAAAAAAACACACATTGATGGTAAACGCAATAATTCGTGTGGTACGGAACTCTCGGTGAGTGGTTCCAACTCGCACTTAACCGGTCACCGGTAACATAATTACTCAACACCAGAATAATACATTAAATATCCGTCTAGGTCATAAAAACCGTAGCGCGTGGCGATCGTGTTGTTTAAAATTATTAACATTTTGATTATCTGCTACTGGAGGAATTCCCCACGGACCGGTTTCCTCGGATTCATTCCGATTAGCAAATAAAAAACGCATATCATTTGTAACATATTATTTATTTTTTATGATAGATCATTATAATAATACTGGTGTTTGGCACACATGTGACAATTGACGGCGCTGGGAATTCATTAAGGCTCGTCATCAACATTCGATGTGTTGAATACGTTGATTATTATACTTACTTGCTTACCTAGCTATTGTCTATACTTATGGATATGTCCAGCAGCGGAGTAAGGTAGGCTAATGACGACGATGATATTATCATCATTATATCGTCCAGTAGCAGATTAAGGTAGGTTGATAAACAGGATGCTATTATCATAATCACATCATCTAGCAGCGGATTAAGGTAGGCTAATGACGAGGATGATATTATCATTATGATATCGTCCAGCAGCGGAATAAGGTAGGTTGATAAACAGGATGATATTATCATAATCACATCATCTAGCAGCGGATTAAGGTAGGCTGATGACGAGGATGATATTATCATTATGATATCGTCCAGCAGCGGAATAAGGTAGGTTGATAAACAGGATGATATTATCATAATCACATCATCTAGCAGCGGATTAAGGTAGGCTGATAACGAGGATGATATTATCATCATCATAGCATCCAGCATCTGACAGAAGTATGCTGATGGCGATAATGATATGATGATGATAGTATTAACATCATCATCATCATTCGCCTTGCCGCTGCCGGACATAGCCTTAAGTCAGGTAGTACTGAAACTGCACGTGATATTGAACCTACATAAATCACTCGCCTTATTGGGAGCTTGTTTCAAACAGTAAAATTGACGATACATTAGCGCGAGTCCGACTCGCAGTTTGCTGGTTTTATTATTATTTGTTGTTATATCACAGAGTGGGCCTAGAATATGTAGATTGGAACAATCAATACAACCATTCTCATTTCTTCAATTTCTTCTCCGATTATATATTCGATGTATTCCTCACTAAGTTTTCCTTCACCAAAACGTCAGTGGTATGAAAATGCGTACATAAACTCTAAAAACCTTTGTGCGGGTCCGGGATCCGAACGCGTGACCTTACGCTTTAAGTCGAGGGGTTTTCCCAACTCTGTTAGACTATACGGCTTACGCAATTTTAAATTTAAGTAGAACGTCAATGAATTACAAACGGGTTTTGAAAGGAATTTGTAGCATCGTCTACGAAAGGAAATCCCAACGTCTTGGTTACATCGTGATTATTTTAAGCAGACACTTTGCACTCTATTATTAAAAACATAAACAGACAAAATTTTCGATGAACAATGATGGCTTTATTTGCTACATTCCACATGACTACACCGACCTTCCAACTTGACTAAACATAAAGGCAAGTGACATTTTGGCCTAGTTTATACTAGGGGGTGTGGGAAATTTGTACCACTAAGGTAAGGCCACCTGCGCATAGGAAATGTCAATGTAGAGCTTCATTGAATCCAGAGCGGAGCGAAGAATTCAAAGTATGCCACTAGAGCTTAAACTATTATTATTTCTAGCTAAATCATAGAGTTAACTATGGCTGCATTGACGATGCGCCATCTAGCGGAAAACAAATCACAGTATGGATCCCCATTGATAATGAATAAATTAATTGATGAATGCATTTAGCAAACGAGTCATCGTTTCAAATTTTTCTCACGGGTAACAGTTTAGTATGCAAAAATTCACTGGAATTTAAACAGGGGTTACAGGTGTTGAAGTAGATTCTTGATTGTGTTAATTACGAACAACATGCGTAAGCTAGGTCAACTGATTGACCAACCAGAGAGCTGACTCCTCTAAGCCCTGATCTTCTAAAAGTGGACCCGTCCCATTCATTTTAGTCATTCATTCAAAACGCTGATAAGACAGAGGTTCATTGACTTAATGACGTTTCGGAATAGCTCTTCTTTCCTGCAGATATACAGTACAGCGCATAAAGCCTAAACAGGCCACAACCACATTAAATGATGTGACAATATATAAAGACTGAGGCTTGCTTACTAACGTATTACAAAGTAACATTAGCGAACGCCAGTGGTCGTGAAGCGCAGGAAAGATTTAAGTGAACAAAAAACAACATGCCGAATATGGTGATCTATTCAGTCCTATGTGTTATGTTGCTAGTGAATCAGATGTACACGTTACCTTTCGATCAGACAAAGAAGTCAGTTTTTAACCAGAAAGAGAAGTTACTTATGAACCAGGAAAAGAAGTCAGTTTTTAACCAGGGAGAGAAGTCACTTTTGAACCGGGAAGAGAAGTCACTTATCATACAGACAGAAAAGTATCTGTTGAACCTAGCTGAGGCTGAGATGAAGCCATTAAAAATGTTTTCTCCTGAAGCACCAGTTCGAATTGCTCTGTCGCGGGTCAAAAGGCAAATTATCTCTTACTCTGGTTGTCCAATCGGAAGAGTGAAGTTAAAAAGATACTGCGTGACCTGTGACGAGTGAGTATCTTTATAAAATAAGAAAGTTTTATTTATGCAATAGATTTAATTTTGTAGTGGTAGGACTCTACTGCAGAGTCCGCCTGGGGAAGTACCACACCTTTGCCAGTTATTCAATCGCCAAGCAGTAGTGTGCAAGCATTACTGTGTTCCGGTTTGAAGGGCAGTGTTACCAGAGAAATTACTGGGTATGAAGACATATAACATCTAATATCTCAGGGTGACGAGCGCATTGCAGTGCGGCGCAGGATTGTGTTCGCAAGTTCTCAATTCTAGCACTGTGACGCTTACCATCAGGCGAACGACTAGCTCGTCTCATCACTAGATAGTAAATAAAAAAAAACAGGAACAAATTAAATAGCACATGATCAAGTTTTAAAATTAACCAATGACTTACTACTTTTTTTTTACTCGATAGTTAAAAAAAGAGTAGTAAGTAGGTAAGGTACTCTTATAATAATTGTTACAATTTTTTAGATGTAATTTAACTTTTTTTACCTTTTCTTCATTATTTTTTTTTTTTTTTATTGTTTCTAGATGTAAGTTTTAAGCTCTAAATACTGTAATAAAATTACGAGCAGTCTTCACACTTTTTATTAAAGTAGCAGTCTAGCAACAGTGCTGGGTGAAAGAAAAGGTATCTAAGTTCTTTATCCGGTACTTTATAAACTGCCTATCAATATTTTATAAAAATACTAGCTGAACCACGCGATTCTTGGGATAAAAAGTAGCCTTTGTTTTATTCCAAGGTATAAGCTACATCTATACAAATTTCATCTAAATCCGTTCAGCCGTTTCAGCGTGAAAGAGTAACAAACAGCCATACATACAAACTTTCGCGTTTATAATATTAAATAGGATAGTAGGATTTTTTTAATACCAATTTTATAAAATACAGTAAATTCTTCATTTGTTACAGATTCGAGGAACAAACGAACAGAATTTGCCCATATAACTGATGGAGCGGTCATAGCAGAACTTGCCTAGCTAAAAACATGTAAATGTACTCCGTGCATGATACCTCTATAAGAAGTAGAGAAGTGTTTGTATTTCTCTAGAAAATAAGCATAATTTTTAATGCATGAATCAAAAAGTAATATCATTTATTTAATTCTTGATATTAGTTGCGTAAACGCATATTACGGTTGGACTCTATTGCAAAGTCCCATCAATGTCATCCAAGTAGTCGAAATTGAAGATTGGTAGACCAGTCGGTTTTTTTTAAAGATTATGGTGTTAAAAAAATTATACTTATTTATAAAATTTAAATTATTTTATCGAATAAAAAACCCTTTAATTTTAAATGTCTTGTAAACTATTATTAACTTTCAGCCATACATAGGTTGCGGGGCTTAAATTTGATGAATGTTAGTCTGCCCCCGCTGGGAATACGTCAAGTTACCAGTAACCCTACGTAACCTAGCTTTTACGGATAGATGTATGAATTCTTCGACCATAAGCCAGTGTCGCAATCCTATCTATATGACGACCGGAATGACCCAATAACACTTCTGTCTAAACAGGCTAACCAAACGGATGTTTGCATGATGAAATGAATCATTGTAATCAGCATATCCGGCTATCTGCCGGTGGACGTAAGCAAGAAAGAGGAAAGCTTAAAGAGAGAGACGTAAGCTTGTGTCTTAAAAGGTCGACAAAGAATTTGTGGTGGCACTGGTATAATGCAGATACTCATAGCGAAAAATGTTTGCGCAGACCATTAGGTACTGACGGTTTACACGCCATCGTAGGCAAAAAAGGTCGCGTCGTTGATGAGGAGGGTGCGAGGGAGTCACAACAGCATCCTGCAAATTGTTGTTGAAGACCTGCGTGCGCCTGTGCTCAGGCATTTCGTCGGAGTGATGACCGGATAATATCTTTATCTTAATTCTGGCTTCGCCCTGGCGGAGTGCCTCTGCACAGGGGCATATATTCTATCTTATATATATCTGTATATTTTTTGTAGTGGTAGGATTCTACTGCAGAGTCCGCCTGGAGAAGTACCACACCTTTGCTAGTTATTCAACCAGCAATGATTATTTACTTATCTACCAATATTTATTTGTTACCTCTACGCCAAAACGGCTGTACAAATTTGGATGAAACTCGGAATGAAGATAGCGTATTTCCCGGTCTATAACATATACATTTTATTCCGGGCCAATTTTTATCAACGCCGTTATTTACCATCACGCGAGTGAAACCGCGAGGCACAGCTAGTAAATACAAAAAAGACTTTCAAAAGAGGTTTCACAGGCAAAACTTTACGCAGGTGTCGCCAGCGGTGGTCCGGATGTGGCAAATCAAATTGCTCTAGTTGCTCTCGAGTCCAAGGAATAATACTGGGTACTGGGACTTGTTTTAAGAATTTATGCAGCTGTTGACGGCCTGAAAATTGATTAGTAGGTTAGATAGTTGTTTACATTTTATGTTTGACATAAAAAACTTTTTTTAAATAATTTAGGCAAAGGATTGCTGTCCAAACCAGTATATACCGATTGTCCCTATTTAATCCAAGAGTAAATCCAAACAAAAAATAACAAAATGTGTAATATTACCCGTTGACTATGGCCGCATCGACGATGCGCCATCTAACGGAAAAAAATGCAGTTTGAATCCCCATTGGCGGTCTTTTATTTACTTTACCTAGATTATTGTGTTAATAAGGGTTCGCACAGTGCTATCTAGCCCCAAACTAAGTAAATCTTTGTACTATGAAAACCAGATAGCTGATAGAATACTTACCAATATAATTACGATTTATTTGAAATTTTCTAGTTTTACACATTAAACGACTTCGTGATAAAGTATGAACATTGAACAATGTCTACTTAAATACTACTACGAGTATACCAAAATTACCAAATTTAGTTAAGAAATCGACTGAACTTGAATTGACTGACTTGATTGAACTTTGCTTTGCTTTGCTTTGAACTTTTTTAAAAGAGTTTTTTTTAAACTGTTTGGGCTTTAAGGGATTAGCCGTAACGGTATTATTAAGCCGAAGGGACTGCATTGCACTCATCATTGATAACAACTTTTCAAGCTTTGCGTTTTTTTTAAGTAGGAGTATTACCTATGTTCAAAGACATAGCCATCCATTTTTTTTTTAAATTCTGTGTTGGATCTATTGTTAACGTTCTTCAAAATCAATATGACGAGGACAGTGTACCAATCAATGGGCGTTTTCACACTGACCAGAAACGATATCGCCACGGTATCGTCGGAGTGCTAGAGTGGAGTGGTAGTATGTAGTGGAGGTAGGTAATATTAATTCTAATTATAATTTTAATTTTATTAATATTTTTATTGCGTTGACATCATACAATTGAATTTTCATTTTTATAATTTGATTATTTTAAGTTCATAATTTTAATTTCAAATTCAATTTTCATTTCAAACTCAATTTTAATTCCAAATTCAATTTTTAATTTCAAATTTAATTTCAATTTCAAAATTAATTGCAAATTTAATTTCAATTTCAATTGTGTGTATGGTACTTATTAATGTGACTGCTAAATTGATGATTTATAATATGAGTCTATGATACTTGAAATAAATGATTATTTTTAATTTAATTTTATAGTTTCATACAATTAGTATAGTAGCGCTCTGGGCAAGTACCTGACCGGGGCGTCCCTCTGGAGTCTTGCACACTATTATACAATAGGCCTGCCCACGAAGAGAGGTCACGAGTTATACAGGTGATTGAGTTCTAGACCGTATACGTACTTTCAAGGCTGCTTAAGCACAATCTTGGGTCGATCTTTTAAGCGATATAAATGTATTAGCTTAGCGAAAGTTTATGGCTATGGAGTTATTAACAAATCCGTTCCATGCATCCTTGGATAGGATATACCTATTGAAAAGCCGATGACGAACTTGGGAAAACGCGTGCTTCCCCGAGCGGTACGCTGCGTGGCACGAGTCACTTTGAATAATTATGTTACAACTTTGGCTAATAATAAAATTACACAACATTTACGAACCCGTTCAAAATAATTATGGTACACTATTGATTCGCATAAAATTCAATGCTATATTATATTTTACCATGATTTTACCTGCTCTAATTATGTGTAAGCATAATAATAATTGCGCATAAATGTTTAGCCATGATCCCCAAGCCGCCTACCAAGCGTGAGGATTATGGCAACACCCTTTAAGGGAGAGGCCTCCGTCCAGCAGTGGACGTCTTCCGGCTGTTGATGTGATGTGATGATGTTTAGCCATATTTTTTCCCTTTATCTGCAGTCACCATAACCAGGCATTATTCCATAGAATAATGTTAAAACCCATAACGACATAAAGTCATAATGTTTATCGGCAAGTAATGTATAATATTTTTTAAATTTTAAATGGGATGGCCCCAAGGGCCACCCTTGCCGCACCGTAACCTACTATTATACTATAATATCTAAGTTCATAATGTAAATGTCAAGTTGTTGATATTATGTTGTGAGATCACAAAATTAAACACAAAATAATATAAACAAAAAATATGTCAAATTTATAAGTTTTATGCGAATCAAATATAGAAAGTATTATAATTATGCCTTAATATACAGTATGCCAACAATCAAATGTCACGCTCAATATTATGCGAACGTAAATAAGGATTAAATAAATATGCGAAACAAAAGGATCTCTTAACATATTTAAATACGAGTCAACGGCACTAAACACCACAGTCTTAGTCTGAACATCAACACGTGCGCTTGCGCATCTCTTGAACGACTTCAATCATTGAAGGACGCAGACTTTTAGTCACCGAATATAATAGTTTTTGTCAACAAGTTAACGCAAATTGTGTCAAAATGTCTGTTGCGGTTTTATGTGTGATCTTATTCGTGAGTCAAGTTGAGATGTTACCTGTGAGTCAGGTGTATAAAGTGACTCAAATGGGACCAATGGACCAAGTGGGTCAAACGTCAGAGCCACCAGTGCCACTGGCGGGAATTTTGACCAGAGGTAGTACTAGCCAAGTGGGTCAAACGGCGATGGATCAAGGACCGAACCACTCTGAGCCAAAATCAACTCTACTCGTGACAAAAGTTCTATCCCGGGTTCGGAGGTCAATCGTGGGAGACCGGAAGTGCGCTCGTGGCTTGGTGAAGCTTTGGAGGCAGTGTGTCACTTGCGAAGAGTAAGTACTACTTACTTATTAATTATTAATAAAATTCAATAAATTTGAGACGCCTAGGTTTTTTTTTTAATATAGCTTTTTTTATCCTAATGCGATATAGACCTGTCTTTTGCTATATAGCAAACAATATTTATATACCATTATAGTCATAGAAAGTTGTACTTTTGTAGTGGTAGGACTCTACTGCAGAGTCCGCCTGGGGTAGTACCACACCTTTGCCAGTTATTCAACCGCCAAGCAGTAGTGTGCAAGCATTACCGTTGTTCCGGTGTGAAGGGCAATGTTACCAGTGAAATTACTGGGTATGAAGAGATTTAACATCTAATATCTCAGGGTGACGAGCGCAGTGCAGTGCGGCGCAGGATTGTGTTCGTGAGTTCACAATTCTAGCACTGCTACTAGTGGTAGGCGTGACGCTTACCGCCAGGCGAACGTCTTACGTGTCTCGTCACTAGATTATATAAAAAAAAACTTATAGTCTATACACAAAACTCAAATACTGTCTGTACTTTAATAAAATTATATCTTTATACTAAAGGCAAACTTTTTTAGATAAATAAAAGAGAGATATAGAGTAAACATAGAATTAGGTACCTGAAAGAGTTATAAGGTACAATTTAAAGCAGACAAAATAGTAACAGGGTAAATTAATTTCAAACTAACGAAGTTAGGAACCCTTAAAGTTATTTTTTTTTAAAGAGAGTGAAATTACAGAGCTTATGAGTCTGGCCTTCGAATATCTCACAGAAATTAGTACCAATGCAGTGATAACCTGGACCATAGAAATAATAGGCTTAGACCCGAGTCGACCCAAGCTAAGTGAAGCAATTGAAAGTAGGCCTTAAAAGGCCTAGTATACGGTACTCGACCTGTTTTTCTCACGATGACAATACTTTCTCTACAGGGTTTTGTTTAATTTTCCAACGTATGGTACAAATGTCTATTTAATTGCAACATTTTTCGAATGCCTGTGTGCGAGTCAACGAAAGTACACACATTGATAGTTTTCACGCACATATTGATAGTATTTCGGCGTCACCATGCAATGTTTAATGAAACTATCACATTAAAGTGTAATTTTTTTTTTTTTTTTTTAGTTTTATTACTAACTAATATAAACATATAACTTTGTCTTTGTTTTTTTTATTGACAGCTGTCGGTGTCAAAAAGTAAAAGTAAAGTTTTTTTGTTGGTCAAGGGCAGGCGTTATATTTTGCCACCAGTAGAGCGTCTCGACCAAAAATCTAGACTCTCTTGAGTTGTCACTAATATCACTCCCGATCAACCATCAAATTAAAAAAAATAGATATAACTATACGTGACGCTTACCACCAGGCCAAAGTCGCGCTCGTCTCGTCGCCAGATTGCATAAAAAAATTAAACATAAATTAAAATCGGTTGTTTCCTTTGGGAGCTACGGTGCTTATATAAACTTAATTATAATAGTTATCTAACCCTTTGATTAAGTACTCAGGAGAGCTAATCCTGTAAGTAGGTTTTTTCTTAGTTATTGGCATCGCACGTTGTGCATTCTGTCAAGTTTATGAATTTTCAAGTTTTTTTTACTAAAATCAAGTCAAATATGTCATGAAATCACAGTTAGTCATAGTCAAGTCCAAGTCATGCCCTAGTAAAGTGGTGGCGACTTTACTATGAGCTTCTACGGAGTTTAGAAAAGAACACGAAAAGACATGTTTCACCACATTATATCACTTGACCACACTTGTGCATGTAATTCAACACTCAATGAATAAAACACCACCACTTTTAATCATTAATTCACGATAAAACACAAGTTTAAGAAAACAATAGAATGCAACGACATGATTTTTCCGTGTTCCCGCCAAAAGTAGGTTACCCAATTTGCGTCTGGGGTCAAAAAGTGGTCAAGGATTTAAGTAAAACTTGATTGCAATTGCAATGCTATGTTAATACTAATTACTTTTATCATATTTATTGTTACAGATACATGGAAAGCAAAGGAACAAATACTTGCCCAATCCATAATGGATAATATAACACTTTAAACTTTAGGACTAAGACTGAAGAAAGAATTTTACGTGGGCAAATTGTCGAGATTGTCTTGTTAGGAAAAAACTAAAAGTATTTAATTTATTATAACTATTTGTATAAAAAATAATTGAAGGCGTGCACCATTGTATGTGAAGTAAATATTACTGGACTAAGCTTTCCACTTATCACTACCGGTAGGTCTAAGTGATTTTTTTTCTACCTATCCCGACTGGTCATGGTTAGCCTGCGGCCAAATAAATTGTAGTAGGTACCTACGTGTAATGTGTACAGAACATAAACTTGTTTTACCAGTATTTATATAATTCTTATTTATTTGTAGTTTGTTAATATTTTAAGTGTAATTCTAATGTTGTTGCCAATACAAAATATGTTATACTTGTGAACTTGAACCTTGTAAACTTATAAATATTTTACAAGGTTAAAATTAACAAGTTAGTACTGATTAGGTTATTTTATTGTATTGAAGAAATGGATTGAATGAATTATGCTTTTCTATGTGGATGAATAAAGACTGAACTGCTGATAAAATCTTATGATTCATGACGCTTTTTTTTTTATTGTTTAAACCCAATTTTTAAAGATGTTTTAAAGATGTCCTTCAGAGCTCTGTCTCGTTATAAAAACAATTTAAAATTGTTTTCCTTCAAAAACTAGTATCTTCTCAATCGTAGCTCTAGTGAATAAATTTGTAGTGCTTGAAATTATTATCCTTATTACACTATTTATAATAGGCATGTGGCCTAATATTTAATTTATGCCAAATAACAGGCTTAGTGATGAATATAACTAAATACATTACACATACTGAAAAAATAAATTGTATTGGCTGATAAATCTCTGAGATGTGAGCATTTAAAGTTTTAGGTGGGGATAGAGAGGGGATGCTCTATCCCTTTCTTGCAAAGCACGTGTTAGTATAGCACATGTATGCCGCGCCTGAGGCTTGACGTCATAGCTCAGTATAGCACGCTCTCTGTCTAGCTTGAAATTAAAATACTTAGAACTTATTTATTTTTGAGTTATTTTAAATTTTGTTTTCGTTGATAGGCTCTATTGATGATCAGCTTTTTTATGAGGTAATAAAAAAAATTTAGTCACCATGCCTATTGTAAAAAAGCGTCAGCCAAGTGTGGAGGACGGTAACGCGAATTCCCTAAAAAACTAGCAAACTGCGAGTAAAGCTTGCGTATCGTTGTATCAGCTAGCATACTAACATTTTTTTTAAATTTATATTACCACGGACTCAAGAGTCCGAGTGTTATGTCAAACCTTAACAATTTTAGATTTTTCAATCCTCAATTTATAAGTTAGTACATCAAATTTATTCCTTTTGTTCTGTTCCTTTCAATAAATAAATATTGGTTGTAATTTTTTCACACTCTGCCATCTAGCTCCTAACTAAACAAAGCTTGTAATATGGAAACCAGATAGCTGATACAATACTTATGTACGTTTTTTTTGTACGTAATACTTATATTATACATACCACATCCAGACACAGAACAAAAATCTATGTTCGTCACGTCACATGTAAGTATTTGCCCTGGGTGGGGATCGTACCCAAACCCTACAGCTCTGAAGGCAGACATGTACTACCAACTGAGCTATGAGACAGTCTTTGCAGGCAGGCTGTGGTTTCCTTTGGTTCAAAGGAATAAGCTTATGATTAGTCCAGCTGTTAACCGTCGAATAAAAACTTGCGATTTTTCAATCTTATTCTTGTATCCTTCTTGGGGTACAAAACCCTAAAAAGTTATTATATTTTATTACCTATAGAATATACATCTACCTATATTATATTCGTATGTTCTTATACCTACCAACGACGATAAATACAAGGAGACAAGCAGGCCTAAACAAAACATCTTCCAGCGCAAATCGCGCCTTATTTTAGGTGGCGCTGGCAAATAGCCTGGGATTTTTTGTTTTAACACTCTTAACTAATAAAATTGGTTTACTTCTGTACCAATCAAGCGCAAAATATTTCTATTAAGTTTTACAAACATAAGTTTTTTTTTCTTTGTTATTGGCATCGCACGTTGTGCATTCTGCCAGTGTCAAAGTTTATGAATTTTCAGGTATCTTTTATTAAAATCAAGTCAAATATGTCATTAAATCACAGTCAGTCACACGAAACAGTCATAGTCGAGTCCAAGTCATGCCCTAGTAAAGTTGTGGCGACTTTACTATGAGCTTCTACGGAGTTTTGAAAACAACACGAAAAGACATGTTTCACCACATTATATCACTTGCCCACACTCGTGCATGTAATTCAACACTCAATGAATAAAATACCACCATTTTTAATCATTAATTCGCGAAAAAACACAAGTTAAAGAAAATAATAGAATGCAACGACATGATTTTTCCGTGTTCCCGCCAAAACCTCCAAAACATAAGATTGTTTATAAAACGTACATTACTTATTTATAATTTTTAGAGATAATTTACCATCTTTCATCGGCTATTGATAGATGGCGATGCGGTCGATTGGAATCTAGCTTATAAGGTAACTAATATTCGCATTGCTATATGGCGCTTAAAATATATAAAAAGCATTGGCAAAAAACAAATACATATTTTATCTTGTATTATCTTCATTGATTCACGAATTAAAAGGTACATAAATAGCTACGTGTAAGTTACCATTATCGAATAGGTACTTAACCCATTTAGCCAAGCTAGACTTGTAATAGGGGGCAGAATCTGTGAAGTAAGGCATCACTGATGAAGCAAGACCAACCTACAATAGCATTTGCACACAGAGCTGCAATATAATTATATCAGTGCCTTTCCCAGTTATTTCACCGCCAAGCAATAGTCTGCTAATATCTGATATAAAATAAATAGCGTTTTTCAGTGACTACGGCCTTGTGTAATCTCAGTACAGCGTCCGCCCGCTTGGCCGCGCGGATTCGCGCTGCTTACCATCAGACAAACGACTTAGGCATATGTGACTTGAAACACATATATATATATATGATATAGATCAGTGAGGTACCTAAATAAAGGGAACATGTATAATAAAAATACCAACTTTTGATTAATTTATTTATGTTTTAGGATCCTTAATTTTGGATGGGCTTTTCCTTCCAAGATATTGTTTTTTTTTGCAACAAAAATGCAGCTTTACTAAAATCATATGGTCAATTATAAAGAATTAATAAATGGTCTACACAACTCAAATTCAGTAACTCCGGAGCATCTCACCTCAAAGAGTTCAATATCGTATTAAACAATCTAGATTGGAGTTTGGTAAGTATAATGAACAATATTTTCTAAATGCGCACTATAGCAGTTTAGAGCCTCATGAATGAGTTGTAACAACTTGTCACTTGGCATTTTCAATTTTATATTTTTGCAAGAATCATAGGATTTATTCAAAATCAACAATTGCCTTACATTCTTTAATAAATTTTTAGAGCAAATATGACATGCGTGTTTTGTAAGGCAAGACTTTGCTAGATATCCAGCAAAATAAGCCACGGAACATTCTTCTAAAGTGTTTTGTGTTTTTATTTCTGTAGTGTCCGAACCCACAGCAATTTTTGTATTAATCGTCGTTGTACCTACCTATGAATGCTCAGTGGTCAGTGCGTTAAGTTCGCTTACTCCAGGTCATGGCATGAGGTTGAATCTTAGGAAAAATATAGAAAGGAAAACTTAGCAGGTATTTTATAGTAGGAACTCCACTGGCTAAGTCAAGCCAGGTGGCTGGGTGTGGTTGTCTTTTGCCAAGCATCTAAAGATGGCTTTGGCCAGCTTCACTTGACAGCCAGTTTCCCTTTCTTTAGATTCTCTCGAAATAGTCAACCAGATCAACCTACTAAGGCGCCAGGGCACACACCTGGTATGCCAGTTGAGGGTAAGTCTTCACTCCCGGCGACGCCAAGCGATGGCGAGGTAATTGCTTATCTCAAAACTGAATTAAATCTAACGCAATCTGCGCTTGCCAAACGTCCGATAACGCCATAGGCCGAATGAGGCCAAAATCAATGTAAATACATGTGGCGCACCGTCGATGCGGCCATAATTGTCAACTGTCAATCTCGTTTTGTTGTTCATTCTTTTGTTTTTGCAGAGAACATTTTAGACTCGGATTACCATGCAGGGAGAATCTGCATCATATACTGGCTTGTACAGCAATCCTTTGCCTTGCTAATTAAAGCTCTGTCCAACATAAAATGTAAACAACTATCTAATCTACAAATCCATTTTCAGGCCGTCAACAGCTGCATAGATTCTTTAGACAAGGCACAATACCCTGTATTTTTCCTTGGACAACGCGCTCATCAAGAGCAGATAGATAATATAGGTACCTAAGGCAATGATTAACAAGAAACAATAATTTTGCCACATCTGGACCGCTGTCAAAAGCATCTGCTAAAAGTTTTGCCTGTGGAATTCATAGAATTCATTGCTTTACGGAATTCTGGAACCGCGCCTGCCCTGCACTTTATTTTGCTATTCGAAGTTGAGTTCCGCTGCAATGGCCATGCAGCATGGTCATGGGCAGGCGTTAAAATAGATGGAAGTTATCATCATCAACCCGAAGACGTCCACTGCTGAACAAAGGCCCTCTTAGACTGCCACACTGTAGTACAACCTGCCATTTGCATTCACCAGTTGCCCGCGACTTTAACAATGTCGTCGGTTCAGCTAGTAGGAGGCTTACATACGCTGCGTCTTCCGTTTCGTGGTCACCACCCAAGAACCTATCTTCCCCACCGGTTATCAAATCTTCGAGCGATATAATTATGATGAAAGTAGGTAAAAAAAAAGTCGCAATTTTTTAAAATTTATTTCACAGTTCACACTGAGAGCAAAAATACAAAATAGTGTAAATAAATAAATAAGTATAAGACACACGAAAATAAATATATAATATTATAATAATATCTTTTGACTAACTTCTGACAAGTTCTGACTAATACAATAATACTAATATACCTACTATTACTTGACTACTACAGTTACCTACACACATGTATAAGTATATTTATAGAAACTTATTAAAAAAATGGCTTCTCACAGCGACGGTGATAATGGAATGGACGGGCCCAGCGCTTGCAAATCGATCAAAATTAACAAGACAACACAATGAAGCATACCTAGCTAAAAGTATGCATATTACATTTGCCGGAAAATAGAGATAGCGAATCTAATTACTGCATGACAAAAAGAGAACACATGTACATGTATTAGAAGTTTGTATTGCCGTATCGTACGGCTCGCATGTCGCAAAGGCAGAGTATGACTGAAGCGAGAGTCGGCGCTCAACATGCTATATGTTGTAAGTTCAAAATCCGTGCACTTATTTCCTGTCCATTCATTTTATCATTGTCGCTGGCTTCTCAAGTGTTTTGTCTTAAATATATCCAGACATTGTTAATGCTAGAAGATCCTAGGTAGTACAAAAATAGAAGCCCGGATTTTTTATCATACCTACTAATTAGTCACGGTTGTTGATATCACGGTAATATCCCGTAAATAATAATATAAATGTAATATTATAATTATATCATCATCATCGTCAGACGTCCACTGCTCGACGAAGGCATCCCCTTTAATTAGAGAAGGGTTGCCATAATCCACACGCTTAGCAGGCGGCTTGGGGATCGCAGAATGCTCACCACGGCTTCTCGAGAGAATTCTGCTGCCCGTCTTTAAGGTGGTTCTGGAAGCAGTTTTTACATACCCAGATCTAGGGTACCTATCTACATATTATAATTATAAAATAATACAATATTAAGAAAAATTTTTGTATGTACTACATGGACTGCTTCAGCTTCTATTAATACTCTGAGGCTTCAGCTCTTTTGTTAGTACACCGGGTGTTAGTTTGAACACCGTTATCCTTCTAGGATATCATTGTACTCATCATTTAGAACAACTTTTACTATGGGGCCAACCCTGAAATCACAAAAAATTTACAGCTGTTCCATACAAAAAAGTTTCATCGATTTTGAACAAAATGTATGGAACAGCAGATATTTTTTTCGCGATTTCAAGGTTGGCCCCATAGTAAAAGTTGTTCATAACGATGAGTACAATGTAATCCTAGAAGGATAACGGTGTTCAAACTAACAGCCGGTATACCTTGTGCTTTAAAGCAGCAGGGGGTATTCTATCAGCCACCAGGTATCCATGTACAGCTTTGGTTAGTATGGCTAGATTGGATGTATGGTCGTTAGAATCCTTACACAATCCCGAGTAAAAAAAACAAAAAAAAATGGCCGTTTTTTTATGGCTTGCTTATTTCTTAGAATATGTACCTAAGCCTAAACATAATCTCGTATTTACCTAATTACGAAGTACCTACTTATATGTTTGATTTAAGTATTTTGTTTTAATGAATACTTTTTTATATAATACTTAATGCAGTCACGTATAAGTATCTGAGTAAATAAATATCTATCATGTTATAACAAATCAGTCTAGAATATCTGATCCTCTAGTAGATCATTAGACTAACAAACTTTTTCTACTTATGATAGGATAAAGGATGAAAAAAAAAAACAAAAAAAACCAATCTAATCAAATCAAGGATCCTTTTCATTACAGGTAGATAGGAAATCTTAGCCTAGTAGCACAGAAAACATAACAGTATTACATAAAGAAGACTCCCATAAGCGTAGAAAACGCGTCTAACACAGTTGAACTACATTATACGTAATAATATACTGCAATCATGTCGTATTCAGTGCAAGCTAATTTGTACTCTTTATACCTATATATATTATTTTTCGTACAATCAAGTGACGAGACATCACATCTATTCAAAAATACTTTGTTCCTCGCAAACAGGGCAGAAAAGAGCTCTTTCTCGAGTGATTTGAATTTGGAATGTGGATATTGTTAGTAAAAGTTCTAATCACCAAAGAGATCAACCACGGACATTGTATGAACAAGTAACAGGATGTAAGAAAAAGGACGGCGAACGATAAAAAAAAAGTTTGTGAAAAAAAACAAAAACGCGCGGGATGCATTCCGCCTTCGTTCGTAATTGTTTACTCGAATTTTACTTTGTTTTATTTTAACTCGGTGTATCTTCCTCAATAAAAAGTGAGAAGTGAGTATGATAGTGAGAATGAAATAAACGTAGGTACTATTCTTATTCTTCGTATGGTTTTATTTGTTGGTTGATTCTTTGGTTTGATTTTTATTCATAAGTTGCACTTCCTTATTTTCTCATAGAGGGTGATAAAAAAAATAGAGTGTCCACCTCGGGATCAACACTATTTTAAACTCGAGTACTTTGAATCCTAGAACTTTCTAACACTCTCTCTTTAAAAATACTTGTTTGCTCCCTTGGTAAACAATCTATTAATAATTTATTAATGTACCAACAATAGAACTTATATTTACTTTATTATAAAAATCTAACTGTAAAGGAAAGTGTCAATATACACTACCTACTGTAGTGCTGAGGCGCGAGAGCTGTGACGTAACGAGCGAAGACTACGGTGGAAAATCGATACACTGTCACATACAAATAAAGTACAATTTAGTTTGCACTGAATATGATATTGTTGTAATTTAAAAAAAAAACTGTGATTTACGGCCTTACCTAAAAAAACTTTTCAACCGTTAGTCACTGCTTAAGATGTTCTGCCATCTTCTCTCTGACGTGAAGTTGCACGTGCTAGAAAAGGACAGAGAAGTTTAAGCAGTGACTAAGAGAATCGAGATTATTTTAGGTAAGGCCGTTCGACGCGTTTCTATGGATATGGCCATGGGAGTGATTGCCTTTTTAGTACGTACACAACTAATTAAAGTTTAATCACTACGCTGTGTGATTATCGGACAGATCAGAAGGCTTAGCACGCTTTTACTGCGAGAGTATCCCCTTTAGAATCAAGAATAAAACAAATCTAACAACAAAAGTTATACAAAGTTACAAAATAGGTGTTTAACTTAAAAATGGCGTTTAAAGTTAAATGGCGATAAGTGGGTAGTACTGCGCAAAATCCGTGCGCTTATTTCCCGTTCATTCATCTCATCATTGTCGCTGCTGCGCACTTAATTTTTATATCGTGCAGAAGTTATATGACGTTTGTTAATCGTTACATACTTATCTCATTTTAGCACGACAAAACGATTAGGCAAATTGCGGGCGTATGCTAAAAATAAAAAAATAAAAATAGTCCTAAAAATAGTACATGGACGAGGTAAAAGCAGACGAAATCATGAAGCATGGACATCGGACGTCTATTCCAGATGAGTCAGGCATTAGATCACGTCTTGTGCACAGCACTTTAGTCCAATCTTCATGGAATTAATCTTCATTCTCTGGAGTCTTCACACAAATCAGCTTGGACTTGCAGCAATTGGACTAGCAACAATAGGACTTGTTGAATATTCTGCTAATTCGGTAATCCGTGAACTGGGCGTTTTACGATAGCTGGACTTTTTACGCCAAAACGCTTACTAACAATCTTGATACGAGTCAAGTTTACTAGTGAGCGTCGCCCGCAATACCTCGAGCCAACAGAGTCTATTTTCTCTTCCATTATTGTATTGCTTTGTAACCATGAAGATTTTTTGTAGGTAAGTCCAATATCAACAGGTTTTAAACGTAATTGCTTCATATCTGAAATGGAAAAAAGTTGGATTAGATTTTGGTTTGAAGGTAAATAAAGATATAAAAGGAAGACCCTGTATTGATATTGACACATTTTGATGGTTTATGGATGGACTATATAGTCACGGTAAATATCCCGTAAATATAATAAAGTTATAAATATCCAGTAAAGTTGTACAGTTAATTTTGCGTTACTGATATACGAAGCTCTAAAAATCTCATTGATTCCAGTGAACATTGAGTTGACACACAACTTTGAACTCTATGATTAATAACTATTATCCATGGAAGGGAAATCACCTATTCAAATTCAAATCAAATTGGCGCTCTCTATTATTCTTTGTGTAAATTTAAGTAAGCATAATTATAATTGCTATTTGCAAGTTTCCTTACAGGTAAGATCTTTGGCTCGTGCATTCTTAGAAGTCGTTAAAGAGGTGACGTTATCTTTACGTCTTTCAACTCTATTATTTGTTTTTAAACAGTTGTGCAAAGCTGGCTTCTGTAGTCTTTGCATTACGAAAATTTACGATACAGAGTTTTCTATGTTTATTTGAATAATAGGTATTTTACTACTTATAGGATTTCTCTCAGGACACACGAAAGTGTAAAAAAAATGATGTAACGTTTAAACCGGACAGGCAGTGATGGAACAAGCAGCCCAAGGGATACCTTTATTCTAGATCGTTTAAGGCCAGTTACCTTCTAAGTATGCTTGCTTCATCTTCGACCACGCCGTCGCTTACCAAATAGGCGAGTTGGACGCCAAGCTCGGAAATCCCGATAATACAACGCCCCCACTGAATAATCAGTTAGGACGAACCTTCAGTTAAACAAGATGAGTTGGCTTTTGCAATCTTTTTAATGGGAGGCATTTTGACGCGAGTGCGGCAGGTTGTGAAACCGTTGGACAACGTTTAAATTTCGAGTTAAATTTGAATTTAATAAACATAGGAGTTAAGTTGAAAAGTAAAATTTAGCACGTTCTCTCTAGTACAATATATTCTTATAAAAAATATATGCAAAGTTAGAAAGTTTCTTATTAAATAATTCTTTTCATATATTTTTTAGCCTGTTTTTCGATATTATAAATGATGAAGAGTACATCTTATTGTGTAATAAATAAGCACATTCTTAGACAATATCTTTAAGGTTGTATAATTTTTGTAAGACCGTTAGTTAATAGTAAAATACCTAAAACATTTGATCTAACAAACCAGTTTTCTTTGCTTCGCCTCGGTGACTCGCCTGCATGCTTCGACACGGCAGCACTTTACAAGGTTACGAGTAAAGGTGTCGCTAAGCCGGGCGCGTAAGTATATAGGCGCGTAGCCCCTCTCCCATAGCATAGATAAGTATACAAGCACTCAATGTGTGACACATACCTAATACAACGTTCCTTAACCTATGACTAATTTTCTATACACTTTTAAAAGATGTAGGAAATAATTTTCAACAATTAGTAGAACAAAATATTTATGTAAATAAGGTGCTGACTTAGGCCGGCCGCAAATTACGAGCCACGTCTTTCTTGCGCGCGCCGGACCAACCGCACACACACTGCGCACAATTAACAGGTGCGAGCGAGACAACCGTATCGAGAAATTTCTTACGGTGGTGTCCGGGACCTAGTACAAAATGTATGCACGGAGCGCCTTCAGGCGCGACCACTGAAGAGAGAAGTGAATAGAACGGAAATGTGACGGGCCACGATAGCTGGCATTAAGTCTATTTAGATTTAATGACAATTCTTCCAATATACATGTTGTTAAACTGAGAATACTAAAAAAATACAATTTAAATAGACTCGTAGGAAACCAAACCACATTGGATCATAATTAGATTAATTTTAATCTGTTGCAAAATGGCATTTCGAGCGTTTTATTTCAAATGCGCGATCAATGATTGGCATTTTTTCGTGGTAGTTTCTATGCAATTTTGTGTGAAACTGGCGATAGTGGTTTTCCATACAATTTGTCTTTACAACATTGTTTTGACAGCCGTTCTACCTAGGAAGTCGGGCTTTCGCTTTTCTGTGGACGCGACCGTCCGCTTTTTCTATCGGATTTTTCTTATAATGTGCGGCCGCTCTTAACACCTCTGTGGTAATAGGTATCTGTAAGGATTTAATGATACAATTAATATTTTTTTATAGTCCCAAACCGCAGAGTCGGATCAAATATTATGAATCATGGTTAGGTATTCCGATATGAGCAAACATATCGGTTGCGTAATATATTCTCGTCCAAAATACCGCAGTGTCTGAAGGCAAGGGTATACGACCAGTGTGTGTTGCCAGTGATGACATATGGAACTGAAACGTGGTCTTTAACTGCTGGCCTTTTGAAACTTAGAGTCACGCAACGGGCAATGGAGAGAGCTAAATAGAGTTACTTTTCGCGATAAAATCCGGAACGAGGATACTTACAATTGAGTGTGTATCAATCTTTTGCTGGAAAAATATTATCTATAATTTTACTTACTACTACTAAAATATTATCATAGGTTTAAAACATTACTACTAACACTGTACTTATGGATAATTTGTCCGAAATAAAGTTTTTTTTATTTTTTATTATTATTATTCGCCAAAGAACCAAAGTCACCGACATAGCTCGCAGGGTTTGCAAGTTGAAGTGGCAATGGTCAGGGTCAGGGCACATCGCTCGAAGAACTGACAACCGATGGGGAAGAAAGGTTCTTGAGTGGCGACCGCGAACCGGAAGACGCAGCGTAGGAAGGCCTCCCACTAGGTGGACCGACGACATTGTAAAGGTCGCGGGCAACCGTTGCAAACATATTAATTAGCATAAAATGTAGTGGTGGTGACGTTTCAATCTGTTAGTTTAGTCCGTTTAATTATGAATCTGAGTATAGTAAGTGCAGAAAGTACTTCGAGAAGAAGTGGTTGAACGATTACGTTATGTTGTGGCGCCATCTCTGGGCTTACGGAACAGCCTCCGTAGTTTTATGGTACTCATCGGTGCGTCAGTCCCACACTTGACTAGTTTTCATTGATTGGGTAAAGGATTTGAAGAATTTCATTTGGTATGATTCATCGAACCAATTCAATGCCACTATACCTCCTATGAAATCTCTTACGAAGAGACGAAATACTCATTTTTAACCGACTTCGACAAAGGAGGAGGGATCTATGTTCGATTGTATGTATGTTGTTTTTTTAATTTTAACCGATTTCTCCGTCAATTGTGGACCAATTTTGAAAATTTGTTTTTTGTTTGGAAGTTGATACGTCAGAGGTAGTCCCATATACATTTTATCGAAATCGGTTTAGTAGTTTGGTTTTAAATCCAAATTACTGGAATAATAACTGGAAAACATGAAAATGTCATCATCATCATCTACCTGTAGTCGAAATTGAAGTCGGTTGTTTGTTTTTTAAGCGTATTAGTATCATTTTGTTTTAAAAAAATAAAGAGTTGGTCGTCCTAAAGGCATGTGACATTTTGGCCTAGTTCATAAAAGGACGTATGGGAGATTTGTACCATTACGCAATGCACCTGCTTTAGGAAATGTATAAGACCTTACGTTTACTGCTTTTCTAATCCCTTTAAATGTAGTTTGTGCTATGGGAGGTTTTCTGACAGGCAATTGAAAAAAAGGAGCTCATTTTAGATGGCTCTGACTTGCGCAGACCAGACCAGGCTGTCATTGTCAACCTTTTTTTTTTTCATGTGTCACATATCAAAAGTATTATGCTGTTTTTGACTGCCATGTATATTATATAGTCAGCGCTATCTATCGCGTTGAAGAAATATTTTTTTAACGAGTTTAGAAAATCGCTCATTTTATTAAAATGAATATTTTTGATTCAAAAGTTATATCGTCGTCAGACATAAGACGTCCACTGCTGGACGAAGGCCTCTCAATAGAGGGATGTTGCCATAATCCCCACGCTTGGCAGGTGGCTTGGGGATCGCAGAATGCTCACCACCGTTAACCAAAAAGACGTTGCTGCCCGTCCTCCGGTGGGTCTGGTTGCAGTTTAAGGACATACCCAGGTCAAAAGTTATATATTAGTAGTTAAAAGGGCAAACTACGGTAGCTAAAACTGGCGCGGGTTACAAGTTACAAGTAAGAAGCCACTAGTATGAGTCAGTAAATACACAGAAGTATAGGTAAATAATATTTACACTACGCTTACGTTGTCGGCGTTCGCGTCGCACTATCAGATGATTGATTTATGTTTGCTATAACTCGCAACTCAGAGGCGGCAGTGACCTTGATTAGCCTTTTAGAGGTTAGGAAGAAATGTTAATTAGATTACCCTTTTGCAGCGCCAAGATTGCACTTAGACTTTTACCATGTTTATTTTTTATTTTTATACAATCAATTGACGAGACGGGCAAGGCGTTCGCCTCGTGGCAAGCGTCATACCTGCCACTAACAGCCATGACTCTAAAGCAGAGTGCGCCTGAGGAAGTACCACAACTTTACCAGTTATTCAATCGCCAAGCAGTAGTTTGCAAGCATTAAGTACTGTGTTTTGGTTTGAAGAGCAGTGTTACCAGAGAAATTACTGGGTATGAAGAGATTTAACATCTAATATTTCAGGGTGACGAGAGTACTGCAGTGCGGCGCAGGATTGTGTTCGCAAGTTCAAATTTCTGGCACTGCTACTGTCAGTGCAGGCATGACGCTTACCACCAGGCGAACATCTTGCTCGTCTCGTCATTTGTACAAAAAAAACAACGTGCCAAAAAAAACTACTAGAATAAAGAAGAAATAATTCGAAAAAGAAAGGTACAGAAGGTATTTCAACGGGATACAATAAATGAGGCCGTGAAACTAAGGGGTCCTATTATTTTCGCATTATGCCCATTTAAAAGGGGTGACATGTATGCACTTTATTTACAAATGTATATATGCTAATCAGTTAGTTTCCGTGTCTAACAGAGATTTCATGCCAGTCACATCCTTCGAAAGACATCACACACCATGCTGTATCTACAATGATGCGTTAGGTAAGTACTTACGCGTGTAGGCACATTTTTACGACATGACTAAAAATCGATTGCTAATAAAAAATATCAATAACACTGGTACGGACTAAGACCTAATATTCCGTGAATATGAGTAAACACAGGAAAGATTGAGATAACGATTGTCATAGGCATTATCGATGATTATTTGAGTATGGCATCACCATCAATTTTAAGTTAGACCGTTAGTCATTTGAACGGGGAATAAAATGTTGCTGGTAAGTAGTTTGGTGTAATGCAACAAAAGAAGGGGAAGTCGCAGAGATTTTAGTCTATGTCCTAGAAGAGCCGATTTGTGTCTGTGGCAGCTATGCGGTGTAGCAATCATAAAATACAGGCACAGGAGAGTTGTGACGGCAACGCGTAAAAATCATGCAGCTGCATTGTATTACATAGTTTCCATAAACTTGTTTTTTCAAGTGCTCATCATCATCAGATAGAAGATGTCCACAGTTGGACGTAGCTCTTAATAGGTAGGAGTTGCCATAATCTCCAGGCGGCAGGCGGCTTGGCTCTAAGACTTATAAGGCAGGAATTCATTAAAACTAGAAGATATTATAATACTTGACAATGCCAAATCCACAAATTGCAAAGCCATAATCCACTTAGAAGGAAAAAAAAAACTTATTCATTTCACACAAGCGGATGGATGCGGTATTTTTTTTACACGCAAACGAATTAACCTAGCAGGACCTATAGCTACTCTTATGACGCAATGAGCTGCGTTCGTCGCTCATATCTCGTTTTCAAATCAGACTATAATGTCATAGGCCTTTAAAACTTTGAAATATTTCAAGCCAGCTACATACTTAAGTATGTTCAAGCGTTCAGGGCCATACAAAGCATCTAAAAGATATAAATGTATGTACAAGCAGCCACTAACACCTCACACAGGAGATGTACTCATGTCGTTAAAAGTATGTATTATTGAAGGCATCCGAACTGAACTGGTCAGTATAATTAAACAAGCATAATCGTTTTGTGGTTTTGAATTGTCTAGCCAATCACGACACGAATCAATCTACGAGACTTAGTATGACGTTACTCGCATAAATTTGTCATCAAATATTAATTGAGGTTGGTTTTATTTGTTGATGGAGAAACAGTAAAAATATCATGAAAGAAATATGACCTTTTGAAAAAAAACAATATTACTGAATTGCATCATCCAAAAAATTCAATTAAAAATATAAAATTAAATAAGATTTAATTTGTTATATACAGTAATTTTTTGGCCTTAAACATTGTTATAGGAATTTTTAAAAAGCCGGGATGGAGTACTTATAAATTAAATAAAATTTGTTTTTTATTTCTATTTCTATGAAGCCAAAAATAATTGACCCTTAAACTAAATGTCGTGTAGTTGAAGGAATTGCAGCACTGTCATTATTTACCGTTAATATTTTTTGGCGAAAATAATTCAACTAAACGCAAAAATATAATAAAAAGGGTTTTCTGAAAGAAAACCCCCTTAATTTTTTACTTTTTATTCGAGAGGTAGGTTCTATTAAAACATTCAGAAATCAGAATGCGTAACTATTTAATTTCCAGGTCAAACGCTAACTTTCCTGGACTATGTCAATGGACTTTGTAAAGTAGGTAAACATTACAAGTATTTTTGCATCTGTCTCTACTATCTTATATGTTACACTATAAGATCGTTGATCTGTCTCGTCTTGATATAAATAAAAAGAAAGCACTTTTTCTAAGATTGACTGACAGAATGATTTGTTATTTTTGAATACTTAGGTACCATAGTCAATATTCTGTACCTATTTGCATTTCTAAGAAAGATGGAGAGTGAAAGTTGAATAGTAGACGGACAAATACTTATTGACCTTATTAATTCTTTATATTTGATTCTAACTTTAAACGTGTTTTCGGCCATAAATTCTGTAGCAAACTATCAATGTGGTCAATTCTGAAGGTTTAAGTTGACAGAACTAAACTAACTAAAGTATTGCTGTCCTTAGCTAACATGCCTAGTAAAAAAGTGACAGCAATATTTTAATTAGTTTAGAACTGTCAACTAAAACCGCCAGAATTGCCACAAGTGTCATTTTATCTTGAGCCTTAGGGATATGTAGCATTGCATTATTATGTCTACGCGTTGCTCAAATCTAGCTTAAAATAATGCTCAGCGACCAATTTTCGCAAAAACTTCTTCTGTTTATGTACAATGTTATTTAAGTAGGTATACATACTTCTAATTTTTTAAGACTTTAAGACCTACATGAAAAATACCCTTCATCCACATTCGTAACTTCTTAAACATTTTTATTACCAGCTACGAAAAAAATATAATCCCTCTTTTCCTTCCGAAGCTAGCCTATATCTAGTTTCCCTTTTACTTCCTCTTTCCGGGAGAATGGCATGGCAAAGAATTTGATGGTAGTCAAACGCAAGCCTATTTATTAACACATAGGTAATTTCATTTTATTCCGCTCTTTGTTTCAATTATGCGATTATGTCGTCAAACGAAGTTGTGCGCCTTGGAATTTGTTTTATTTGAGGAGCGCAAGTGAATGATGGCGAATGCTGCAATCCAACATCGTTGAATTTGAATGCATCAAAAAATTTGAAAAAAAATTTAGGGTAATCGACAAAAAAAATATCAAAGATGCCCCAACAAATGTGTTCTTCGTCTCCTGCAGGGCTAACATGCGCACCGCGAGAAAATTTTGTCGTGTCTTTATGTCGTGCGAAAACGAGACAAATTCATACAAATTCGTAGCCTTGTCCTGTTTTGTAGAAACGAGAAAATTTTCTCGCGGTGCGCATGTTAGGCGCTCTGATAAGATATTACATAGTAAAAAACATGCAAATTTTCTAGTCATTCATTTTAAGTGTTTCTATTTATTAGGAAATCGAAAAAACTGATTTGGATCAAGACCATATTATGCAAATTTTCGCAACTTTTGTTACATTATGTTCGTCTGGATATAAATATGGACATCGCCATCGCGGCTCGTCGTCGTGCGAGATTGGTACAAAAAATAAACAAAAAAATGTAGATAATTAAATAATGAACAACTTTAGTCCCCATGATCTTCCTCGAAAAGGTGAAGATAGCCGATATATTATTGCAGTTCGCACTTTTTTGCGCCATGGTAAATGTTGTTCATAATGATGAGTATAATATGACATACCCTTTAGTATTGTTGAACCTTTTTGTTGTACACATTGTATAATTAGATAAAATTAGTTCTACCACGTAGTTTTCTAGAGAATGAGAATATTATTTTTAAGTCAAAATAATACCTAATATATTTTATTGTACACAATTTTTTTTTTATTCACTAGCCGTACTTTATGGGGTTATTGTTCTCCTTTTTTTGACCAAGTTTTACTATCTATTTGCATTATTAAAACCTCCTTAAAAATCTGTGATTATTGTGATTAAAACCAATTATTTATTTATTATTGCACAATGCACACTTACAACAAATGGTTATATAACTAAATAATGGTATTTGTAAGATTTTTATTCAATAAATATAAATACAAAGTTGAAACAAAACCACATAATGTTCATCTATAGAATACATACAAAATACTTATAAAGTAACCAATATAGGTAAACACTAAATATTGGTTATTAATTTTGAATATGACAGTACTTGACTTGTAAAATGTGTGTAGAAGTTTACACGGCTTTTTTTTCAAACTTTTTATAAAGGTAACTACGTATTTTTTTTATAATCAACGACAACTAATTATTTACTAAATCTTGACACCAATTTTGAACTTCAATACTTAAGCTTTGTATGAGTATCAGTAGGTGGCTTTAGACATAGTAATTTGACCAAATAACATTGATTTTTCGAAGGGCAACGTAGGAATACCTATAGAGCCTTTAACTACGATACGTCATCTATCCTCATCATCATCCCCGAGACGTCCACTGCTGAACGAAGGCCTCCCCCTTAGACCGCCACACTGTACGACAACGTGCCATTTGCATCTACCGGTTACCCGCGACTTTTACAATGTTGTCGGTCCACCTAGTGGGAGGCCTTCCTACGCTGCATCTACCTATCTCTATCTATCAACTAAAATTAAAACTAAAAACAAAAAAACAAAAAAAATACGTAATAAAATACAATATAAACTTGTGATTAAAAAAAAACTTACGCAGAACACGGGAAGCACCTGGCCAAGAACCAAATCGTTCCCGCTGGGCATCTGGGACCCCCCATTATAACTGCACTTTGTACTAACACTGATCCCAGCATCAATAGAAAAAATACCAAACAAACACTGCGGAAATTCATGTTGGAAATGTAAAACACGTCTGCTCGCATCGGAGGCTAAACGCAGTATGCGAGAGAAGCAAATATTATAGGCAGCAAGGAAAGCAAACCAACCTGCCTTTAATGAGTCAACTTGGGTTCGCGCGGTGAATGTCACCAATACGAGTAAATAAACAAGCTATTGAAAAACCGGTCAAGTGCAAGTCGGACTCGCGCATTGAGGCCAAGGGTTCCATACACGATCAGTCTTAGACGAATTCGTCTATGCAATCATCAATCTTAATTATTGATCAAAGCTTCAATATTTCCTACTTATATAATATATAGTATTATAGTTATAATATAATATATATATAAGTTTGTATGTATGCATGATTGTTACTCTTTCACTCTGAAACGGCTGAACAGGTTTAGATGAAATTTGGTACAGAGGTAGCTTATACCTTGGAATAAAACATAGGTTACTTTATATCCCAAAAATCGCTGGTGTAACCGCGGGGCACAGCTAGTCATTCAATAAAACATAGATCGAAAGGTTATAATTAATTATGGACAGTAGCCGCCAAACAAGTTGTCAAATTGTCGGCATGGAAAAGGTGCGCCTGCGCAGGTACGTCGTGTACACCACTGAAGAGAAAAGAAGTAGGGCCTTTGCTTTTCTGTGGTGTACACTTCCGTGCAGTATATTTGGCAAGTTTAATGACAAGTTATAATTTATTATTTCTGCGCCAATAACTATACAATAACAATAACTGTGTCAAAAAGTTAGGAACCATTTTTTGACAACTTGCGTGACGATTACTGTACACAACAACAAATAATATCGTGGGAAACTTACTCGTAGATATTACGTCGGGAGAAGAAATTCAATGTAAATGACCCTATATAACATGTGAATTTGCCAACCGGCCACTGGGCCAGCGTGTTGAGTAGGCCCAATCGCCTTGGGGCCTTAATTTTAAATCGTACGCAAAGTTACGCATGCGAGCGGTGCCGACTTTTAAACGATATTGTTTGGAATAAGGTTCAATATCGTTCGAAAATCGGCTCCGCTTGCATGTGCAACTTTGCGTACGATTCAAAAATAAGGCCCCTGCGAGGGTAGACCTTATTTCAAGAGTAGATAATTAAAAAGGGTGATTAGGTATGCTATACATAATTATCTATTATGCTTATTGCGTTTAAGTACTTACAACATTAATGTTTTTATACAAATATTCACACAAAGCTTGTGCTTAATGCTTATATTCATAAATAAAAACAGCCATAGAACTTAGTCAAGTTCGATTAAAATCATGTTTTTTTTGTTCAGCTCTAAAATCCTTAGTGCAAGTAGGAAGCTTTTTGGCAGACTTTTTTTATGATAATTATGGGGTTGAATTTGACCTTGCCTAGCCAAGGTGACGCCTGTCTCAAAAGATTCATTCTTCGTCTAACGACCCCCAAATTATTGTTTTAGGTATTAGCCTTCCCTATCCCACTGGGTATACGCCCGCGGTTGGTGACGTGCAAGTGCATGTTTGAGAGACCGGGTGGTTCGAGAAAATCGAATAACTTTTTAATCCGCAATCGAATCGAGTTGTGATTTCGAATAGCTGCTTATTTTTACTCCCCCCACCGACAGCTACTTCTACATCGGCGACGCAGGCGCACTTTCCGAAGTTTTAGCACCAACCCGGTGCGTAAGACCGGGGTCACCGATTACGTTAGTAAAATGACCATACTATTATTTGTATGGTAATTTTGTTTTTTGTTAGAGAATAACTATTTTGTATATTTTATAAAAGTTCCTAGTGCTACGACCAAGGCTAAATTGTTTAAAAAGTTAAGATTATTAAGAGTTATTGATGTTTGAAAAATGTAGGTGAAAAACACAGTAAACTTTAGAGATCTTAAGTTTATTACTTTAAGAAATAATAAGCGTACTGTGATTTATGTAATACCTATGATTTTATTTTTATTACACAGTGAAGGACAGATAAGTTTAAGCAGTGACTAAGGGAATCGAGATTATTTTAGGTAAGGCTGATAAGCTTACGAAAAGATTTTGACAAACAAAAAAAATGTGGTGTGGCTCGAACATGGAGAATATTCGTTCTTCTATTACTCTGTGGGCTCGAAACAAAAAGGAAAAAATAATTGATAAAGGCATGTGACATTTTGGCCTAGTCCATACAAGGAAGTATGGAACATTTGTACCACTAGGCCACCTGCGTACGGGAAATGTCCTAAGCCTTTAATGTATGTATAATATGATGAGGCAAAATGCCATATATAGATAGGTAGGTATAGGCTTTATAGATAGGCTATAAAGCGTTGTATGAATCTGAAATTGGGTAGCTTGTGCGAGTTCTGATGAAGATGTGATGATTTATTTAGGTATTATGTAGAGTGTGGATGGTGTGTTGTGCGCGATGGATCATAAGTGATCATAATTAAGTCTAAGTTCGACCGGCGATGGCGACCGTTGACCCAACGACGAGTTTGCCTTAGCTTACAGTTTGATCTCGACTCGACTATAATATGACCCCCTGACTTAAAATCTGGATCCGCCCTTGGAAGGAATGAGAATATTTTATAAATTATCGTATGTGGTATCGTGTGTGGTAAGTTAAGTTAATATGATATAAATTACTTAAGCTAATGAAAGATAAAATATTATAGCATCTTCGTCGTGTGTCCTTTTAACGCCAAATTTATTCTTCAGTGTATCATTTTTAAAAAGAAAACTGACGTGGTTTTGACACATTTTGTTTTATCAACCGATTTCAAAAAAGGAGGATTTCTTTTTGGCTTACTTGTTTATGTTTTTCTGTGTCCTATTTTTTTTTTGTAATAGATGTTTGTTTTCCAAATAATAAATAAATAATATTATTGAAGCTTTATCCAGCGCCGCTATTGAAACTAGCAGTGTAAGAATAGTTAAGAAAATAAAAAGAGGCCAGTTGTAGGTTGGAATAAGCATGTTGACGAAGCTCACAGGCTGGCCAGGTGCAAGTTACAAAAATGTGGGTGCTGACCGGGTAACGTAGACTGGGCCGTGCGTGGGATGAGATGCGTCAAACTTGAAAGGACTTTAAGGCTCGGTGGAGGAGGCCTAAATAGCACAGAGCAAATAAAAATTGACATTCTCGCCTCACAGCATTCCAAACGCGATTTTTGTAGTTTTTGGAAAACCACAAATAAGCTTAACAATAAACCGGGCCTGCCGGCGAGTATCAGTGGACTCAGTGACTCGGAGCACATTGCTAACATATTTAAAGACCATTTTACTGTGATCTCGCCTTTGGGTCCATCGCAGTCGTTCAGTGTCTGAGAGCTAGATCCTCCAAGTTCAGTGTAGACGGAGGTTGTGGACAGGAAGTATGCACAAAGTTTATGGCAAAAAAGCGTGTGATGCTTCGTAGCCACGCGACGGGTGCAATTTTAGATCAGACTCTTACAAACTAACTGTTCGTAATATTATTATGAAAACTGACGTGGTTTTGACACATTTTTGTTTTTATTTATACGGGAATACTCACGTTTAATTAAATCGGATACTCCGACTATAGTTTCGATCACATCCGGTGACCTTTTTCAAAGAGTGAAAACAGAGCCCGACTCGCGTGCAGCTGCGTCCTGCTTAGCACTTAGCTTATAGTCGGAGTATTCGATTTAATTAAACGTGAGTATTCCCGTATAAATAAAACAAAAATGTTCGTAATATGTTCGATTATGTATGTCATTGTGAAAATATGTACATTGTGTAGGTTGAAAGTGATTTGACAAAATAGGTGGCGGGGCCACGAAGTATAAGTACTTCGTATAGCAGCGCCACATCAAATGCCGCTTTTATAGTATAATTCTGCACTCAATGATACCTAAATACCTAAAAGTTCGATTATTGTTCATTCTAGTAACTCAAAAAACACACTTAATATTAACGATTGGCATACATTTAGATGTAACTTACGAACCTGTAAAATGCCTACATATTTAGAATAGCAAAACATGTGGATAAAAAAAGCGATTTAAATTATGTAGGCATTTTACTGAAACCTTAGTTTCATCACAAAATAAACCATAGTACTACGTACAGAAAGTTAGCTCCACAAAGGAATTGAAATAAATAAGGACTCTATCTACTAGGCAATAAAGTAGCAATTCAACTCGCACAGCGCTGGGTACCGCTCGCTATACTCACCTAGATATACCGCTCTCTTTCTATCACGTATGCTTAGAGTTACGTGCGACGAGGCTAGCGTGCGGGTGGCGACTGACTTCTGCCTTGCATTGTCCACCCGGTCGGACCGCCTGCCGAACAAACCTAAACTGCGGAGTGACACCCCCCTGGTTTCATCTTTAAAATGTATGCCAATAGTTAATATTTTATGAGTGTTTTTGTGTTACTAGAATGAACTTTCGAATATTTATTTAGGTATCACATAATTATACATAATTATGATATAAAAGCGGCATTTGATATGGCGTGGCTACGAAGTATGCTTCCTGGCCCCGTCACCTATTTTGTCAAATAACTTTCAACCTATACAATGCACATATTTTCACAATGACGTACATTATTTATTTACTTATTATTTATTTATTTATTTACCCATTACATCTATTATTACAGGTTGTTTCCTAATGCAATAGAGTAGTTAAGTCATCGATAATAATTAAAAGAAAGAAGAAAGTTAATCACCACCATTACCATAGCATAAATAATATAGTGCAGCCCCTACGAACATAACATTAAACATTAACATAATTAAACATTATTATTACGAACAATTATTATGTAAAAGTCTGACCTAAAATTGCACCCGTGGTACAAAGAAGTCATCCACATTAAAATCTTTGACCGCACCGCTGTCTCGCAACATCGTGTGAGTGTTGGTCAAACACCTAGCTAAAAACTAACAGTGCACCGCGGTTCCTAGGATACAATTAGATTGGCCTGAGATTTGAATGCAGAGGTATTTTCATTAGGCTACTACGCGGCTTTGTTTACATTACCTGTAAGAAAATATAGAAATAGAAGAGTAAATATAGGAATGGACCTGATGGTAATGTCCTGAAACTGTGCCCAGAAATACCGGAGGACAGGCATTAGCGTCATCTTATGAGCCATCTGTGACCCCCAAGCCGGCTGCTAAGCGTGGGGATTATGGCAAGTTCTGCCTATAGATAGGCCTTCATCCAACAGTGAACGTCTAATCTGGCTGATAATATGATCGCTTACTTGACCAATAACTACAGAAGGTAGCATTGTAGAGGACGCAAGATCGACGACGACGTCATGATATTGGTTCGGGGCGAACGACAGGTTAAGAAATTAAGATGATATACTGAATCATCGAGTAGGAACTCGAGTAACAGTCCGGTTAGTCATCGATAGGTACCGGTGCATCTGACCTCATGATTCATGCGGCGTGGACCGAGAAAGATGTTTATTTGAGAGACGTCCTTGCGAAGGCTGTGTTTTTTTTTTTTTTTTTATTAATAATAATAGTTTATTGTTCATAAAAATTTACATTTTTAGACATACCGAAAGAAAACAACAAAAAAGAAGACAGCAAAAAAAAAACAAATAACATTCGGCGTACCCTGGATCCCACACTAGGGTGACCTGTGTCGTGGGCTCCAGCCTCTTCCATTGAGAGAAACGTTTAAAAATTTAAAGTAGTAATATAATAAAATTAAAAGTAAGTTATATACCCAGATCATTATAAGAAGGATAACTAGGGTTATATTTCAGCTAAGATTAAACCTATGATATCAAATAAGATACATAGTAATATACAATGTGTAACAAAAAGGTTCAACAATACTGAAGGGTATGTATGTACTCATCATTATAAACAACTTTTACTATGGGGCCAACCCTGATAACGCGAAAAAAATATCAGCTGTTCCATACATTTTGTCCAAGGTCAATAAACTTTTTGTATGGAACAGCTGATAATTTTTTCGCGATTTCAGGGTTGGTCCCATAGTAAAAGTTGTTTATAATGATGAGTACAGATATACACTTCAGAATTGTAAAAAAAAAAATTTTGATAATTAAATAATGAACAACTTTAGTCCCCATGATCTTTCTCGAAAAGGTGAAGATAGCCGAGATATTGCAGTTCGCACTTTTTTTGCCCCATGGTAAAAGTTGTTCATAATGATGAGTATAATATGACATACTCTTCAGTATTGTTGAACCTTTTTGTTACACATTGTATACATACATAGTAACCTACGAGACCATAAAACTAAAAAGATACACAAAAAAATATATTAGTATAATTACTATAGCGGATGCGATAACATACCTACGTAATCAAAACACGGATAAGCTATTCACGTTTTGTACTTAGTATTCATTGAATTGTACACCTACATAGTTATTTGATTTTTGATTGACTAACAACCTTTCCTTTTCATTTGTATACTTACCTCATTCATTTGAACCAGTTTTTTGTTGTTGTTTTGATTGGGTTTCAACATGGGATTGGACCTGGGCATGTCCATGTCCTAAAACTGCATCCTGAACCACCGAAAGACGGACACCACCGTCCAGCGGTAGCCCGTGGTGAGCATTCTGCGAACAAGCCGCCTGCCAAACGTGGGGATTATGTCAAACCCGCTATTAAGGGGAGGCCTTCGTCCAGTAGTGGACGTTTTCTGGCTGATGATGTGATAGGATTTAGTTTTTTAACTTTCCAACCCATATTTTGTTGATTTACATACCTACCTACACCATACATTTATCACACTAATATAATAAATGCGAAAGTTTCTCATGTGTCTATGTTTGTTATCACTTAACCCCAAAACATGAACCCCCAAAACTTGAACATGGATCTCTATCATAGGGATATATATGTCTTGTTATTCCTGGAAATAGAGTAAAGTTCCAGGAATAACATACTTAATAGGCTACTTTTTATCACCATCACCATTACCTACCGTTTTCCATCAGAAGGCGAATGGAACCGCGGCGCGCAGCTTGTACTGTATAGTTAAGGTTCGGAGCTTACCTTTTAAAAGGTCAATGGCAAAAGAGTTAATTATAGGTACCTGCTTTTATTCCTTCGTTTTTCAACCGATTTCAAAAAAGGAGATGCTCAATTAGACATATTTTTTTTGCATGTATGTTACGCAATTACTCCGCCAATTACTGATCTGATTATGGTGATATTTTTTTGTTTGGTAGGTAATACTTCAGAGGTAGTTCCATATACATTTTATAGAAATCGGTTCAGTAGTTTGGTTTTTAACTCAAAATTACTAGAAAATAATGAAGATGTCATCCAGGTATTCGAAGTTGAAGTCGGTTGTATTTTTTTAAAGCGTATTATGGTATCGCAATTTGTGCATTCTGCCAGTCTAGTGTCAAGTATATAATGTTTAGATCATAAAATCACAGTTAGCCACACGAAATTAGTCATAGTCGAGTCTAAGTCATACTCTAGTAAAGTTGTGGCGTGTGTAAATAGGTACTCTGAGCCTATCGTAGTCAGTCATAAGAAGTCAACTGCTGGACGAAGGCCTCCCAATAGAGGGGTGTTGCCATAATCTCTACGCTTGGCAGGCGGCTTGGGGATCGCAGAATGCTCACCACCGTTAACCAAACGGACACTGCTGCCCGTCCTCCGGTGGGTCTGGTTGCAGTTTAAGGTCATAGCCAGGTCCAGGTCTCTGAGCCTATATGGAGTACCTATTGAAAACAACACGAAAAGACACATTCCACCACATTATATCACTTGCCCTCACTCGTGCATGTAGTTCAACACTCAATGAAAAAACACCACCATTTTAATCATTAATTCGGAAAAATCACAAACTTAAGAAAATAATAGAATGCAGTGACATGTTTTTTTCGTGTGCCCGCCAAAACTCACCAACTCTTCTTCTTTCGTCCTAGGAGGACTATGGCGTCGCACTTTGTGCATTTACCAGTAGCAAGTATTTTATATACTTACATCAAGTTTTTGATGAATAATTTCAAGTCGAATAAATCAGGTCTTAGTCACAGTCAAGTCCAGCCATGCCCTACTAAAGTCGTGATAACTTTACTTACAAAACTTCTTCGGAATTTAGGAAACAATACGAAAAGACGTGTTTCACAACATTATAATTATCACGCGTGCGCGTTAGTGAATAAAACGCCAGGAAAGACACAAGTTTTGGAAAATAACAATGCAGCGTTGAAATGCAAAGTTGAAAACATAACTTTGTAAAGCGACTATCATGGGCTTATTGTACACCTCCTTGTATGAACTAGACCAAAATTTCACAAGCCCTTAGAATTAAATACGTTTCATCTAGCTTTACCTGTTTACAATGTTACGTCGACATTTGACATAACCTTGCAAAGATGTAATGCTAGATCAAACGAATTCATTTTTGATGGGATATAATTTTGCTAGACGCTTTACAAAGTTATCTCGTCCACTTTCCTTTGAATTCGTTCTATTAACAGCGTGTATTTCGTTTCGTGAGGGCAAGAGAGGTCTTTTCGTTTCTTTTCAGCTTTTTGATTCTATAATACTTACATAAAAAATCGATTATGCACATTACGTAAGCTACGGGCATCGACCAGTTAAAGTTTTTTTCAAGTATCTGTAACAAAGTAAAAATTGTTGTCAAGAATGCATTTTAATACACACGTTTTATATACCCTAAAAAATTTTAGAATTCCATCAGTACATTTAGTAAAATCATAGATCTGAAAATAATTCTATATTAACTTACTTAAAAAATATATTTGGAAAAAACGAGCCGTAGAGCGACACGTAAAATAAATAACTGATAGTTATTGGGGGTTTGTTTGTACTCGATAAATTCGCATATAACATGGAAGTGTACAGGAGTCCACGACTTTTATATTTTCAACGATGTCGCTTTTGAAAAATTTGTGACGATGTGACGAGATTGTGACTTGTGACACCGAAAGCAGAAGTCATACAAATGTGTCTGTCTATCTCCTTTAGGTTTTTTTAAGGTTTGAAAGAGTATAAATAAAATACCATATAAGTAAATACAACTTGGCAAAAAAAAAGTCTTTAAACAATATTTTTATATCTCCTGGTAATACCGTGTAAATGATGTCAGTGGAAAAAAATGATCCACGAACTACTATTGGGTTGCTAGTATTTGGAACTATTTGCGATAGTGGCGCCCCTATTGCTTTCTATTCTCTTGCTACGCTGTAGCTATCCACAATTAGGACAGCTACAGCGTTGTTCTGACAGGGAATAAAAAATAAAAATTATCTCATTTGTAGATGGCTTTGACTTTGCGCAGACCAGACGGCCACGTCATTTTCAAGTTTTTATTTTATTTAATTTGCCACATATCAAAAATATCGCTCCCTGCCCGTGGTCCAGCTACATTAGGTCTCCTGGCTGTACCAAGGGCATTTTTCCCCCCTGGGTCCACTTTAAAATGACTGGGTGTATTAGGCCCTCTAGTAAACGCCGAGGACTAATTAGTCTTTCCCCGCGCGGGAACAAGATAATGCTAGAATGTGGATACGCCTATCTCGTTTTCGTGGGTAAAAAAGAGTGGATATACGTTTATCACAGCTCGCATGCTAGGCGAGCTGGGGATTTAATTTCTCGCCATTTATGCTGTTTCTGACTGGCACGTATATAGTCTGCGCTATCTATCGAGTTGAAGGCATCCGTTCAAAAGACCTCCTTCTAAGCATATCACGCTCAACGGCCAGCCCATCCCATGGGCTACCGAGACCAAGTATCTCGGTGTGACCCTTGATCGTCGACTCACGTTCTCTAAGCATATCCAGTTAGTTCGCAACCGAGCAGCCTTCTTCTTAGGCCGGCTCACTCCCCTTCTCAACGAGCGTAGTAAATTGTCCCTTAGAAATAAGGTTACAATTTACAAAACTTGTGTTCGCCCCGTCATGACGTACGCCTCCGTGGCGTTCGCTCATGCCTCCAGCATAGATCTAGAGAAACTCCAAGTCATACAAAATAGATTCATCCGCAGAGCAGTCGGTGCTAGCTGGTTCATGCGAAACTCCGACCTGCACTGCGATCTCGAACTCCCCTCCATCCGTCAGTACATTAAGTACGCTTCGCGCCGCTATTTCGATGCGACCCCCCACCATCCCAATCCACTCATAGTCCAAGCCTCGAACTATACGACAGACACGACAGACCCACCCCCCTTCCGTAGACGCCCCAGACACGTCTTGGGCGACCCGGACGACCCCATAGCCGTCATCACCTCGGCGGCGCTGGGCTCGCCTGATCCGACCACTCCTAGCAACAAGAAGTATTCCGTCTTTGGTATAGGCGCCGGTTACCAAAGGCACACAAACACGCACCGACCTTGCCGGCGAGGTCGAGGACTCCCCAGATCTGTCAGAAGATCTGTTAGATTCTCTCCAAGTAGTCAACCAGATCAATCTACTAGGGCCCCAGGGCATACCCCTTCTGGGGTGCCAGGGCAAGTCTGACCCCACTCCCGGCGACGGCCAAGCCGAGGTTCGTACCGTCCGAGGTGCCCTTGAGCTAGTCGCCTTTAACCTAAACCGAGCGCCGTTCGCGCTTGCCTAAAGTCCGGTGACGCTGTAGAGGCCATCTGAGGCCAACAGCATAGTCATTCATTAAAAAAAAAAAAAAAAAAAAAAAAAACGAGTTGAAGGAAATTAGGTTTTTTTTAAATCAACTTTAGGAAGATCTATTGTTTCCCGAGGCGAAGCCGAGGTTGACAAACATGAGATCTGAGGGTTCTTTACTTGCTCCCGTGGCGTGAAAACGATTTTACATGCCGAGGAAGTGGTTCCTTTCGTTCCGCGTAGTGGGGCTAAAGCAGCCACTTTAGCCCCGCACGCACTTAAATTGTTTTACAAATTATTACACGTTTTAAATCGAGTTAAAATAAAATGAAACGGTACTTACTCTTCACATTTAATGCATATCAAAATGAACCACGTTTTTCCCTTTCCACAGTTATGTCCTCCTGATATAGATGCCCTTTGGACTCGCAAATTATCAATTTTAACTGTTATTTCCGCAGAAACCTCCTTCGACGACTTCATTGCAGTCTCTTCTTGGTTCAAAAGTGTCTTTTTTGCCTGCTTCAAAAGTGATAACTCGGTCTGGTTCGAAAGTGTTTCCTGCGTCTCGTTATAAAGTAACCCCCCTTTTTGTTCCAAAGGAAACGTTTCCATTTGATGTACTAGCAACATAACACACAGGACTAAAATAATGGCTATTTTTAACATTATGATTTGTTCACACAAATTTCCTATGCTACCATATCAATAGCGTCCGCTGATGCTTGTATAACGGCGCTTGTGAGCGATGCCTTTAAATAGCCAATCTCGTATAATAGGGTCGCGTGTATTGTGACGTATACAGGGAAAGAAGGAACGGTATTACTAAGTCAAAAGGAGGGTATATACGCTCGGTATATGAACAAAAATAAACAAAGGCGCGATTTGGACTTAAAACGAGACGAACTGAAGAACAGACCGCCCGCCAACATTTCATACATTTGAATAATTTATTAAAAAAATATATATACGTAGGTATATGAAATGATACAATTATGTAAATAGCACTACTTATCTTAATGTGCGTGTACATGTGCATGCGTGTGTGTATGTACGTATAGATATGTACAAAGGCACTCGCACGTTTTTTGACTGTTTTCACTTAGAGATTGTGACTCTTTAGATATTAGCTCTATGCAAATACCACATAAATATTATAAGTACCTACACTGACGTATTTATCGCTGGTTTTTTTTTATAATTTATTGTTTTGCGTTTGACTGCCATCTCGTCTGATGATAAACGAAGATGCAGCCTACGATGGAGCACGCCTGCCTAGAAAAAAGCGATTCACTTGCAACTTGAAGACATCCAGATTATATATTGGTTGCGGTTGTTTATTGGTGTGCTCGAATATGGCTAATATAGCGAATTTTCCAAGTAAATGTACAGCACATGTGCACACACACACACACACGCGCGCACATGCACATGTGAGTGTGTGTGTGTGTGTGTGTATCCATCGTTGGTTACATCTTCGTTTCACATCAGACGAGATGACAGTCAAACGCAAGACAATAAATTATAAAAAAAAACATTAGCGATAAAAAATAATAAGCTACCTATCTGGTTTCCAAGCCTTGCTTAGTTTGGGGCTAGATTAGGCGCTGTGTGAAAAAATGTCCACCGATATTATTTATTTATTATTAAATAATGTTTTTGTCATTTTTAAGATGGACTTACCATTTGATAATAAATAAGTTTTCGCTACAACTCTAAAAAGTTTACATACATACTTTATAGTTTTAATTTGTACGCGAATCTGCCCTCGTAGGCCTTTGTACCAGTGGGATATTAAAGGCCCATGCAGTACATACAATAAATTGTGTTTCATCACTAGTCTGAAACACGGATTTCTAGTGGCTTCGGGAACTTAAACAACAAATTAAATTGATCTACATAATTTATATTGTACTATACTGTAGATGTTCTTATAAATATTTAAAACAATAACTTAAAATAATAACATCATTATCACACATTGATTGCTTTTCTCGTCTCTAGAAATATAACATCTTAATTAACAATTCATCCCTAAATGCTACAATACCGATTTATGCAAATCCTTTGAAAAGGAAACTAAAAAATAACTTTCCCAATGAAATCTAAAAATCTATATTTACTGCTGAACTTTCTAGTGACTTGTGTTTAGAATAAGTTCTTATCCCGTTAAAGCCGTGGTAGCCTAATCGGGGGACCACTTGACTTACAATCTTGAGGTCGCGGGTTCCCGTACCAATCACTTTGGAGTGTACGGATTTTAAAATCACTGACTTTTCGGTGACGGGAAACATCGTAAGTAAACCTGCATACGTCTGGAGAAGAAATTCAATGGCAACTGCAACTGGGCCAGCGTGGTGGATATGACCCGACCGCCCTTCGAGGGTAAGCCTTAGTCTAGTTAGCTGGACTAATAGGCTAATTACTCTAAGTTCATTTCAGTTTCCTATTGTTAGGCGCACATCGGAGCCACCGCATTTAACGGATTTTTAATCAGCGGAGAGAGGCGTAGAGATTTTATTGATAATTATGTAATGTGAAAATCTATTAATTATAAAAGAAAAATTATTAGACCTCATGAAACATATTATAAGTACTATCATTTTGCTTAATTTCATCAAATTTCATTTACGCATTTTGAAGAGAAAAGGTAACAATAAACAACACACACACACATACCCCCCCAACCCCCTATAGAGGGGATACGTTATTAATATTAGTGTGATTTAATTCAAAACTCATATACGCATCGCATTGATTTAGCTATGAGTAAATTATTATAGTATAATTATATTACGCTTTTGCTTAACAAAAGAAGGAAAAAATGAAAAAAAAAATATTTTTTTCTGTTTTTGTTAGAAGCGTTTTTGTTTTGTTTCTGATTTTAGTTAGTAAACGTATGTTCACTATTTTGTTTTGTTACTGGTTGTCCCTGGTTTTTTGTATAATGGGCGTTTTCACATTTTGGACGTTTTACTGGTAAGTAAGTCGTTTTCCACTCAAGACGTTGTCGTCTAAGTAGATGTTTTAACATTCTGCAAACATCGTCATTTACCCATTTTGGACATTTTACTAGTAAGTTGTTTTCCACTCAAGACGTTATCATCTAAGTAGATGTTTTAACATTCTGCAAACATCATCATTTACCCTGATAGTCCTTCTGATATGGAGCCCACTACACACCCTGTCTGACCTACATATATAAAGGGCAAAAAGAGATCGCTCTTGGCTACGGGATAGGCAGTTGTTACACAAATGTTCATTTCTAGTATTTGGTGTAATCAATAACAAGTTACTTAACTTCAGTCGTCCCTAATTCAGTAAAAACTTATTATTCTATCAAAGTACATCCGCTGACTAAAAATCCGTACTATACAACCTTCGATTTTAAACTATAAATTGTAAATTAAACTAACAAAACCTTACTAAACTTACTATCACAGCCAGTATTAAAACTACAGTTGGTTTAAAATCGCTTGCGTTTGACCGCCACAAGTCTCCAAGGCCGTGGCTTCGACAGTTATTATGCCGGTCTTCTCCTAAACACATGGCATAGGCCATCAGATGGGGCACGAGGTTCTGCTCGTAACTGGCAGTGAAGAGATGCTGCCATGGACCAACGGCGTAAACTGCCACATCCTCTCCTCCGTGAGTCTCAGAGTCCAGAGGCACCAGGCTTGGGTAGGAGTAGTCCAAATCTCCTGAAACAATGAGTTTTAACGCTATAGTAAAACAAACTTCACATAATTAGCTAGAAGACGTCTATTGTTGGACGGAGGACATCCCTTTTATCGGGTCGGGAGTTGCCATAAGCCCCACGTTTGGCAGGTGGCTTGTGGATTTCAGAATGCTCACCACCTTCAACCGATAGGACGTTGCCGCCCGTCCCGAGGGTGGTTCTGGATGCAGTTTTAGGACATACCCAGGTATGGTTGCCAACATTTCTTCACCGGAAGGTAGTATTTTTCAAATTATTCTATTAAAATATATAGTACACTCCAAAAAATATAGTACTTTTAGGAAAGAGCAAAAACATTGTAAGATTTTTAGCAGGGCAGTCGTATTTTAATTAATTTCTTGTCATAAAAAAATTTGGATTGGTTTGTTAGATTTCGGTGATGCAAAATAGAGATTGGTCCAGAAATATAGTATTTTTGCGTACTATATATATTTCGTCAACAGTATATAGTACGCAGCCCCGAAATATAGTACAATACTATATATTGTAGTACGGTTGGCAACCCTATACCCAGGTCCAACTAGCTTCACTTGTAACTAATTGAAACAAAACTTTGCAGATACAATTTGACCTGCTTTTAATTATCTTCGTGTCGATTTGAAACTTAAGATGTATGTATTCAAGATGACAATACAATAAAGGTTTAGGACAATACCAAAATGTCCCTTATTTACTTTCATGTCACATGCCCATCTTGTATGAAGCCAGGAGGTAGCTAGTGAAACTCTTCAATGACAATAGTAAGCCCCATCTTTTGGTTCGTTTTAATGCGGCGGGAGCCGCGTTTCGTCAACGGGCCAAAAGCTATAGCTATAGAAAATTTACACTGGCTTTATATAAACAAAGTACAAATTAGCTTGCACTGAATATGACATACTTGTAGTTATTATAGATTTTATCATTACGTTTAGGCGCGTTTTCAACGGGAGTGAATTTGCCCTGGCTAAGTTATTACATAAGCTACAATAAACTACCTAAAAACAAAACAAATAAAAAAAAAACGATATAAGAGACCGTTTAAAGTATCTATAGGTAGCAAACCTATAGATAGTTTAAACGGTCCATCAATCCAGCGGGGCAACGTGGCCAGCATTTTGGGCACATTACCCTAAATTAGAGACTCTAATTTCTCTAAGGTCTCTAATTTAGGGTAATGTGCCCAAAATGCTGGCCACGTTGCCCCGCTAGATTGAGAGGCAAATTTTCTGGCCCAAATATAGGCCAGCATTTTGGTCACGTGTGGAATATTTAGTAGTCTCCCCGACAAAACCTTAAAGATACGCAAAGCACCTGGCCCCCACGACCCAAGTGTCTCTAGCCGAAACGGCACAAACATGCTACAATGACGTCAGATTTGTAGGGCATTATAATAAGACTGGTACGTCAAGAAAACTCACTTGCAATGAAGTTTTTATCTACGGTAACGTCTACCCTGGTCCCGTCAGCGCCGATAGAATTTGCTTTTCCATTAGCGTAGCTGATGGTAGTATAAGGCTTGCCATCCTCGCCCCTAGTCGTGTCCACTACTCCAAGGATATCGTTTCCTCTCGACGGGTAGCCAGCAACCTGGAAATTGATTTTTAAAAACTTTTAGATTTATTACAAATGCGAAACGTATTATAATGGTTTTGTAGCGACGATATCTCACATGCTGCATACTTTCTAGTTATTTGCTAGCCAGCTATCAAATACCCTCAATTTCAAAATCTGCCTAACTTGCCCCAAGATACAGGTCCGCCTAATTTGGGGCTCGCTGTGAATCCACTTTAATGTTAGTATCTACTTGACAAATCATAATACAAGCAGTGATACTATTCTTGAATGTACTTTTTTTTTTTTGTAAATAAATTATGATTATAACTTGTCAGTTCCCATTTCTAACTAAGTGTTGCTACCTTCGACCACACCGTTACCTAACTCAAATTAGCAAATATTTAACTCATCATCAACAGCCAGTACACGTCCACTGCTAAACAAAGGGATCCTCCATAGGGGTTGCCGCATAATCCCCACCATGATCCCCACGCTTGGCAGGTGACTTGGGGATCGCAGAATACTCACCACCGTTAACCGAGAGGACGCTGCTGCCCGTCCTCCGGTGGTTCTGAGTGCAATTTTAGGACATACCCAGTTATTTTACCCATAGCTTTGCTCAAACACTTATTTAGTTCACCGTAAGATATAAAATATTAGGCACTCCTTCTACAATAATCGATCAATTCATCGATTGTGTAATAATTATTTACGTAACTCGTTCTATTAATAATAATATTTTTTTCCACAAAAGTACTGTTTTGTATTGTTTAAAAACGATTGTTTTACACAACAATTGATGTGATCTGTTACTATAAAAAACTATTAGTCACTATATTTGTAACAGAGACGAAAATAAACCGTAGCCCTGCTACAGCTATTGCAGACCCCACATGGGGAAGTGCCACCTTTGCCAGTTATTCAACCGCCAAGTAGTAGTGTGCAAGCATTAGTGTTTCGGTTTCAAGGGTTGTTACTAGAGAAGTTACGGGTCATGAAGCGATTTAACATCTAATATGTCAGGGTAACGAGCGCAGCGCAGTGCGGCACAGGTTCACTTCACAATTCTGACACTGCTACTGTTCTGGGCAGGCGTGATGCTTACCACCAGGCGAACGTCTCGCTCGTCTCGTCATCACATTGCATTAAAAAAACTGATTTAAACATAACTATATTTTTACAAATACAAATAGTTTATTGATAACACCAAAGTTACGCGTCAAATTTCATTAAGTATGTCACAATAAATAATCACTTAATAAAATGAAATATGAATTATAAAAATACGTTAATAATCTCTTATTTTCAAATAATCTTCAATGTCATAAAACAATTCTCTTGTAACCACGCTCTGAGCTTGGTTTTGAAGCACCCGGTAGAAGGAGCATCCCGAATGGAAGCTGGTATACGGTTGTAGATCGCGGGCCCCAATATGTACACTGACCTCTCCGACTTGACGAGACGGTGCGTCGGGGTTATCAGTTGGTCTTTCTTTGTATTGTATTAATTTTTATTTTAGAAAACGTATTATATTTCGTGTATTATATATATTATATGCATGTACATTTTTTCTCATATTGTCAAATATATTGATCAACTATAACAACCAGTGTACAACAAATCGAGCTGGAAAATTTGTTATCTCATGGCTAGTTCAAAGCGGTCATCACATTATGTGGTACAGGCTTAATTTATTGAGGTTTATGCGCTGCCCGAGTGGGTGTGTCCCGATAATTAGAATATGCAGGGCTAACATGCGCACCGCGAGAAAATGTTGTCGTGCGAAAACGAGACAAACTTATACAGATTCGTAGCCTTGTCTTGTTTTGTAGAATCGAGAAAAATTTCTCGCGGTGCGCATGTTAGGCGCTCTGGTCGTCTTGCGCGAGTCGCGAGTCGCGAGTGAATCGGTTTCTTCTAGGCAAGCGTGCTCCATCGTAGATTGCATCTTCGTTTATGATCAGACGAGATGGCAGTCAAACGCAAGCATATTTATAAATCAGTAAAAAAAAGCTTGCCTGGCAATTAGTATGTGGTACTGTTTAATATTCTGTCTTCTGTGTTTAGGTAGTGTCTATACACTACCTCCCTCAAATTTAACATCGACCAGGTTAATAAAATGTGCAGTGGTCCAACATCAAACTACTAAAAAATAGTTACCGTCATAGTGTGAGCGTGGTCTGCGGAAACTACAATCAATGTGTCTTCTTCACTGGTCAGAGACTTGGCTTTCTTCACAGCTTTGGAGTATTCGACGGTCTCGTCCAGCGCTAGATGAGCCAGGCTGTCGTGATGAGCATGGTCTATTCTGCCACCTTTAGAAAAAATGATGACGATAAAATGAATTTTATAAACAAAAATAATAAAACAAGTAGTTCACAGCAAACTAAGACCTCGCGCCCCATAGAATTTCCCAAGCTTCTTTACCAGTTTGGTTCATATTTGAATTAGATAATTGTATTTGTACTAAATACTTGCTTACTAAATTTCATAAAGATCGGGTCAACGGTTCGCAAGTTAATGTCAAACATATATTATCTACTTACATACAAACTACATACAAACGCCAACTTGTCCCTGTGGACTCAGAAGCCTTTGTTTCGCTTGGTCAATAAAAAAGCTTAGTAATATATACGCTTATTAATAGAGACGCTAATAATATAATACTCTTTTTTATTTTTAATACATCCGACTTCAACTACGAATACCTGGATGACATCTTCATATTTTCTAGTAAGTTTGATTTAAAAACCAAACTACTGAACCGATTTCAATAAAATGTATATAGGACCACCTCTTACCTACCAAACAAAAAAAGAAGTCAATATCAAAATCGGTTCATAATTGGCGGAGTAATCGCGTAACATACCTACAAAAAAAAACATACAGTTGAATTGATAACCTTATTTGAATTCGGTTGAAAATTATCGTACCTTCGACAAACAAGAAGTATCCCTTAGAACTTCTGCTTAGCATCTTTATGGCGACTTCCACCATCTCTTCCAACGTCGGCTGGTTCTGCGCCTTCAGGTGGTAGTCCATATGCTCGTCCTTGAACAGCCCCAGGAGATACTCCGGGAGGTCGTCGGAGTTGAACGCCTGAACCAATTTTAATAACAATCAGTATTATTTTTCAAGGGCAATCTAGTTTCTAATTAGTTCTAATCAGTTAGCATCCTTTTAGGGGCATATTCTGTACATCAAAACAAACAAGTTTTACTAAGGGGTCTACATTGATATCGCAAAAATGAGAGATTTGATGGTTAAAATCTTTACAGTGTAATGTTATGCCAATAGTAGCATGATACCTGTGTATTAATTAAGAGCAATTTTAAGAGGTTCTTTGCTACATTAATGATTTCAGGCGCTTCATTCTGTGCTCCAGCTTAAAGTACTGCATTTTACAGGGTTAGTTCTATTCAGTTAGCATCCTTTGAAGGGCTTATTCTGTACATCAAAACAAACAACTTTTACTATGGGGCCAACATAGAAACCACGAAAAAATTATCAGCTGTTCCATACAAAAAGTTCATCGACCTTGGGCAACATGTATGGAACAGCTGTTTTTTGTTTTTTTTGCGATTTCAATGTTGACCCTATAGTAAAAGTTGTTTGTTTTGATGTACAGAATATGCCCTTAAAAGGATGCTAACTGATAACAACAAACCCTGTATTCCTACTAGTTTATAAATATATAAATCCCACCGACCAGATGTCTAATATTGGACAATTGAAAGTTAGATCTCCCGGAATAACTCCGTTAAAAATAATTCAAATTGTATGGCAGCAACGTGATAGGGCTATGTGTAGGTAACTAGTAAATAACCTACAGGTATGAGTAGGTTAATAAATACTTTAAAAAATTACCGACTTCCATTTAGATAACATGATGGATAACATCTTTTTTCCAGTTATTCTAATTTTAAAACCAAACTACTGAACCGATTTTGATGAAATTTGTAGAAATCTGAAAGTATCTCCTTTCGAATAAAAAAACTAATTTACCAAATCGGTTTAAAAATTATGGTGTTCTGAAAGGAGTTCTGAAGTAACAAACAAAAAAACGAGTTGAGAACCTCCTCCTTTTTTGAAGCTCTACCAGTAGAGATAAATTTAATTGTAAAATGTTACTTAGCTCCACCGGTAGGAACCACTAGTAGGGCTAAGTTTAACTAGCAGGCTAGGTGAGCTGGAGCGCTGACAAAAATACAGCCTTGTAAAATAGATAGCATGTAAATAATACCTTCATAAGCTCCACCCGGTCCGTGACGTACAGATGCGAGGCGTTGATCTGTTGTTTGTCCACGTGCCACATATCGGTGAGGTCCAGCCCGTCCAGCCTCGCACCGCTGGAACCGCTCGTCATGTTCGGCAGGAAGTTCTTCCTTCCACCTCCCATGATTACCTGGAATTTCACGGAACCTATAATAATAATGTGAAGATCAAATAACTGCGAACTTGACAGTCTTTGTACCATTTTGTATTAAAATTAACGCCTGTGTTTTTTTTGTTTTATCGTCAAAAGAGATTTGCTCACAAACTTCAGGATTGCACAGCTAGCTGTAGGTATCAATGCTACAGTTAAAATACAGTTCTCTTCTATAAAATAATGTCACGAAAATTAATTAAATTTTAAGTCATCATCATCATCAGCCCGGAGACGTCCACTGCTGAACGAAGGCCTCCCCCTTAGACCGCCACACTGTACGACAACCTGCCAGTTTCCCGCTACTTTTACAATGTCGTCGGTCCACCTAGTGGGAGGCCGCGCCTACGCTGCGTCTTCCGGTTCGCGGTCGCCACTCAAGAACCTTTCTTCCCCATCGGTTATTAGTTCGTCGAGCGATGTGGTAAAATTTAAGTATCCTGAGCAAAATATGGATGTGATGTCACCAACATAACATCTTTCACCCATCACCCAGGTGATCAAAGTAGAATAAACAACCATTACATTCATAAAGGTAGCGTTCTTGGCATAAGTCGACTAAGCGCTTACAATCTCGAAGACTTTAAACGAGTACTACCCGTTAAAATTCGGTGGTCTTCGAGATTCCCGAGATTTAAGTCAAATTTACCTTGAACTGCCTGCCAGGCTTGTTCATCACCAGCTGGTAGGCGATGTCCCGGCAGCCGAGCGCCAGGCACTCTTCTGGAACGTCCGCATCGGACTCCCAGTTCCTCTCAGACGAGTGAGCGTACATGCCGGCTGGGGAAGCATGCGTTACTCGCGTCGTGGTCACCACACCTGGAATTATTTTAGGTGTTCGTCAATTTCAAGCTGTAGTATTCCATTGACGGAGGATTCGTATAGTTATCTTGAGGTCCTGGGTTCGACCCAGGTTCAATGGATTATTTGGAAATGAATTGAATGAAGGAATTTGGCATGTGCGTATTTAAAAAAAAACATACCACTGAGTTTCTGGTGAAGGAAAAACTGGATAATAATGATGTCCGTACACTGACCTCTATTATACAAGTGCGCTGGACTTCATATTGTCGATAGCAAATTGAAGCCATTTGATTTTCACCATTTTGGCGCGGACAGCCAACGGAGGTCGCTTACGCTCTGTGTGAGCATCCATGGAACGAATATTTTATTAACACAAATGACAATTTTAGTACCGGTGATGCTCGAGAGGGCGCTTCAAATCGGCACAAAAAATACCTGTCTTTTCCTAGACAATATTTAGTCCATTGTACTTACGTATATTAGAGGCCAGTGTGTCCGGAAAATAAATTCAATGGCGTAAATCGCTAACCCGTATCGGGCCAGCTTGGTGGAATAAGTATCGGCCAATCACCAAGTTAATGGGGAAAACGGGGGGAAATGTAATTATTGAATTATCTAATTTATTTTTGACCTAGAGCCTATGTAATTATAAAAAAATAAAAATTGATTAAAAAAATTGGCCTAGTATATTTTCGGGGTAAGGCCATTTTTGACAACCCGACTGGGCTATTTGCTATCCAGATAGATAGATTAATTCTTTAGTGCTCACACCAAAGAAACATACATACAAAGGATTAAATAAATTAAATACCAGTGCACAAATGGCGGCCTTATCACTAAAAGCGATTTCTTTCAGGCAACCTTAGGATGGAGAAAAATTATGAACACGAAAAGACGGGGTGTGCTGTAAAGAATAAATTCCTACAAATCATAAACATACTTACAATCTAATACTACCTAATATTTTATAATAAACTACTATATAAAATATAATATTATATCTAATATGATCATTTAAATAAATACGAATTAAAGTAGGGATAATAAAAATAAACAACAAACAACATCAACGAGGTGGCACCTGTGACAAATAAAATTTCTTAACTTGGTCCTTGAACACGGCAAGTGAGGCATGTCTAATAGACACGGGCAGTTGACTCCACAGCTGAGCTGCCTGGAAAGCAAACAACTTCCCATAAAAAGTTTCGCAACGCGCGGAGGGGGTCTTAAGGGAAAGGTTGTCCTTCGACCTTAGGGGTAACCTAAGGGGACCTAGCAGAATGATATTTTGTAAGTGAGCTGTAAGTTTGGCAGGTTACTGAGTAGTTAAACTATATAAGTACTGAGCAGATAATTGCCGCTAAGTTCCGAGATAATTGGTACTTTGCAGAAAATTTCACGAATAATTTACTCTGAAATTACACAATCTTTTTCCCCAACGTACTGGACAATCACGAAATCGTTTAGCCATTAATTACCTGATTGAAATTCATTTTTTTGCGGTAAACCTGTTTGTTCCACTATCAGAAAGTTATACGATAAAATGTCTACCTAATACCTAATGCCAGAAAAATATCAGATTTCACCCGCGCGTCTTGCATTAGTTTAGAGTCGAAAATCGCATGATATAATTGATGATGATAATGTCTTTGAGCAATTTAGGTGAGATTTTATTTAATTATTCAAAATATAGGCAGGAAATAATAAAAAAATACGGTTACTCTGCTAAAAGATAGTCAAGCTGTGTAATTCGTAAAAAATAATGTGGTGTTGTCGCTGATAATTTAGAACATTTGAATTAAAACAGTTTTTTTTGTTAGTAAATTGTTTTTATTTTTTTGACTTAACCAGATTATTTTCCAAAATTCTATTCGGTTACTCGGCTTCTATGGGATTTTCCCCTACCTGTAGTATTTTTTAAAATCTAAATATTCACGTTCTTAATCAATAAACGATGTCTTTAAAAATACACCTTTCCCTTACTTTTGGAATTGGTTGGTAAATTAATTATCTACGGAATTAATTTCTGAATAAGAATCAAGACTGGATGACCTTACTGCTCTGACTGATGACTAAGTCATGCTTCCGTCCCCCTTTTCCTATAAAGAAGTTTAGTAAACTACATTTTGTCTGGCCCTATATACCTACATTGTGGATTTTACTTTATGTTTTTGGCACTACGTTTCTAATTTAGTACAACGAAGACATGGAAACCTACAATTTTTTGTTTTCCGAGAGATTTAGTCTTGAGCTATTCAAGGTCTGGTGTGCTTCATTTTTGACTAACGACGAAAGTAGGTACACGATTAAAATACTCATCATCATTATCATCAGAAGACGTCCACTGCTGGACAAAGGCCTAACATAATAATAAAAGCTATAAATATAAATTATAAAAATAGAGATCGAAATATTATTGAAATAAAACTCTACTATGACCGCTTGTATGAAGTTTCGTATGTATAATTTAGTTTCTGAAAAAGCTGGACTCCTTTTTATTTTGAAGTGAACTGTCGTAATCGGGGGCATGAGATCAAAAAGATTGCAAATAGACCTGTTTTTCTAATGCTTTTTTTTAGAAAGATAACCATTAAAAAGTTTTGTTCTAATCACGAAAGAAAAAATCGTGAGAAAATCGCAACGATAAGTAGTCGTAAGGCTATTTTCTAATAACAGATGGATAACTAGCACCCTGAAACTAAAAATCTGTCTCCAAGTACGTATTTACTTGAGCCACTCTTCCTCACGATGTTTCCCTTCACCGAAAACACTGTGGTATAAAATCAAGACTGTGGTAGAAAATCAAGACTTTGGTAGAAAATCAAGACTGTGGTTGAAAATCAAGACTGTGGTAGAAAATCAAGACTGTGGTAGAAAATCATGACTGTGGTAAAAATCTGTAAATAAACTCCAAAGAAGAGTCCGTTGATTCGGGCCTGGGTGTGAACCGCACGATTTCAAGTGGAGTGGTAGCCCGATAAGGCTACCACGACTCAACTGCTTAATAGCCCGTCAAAAGAAAAATATACAAATAAACACGATCTTCAAATACAAAATGATAACAAACTATTATTTACACGAGAATAATAAAATTACATTTTATATTCGATACAATGACACGAAACGCGTCTATTTAAAAGTTACCTATAGGTAGGTACGTGCTTACTGTGGTCCTGTCTACATCTGTTTCAACGTCTTATGACGTCAAAGCTGTAAAACAATGCTTGTACCAATATAATAAATAGTTTCTTGACCAATTTAGAATATTTTATTGCTCGATTGTTTAGTGTTGAACTAAATAATCATTATCGAACGCTAATTTTAATAATAATTTGATTTGTATTGAGTTTTCGTATTTTTTCCTCATGTACCTATTAATTCTGCTGTTCCTAAAATATTATCATAGTATCAAAGGTATCAAATAGGTAGCCTTCGTTCAGTAGTGGACGTCTCCGGGCTGATGATGATGATCAAAGGTAATAAAATACTATACTAGTATAGTATACTGTTTCTAAAAATCTATATGTTAGATTATAATATTTCCTATACTTTCTATTGCTGTGTACTAATAAAATGTATTCTTTGTCAAACTCTATACACAATTCATTGAGCTAATATAACGATAGAGTCACAAACGTTCAAAAAAATGTCCGCGCCAAAACTCGGCGCACGCCAGTACAGTGCGCTGACTTTTTGAACAACTTGAACTACGATAACACACAGGCGTTCAAGCATACATTGAACACTATACAAGCGACATAACATCTAAATTCGAACAACTGTGAACTATATAATGCACGTATAGGTATGTACAACGGCACTCGGACGTTTTTTGACTGAAGGGCATCATTTCTTGACCGTGACTTGAGTTACTTGACTTTGACTGTGACTATACTTTATTTAACCAGTTATTGCGGGTTAAAATACTTATGAGACACTAGCAAATGTGCAATGTGCGACGCCATCATCCTCTGAGAAAGACAGAAAAATTTAAGTTTAAACTTACCAACGTCTAGGCCTTGGTCCAGTGCCCATTGTCCAATAGAAGACGCCCAGTTGCCCTTATGCAGTTGTGGATAGCAGGCGCCTCTGGTCACGTTCCCATCCAGGCCTATAACTCCGTATTTCGTCTTCACTCCTGTGAGGTAAGACGTGGCAGTACAGGCTGAATCTGGGACTTGAGCGTCTATGCAGTATGTCTGTAGAAACAGAGAAAAGTTTAATCTTACGCATAATTTCAACCGTATTCCAATGACCAAAAGACGTCAGTTAGTATCGCGCTGTCTCCGCGCACTTCACTTTTGTTTTGCAAAAGTTAAATGTCGACGTTTGTTAACTTAAGCACCATTAAAAAAGTGAACATCAAACACCCGACATCAAAGGCGTTTCCTTACTATATCCCTAAAGTAAGGAAACGCCTTTGATTGTAATGCTGTCGTTTAATCCAGCAAGTTTACGGGTAAGTTCTCATTAGATCCACAGATTTCAAAACCGTATCTTATGGGGAAAACGTTTAACACTGTGGTCGATTCTGGCGGTTTTAGTTAACAACTAACAGCCTTACCTAAAATAATCTCGATTCTCTTAGTTACTGCTTTAAACTTCTCTATCTTGTTCTTGCATGTTACACTTCACGTCAGAGAGAAGATGGCAGAGCATCTTAAGCAGTGACTAAAGGTTGAGAAGTTTTTTTAAGTAAGGCCGTAAAGTATTGCTGTCACTTATTTATTAGGCATGTTAGCTAAGGACAGCAATACTTTAGTTAGTTTAGAACTGTCAACTAACACCGCCAGAATCGACCACATTAGATCCATACAAATTTACAATAATATAAAAATCGATCTATCGGGAACAAAAAAATCTCATCAGATACATTTTCTATCAAATCTTTGAAAACAGATCCAATTAGAAAATAAAATCTCTTGGCTCCTGTATCTACTGAGATTGGTCCTTTTAAAGTCTCACTATTTCTGTTATTTGGCCGTTTTTTGTCACATCCGTGACGTAGTATGACTATACAATATAACACAATAAGAGGAAGGAAACATAGGATACAATCTTCACGGCAATTAGACCATTATCAGGCAGTTCAGGTACAGAGAAGGTCAAGAGACAATGCTCTCGTACGTATTGTACAAGTGGTTACTTGTATAGAAATTACAGCTGATTTCACGAAGCGAAGGAGGCCCTTTTTATCGTCACACTTCATACAATATTATATATTAATATAATATATATTAACGAAGATTACCTTGAACATATACAATGTGTAACAAATAGGTTCAACAATACTGTAGGGCATGTAAGTACTCATGATTATGAACTACTTTTACAATGGGGCCAACCTTGCAATCGCGAAAAAAAAATCTGCTGTTTCATACATTTTGTCCAAGGTCAATGATATTTTTTGTATGGAACTGTTTTTTTTTCGCGATTTCATGGATGGCGGTCCCATAGTGAAAGTTGTTCATAATGATGAGTACATACATACCCTTTAGTATTGTTGAACCTTTTTGTTACACATTGTAATACTAGTCCCAAAGTCACAAACTTTACCAATTTTCAACCGACTTCAAAAAATGAGGTTCTCAATTCGACCCTATGCTTTTTTTTAATGTATGTTACGCGATTACTCCATCAATTATGAATGGATTTTGATGTTTTTTATCGTTTGGTAAGTGATCCTTCAGACGTGGTCCCATAAAATTGTATCGAATTGGGTTCTGTAGTTTGGTTTTTAAACCAAAATTACTGGAATAAATTCAAATAACTAGAAATATGAAGATGTCATCCAGGTAGTAGAAATTGAAGTCGGATGTATAAAAAAAAATGCGAAGGTACCTATATAGTACCTATTATAAATATTAGTACATAGGATCTATACATATTCCGCGGTTATGACCTTATGACCACATTGTGATGATGATAATAACGATAAAATGTAGTTCATATCACACACTACACTATAGCCAGTAGTCGCCCACTGCTGGATGAAGGCCTCCCTCTTAATAGGGGAGTAGCCGTAATCCCCACACTTGGCAGGCGGCTTGGGGATCGCAGAATGCAGAAAATAAAATTAATGTTCGTATTTTATATAATTTAATCTAATTATCCCTCTTAAAAGTTTGGTATTCTATTCGAAATTTCCATATTTTTATAAACTTTAATCAGTTGGGATATTTTGCACGGTGTAACCGACGTTCTACAACCCCCTGTAATTTTTTGAGACGGGCTCGGACATCAGCACTCTAATTCCACAGAACATGTTAACGGTTGGATAATGTTAATATACAATGTATATTAATAATAATGTAGGGATATGATTATTATATTTAGGGGGTTGCCATAATCCCCACGAAGAACTGACAACCGATGGGGAAGTAAGATTCTTGAGTGGCGACCGCGAGCCGGAAGACGCAGCGTAGGAAGGCCTCCCACTATATATATATATATATATATATAGGTGGACCGACGACATTGTAAAAGTCGCGGGCAACCGGTGGATGCAAATGGCAGGTTGTCGTACAGTGTGGCGGTCTAAGGGGGAGGCCTTCGTTCAGCAGTAGACATCTACGAGCTGATGATGATGATGATGATGATGATGGTAGTTGCAGGCAACCAATGGATGCATATGGCAGGTTGTCTTACAGTGTGGCGGTCTAAGGGGGAGGCCTTCGTTCAGCAGTAGACATCTACGAGCTGATGATGATGATGATGATGGTAGTTGCAGGCAACCGATGGATGCATATGGCAGGTTGTCTTACAGTGTGGCGGTCTAAGGGGGAGGCCTTCGTTCAGCAGTAGACATCTACGAGCTGATGATGATGATGATGATGATGGTAGTTGCAGGCAACCGATGGATGCATATGGCAGGTTGTCTTACAGTGTGGCGGTCTAAGGGGGAGGCCTTCGTTCAGCAGTAGACATCTACGAGCTGATGATGATGATGATGATGATGGTAGTTGCGGGCAAACGATGGATGCATATGGCAGGTTGTCGTACAGTGTGGCGGTCTAAGGGGGAGGCCTTCGTTCAGCAGTAGACATCTACGAGCTGATGATGATGATGATGATGATGGTAGTTGCAGGCAACCGATGGATGCATATGGCAGGTTGTCTTACAGTGTGGCGGTCTAAGGGGGAGGCCTTCGTTCAGCAGTAGACATCTACGAGCTGATGATGATGATGATGATGATGGTAGTTGCGGGCAAACGATGGATGCATATGGCAGGTTGTCGTACAGTGTGGCGGTCTAAGGGGGAGGCCTTCGTTCAGCAGTAGACATCTACGAGCTGATGATGATGATGATGATGATGGTAGTTGCAGGCAACCGATGGATGCATATGGCAGGTTGTCTTACAGTGTGGCGGTCTAAGGGGGAGGCCTTCGTTCAGCAGTAGACATCTACGAGCTGATGATGATGATGATGATGATGGTAGTTGCGGGCAAACGATGGATGCATATGGCAGGTTGTCGTACAGTGTGGCGGTCTAAGGGGAGGCCTTCGTTCAACAGTGGACGTCTCCGGGCTGATGAAGATGATTTGTATTATTATACTTACTTAAAGGTTAACTTATGATTAGTATGTAAGCAAGCAAATAAGTATTATAATACCTTATAGTTGCGCAACTATAAGGTATTATATACATAAACCTATAGTTTAGCAAAAACGAATTATGACATCACTTTCTAGTATCTGTCTACCATAGTCTTACCTACAGTTTTTGTGAGCGATTGGAACTAGGTTTTCACAAACTTTTTGCGATGGATGCCCCGAAGGCAATTGCTTGTGTAATTTCACGGTAAAAAGATTATTTAACACTTGATGATTGAAGTCTAAGAGAATGAATATAGATTAAGATATTTTGAAACCAGCAAGTCAAACTCGTTACCGAAAGTTTTGAACGAGTGACACGTTCTTTTTTCTTCTAATTATTGATTCATCGTCATCATTATCACCAGCCCGGAGACGTCCACTGCTGAACGAAGGCCTCCCCCTTGATTTTAATTCAAAATTCTTAATTATTGACTAGAACGACACAAAAAATTCTTATGTATTTATTAACAGAAATGTGTTTTTTAATTCGTTTTTGATCCTTAGCGCGAGCTGTTAGCTCGTTTATGTCTTAGGCCCAGCCATAGTTAGGTCGTTTATGGCTTAGGTGGCTTTGTCCAGCAGTGGACATCTTCCAGCTGTTGGTGTGATGTGTGTGATGTGATGTCTTAGGTATTTGTAGGTTTACTTTGGGAACATAAACCAATGTATCATTAAGGTTTTTATAACAGAACAAAAACTAAAAACCCATTAAGTTGCAAATGTAAATATTAGCGCATTGATGTTGAATATAATTATATTTTAAAATTAAACATTTTTGCCTGAGAATATCTATTCATAGTTTAGGAAGGTACCTAAACGAGAGGTTAAGAAATAAGCAAAGGATAAAACACTAAAACAAAAATAGTTTAATTTCAAATATCTTGAAAACTATATTTGACCTCATATTGTAGGCTGGGGGGCATATAACTGATAGACGTGAACAAAATAAATATTTTTATTTACATTTATATAAAATGTGGTAAACATGTATTAAAAAACAACTTAAGATAAAATAAAAAGCTTTTATACAAAACAAACCTATAATATAATATACTTATACAGAACGTAAAAATAAAAGCCCCGTGGTCGATGGAAAAGTGGCCAGAATGCTGGCGGCATTGCCACGTTGGATGGCTATGCTGAGTTTTTGGCCAAAATATACGCCAGCATTCCGGTCACCTGACACATCGACCAAACGTGTGGCCAGATCCCTATAAAGTATAGGCTATGGGATAGATGTTATTTATGTTATTTGTGCTACCTGATCCCGCCGGGAATACGTCCAGTTACCAGTAACTCTGTATAATGCTGTAAGTAATAGGTTTCGACATCCGTGACTTTGACCTTTGTCTAATTTCCGTAGGTTCGGACGCAGGATTCGGTCGGACTCATCCTTGAAGTACGCATGATTTTTTGCATACAAATTTGGGTGTTTTTGTTTATGGATTTGGGTGACCAGGCGAGCTAGACGATTGCCTGGTGGTAAGCGTCACGCAAGCCCATAACAGTCGCAGTCATTAAGCTAATATCAAAAGCGTCACGATCTCTAAGTGAAAACAGTCAAAAAACGTCCGAGTGCCGTTGGACATATCTATACGTGCATTAAGTATATAGTTCACAATTGTTCGAATCTAGACGCTATGTTGCTTGTATACTTAGTGTTCTATACTGTTTGAACGCTTGCGTCTTATCGTAGTTCAAGTTGTTCAAAGAGTTTTAGCGCGGACATTTTTTTGCACGTTTGTGACTATAGATCACAATGGTCGCAGTGCCAAAATTGAACAATACGAACAATAATACGAATGATTTAAAACTCTAACGTGAGTTGGGAAAAGTCGAAGTTCGGCTGAGTGCCATACCTTTGGTACCTAGTTCCTCTTCAGTGACCTGATGTGGGCTGGTTACAAGCTGGTTATGATGATAGTGATACGTATTTCATGATTTCACAACAATTACAAAACTTACATTATACCTAATTACGTCTCAAATGAAATCGGTAAGATTTCTACGCCCTTAACACGGCCTTTCTTATATCTATAGGGACAAGGTCTTAGCAGGTGCTACGTAATAATGTTGAAGTAAAATAATTATTATGAGCTACAACTTATAAAATGTGTAACATAAAGGTTCAACAATACGAAAGGGTATGTATATACTCATCATTATGAACAACTTTGACTATGGGGCCAACACTGAAATCGCGAAAAAAATATCTGCTGTTCCATACATTTTATCCAAAGTCAAGGAACTTTTCGTATGCAACAGCTGGTTTAAAAAAAAAAAAATATATACGCAGCAAAAATAGTACATTATTTATCATATACAACGTGTAACAAAAAAGTTCAACAATACGAAAGGGTATGTACCTATATACTCATCATTTACCTCCTTTTTGATAATTATTATTATAAAAAAGAAGGTTCTCAATTCGACTCTGTTTTTTTTGTATGTATGTTACGCGATTGCTCGACCAATAACAAATTGCTATTTGTGTTTTTTTTTTGTTTGGTGTGTACTTCAGAGGTAAAAAAATCAATTAAAAAAATATATAAAAATATAAATATATATATATATATATATATATAATACATATAAATTCAAAAAAAAATAAAAAATTTTATTAATCCATATAAATTTTAACTAATTCGGTTTATTAGTTTGGTTTTTAAATCATAATTACTGGAATAAAAAAACAAAATAACTGGAATACATGAAGATGTCATCCAGGTAGTCGACTTTGAAGGCGGTTGTAATTTTTTTTATCTGCTGATTATTTCCTAACAATTCAACAGTCGTGAAACTATTCAGTGCTTGTGTCCATTTTTTTGCAGCGAATTGATTTCCGCAGTTACGCAAGAATTTTTTCAATGTTTTTTTATCATCGCGGACGCGCTTAGGTTTATCCCAAAAACTGTGAAAACTGAAGTAAATGGTTTTATATTGCTTATAAGTAAATGCTTTTTCACGTAATAATCTAAAAGTTAAGAGTAAACAAGCCGGTCTCTTAAACGCGGAAGTAATATTACTACTACACTATGTAATGTTTTAGGTCCAAAACTAAGTATTATATCAATCTCTTCATTAGGAAGAATTATCTCTTCTAGGATTGTAAATTGATAAGAAAGTAAAAAGTTAATAAACATGAATTTTTAAGCCAGGAAAAATCTTGTATTTTAACGCCACTTTGGACGTTAATAAATAACATAAGGACTACGAAAACTCTAAAATAATCTATTTAGCGGCATAGTTTAGTCCATCAAAATTTCTAATAACTTTAGTTGGAATAAATTAGTTCCGTACTCAGTTTATTCATCACAATCCTGTAGCCAAAGATTGAAATGGAAAAACTTCCGCGCTCATTTATCTTTCCGTCTCCTTTTCCCATACTTTGTTTGATAAAGAGAGCATGCTTTTTAGCTACGCCCACCGATGAGTTCGAGCCGTTGGGCAGTGCATCCTTATGTACTAGATGTGGACGACCAGAGCAATGAGGGCTACCGTTTTTATGCTCACTAGTTGGCGCCACTGGCGAGTAAGGTCATAAAGTATACCTGATTACAGATGTTATCGACTTTAAAAAATACTTTTGTAAATAGTAAACACACAGGGACCACGGACATGTCACATACAACAAACATAAAATATTGTCTATTGTCTATTGTCTACATACTAATCTCTGAATTAGCTGTACTTTCAGCACGCTTAATTTTGCACACCTTTTTCTGAGCTCCGTTTTTAAATCACTGATATTCAATGACCCGAACCTCGAGTACTGCAAAATATTCCGTAATATCCATTGCAAAAATATTTTTTTTTTAATACAATCTAGTGACGAGACGAGCAAGACGTTCGTTTAGTGGTAAGTGGCCTGCCACTAACATTAAAACATTATCTATTATCATCTAACATTAGCAGTGCTAAAATTGTGAACTTGCGAACACAACCCTGCACCGCACTGCACTGCGCTCGTCACCCTGAGATATTAGATGTTAAATCTCTTCATACCCAGTAATTTATCTGGTAGCATTGCCCTTTAAACCGGAACACAGTTATGATTGCACACTACTGCTTAGCGGTTTAATAACTGGCAAAGGTGTCGTACTTCCCCAGGCGGACTCTGCAGTAGAGCCCTATCATTACACTATTAGGTACTATAACTATGTAATAGTTTATATACATGCTTTTAACTTATTAAATGAAGTTACGTTACTTTACTGTCAAAGTCATGGGCAGGCGACCTCTTGTTCTGATATCTGTGGGCAGACGCTATCTCTTACCATCAGGGGAGTGTCTCGCTTATTTCATTACTGGATTAATTTCAATACTTATTATTATAAAATTAATAGTGGTAAAATGTATTGTACATGTTGTTACCTAATGCAGTCGATCATTAAGCCTAATGATCGACTGCATTAGGTAACAATCCCTTTGACCATTCCATTGACTTCACCGAGTTAACAGCGCTTTGGTGCTACCAGGGAGTGTCACTCCGCAGTTTAGGTATGTTCGGCCGGCGGTCCGTCCGGGTGGACAATGCAAGGCAGAAGTCAGTGGCCGCCCGCACGCTAGCCTCGTCGCACGTAACTAAGCATACGTGATAGAAAGAGAGCGTGATACCTAGGTGAATATAGCAAGCGGTAAGCGCTGTGCGAGTTGAATTTCTAATTTATTGCCTAGTAGATAGAGTCCTTATTTATTTCAATTCCTTTGCGGAGTTAACTTTCTGTTCATAGTACTATTATTTATTCTGCTACTACCAAGCTTGTAACTTACCCTTGCTAAGCCAGTGATCGGAAAGCCCTCAAAGTCCAAGATGGAATCTTCTCCCAGGCCTCTCTCCAGCTGCCCAGAGAATGTCCTCGCTGCCATGACCGTTGCCAACGACATTCCATCACCTGTAAATAAGTCATCGTGTCACTAAATACGATCAATATCATTACATATACCCGCTATTGGTGTCGATTCTGTTGCACCGCTCACCAATCTAATCTGACAGGACTAAAATTATACGCGTCTCATTTCATTTCAATATGTTAGAAAAAGATGTCAACAGGTTTCGTCCTGTCAAATTTAGTTTAGTGAGCGGTGCAACAAAATTGACACCATTTTCACACTAATATTAAAAATGCGAAAGCTTCTCGGAATGTGTGTATCAACAGCCGGAAGACGTCCACTGCTGGACGAAGACTTCTTCCTTAAAGGGAGGTGTTGCCATAAGCCCACGCTTGGCAGGCGGCTTGGGTATGTGTGTATGTTTGTTACTAATTTACGGCAAAATGGCTAAATGGATTTGGATGAAACTCTGAATGGAGACAGCTTATTGCTTAGCATAACGGCTATACTTAGCATATATATACATTACTTTACTACATAATATAAAGTCGTATAGTTTACGTACTACTAACAACTTTGAATATAAAAATGTTTTACCAATATTTAACTACACAGGCTATATTTTTTACACAACGCGGATGAAGCCGCTGACAGAGTTTCAGTATAAAAAGCCTGCAGCGCGAGTACCGTTCTTGACGATCGTTAAATTTGACATTTAAATCTGTATAATTCGATAAAATTCGGTATATTCTCAAATTCGTCTAAATAAATCTGCTATACCGGCACGTCGAAAAAATGGATCTATCGGGAACAAAAAAATCTCATCAGATACATTTTCTATCACATCTTTGAACACAGATCCAATGAGAAAATAAAATCTTACTAGATCCATCGTGGATCTGTCTCCTGTATCTACTGAGATTGATCCGAATTTAGCGACATAGAACGGTAATCGCACTGCTGAATAGCTTAAAAATTATGAATGTTCTTAATGATAGCCTGGGATGTAGCAATGTAAAGAGTTGTTTCTGTTTGGCTGGATTTGAAACCGAATGAAGTTAAACTAGGTTATGCACCTATTACCAGTAGTTGTTTGATCGGAAACACAGAACGTCAAAATCCCTACGACACACAATAGCAACTCCTTACGTTCTACTTGTGAGGGGTCGCATTGCATATCCGAACCCTCACAAGCCGAGGTCAATACGGTTTTAGGTATTTGTGAGTTGGATAAAAGGTGAATTATCGGTTTTCAGTGTTCAGGGGAAGTCAGACTTGGAAAGCTGACCTACTACAAGTCATTCCAGACTAGACAACGGAGCGATGCATCCCACGTTGGTGAAGAGGAATTTAGTGAAAAAAGGAGACTGCTACTGTTAGCACTCCCTGGGAGGTTATTTTTAATAATTGAATTAACTTATAAATCACAATAGACAATAGACAATCGTTTAATTGTGGCAAAAAATATAAACAAAAAACAATTACATTGAACACAGTAAAGTAAAAAATAAATTAATCAATTAAAAGTCTACTACGAGCCTAAAAAAGAAGTAAAATAATTATGTTTTACAATAATAACAAATGCATTAAGCCCAGCTTTATGAGCTGATGTGTGTGATAAAAATGCAAATCAAGTTTTTTTTTTATCGTTTATGTAACCAATTCTATCGGGAGCATTACTCTTAAACTTATACCCGGTATAACCTACACAAAACCGATAGTGCCCAAATAAATAGCCAAGTATATAAATAAGAACGATATTATGAGGTCGTGGTAGCCTAATCCACGTGGTAGGTCCACTAGGTGGACCGACGACATTGTGAAAACGGCTGACAACCGGTGAATGCAAATGGCAGGATGTCGAACAGTATGGCGGTCTAAGGAGGCCTTCGTTCCGAAGTGGTCGTCTCCGGGCTGCTCGACTTGTAATCGTGAGGTCGCAGGTTCAAACCCAAGCCCGTGAATTATTTTTGTTTTATTACTTATTGATCATATTATTTTTGTATGTTAATAATTATTATCAATTTACAGGTTGATTATCATTATTTTGTTTCAGGAAAATATTACATTGAAACAGGTTAAAATCATTATTTGTTTTCAGAATTTATTAATAAATTGCTTTCAGGTTTAATTGACATTTTATTTCAGGTTTAATTATTTTTTTGTTTCAGGTTAGGTTCAATTTCAATTAAGGTTGATAGTTAAAGTAGATTTTAGTGTATTCATCCTATAAGTACTCGAAACGATATTACAGCGGAAAAACACTAGAAATTAAAACAAATTTTGATATAAATTATATTCTGACAAGTAAGGCGTGACGTCATTTTTTGTTTTGTGGGAAAGGGACAGAGTTGTCTCTGACAAAAACTTTAAACGCTCATATATCAGAACATTATTAACCGAATTAAATTATTTTTTCAATAAACACGTATTTTTTTAATATTTACTTAAATTCTTCATCGAAGCTATTGGTTTCAACGATATAAACGTCAGTCACCTACCCTATTGTAATTTTACTAAATTTAAATTAAGAAGTTGCAGATATTTCTCACTTACCAATGAACAGTATGCCGTTCTTAGCCTTGTTCGTGTTAGTCTTCACTTTCAGCTTTGATCTGATGGTTGAAACGGCTGCCTTCTTCCAGTACGACCCATGTTTCTCTTCGGCAGGGATGTATGCTGGGGCCATCTGTGTGTCCAGGACTTTCTTTGGCTTCGGGGTGGATGCGGCATTTTCTGATGACAATGATTAAGTAATATAACCAAAGTTGAATTGAAATTTGGACCTCTGTAAATCTGCATCCAAAACCACTGGCGGACGGGCAGCAGCATCCTCTCACTTGTGGTAAACATTCTACGATCTCCAAGCCGCCTGCCAATTAACGCGTGATCATAATGAAATGAAGCCTCTCTAATAATGCCTCTAGAGCAATCATTTTTTTATAAAGTCCAGCAGTGCGAGTACAGTTCTTGACGATCGTCATATTTGACGATAAAAATCGGTATACTACTAAGTAAATCTGCTATACCGACACGTCAAATTTAGCGACATAAAACGGTATTCGCGCTGCTGGTCTACTATACCTGCAAATGTCTTTGTCATTTCCTTATCTTCCTGCAACGAATTTCTATAAAACAAAAATCCCTTCAAAAATATTGAATATTTTTTGGAAGGTTATATTTTCTTGAGCAAATAGGTACTGAAAAAAGAAAATTACAGAGACATGTCCACAGTAAACCTAGACTTTAAAAAAAAAAATGCTGTAGAGGCATTATCCAGGAAGAAAATAGGGGAATACGTTTTGTATGGAGAATCGCTCACCGGTTTCCATCTTAATTCTACTTCAATGTCGAAAAGGCTATCAGTTACATCTAATAACAATAAAACACGTTCATACAGATAAAAGACAAACAAAATAAGGAACACATTCGTATAATCATATTTATATACTAGAGGTCAACCGCGACTTTGTCCGCGTACAGAAGAAATTCGGCCCGCTCCCAAAATTCTCCACTTTAACACCGACTCTACCGACACGACCGACTCGACCGACTCGACCTATTCTACCGACTCTACCGACTCTACCAACCCCAACACCCCCCCCCCCCCTTTGAATGAACTACCCAAATATACATTTTCATCACAATAACTTCAAAAACAAAGAACTTTCTATACAACATTCCACCTCTCCTTTCCCCCACTTAAATCGTCCCTGTCAAAAAAAAATTGAAAACAGCATTTTTATTTTAAATAACTATCCAAATCCAAACTTTCGTGACTAAAAGTCCAAAAACAGGACTTTATACAAACTTCAACACTTGGGGGTTGAATTTCGAAAAAATATTTTCTTAGTACACCCCTCCGCATCGAGACGAATACACCCTCCAAATTTCAACGGTTTGTGATGTGCGTTGTCTGCCAGTCAGTCAGTCACCAATCAGTCAGGAGGTCAGGACAGAGCCTTTATATGTTTAGATTTAGTTCAATTTAAGTTAATTTAATTAAAATTAAACTTTGTACTACATCTGCGCTATTGGCATTTAATTAAAGTAAGACTCATATGTGGGAGAGGCCATTGGTTTCCGAAACACAGTACTAGTTCAGAGCCAATGGATTTAGAAATAAAAAAAATTATACACGTCAAAATGTATGTCCAATAAATGTATTTGTGTTTGTATTTTGCATCTACAGCATTAATGAAGATGCGTAGCGTAGTCTATAAATTGTTACTAGCCAAGGTAAAGGAAGTCCCAGATTCAAATGAGTAGAAGACATCTAAAAATAGTCTAGACTGAGTTACGAAGATGATGATGATGAGGAAGAAGGTATTGTAGGTATAGTTGACGAGGTCACAACGTCTTATTGTGGATAATGAGACGATACTTAATGCGTTTGGCTTCAGCCAGTTTCGCGACCGAGAATAAGATAAAACTAGTATGATTATTTGCGTCCTAAAGTTTAACTATGACATTACTCAACCGGGTTTGCTCGGTGATTCTCTAAGCGTAGTTAGTTACCAAAAAAGTTAAACATAAGCCCTTTTCATTCTTGGTTACTAAAATAAGTAATACTATCACAGCTGCACCATGGTATGCTAAAACAACAGAGATACACGAATATCTAGAAATGCAAATGGTTAAAGAGGAAATACAGTACTACAGTAAAAAAATACAATGCAATACTAGAATCACATGTCAACAAGCTAGCCTCACAGCTCGCAGACATAGGAAAAAAAAAGGCTTAGAATAACAGACCTGCAGTAGTACAAAGATGACTTATCAGGGATATGACCTTACCTGACCAACACACCCAGTAACTTCTGCTCATGGCGCAGCCGATCGCAGAAAGAAAAAGAAATAGTAAAAAAAAAAAAAAAAATAATAATAAAATGTCATCCGATTTTGTAGCTGGTTATGTAAGTTATCTTACATTAATTAAATAATCCTTTTTAGAAATTAGTTACGAATCTGAAGAAAAAACTTCTTTCTTAGGTATTTATGAAAAATTGTTATGTAAATGGACCAAAGGGGATCTTATGCAGTACGAAGTAATTTACCAAAGAACTAAGCTCGCCGACATAACTATCTCTACTATTAGTAAGCTAGAATGGCAGTGGGCTGGTCATATCTGTCGAAGAACCGACAGCCACTGGGGTAGACATTCTAGAGTTGAGAACACGAATCGGCAAACTTAGCGTAGGGCTCCATAAGAATATATGGAGTAACGATACAGGTTACTAGGTACGTAGGGGAACTGGCAGTGATTAGAAGCGAAAACCAATATTATTTGTAAAATTAGGAATCTAAATTGTAAAAGAAGGAACCTACATTTGCAAAATTCTTTTTCACTACAGGTATAGCAAACTATTAATGTTTATTTAACGAAGTAGGTAAGAGTATGATAGAAACGTCTAAATAGCAAAATGTTCTCACTTAGATATGAATCATAAATTGTTATATTATGTACTTATACAAGTAGGTATTTGACCGATCGTGCAAGGCCAAGGTCAACGCACTCACTACGGGTCGTGACCTCAATGCAGTTTTTTGCACGTAAATATTCACTGTTTTTTAATACAAATTCAAGGTTCTTACGAAAACGACACTCTATAGGATACATTATTTCGTTCAAACCGAGAAATGTTAAGGATTTTTTAAATCGATATTCGAAAATTAAGATTATTGATCTAGACATAGATTTGATTTTGATCGAGTGAATGTTTTATTTTCTAGCTCGAACTTTGATTATATAGAGAGAGCTAGATCCTCCAAGAGCTCGAAACACAGAAAAAATATTAGTTCTACTTAAATAAAAGGTTCAATTCCATATAAAAGCGAATAAGCATTATGAGATTCACAACGTAGAAAAAAAGAAAGATCAAAATGTATGTCATTTTAGTGCAAACTGAATATACATCAGTTATAATAATTATTTTTTATTATGAAAACTGACGTTGTATTCACACATTTTTATTTGGTCACTGGTGACAAAAAGGTCACCAGATGTGATCGAAACTATAGTCGAAGTGTCCGATTTAATCAAACGTGAGTATTTCCATAATAAAAGAATCAAATAATTATGCAATTGTTAATTTTAATTATTGTGTAATTGTATAATTATTAAATAGAAACCAATCAAATGTGCGACAAGCACTTGATCTAAATGAAAAAAAGAAATCCTTTTTTTTTTTTTTTTGGTTTGGCTGCGATCATACAAATTTACGTTTAGACAGCTCGCAATAGCTGGCAAAGAAAACTTGAAGGTAGAGCTGGCTAGGTACCTAGAAAGAGCCTTTGCTATGTCCCCAATAGACTGTTATGGTTTATGACTGCCGATAACACGTTTATTTTTCCAGACAAAATTCAACAGAATAAGGTAAATCTGCACTGGGCTTGATAAAATTGCGCAATGCTCGATAAACTAAATGTTAGATAAAAGTTAGAATAATGGAACATTTACGACTAAACATAGTACGAACCAGTCACGTACATAATGAAAGTATAATTAATGAAAATAATCGTATTATTGATCTGTCACGTCTACATACAGCGATTTTGATAAGAGTGAGTAACTAGACTCCCTTAACTTTTTAATAGGAATCTCTGTCTTTGCTAAAGAGACTGGTTTTCATGGGACATTATGCAAAAGGGACAATCTGCTTGGAGCCTCATGAAGATATAACACAAAAAAGAAAACAAAATGAATATATTTAATGATTGAAGAAATGATTGTTAATTTTGGCACTCGATGTTGCGACGACCATGAATGATGCCGCCTCACTTATACTTGGAGGTAAAAATGTTGACAACCATGAATGATGCCACCTCACTTATACTTGGAGGTAAAAATGTTGACAACCATGAATGATGCCGCCTCACTTATACTTGGAGGTAAAAATGTTGACAACCATTAATGATGCCGCCTCACTTATACTTGGATGTAAAAATGTTGACAACCATGAATGGTGGCGCCTCCCTTATACTCGGAGGTAAAAATGTTGACAACCATGAATGAAGCCGCCTCACATAAACTTGGACGTTTTTATGTTGACAACCATGAATGATGCCGCCTCACTTATATTTGGATGTAAAAATGTTGACAACTATGAATGATGCCGCCTCACTTATAATTGGATGTAAAAATGTTGACAACCATGAATGATGCCGGCTCACTTATACTTGGAGGTTTTAATGTTGACAACCATGAATGATGCTGCCTCACTTATACTTGGATGTAAAAATGTAGACAACCATAATGATGCCGCCTCACTTATACTTGGAGGTAAAAATAGCATTATAAAAACATATTATGTATGAAATATATGACCAATATTAGGACGCAATGACTTCAACATTCCGAAATGTAAATACAAAAGGAACTACCATAGCTTATCAAGTGAAAAATGGGAAAGCAATTCCATTGCAATTCCTAATCTTTGGTAGAGAACCCATTATGTACCTACTGCAGATCCACGAGTACAGAAGAGAGGGAAATATAATTATATATCTCTTACTTTCTCGTTTGTCGGAGCCGTGGTTTGCGTGAACCAAATCTAATTTGATTATTACTGAAATAAAAACAAAGAATAACAAAACGAAGACTATAATGACACTAATTCCCTATAACCGTTTCTTATGCCTATTTTGAAATTCAAATTCAAATAATCGCTGTCTCGTTTCTTTTTGTTATACTTTTGCTTCGGTGTTATGAACAGTAGCTGAGTTAGTTTCTCAAAAGGTTTTATAATTGTTTTTGCGAAAATATTGCGGCTATGTTAATTCTAATGAATATATTATACTTCGGCACCCTAAAGTGTGCAAGACCTATTATTTTCTAAATACAAGACAATTTTGCAATGAAATTACTACGGATTTTAAGAAATGTGACAACCTATAAAGCAAATATTGAAATAAACAATAGAAAAACGTAATTGCATTATTTTGCAATTTTGCGTCCGCCGTGTTTTTACGTTTTTTCCTCATCTGGAAATTCACGTTAGGTGGTGAATGCATCCGATCATCTATCGTAATATGGGGTTGCCAGCATTTAGAACTGTTTGCGATAATAATTGATACCCAAAATAATGAATACCCAAAAGAATTTCTAGCTTGGTCGTATTATTGGGTTATCCAGTTATTTTCTAAATCCTGAATAAAGAGCAATTTGGCAGAATATAGATATTTAATTTACTTATTCAGGTAAATAGGCAAACTGTAAGCATTCTTGCAAATTATAGCAATTATTAGTTTTGTATTGGAAATGAATGTCAAATTTTCTTATTATTTACTCAACTGAATTGAATGAATGTATGGCAAATATTTTTGCTAGAAATACACACTTATGGAGGAAAGGTTGATTTGAATTTAAATAGAGTAAAGAAAATATTATTATTGTAACGCTTGTAAATGTTTTGGGTTCGATGTTTTTTTAGATAGTTTTGTAGTGTGCAAAATAAGTTTTTGTTCCATATTATTATAACTACGCCTCATAAAAGTATTCATAAATGTTTTTATACTGACATTAAAGGAGTTCTTTTTTTTTCTTTTCTTTAAAGTTATTTAATATTGTTTTGTATTCAAAAAGTTTTTTTTTCAAATCGTCACTCATATCGCAAGATTTAATAGAGCGGTTTCATCACTTAATGTAACATACGCAAAATGTTCCGCGCTCGGAGAACATCTCGGTCTCAGAACGTCACATTGAGAATGAAATATCTTGCGAATGGGATGGTTTACGTGCGTGGGACATTTTGAGAATGTGACATGTCTCGACGGTTATAATTATGCTGACACTGTAGGCCCAGTTGGGTCATATATGAACACCAGAACAGAAGTAATAAGCGCCAAAGAATAGCTAGGTAAATAACGAATATAAAGGCGCTATTCCATGTTTTATTGTTTATTTACATGTGATTATACTGTCACTAATCACATACAAAAAGACAGAAGCTACAACTTGGTAACATTATTTAATTATGATTGAATCAGGTGTTACTTTGCGGAAGTTCATTTTAATCGAACTGTATTAGAGATACATACAATACAGTTCGATTAAAATTATTTAAATCTTTAATATACGTACTAGCTGTGTGCCTCGGTTTTACCCGTAATGTTAAAAGTTTTTCTGAGATAAAAATGCTAGTACATAAGCTATCTAAAGTAGGTACAAAATATTGTAAGTTTCATACACGAAAAAAAATAACAATACACGCAGTGTGATAAAAAAGAAACACAAAAAAGGTGTTATGATTTTACCTGTGCAAAATACAGCGGTAGTAAACGCCAGACACGTAAAAGCCAAGTGTAGACGCGCCATGACTCTATGCCGGTCTGCCGTAAGGCCGGTCACTAAAGAATATGAATTGTTATCAGGTGCCGATGATCACTGATGGCAATGACAATGATTCGTTGCTCGTTTTCCCCTGGCCTTGTCACTTGGGTCTTTTTAAGTAGAAGTCGCGGAAAAATCGAAGAGATGTAATTATCTGACAATTATGTTTGTCAATTACAATTCAATGAATAAAAATTGCTTTGCAAATTTTCATTTTCACTGTAATAAAATCTTTATGTTTTTTAGTTATATTTTTAAAGTCGAAAATATTTTAGTAAACACTAGTCAACACACAGATATATTAATCAAAATTGGAAAAGTAAATTCACTAGATATTTTTCAGTTTTCCCGAAAACGTTTAAATTCATTAATTGATGGATTGTGCTGGCAGTCATTAAATAATCACATCATTTTAAAATGTATTTTAATTTGTGTTTTGTATTATAAATGTCTCATAAAAAAAAGTTAAATTACGAATCGTAAAATTTTATTTAAATATTAATTGTTATTAAAATTATTTTAACCTAAGTATATTTTTATGTAATCGGAAGCTAATGTTATTCACTAAATACTTTCAAAAATATGTCATTGGTTTAAAATTTATTACATTTTAATTTTAATGTATTTTTTTGTTTTATCGACACTTTTTGTCGTAAATGGCACTGAATGTCGTACTGCGGTGCGATGCGCGCGCGCACTCGTTTTGTACTGCTGTAATTCTCAATCGCACACAATCATAAGCTGAATTGGTGACAATTAGGGTTGTTCCACGAGAAATCCCAAGAAGAAAATGTATAAAAAACGGCCAAGCGTTAGTCAACTCGCGCACCGAGGCGAGGGTTCTTTGCCACTCAACCTAAACAATTAGGGGACGGGTAGGAAATTTGTACTTATTTCTGTTTTCCCCGAATTTTTATAAAAATTCCTGGGGCTAGTGGGACATCCTGAGGGGATAGACAGGAATAAATCTACAATTACGTAGAGATTACCAAAAACATCCTGCAGCTTGGTTGGTTTATGGCATTACTGTGTTCTGGTTTGAAGGGCAATGTTACCAGAGAAATTACTAGGTATGATGAGATTTAACATCTAATATATCAGAGTGACGAGCGCAGTGCAGTGCGGCGTAGGATTGTGTTCGCAAGTTCATACTTCTGGCACTGCTACTGTTAGTGGCAGGCGTGATGCTTACCACCAGGCGAACATCTTGCCCGTCTCGTCGCTTGAATGTATAAAAAGAAAAAATAAATTGTAAAGAATTTTACATAACTATGACATTATTCTTTGAACATTATATTTATGTAGATATACATTTTGAAGAAATCCGATGTATTAATACAATAGGGTAGATGACTGATGTTTATATCGTTGAAACCAATGCTTTGATGAAGAATTTAAGTAAATATAGAATGTTTACTGAAAAAATAATTTAAATCGGTTAATACTGTTCTGATATATGAGCATTTAAAGTTTTTGTTACAGACAATTCTGTCCCTTTCCCACAAAACAAAAAATTACGTCACGCCTTACTTGTCAGAATATAATTTATATGGCGTACTGACAAGTGACGTCATGATTTGCTGTTTGGCCTCTCTGTCTAGCATGATATTAAAATGCTTATAAGTTGCTTTTTTTTTTTAAATCAGATTTTCATTTTCTTTTCATTAATCAGTTATATTTATGGGCCACATTTTAATAAGACAATAAAAAAATTACGTCACGCCTTACTTGTCAGAATAGAATTTATATGGCGTACTGACAAGTGACGTCATGATTTGCTGTTTGGCCTCTCTGTCTAGCATGATATTAAAATGCTTATAAGTTGCTTTTTTTTTAAATCAGATTTTCATTAATCAGTTATATTTATGGGCCACATTTTAATAAGACAATAAAAAAATTACGTCACGCCTTACTTGTCAGAATAGAATTTATATGGCGTACTGACAAGTGACTAAGAAGAAGAGAATAACTAAGAGGACGCTGCTGCCCATCCTCTGGTGGTTCTGGATGCAGTTTTAGGACATACCCAGGTCCAGTATGTATTTACAATATAAGTATGTAATTACAAAAAAAAATTAGTTATCTATCTGCTATCTGGTTCCATATTACAAGCTTTGCTTGGTTTGGGGCTAGATGGTGCTGTGTGAAAAATGTCCACCGATATTTATTTATTTATTTAATGTTTCAAAGTCACGTTTTATGTCAAACCCGCAATTTTTCTGGGTATACGCTCTAGTAATGCATAATTCTTTGAAAAAATATTTTTCTACCGGTCATCTAATAACCAATTTTGACTGCCTTATAAAATAAATAAATAAAATATCGGTGGACATTTTTCACACAGCGCCATCTAGCCCCAAACTAAGCAAAACTTGTAATATGGAAACTAGATAGCTGATAGAATACTTATATACTTTTTTTTTGTAAATACATACTTATAATACATACTACACCCAGACACAGAACAAACATTTATGTTTGTCACATAAATGTTTGCCTTGGGTGGGGATCGAACCCACGCCCTACAGCTCTGAAGGCAGACACGCTACCAACTGAGCTATAAGGCAGTCAATCTTCAATCAAGTTATATGTAGCAGTTGTTAGTATCTCTGCTGTATCTAGAGCTGTAGGGCGTGGCTTCGATTCCCACCCAGGACAAACATTCATAAACTTTTATTTTAATGCTATCAAGTGACGAGACTGGCGAGGAAATTCGCCTGGTGGTAAGCGTCACGCCTGCCCATAACAGTAGCAGTGCCAGAATTGTGAACTATTATATAATTATGTAATAAGAGTAAGTATTTACAAAAAAAGGATTTAAGTAAGTATTGTAATTTATCTGGTACCGCTAGTACAACATAGTACAAGCTTTGCTTAATTGGCTAGATGGTGGAGTCTGAAATGTCCGCCAATATAAATTTATTAATTTATCATAACGAACCACAACCGACCATTTCACCAATCATTTTCACCGATTAAAAAGATACAGGCTACAGATAGATAGATAGATAATAGATAAACTTTTTATTGTACACACCAAAAAAAAAAATAACAGTCATGATAATCACAACAGAAAAATGAACTTAGCACTAGTGTAACAATTGGCGGCCTTATCGCTAAAAGCGATCTCTTCCAGGCAACCTTGGGATGGAAAGGTTCGTACAGGCGGGGCGTATGCTTATTACAAGGGTCCCAGTGAAAACTCTTCTTTTACGGAACCCTAATAAATCTTAGCTGCTACCACAGAATAAATAATACTCGTAGTACTCTGCTACTCGGCCTCAACGCCAAACAAATGGGTTTAATATAGTTGACAGAAAAGACATGCTATTGTAAGATATGTATTTAAATATAAATTATAATCATGAAAATGACATTCAAAAACAAGGTGGGCATTGTCAAATAGCCTTATCGAATAAGCCTAAATGTGTCACTGTACTGTTTAAACAATTTAAAATGTTTCAAGTTTTAGAGAAATATTTGCTCTTGTTTTATGATAAGATAATTTTGTAAAATATAAGTATTATCATACTTAGTTCTAATAATTTGTAGAGCCCTTTACAAAAGTTTTTTTTAACCAGTTTTTTATTTCTAAAAACCAATTTTATACAGCGCTGTGCATTTATTTATGGTTTATAATAATATCTGTCTCTGTTGAATAATACTTAGATATGATTTTAATTACTGGGCAACTTCTAAATAGTTGAACGAGTTTTACCTACGCAAGTGTATTTCCACTGAAAACATGAAACCTGCCCAAACAATCTATTGTTGATACATGTGTCAATTTTGTGCCTGCGTAATTCTATGAATATATAATAATGTAATAAAAAAAACTAATGAGACTCGACACACCGTGTCTTTGTTATCATCTAATAGTGATTAGGGCTCACTTACTTTAGCTTTTCTTATAAATGTGTTTTAAATAAATACATTAATTGCATAAAAAAGTTATTATATTACGTACGTTAAACATAAACAATCCTGTAAAAGAAAAACTAGTGGTAAATACTTATTTGGGATATACATTATACTATAAAATAAAACCGTCAAATCCGAGGACAACGAGGGTTCCGTACAACACAAGATACACAACACAACAACACACAATAACAAGTACAACAACACAACACAATACAACTACGACAAGTACTAGATAATCCGCGATAGTTAAGTGTATAGCGAATATTCTTTAAACATTTCAACCGGCTATCTATTACAATTCACGGGATTATAGGTCAGTAAAGACCGCAAAGACAAATGGACAGACAGACAGACACGGTAGGCGGTTTAATAATAGGGTACAATTGGATTCTCTTTGGGTATGGAACCCTTAAAGAATTTCTACTTTCGTTCAATACGCTAACTGCAAAATAAATAAATAAAACTGGTGAAAACTTATTACGAAACGTTTGCGAGTTTGAACACCCAGCGCTGCTGGGTGTTTTAGGCAATTTTAGGACATGACTTCTATTTGACCATGATTTTAGTTTATGACTTAAGACCTGATACTATCAAAAACTTGTAATATGCATATACTTGAACCTGCAGAATACATATGGTGCGAAGCCAAAAAACAAGAAAGAAAAAAAAAACGCAGACACCGATGTACTTACTTACATAAGAAAAGGTTTAAACTTGTATGTGATTACTTTTCACCGCAAAAAAAAAACCGCTGTGTTAAGGTGCAAAGAATATGGCCTAATAAAAGGTTTTAACTAGTTTGAAAAACACCTTTCTACAATCTTCAAGAGGTAAATTTGATTTGTAGCCCTCCAACTTATTTGTAAAGTTGTTCAGATGCAAGAACTAAAAAAAACAATGCAGCTGTCAGTTTCCTTCAAAACCTACGTTCGTAGCTCCCTCGTCCATCTGTAGGGATAAGTTGGTCGTATATTTATTAGAAGCAGCTGCAATCAAACAGGTCTAAAAACCAACGAACAAAACGTTTGCGCGTTTTAACGGTGTAGAACGCCACCTAGTATTTTTTTTGGTAACTAAAGAAACAAAAAATATAACCATTTCAGTTTTAGCTTGAGAAATGACTATATATCTACAAATTATCAATTTTCAGATTTTTCCGGTAATTACTGTTATGTGGCCTTGCTTCTTGCCAAATTTCGTGAGTCTAGGTCAACGGGAAGTACCCTATGAATTTTGATTTAGTTCACTCTAAAAAACTCCCAAAAATGGCCGTAATTTTTTATTGCGTCGACTCTAAGTCGACGCAATGATTGACGACGAAATGAAAAGCTTGATTTTTGTACAGTTTATTTATTTATTTATTAAGGAACAGCAAACAGTTGTATTATAAATTTTACATAAGGGTATACTTATAAAATAAAACTTAATAATAATACAACCCACAGCGCTATCCACAGGTTACTAAAAGACTTACGTAATTAATTAATTGTAACGCTAGGAGATGTCAGCCTGAATAACAAAATAAAATAAAAATGAAACAAAATCGAAATAAACTCATAAAATAGTTCATTCGTCTATTTCGTACAACAAAAAATTAATTGTACCTGACATAGTAGACGATAGATTAATTATTAGCAAGTATCCGTGTGAGAACAGAGCTTCTGGCATACTGCCGCCTTAAACTTATTCGCAGCGCAAGCAAAAATGTCTATATGTATAAACAAGTTATTCGAGTCCACCATCCGGCGGGTAGGTGTACGCAGGCCAGCATTTGTGCGGCATGTGCCCAGGGCAAATAAGCGCCCTGCGCGCACCTCCCTTTTCTGAATAGTCCTGGGTACAAAGTAGCACAAACTTGTAACCAAATCCATGCAATCAAAATTATTGTTAACAATTTTAAATAGAGTAGTAGCTTCAAGATACTTACGTCTAGATGCAAGTGAAAGCATATTATATTTGCTAAGCAATTGGTTGTAAGACAAATATTTTTTGTGACTATAGATGTGCATTGCTCGCAAAAATTTTCTTTGGACCCTCTCAATGGCTTCTTGATACTTTTTATAATAGGGATTCCAAATAGGTACAGCATACTCAAGTTGGGAACGAATTAGAGTTTGATATAAGTGTAAATATGTAGAAGTGCATTTAAATTCTGAAGAGGACCTTATTACAAACCCATAAATTTTAAAGGCTTTATTAACGATCTTATCAATATGTGCGTTTAGACATAGTTTATAATCGAGCTGTATGCCCAAATCTCTAAGAGTAGTAACATTAGTTAAGTTAACGTTGCAAAGGTTGTAGTTAAAGCGCACAATGTTCTGTTTTTTTGTAAAATTTATATAATTACATTTCGTTATGTTTAAGTGAAGTTTGTTCCTGTGGCAGTAGGAAGTTAATCTATCCAGGTCTTGTTGAAAGGAGATGCAGTCATCAGTCGATTTTATAATTTTATAAGCTTTAAGGTCATCTGCATAAATCAAGAATTTAGAGCTACGAAAACAATCCTTAATATCATTGATAAAGAGTATGAATAACAGCGGGCCTAAGATAGATCCCTGTGGCACCCCTGAAGTAACTAATACATTCCTAGATTGAAACCCGTTAATAACAATTTTTTGTGACCTGTTTTGAATATATGATGCAAACCAACGCAACAAATTACCTCGAATGCCATTAAAAGCGATTTTGTTCAGAAGTAGTTCATGATCCACTTTGTCGAAGGCTTTTTTGAAGTCTGTGTATACTGCATCTATTTGAACGCGATTATCAACATTCTCAAATAAGAAGTTAGTAAATATTAGTAAATTAGACGTTGTAGATCTACTTTTGACAAAACCATGTTGTTCTTCAATGAAAGCTCTGTGTAAAATAGGGTATATTTGGTTATGGACTAATCTTTCAAATAATTTCGACAAGGTGGACAGGATTGATATAGGACGATAATTTTCTACATTTTGCTTTGTGCCACTTTTGTGTACTGGGGTTATAATAGCACGTTTCCATACTTCGGGAAAAACTCCTTCACTTAAACACTTATTATAAATTATATGCAGTTCTAAGGGACTGTGGACTGACGTATTTTATATTAATTTCAACATGATACCTCCACGTATTCCAGAGAAAAAGGGTCTTGACAGACAGAGAGACAGACGGACAACCGAGTGATCCTATAAGGGTTCCTGTTTTCGTTTTGAGGTACGGAACCCTAAAAAAGAGTAATAAATAATAAAAATTACAATAATACATTTTAATTATACTAATATAAATCGTTAAAGGTTTGTTTTTAAAGAGCCATTGGAAACCTTGAATGTGCTGGTTACCAAAACATAAGTAAAAATAATTAAAATAAAGATCAGTGATGATCATCGATCTGCAGTGATCGACACGGCACGTATTGTCAGGCGGTTCCTCACTCTGCAGCCCTAACCACCGGCAGCTTGAGCCCTGCCCCGCTGCCAGCGGCTTAGGATTTTTTAAATAATTTATTATAAAATACCTAAGCCGATAACCGATAACCGATGAAGAACTGATAACCGATGGGGAGGAAAGGTTCTTGAGTGGCGACCGCGAACCGGAAGACGCAGCGTAGAAAAGCCTTCTACTGGGTGGACCGAAGACATTGTAAAAGTCGCGCGCAACCGGTGGATGCAAATGGCAGGTTGACGTACAGTGTGGCGGTCTAAGGGGGAGGCCTTCGTTCAGCAGTGGACGTCTTCGGGCTGATGATGATGTAAAAAACTTTGATTTAAGAGAGACATTAAGAGAGCGGGGATTTTTAGAGATTAACATTTTTTTTATTCATGTGTGTGGTATGCCTAGCTACTACGAAACAATGTCGCTTTATTGCGAGTTCTAGTATCAGTGTTAGGTATTGCATTAACATACGAGTACCTATGTAACTATTATTTATTCTGTGCTATTACGGACGACAAAGATAGTAATTATATAGAATTAAAAAATAAAATATTTTTGCAAGGTGAAACAAGTATTTAATTACATCAAGGTAAAGTATTAAAATTGCGCGGCAAAAGCTGAAAGAACGAAGGTTTTTCCTTATAGCAAATATGTAAGGAAATTTTGACCTACAGCCACAGAGAAAAAGTAAGAGGAAAATAGTGATGGATAGTCAAGACATGGTTTCTTTATTTTATCTATCTATCTATCTTTATATATAAAAGGCTCTGTCCTGACTGATTGACTGACAGACAACGCACAGCCCAAACCGCTGGTCGTACAGACTTGAAATTTGAAGGGTGTATTCATCTCGATGAGTAGGGGTGTACTAAGAAAGGATTTTTCGATATTTCTAAACTCATCCACATACATTTATTTTTGTTAGATACAAATAATATTTAATTCCTAAAGTTTTGATTAAAATATTTATATATTTTCCGACAAAAAAAAGTTATTATTGAATATTTCAATTTCGTATGAAACAATTTCATAAGGGGCCATCCATAAAGTACGTCACACGAATTTCATGATTTTTAGACCCCTCCCCCCTCCTTGTCACAGGTGGTCACATTTGTGAGACCTCCCCCCCCTGGTGTGACATCACAAATTTGCAATTTTACATCAAATTTTTTTTAATTAAAACAGCAGTTCCACAATCAGTTTCATTTCCATTCAATTTACTTTTTTTTTGAAATCAACATTATATATTTGAAAAAATAACAAATTAATAAACTATTAATTGAAGAAAAAGAAAGGAACTTAGTTGTCTTCAGTCCATGGACTCGGAATCCATTCTTTTAAATTATTTATAATTGGCATAGAAGTATGTTCGTTCTCATTGGAGTTGTTAACGTCAGCAACATTTGTGGTGTCTACATCTTCTTCATCCAACCATATGGCATCATCATTTATATCATCCAAACAAAGAATTTGTCTGGCACGTCTAGCTTAATAATTTAATATTTCAAATTTCGCGTTTCGATTTATTTAATTTGAAATGTGATGTCACAAAACTAGGACAACACCCCTTGTCACACCATGTCACATTTCGTCGACCCCCTCCCCCCCCTTTACATGTGACGTACTTTATGGATGGCCCCTAATTATCATTGTTGTTAAACTGATAAGCAGTTGAAGGGTTTACACGTTTTGTAATTTATGAGAGGATTATACATACAATAGGTAATAATAGACAATAATGTACCTGGTTTTGGATAATTTTACAACAATGATAATTATGAAATTGTTTCATATGAAATTGAAATATTCAATAAACACTTTTTGCGTCAGAAAATATATAAATATTATAATCAAAACTTTAGGAATTAACAATTTTTTTTTGTATCTAACAATATCTCATCATTAAATATAAAGAGCGTGTATTATGTTTTCTGTATCAAATAAATATAATAAGTTTGCAATCTTTGATGTGAATAATATAAAAAGTAAAAAGTTTCTCTATCTCTTTGTAGTTACTTAGCAACCTAAGATTATAAAATTTAATTAAAGCACTGTAATACTGCGTACTTTATAACCGACTTCAAAAAAGGAGGAGATTTTTTGGAGGTTTTGTGTTCGACGTATGTATGTTTTTTTTTATGTACACCGATTTCTCCGTCAATTGTGGATCGATTTTGTTTTTTTTTTTTTATTTGTACTCTCCCGAAGTGGTCCCATATTAATTAGAAGACGGTTTTTTTTACAGTTACTTGTATATTCTTTAAAACGACTGAGCAATAAATGACGAACAAGTAAAAAAGAATTTGTTTGAAATGCTATACAAACAAATTAAATCCTGATATAAATAACTACTACTATAAGACTGCGATGGTTGTCATTGTGGACATCTGTGACACTCCAAGTGGTATACAATACAGCAATTCCGCCAAGGTCGAGGAGGGAGCACGTTGCACTTTGTTACGTGTCACGAGCCGCCAAGTGAAAATTGATACGGTTATGCTAGGGCTTCACCTGCGTGCAATGCTATTATTTAGCGCGGTATTTTATACAGTACGCAGATATGGCCGGGTGTTAGCACGCTAATAGGCTAGTGGCATTATTAATGTCGTGAGACGTTAGCCGATATTCAAAGTCAATTGATAGTGTGGCCACTGAAGCCACAAGAACTGAAGCGCATTGTTTAAGGCATCATATAATGCACGTTCATTATTTCGATAACTAGACGTAAAGCGTCACGCAGGTGAAGCCCTAGCATAACGGTTACTAAAATGCGATTCAAGTTAATGTCTAGAGATACGAGAATGTTTTTAGGTGCTTAGGTTACTCGGCTGCTCAAAATTTGTGTTGGATTTGGATGATATCACAAAACTTAAATTAATTACTATGAATTGTGTACGCAAGTAGTTCGTACAAATACAATTATCAAGTTAGAATATGAGTGAAATTGGTGAAGGGTCTTAGAAGATAAATGGGTCGCAAGGCTGCGAACTTCTAGTAACATTTAGCTACAAATAAAGCTGATTGATTGACGTCGATTGCATTTTTTTTTGTAAGTTCTTAGCATCGCACGTTGTGCATTATGCAAGTTTATGAATTTTTCAAGTAGTTTTATTAAAATCAAGTCAAATATGTCATTAAATCACAGTCAGTCACACTAAATTAGTCATAGTCGAGTCAAAGTTATGCCCTAGTAAAGTTGCGGCGACTTTACTAACAGCTTCTACGGAGTTTTGAAAACAACACAAAAAGACATGTTTCACCACATTATATCACTTGCCCACACTCCTGCATGTAATTCAACACCCAATGAATAAAACACCACCATTTTTAATCATTAATTCGCGAACAAACACAAGTTAAAGAAAATAATAGAATGCAACGACATGACTTTTCCGTGTTCCCTCCAAGACTCCGTCGATTGCATTAATAGATATATTTTCCTTATTTTTTGGCAATGCTCTTTGAGCATATTCTGCCAGTGTAAAATGTTTATATTTTTCAAGTTTACAAGTCGCATCGAGTGAAAGTTTTATGTATCAAACAAGCCACAGTCAAGTCCAAGACATGCTTCAGTCGAGTGATGGCGACTTTACTAGACACTTTTATGGAGGTAACCAAAAAAGACACATTCATCATCATCGTCATCTTCAGCCAATGGGTATTGTACAAAAGTTTCGGAAAATAATACAGAGCAATGGCATGATTTTTTTCACGTTCCCCAAAGATTTGTTTCAACGGTTTTTATATTTTTTTATTTAATTCATTCAATTTTTAATTTAATTAAGTTAGAATTGGATTTAATTTTAACTAATGATCGATAATTTTATCGATACGCAAATCGAATTTAGATAATTATTGTGTACAAACTTAATGATTGTTATATTAAAAAAAAAACTTTGATTCATTTCAGAATCCTGTGAGCCCTTTTTTTTGACATAAATAAATAACAACTGTTAATTAAATTATAACTACTATGTTTTTGCGTTGACACAATAGAACAAAAACGTTAAATACTCGTTTCTTGCAGTTTTATTTTTTTAGTGGTTAAAAAGTTTTTGCAAGAAACAATAACTATTCTGCTCTGTACTTAGCGAGGGAAAACAGAGATCTAGACGGATAGTCAATGCAGGCTTAGAAATACGTTTCTGTAGGACAACATTTTAAAGATATTTAAAATAATGGCTACATTGTGAACTTACCAAAACAGCTACTGATGACAACAAAAATAGATGCAGCGATTACTGAGGCCCACATTTTCTAAATGAAACCTAAACAAGTGGCATCAATAGTTACTTCAAAGTAGCTAAGAATTCGTTAAAGTTTCTTTAAGAGATCATTACAACCAACTAATATCAACTTAGCTCCACAACTGCTACAACCGCCTTAGTCCATACAACCTATGCTACGAGCTGTAAGAATCCCGTGCTACGAAGTCTACGTGAGCTACAATTCACAAAATAACCGCTACGCAAAAGGATTGCAAGTTTTTATGACGCGTACGACTAAATAGAGTGACACTGTACTGTGATCTTAGAAACGTGAATTTCAGTAGCGTAGAGGCGGATACTACAGAATACTGTGACATCGGTGTGAGTGAACACGCTTTATAGTTAGTGGGTGTGGAGTATACAGGAGGGTGTAAAATTGAGTCATATACTTACTAAACTAATGACACTGTGAAGAATTAGTGCTGAGGATGACAAAGTCACGAGTGGATCGGTTTCTTCTAGGCAAGCGTGCTCCGTCGTAGATAGCAACTTTGCTTAGGCGGATTGGTAGTCAAACGCAAGACAATAAAAAAAAAATGTAATCATGTGTAATCACGTATAACTTTTTTTTTTTAACTTTCAAGTGACTAGACGAGCAAGACGTTCGCGTGGTGATAAGCGTCACGCCTGCCAGTAACAGTAGTAGTGCCTGAATTGTGAACTTGCGAGCACAATCTTTTGCCGCACTGCACTGCGCTCGTCATCCTGAGATATTAGATGTTATAATCTCTTCTTAACTAGTAATTTAATTTGACCTACATTATCGAAAAATATATGCAATTAACTATTTAAGTACATCTTAGTACCTAAGTAAAAATCGTAGAACCGGACTTATAGAAATCAGAATTAGAAAGTATCCGGTAGATATAACTGCATTCCAAAAAACAATTAATTAAGAAGTGCAAGGCAAGTTAATAGTTTTTTGTAAATATACAATATGTAACAAAAAGGTTCAACAATACGGAAGGGTATGTTTATACTCGTCATTATGAACAATTACTATGAGGCCAACCATGAAATTGCGCAAAAAAAATCAGCTGTTCCGTACAAAAAGCTCATTGACCTTGGACAAAATGTATGGAACAGCAGATTTTTTTGCACGATTTCAGGGTTGTCCCCATAGTAAAAGTTGTTCATAATGACGAGTACATACATATCCTTCAGTATTGTTGAACCTTTTTGTTACACGTTGTATATACGAGTATAATGGAAAGACACATAAGATACACAGTAAAATAAGCAAATAAATATAAAAGAGTACTTACATTAACCCTTATAGTTACTACGGTTTTCTATCATGGGTTCGGACTTTTTAGAATGCTGAAATCAAGTTTTTTTTTTTTCAAAATAAAAGGATTATCATCATCATCGTAATCAGCCTATTATTATTTGTGCTGGACCTATGCCTCTCCCAGCCCACACCATTCGCCCCGATCATCGGCTTCAGCCACTTCCAGCTATCTTATATATAACTGTCATTCCACCAAGTCTCTAGGAGTCCACGCTAAGTTTTCCGATTCATGGTCTCCACTCAAGAACACGTCTGCTCAACGCCTATCGGGACAAGATATTATAAAAACTGACGTGGTTTTGACACATTTATGTTTTATTTATACGGGAATACTCACGTTTAATTAAATCGGATACTCCGACTATAGTTTCGATCACATCCAGTGACCTTTTTCAAAGAGTGAAAACAGAGCCCGACGCGCGTGCAGCTGCGTCCTGCTTGATGTGATCGAAACTATAGTCGGAGTATCCGATTTAATTAAACGTGAGTATTCCCTTATAAATAAAACAAAAAAGATATTATAAGATAGCAAAAAAACAAATATATTTGGCCCAACGCATAAGCATTTTCATTCAACGTGGCAATGCCGCCAGCGTGCTAGGTATGCTGCTGACTGTACTGGGCTTGAGTATTTGGATTGTCTATACATTTTTGTCGGTCTAGATAGAATATTATCGGTTTTGTATAGTAGTAGCTCAGAATAAATAATAGTGGTAGTAAGTAGGTTAAGTAGTATAATGTAGTCAGATTGTACGTATTTAGTTGTAGTTAAAAAATACACTTCCCCACAACAAATAAGTAAATATTGACATTTCTATTGTGTAAAACGTTGAAAATTAAGTGTAAATATAGTTTTTGGACTCAATACATCCTATATTACCCCACGCCTGGCCGCCGTGGGCTCGCCACTGACGTCGGCGATAAAAGAGCTGCCAAACATGTCTTTATCTCGTTATAATATTGGTGTAGATAACAGCTAAACAACCGTCGCGTGCTCAGATTCATGGTTGTCTAGCACGTGTTTATTAAATCATTACATTTATTCCTTCCTATAATTGTATGGGTGTGGACTAATGTGGTGTAGATGACTAATGTTTAAATCGTTGAAACCAATAGCTTCGATGAAGAATTTAAGTAAATATAGTATGTTTATAGAAAACAGACAAGCAAGACGTTCACCTGGTGGTAAGCGTCAGGCCTGCCACTAACAGTAGCAGTGGCAGAATTGTGAACTTGCGAACACAATCCTGCGCCGCACTGCACTGCGCTCGTCATCCTGAGATATTAGACGTTAAATCTCTTCATACCCAGTAATTTCTCTGGTAAAAAAACTCCATCTAGTATTGGCAAACAAAACGGAGGAAAGTTGTAGGTACCTATAATTATAATAGACTTCATATAACTTCAACTATAAGTAGGTACACTTCGACCCTTGAATTCGTACTAGTTGAATTCAACCTGTTTATTGCCTTGAATTGATACGTGTACATTATTATCATCGACACATTGTAGGTATTGTAGATTAACATTGAAGGAAGCTCGCTAGTTCAAAACAACGCGTCCACATTTTAATCGAATGTTAAGGATAAATAATTGACGATAAACTAAATTTAAAAACATCTCATTGTCAAAAACTCTTTTACAAATGAAGTAACCTTGATTTGAAGAAATGAAATACGACTCGGCAAATATGTTCATTCTTGTTTAAATTTAATATAACGCAATTCCTCGTGCTAATTATTCATGCTTCAGATTTCTGTATGCACGCACATCAGTACTCACAGCTCGTGGAAGATGACATCAGCCTCATGTAGCTTTGTTTTCCAAAGCCACGGAACAAAACGGAAAAAAATGCAAGAAATGGCAATGAACGAGTAGCAGTAAAATTGCAGAATTTACCATATTACCTAATGCTATTTAAAAAACGGAGCCGTTTTGTTTTACCGCGGATCAACGTCTAAGTTGCACGTCCACTGCGTCGGAATCGGCTCGTATAGAGCGTACGGAGCGTCGGCATTTATAAAATGCCGATAGGTGCGTTTACATTTTAGGCGTTAGGATAGATGCGCGAGGCGCGAAAGTATTATAAGCTAGCAAGTAATAAGTAAACCAAAGCGGCAATGCTAAGCAAGCAAAAGGCAGCCGAAGCAGCGGATCATAACCATTTTTGAATCGTGCGCAAAGTTGCGCATTCGAAAGGAGCCGACTTTTAAGCGATATTGAACTTTATTCCAAACAATATCGTTCGAATGTCGGCTCCTTTCGCATTTGCGCATGCGAAAGAATCTTGCGTACGATTAAAAAATACGGCCTCTGCTATTACATTAGCCGTGTCAAATAACGCGAACCACGAATATACAATGCGAGGACATTGAGAGGGAGTATCATCTCTGTGAACGTTTTTTTTTTGTTAATTATTTTAAGGAAAAAAAAACGTACATGAAATGCTTACAATTTTTTTTGTACTACTATTACTTATTGAATAATGATTCTTGCCTATAAAATTCACTCACGCTTAGGTCAAAGTCGACGAGAAACCTTCCCAAATCGAACGCGTAGTGGGTCGCATATTAAATTAATTGTTAAGCTTGCAAGGCCAGCCGGCTGAACGAATTGCCCGTATAAACATTACTTTACCTATCTATAACTATAAAAGGCTTTGTCCTGACTGACTGACTGACTGACTGACTGACTGACATATAGACAACGTACAGCCCAAACCGCTAAACGTAGAGACTTGAAATTTGGAGGGTATGTTTTTGGAGAAGTGTAAACGCCCACTAAGAAAGGATTTTTCGAAAATCAACCCCGAAGGGGGTTAAATGGGGTGTTAAAGTTTGTATGAAACTTTTTATTCTCTGGTTCGATTGATACAAAACTTGGTATACATATTCTACTATAAAAATAAGAAGATACGGGTGTCACAGTTTTTTCAAAATCAGCTCCCGTTAGTATAAAAAAAAACTAAGTTTTAGTGATAGTACGTTTGTTTCTCCTTAACTTTGTAACGGCTGTACATATTAAAATGAAATTTGGTATAGGGATGGGGATAGATGTGGGGATGGGGATGATACTGGGAACGGAGACGGGACGGAGATCGGCATGTTAATATTAAGATTACAATTAGTATCGGGATGGGGATGGGGATGGGGTGGGGATGGGGATGGGATGGGGATGGGGTGGGGATGGGTGGGGATTTGGTAGGGACAGGTGGGGATGGGATGCGGATGTGGATGAGGCTGGGAACGGGGATGGCCGTGTCCATATTAAGATGAAAGTTGAAATCGGGATGGGGGTGGGGATGGGATGGGGTTCGGGATGGGGATGAGAGAGGGAACGGGCATGTGGACGGGGATGGACGTGTTCATATTAAAATGACATTTGGTATCGGGATGGGGATGGGGAAGGGGGCGCTTATAGGGATGAGGCTGGGAATGGGGACGGGGATGGGCGTATTTATTGGTCGGCTGAACAGATGGAGCTGCATTTTTGGATAGGTAGTTATAGCATAAGGTTCGGAAACGGACATAGGCTATTTTTTTGTAGGTCCACGCAGACGACTGTTTGACGGACATAATTATTATAGATACTGTACAGCCTAAGCTGCTAAATTAATTTTTAATATTAAATTAACTTACTTTTAACTGCCTAAACTAAATTTTGAGTGATGTAAACTTACACTCAGCTCAAGCTGTAGTAGCTTCAGTGAGATCAAGCTCGACTCACATTCTTGGGGTCGCGGGTTCGAACCCGGGCGAGCCCGTTCCAATTAGTTCTTTGAAACTTACGCATGGATAATACCACTGGCTTTTCGGTGAAGGAAAACATCATGAGGAAACCTTCATATTTCAGGAGAAGAAATACGATAGTGTATGTGAATCCGCCAACCTGCACTGGGCCAGCGTAGTGAATATGGCCCAATCAGGGTAGGCCGATATACCATTAGTGTTAAGGGCTGATGCAGAAAAACGCACACTCAGCAACGATTTTGAAAAATTCGCAAGGGGTTCAATGTATCATTAAAATACCATTTTGCCGAAACCATTCATTTAAGGTTGTTAAGTTTTTTGACTTAAAAATAAACATAAACATGTTTCAGAATTTTCAAACAATTTCAAAACTGGAAGGCCACGGGTCAGTTTTTCATTTGAAAAAAATATGTTATATTTATAGATTAGCTAATCGAGTGTTTATGCGTAAGAAGATAAATATTTTAAACACATGTACTTGATCCGGTGCACGCACCAAGCACAGCGCTTTCGAAACGTCCATCCCGCGTCGGCTCAGATACGTTAAAACCCGAGTATGACGCGCTGTACCTCGAGCGCGCCCCACTCCAACCCACACCGAGTCTACCTAAGCGATCAGTGCAGCACTGTATTTTATCGAAGTTTCGTAATTCTGGCGATATTTTGGTAATCTTTTTACGTTCTTTGTTATCATACTTTTTCTGCTTAAGCTTATTTCATTTCATTGACTCTGTTGATACGGTATGCAATAATGATGATGCTGTTAACTATCCAGTTGAGTTTTTAAATTCATTAAGACCAGCGGGGCTACCATATCATAGGCTTATCCTGAAGAAAGGTACACCCGTCATGCTCCTTCGGAATTTAAGACCACCCAAATTGTGTAATGGAACCAGGTTACAAGTAAAAATGCTGCATCGTAATCTGGTTGAGGCCATCATTTTGACTGGGTGTGCCCATGGCGAAACAGTGTTTGTGCCGCGTATTCCCATGATTCCCAGTGACTTACCTTATGACTCCAAAAGGCTTCAATTTCCTCTAAAAGTTTGTTTTGCCATGCCCATCAATAAGGCTCAGGGTCAAACTTTAAAATACGCTGGTATTGATTTAAGGCAGGACTGTTTTTCGCATGGTCAGTTCTATGTGGCTTGCTCGCGAGTTAGCTCCCGTGAAAGCCTGGCTATTTTAACACCTTCCAACAAAAAAATCAAAAACGTTGTCTACAAAGAAATATTGTAATCTTTCGGGTCAAAGGCCCCGGCAACTATAGCGTCATTAGCAGACATTTTTAGGGTTCCGTAGTACTACGAGGAATTCTTATAAGTTTGTCATGTCCATCTGTCTGTCTGTTTAAAATTCAACAAGACGGCTTTGTTTTGAAGTAAGTATTGCAAACACGACATGCCAAATTTGGTCATCCTCAAGAAAACTTAAAGACTTGCAAGCGGCTTGGAAAAAATGCAATAATATACGTATTTTAGTGATTCAATTGAGTTGGGCCCCGATTTAACCGAATTCCAGTATTCAACATTACTACGCGGGCAAAGCCGCGGGCAAAAGCTAGTCATAAACTAATTTCAACGCATGCAACGGTCAGTTTTAGTATGACGATTTGTCGAATACAATACAATAGTTTATAGATAACACCAATGTCAGGGTTAGCATATTTATAACTACATCGCGATAGGGCTAAATCACTTTCCTACCATACATGCATTGGCCCAGTTATCAGATTGCCTTAGTATCGTTATGACGTACAAAGATTAATTAATAAGTTTTTCATCACACTTGCTCGTAAAGTGGATCTTATTGCATCGGTTTTAGGCTCATAATCCAAGCTATTACGTGCTTTTTACTTCACATTACGGCACTTATGCTATAATAGGTATAACCCGGTAAAGTCAAGTTTGTACGTGACTGCAATTAGACGTACGTATACGAAGCACTCTTAATATAGCCGGGTAATACTTACAGTTTTTCTAATACCAACAAAGAGTTCTTATGCCGCTGAAGTAAATGTCAACCTGCGCGCGCATTACTGATTCGGGCGCCATTTGCCGCAAATGTTTGTTGACGTTTTCGCTGTGTGGTTGATTATTATCAAAAAAATATTTGTTTTTTCCTCGCAAGTGTGACGAAAACAGTCGTATGGAACTCTTGTGCTATTATTCATTACGCTCTCGGCTTCCTTATCGCGCTCGCCTCCGGCTCGCGCACATAATACCGCCTCTGGTGTAATGACCAACATAGTACACTCGTATCATAATGTACTATAACCTCACACTTCAGTATACTTATGCTCAAACCTGTACTTATAGCCTAGTCCCATTTGTCTGTGACACTGATTGTACCGAAACCATCTCGTCTATTTCAGAAATCCATCTATCTATCTATCTATACATATAAAAGGCTCTGTCCTGACTGATTGGTGACTGACTGACTGACAGACAGACAACGCACAGCCCAAACCGCTGGTCGTCGTCGTCGTCAGCCATAAAACGTCCACTGCTGGACGAAGGCCTCCCCCTTTATAGAGGGGCCGCTGGTCGTACAGACTTGAAATTTGGAGGGTGTATTGGTCTTGATGCGTAGGGGTGTACTAAGAAAGGATTTTTCGAAATTCGACCCCCAAAGGGGGGAAAAGGGGGTTGAAGTTTGTATGAAAGTCCTTTGTTTTTGTACTTTCAGTCACAAAATTTGGATTTGTATAGTTCATAAATAAAAAATGCGGTTTTCATTTTATATTTATATATTTGACAGGGACGATTGGTGGAGTCGGTAAAATTGGTCGAGTCGGTCGAGTCGGTCGAGTCGGTAGAGTCGGTAGAGTTGGTAGAGTTGGTAGAGTTTGCTCGGAATGATTTAAAGTGGACAATTTTGGGAGCGGGTCGAGTTTCTTCCGTGCGCGGACAAAGTCGCGGGTGACGTCTAGTATTTAAAAGGAATAGTGAAAAAGCCGCCAGTCGTAAGGAAGCCCTATATGGTAATATAAAGGGTACCGGGAGTCGTGAGAACGGATGTTCCCAGGCCCTTATCAGCTTTGATGTTTGTGTACGGTTTTTCATACCACTTGCTTTTCCGCGCAGGAAAACATCGAGAGGAAACTGGAAACCTGCATACGGAGAGGAAGTTCAATGGCGTATGTAAATCTTCCAAGCCGCAACTGGGCCAGGCCAGCGTGGTGGGTATAGCCCAATCGCCCTTATACGGTATGCTTACGTCCAGCGTGGGGTATTATTATGCTACAAAAACATTATGTTTTCAGTGCGCCAAAGACGTCGCAGACGAGAAAGAAAAAACGGGAACGGAGTGATGGAAGCTTCAATATTCTATTCTTAACCACTCAGCGAGACATTCGCCTGGTGCTAAGCATCACGCCTAGCTATAACAATAGCAGTGCAAAAATTGCGAACAAAATCTTGCTCCGTACTGCCACAGAATAAATAATAATACTACGTACAGAAAGTATACTCCGCAAAGGAATTGAAATAAATAAGGACTCCATCTACTAGGCAATAAAGTAGCAATTCAACTCGCACAGCGCTGGATACCGCTCGCTATATTCACCTAAATATAGCGCTCTCTTTCTATCACGTATGCTTAGTTACGTGCGACGAGGCTAGCGTGCGGGTGGCCACTGACCTCAGCCTTGCAATGTCCTCCCGGACGGAGTTCCGGCCGAACATACCTAAACTGCGGAGTGACACCTCCCTGGTACTCACGTCACCCTGAGATATCAGATGTTAAACCTCTTCATGCCCAGTAATTTCTCTGGCATTGGCCTTCAAACCGAAACACAGTAGTGCTTTTTTATTTGATACATCCCCAGGCGTACTCTGCAATAGAGTCCTACCAATATAATAACGTTCTGCCAAAAAGTAAACAGTCGTATTAAAAAAATTGGGCCACAGGGTCGGGCACCTGTCAGAATCGTCTGCTAGATGCAGTGAGTATAAATAAATTTCCGTGATGAATGCTTTCCGCTTGTTGAATGGAACCCACGCAATACGGTGGCCGTTGAGTGAAGACACGCGACTCTGGACCCTGGTAGGTTTAGATCAATATTCACCAGAGACATACATAGGTGCTTACTCTATACGGGACGCACGGATTACTAAGCCTAAAGAAGCTCGTTTTAGGTACCCTTGAAATAGACGGGCCCAGCGCTTGCAAATCGATAAAATTTAACAAGACAAAACAATCAAGCATACCTAGCTAAAAGTACGCATATTACTTTTGCCGGAAAATAGTGATAGCGAATCTAATTACTGCGTGACAAAAAGAGAACACATGTACATGTATTAGAAGTTTGTATTGTCTTATCGTACGGCTCGCATGTCGCAAAGGCCGAGTATGACTGAAGCGAGTGGAGAGCCGGCGCTCAACATATAGTCTTCAAAATCCGTGCGCTTATTTCCCGTCCATTCATTTTATTGTTAGTTATAGGTATACATGCGCGCCCGGCTGCGACCGGCGCGTGGATTGGTACTCGTAGTCGATTACACCGCTTGTTCACTAGCTGTCGTGTTATTATTTCCGCCCCCGAGCGTCTCACTAACATTTATCATTGTCGCTACCTATGAACAACTTATAATGACGTCGCAAAAATAAATCAGATGCTCCTCTGATTTGGGGGAAGCACTGGCTGCTACACTACAGCTTAACGCTAAAGTAGCAGCTAGGGATTTCACTTATTTTTATTGTACCATTTTATAGACAATAAAGCATTTTGTATTTTGTAGCACGCGCACATGTACCTATGTAAAATATGCTTCGCTCGCCAACATAGTGTCTTAAGGATCGACAAGTTGACGGCTCGAACTCATCGGTGGGCGCGGCTAAAAAGCATGCTCTCTTCATCAAACAAACTGTGGGAAAGGGAGAAAGAAAGATAAATGAGCGCGCAAATATATTTTTTGTCGACCTTTGGCTGCAGTAATGTGGTTGAATAAACTCTGAGTTAATTTATTCCAACTTAAGTTATTTGAAATGTTTATGGACTAAACTATGCCACTTGATAAATTATTTTAGAGTTTTCTTATTCCTTATGTTATTTATTTACGTCCAATGTGGCGTTAAAATTGAGCTAAAATACAAGATGTTTCCTGGCTCATAACTTTCATGTTTATTAACTTTTTACTTTCGTAATAATTTACAATCCTAGATAATGAAGAGATTAATCGATATAATACTTAGTCTTGGACCTACAAAATTACATAGTGGAGTAGTAATACTACCGCGTTTCTATGGAGAAGTGACCAACTTGTCTACTCTTAAGCGACATCTATCCGCTAATTAAAAGTAAAAAATAACCCTCAATAAGTAATGTTTTTCTGTTAATAATTCAGAATATCAGAGTAATCAATTGACAGATTTTACAATCGTTATTTGCCCTATCCGTTTTCAGGCCTCACAAAGGCCTCCACTGGCCTTTACCAAACAATGTAACTCATTCACGCGTCGCTTTCATTACTTCCTCCATATTTCCGCTGCGTAACAATATTGTCGTACAGTAAGTGTCTTGGTACTTAATTCCAGAAAAAACTGTTGTAAAAACATTACAGAGTAAACATTTACCTATTTCAAAATATTACGTTCTCGCTGCTTGGCGCTTTTTTGCATGAGACAGGTGTGATAGACGTCTGACTTCTAATGCAATTATTGTTATCTTTAATTGTTTACAGGTGTAGTCGTTTTGTGCTAATAAACATGCCTTTGTTAAATTTCGTATAACACGTTTTTTCATGCTTCATTATCGTTTTGATAAAAGTAAATTAGTTACATGAATATAATATAATAATAGATGTATAATAATGTAAGTATATGACTTTATTTATTGTTTCAACTGCTCATTTTAGGTCAAAAGGGTTGATAGAGTTTTCAGAATTTAGAAAATATGTAGGTACTTACATAAATGTAGTTATATATCTAAGTTAAAACGTTGCTTAAGTTAACAATAATGTCATTTAATTCTATGCAATACAAAAACAAACACGTAACGGGCAATGGAGAGAGCTATGATCGGAGTTACTTTGCGCGATAAAATCCGGAACGAGGATATTCGCCGAAGAACCAAAGTCACCGACATAGCTCGCAGAGTTTGCATGTTGAAATGGCAATGGGCAGGACACGTCGCTTGAAGAACTGACAACCGATGGGGAAGAAAGGTTCTTGATTGGCGACCGCGAACCGGAAGACGCAGCGAAGGAAGGTCTACCACTAGGTGGACCGTATCTATCACTATAACTGCAAAAATAAAGACTTTTCCATAGAAAGTTTCATCCCCCGTTTCAACCCCCTAAATCATCCTTGTCAAAAAATATTAAAAACATCATGTTTTAATATTTTTGAATGAACTTTACTCTTATACCAATCTTTATCACTATAACTTCTCAAAAACAAAGAACTTCCCTAGAAAGTTTCACCCCCCCCCCCCTTAATTCGGCCCTGTTGCAAAAATCCGTTCTAAGCTGACGACTCGACGAACGACGAAATTTCAAATTTCAGCTTCAAGGATTAAGTAGTTTTCGAGATTTCGTGTTTAGTCAGTGTATAACTGAGTGATTTTCGCTTTTATATATATAATATAGAGAAGATATAGATGTAAATTTAAGTAGTCAACAAATATAATCCCATGTTAAAAGTGTATTGAACGCAATGTTGAACGGGTGACTTCAATACAATACCCTATTTACTCTAAACATTAACATTTTACTACTCATAAGCACAGAATAAATAATAGTACTACGTACAGAAAGTTCACTCCGCAAAGGAAATGAAATAAATAAGGACTCTATCTACTAGGCAATAAAGTAGCATTTCAACTCGCACAGCGCTGGATACCGCGCGCTATATTCACCTAGATATATCGCTCTCTTTCTGTCGAGTATGCTTATTTACGTGCGACGAGGCTAGCGTGTGGGCTGCCACTGACCTCAGCTTTGCATTGTCCTCTCGGAGCGGAGCGCGAACATACCTAAACTGCGGAGTGACACCCCCCTGCCATAAGCCTGTGGTTAATCTGGCTCATCTTTAGTCGTTTACATTGTGTTAGAATGGCTCCTTTATACTCGCTTGCTTCTATAGACACTTAACTGAGTTTTAGCAGTGATAAGTCAGTTTGCGGCTTACAGTTTATCACATTTTCCATAATTCTTTTCCTACGTATGATGTCTGTTATTATATTTTACTATCCCGCCATCTCAAGTGAACTTGTGACACTTGTAAGATGGCGATCATACAGAGAGCTAAGCACGATAGGTTGTCAAGAGATGGCGCTGAATTCTCTATATTTTAAAAGGCGTAGCGCACACACTCGCCCACACTCATGCCTAGAGATGTACCTATCATTATTTATCCCCAAATACTAGGCGAAAATGTCGTGTATGCCTCTTTTTATTATTATTCATATTATGTAAGTTAACATAAACCTTGCTATACTAACACCAATCACTCATTCACCAGTAGGTAATAGAGAACAGATACTATTATAAAAAAGTATTAAAAATATTTGGTAGTGGGTTAGAGCATTTGGATTGTCTCTAGACTTTCATTTGTCTAGATACAATCCTTTTGTTTTTTGTTGTATAGTAGGCTAAGTAGTCTTTGTAGTTTGTTGTAGTTAAAAAAATTAATGGTAGAGTCACGATAGAGTCCTAGAATTACCGACATAATTGTAATATATTATGTAGGTACATAAAAATGGTTGTGTAAACTCCACTTATGTTTTAATTGTTGATAATGACCCTGTAGAGTACGGCTAAATCAAAGGGAGATAGTTACTAGCAAATAGCCCAAACATTACAAATAATAAAATGTTCAGTATGGAGGTTTCCAGACTGAAAATAATGTTTTTATGTTAACTTTTTACCGAACGTTGCAAAAATTTTGCACACCTAGGTATCCCTACATACCCACAATGTGTTTTTTGTCATTTAATTTATGAGTATAATTTCCTTGAAACTCATTTATTTATTCATATTTATTTTCTTTTATTCAGTAACTCAGCGATTTTGTAATACCTAGATTACAGATAGAATGTGCACTAATCACACGATGCCTATGATAATTGGTAGGAACTTATTAATTTCTATAATAGAAAATTAAAAAAAAGGAAATTTATTAAGAAACATTACGCACGGAAGCCAGATAACTATTTAATTGTTAACTTTTTTTATTTGAATCGTATAACTTCGTAAATAAACGAATAGGGTTCAATTGAATAAATGGGTTTTAATACCGGGTGTTAGTTTGAACACCGTTATCCTTCTAGGATATCATTGTACTCATCATTATTAACTACTTTTACTATGGGGCCAACCCTGAAATCACGAAAAAAAAACAGATGTTCCATACATTTTTTCCAAGGTCGATGAACCTTTTTGTATGGAACAGCTGTTTTTTTTTCGTGATTTTAGGGTTGGCCGCTTAGTAAAAGTTGTTCATAATGATGAGTACAATGATATCCTAGAAGGATAACGGTGTTCAAACTAACATCCTGTATATTGTTATACTGTATCGTATTATATAGTACAATGCAGCGACAATGATAAGAGGAATGGACGGGATATAAGCGCACGGATTTTGAAGACTATTATATTGAGCGCTGGCTCTCCACTCGCTTCAGTCATACTCTGACTTTGCGACATGCGAGCCGTACGATACGACAATACAAACTTCTAATACATGTACATGTGTTCTCTTTTTGTCATGCAGTAATTAGATTCGCTATCTCTATTTTCCGGCAAATGTAATAAGCATACTTTTAGCTAGGTATGCTTGTGTTGTCTTGTTAATTATGATCGATTTGCAAGCGCTGGGCCCGTCCATTCTATTATCACCGTCGCTGGTACAATGTATGTTTACAGCTCACGGCACAGGCGCGTGCCGCGTGACGATCCGCGGTGTGTCGCCTAGCGAGCCTGTGAGTGGTTGATACGAATGACGTCATCAGTTGTAGGAACTTATATCTACCCGCGTTATCGCTGTTTGGACATAGTTTACTATAACAAGACTAAATAGTTTTTATTGTTCAAATAATCTAATGTTTGATTTGTTTATATGTTTTGATAAATGATCTTTAATTGAGTTTCAGTTATTAATACATATTTAAAAAATTCAGTGGCTTATATTGATTGAACCTTGATGAAATAGGCGAGATAGAAATATAGGATTAAAAAAGTCTTGACCTCAATTATTTTATCGGCTGGTCTATTATACTTAATATACAGCGTGGCGCTACTGTGCCGACATTAAATTAACACACGTGTAGGCATTTAGCTAATATCTATACAGTTACAACCTCTAAGTGAAAACAGTCAAAAAACGTACGAGTGCCGTTGTACATACCTATACGTGCCTTATATAGTTCACAATTGATCGAATTTAGACGTTATGTTGCTTGTATAGTGTTCAATATATGCTTGAGTGCTTGTGTCTTATCCTAGTTCAAGTCATTCAAAAAGTCGCCACAATGCATAGCGTGCGCCGAGTTTTCCCGCGGACATTTTTTTTGCACGTTTGTGACTCTATAGATATTAAATTAATACGAAAAAAAATTTTGATGTTCCATACAAAAAGTTCATCTTGGACAAAATGTATGGAAGATCTGTTTTTTTTCGCGTTTTTCAACATTATTTTTATGGTTACTGATCATTAACCCTATAATAACATATGTGTTAATTTAATGTCGGCACAGTAGCGCCACGCTGTATAATTAGATACATCATTTTATATATTACATCATAATTATGTACCTAAGTATCCCGTTGCATGTCTCGCCGTTGCTTCTACTTCATATCTGTGTGCTCTCCACCCTTAGGTTGGAGCTAGTTTTTAATGATAAGGCCGTTAGTTCTTAGGTCACCCTCTTTGTTGTACCTACTTATGCAATTTTTGGTGTGAACAATCAATAGGTAGTTATAGTTATCTAACTATTCAATCTTCAAAGAAAATAGAAATAGGTAAAAATCAGCTAAGCTTGCCTATTTTTATTGCTTAATAGATAGGTACTGACTAGCTGGGCCTGGGTATGTTCTAAACTGCATCCAGCAGGCGTAGCATGCGGACAGTGACAAAATTTTGTCTATTCTTAAAAACAAGACAAGGCTACGACTGTATAAGTCAGCCTCGTTTTCGCGTAACATAAAGACACGACAAAATTTTATCGCGACGCGCATGCTTGCCCTGTAGAACCACCAGAGGACGGGCAGCGTCCTCTCGGTTAACGGTGGTGAGTATTCTGCGATCCCCAAGCCACCTGTCAAGCGTGGGGATTACGACAACACCCCCAGAGATTGCTTGTATGCAGGTACAAGTCCTTCCAGAGATCATAATATTTTTTCTTACTGTCTATATAATGCATTAAAAACATATGGTATACTTTAAAACTCTTAGCACTTGCTTGTCGCTAGAGGAAAATGTCGTGTTTAAACTTTCATAAATTATGACCGGAGACACAAGACAGAGACACAATTTAATGGTGTATGCAAATCAGTCAACATATCACTAAATTTAGCACAGGCAAATTCAGGTTTGTTAAACTAAATAAAACTCATAGACCGATTTTATTAAAATCTCTTTGTTTCATACGAAGCTTGTATATTCACCTAGTTACATCAAATATCTAACTTGCATATACATAATAACTTATTTTTAACATACAGTATATTATATTTATACAAACCATTATCTGAACAGTCAGATAATAAGTTAGGGCTGGCGTGTGTACAAAATTACGTAACGATAATATAATTAAAATGTTAATAAAGAAATCGTTCATTAGGCAAAATTCATGGCTATCCACGTAGACATGCTAAAGGCATTATTGGCGCACAATACTTCAAATTGCAACATTTAAGCGTAAAATTTTAAAACGTGGTACAAGATTTGGTCAAAACAAATCGATGTAGGTGAATAATACTTTAAATTTGTGATAAGCTCTAAGGAATTTTCGATTTGTTTTGGCATAAATATAATTTTCGACAACCCTATATTTTTTCTACTAAAAATAAAGTATCTATAATCTATAATAACAAGCTATAGATACGATGTTTAATTTAATTAACTTAGCAACAAAGCCGACGAACTCTGTTACGGATTAGATCAAAACAGTTTCTTTTATAAAGAACGCCATATCAGCAGGCTGTCTTTTTGATACTGAGCTCACTACCGCCTATGGACACCTAAACCTTCGAGTGTGTACCATTGGAGGTTCAATTGCGATAATCTACCTATATAATTTATGTGTTTATTACGGGGGACTAGGTAAACATGCATGGCAAACATTCAAATACTTTCACAGTAATAAAACAAGTTCCAATTCGTATGAACTCATACTACAAAAAACCTTACAACACACACAAAGGGTAGATGGTCACTGACCACCATTTGGCAAAGGGTTCTGTCCTGTCTTATGTCGTATGTGTCGACATGTTACCAACCTGGACAGATGTTTAAGACGCCCTTTTTAAAACGTTTCATGTTTTAACTCTGGGGGAAAATCTTTTCAGGAAAGACATTCGGCTTTGAGATGCGCGGATATATCTACAGGAAGAAGGAAAAACCTCTTTCGTAATAGTACATTATGATACAAGTGTGGTATGTTGACCAACATAGCACAAGCGTTTCATACGACTGTTTTCATCACGCGAGGAAAAAACAAACTTTTTTTGATAATATCAACCACACAGCGAAAACATTAACAAATATTAGCGGAAAATGGCGCCCAAACCAACAATGCGCGCGCAGGTTGACATTTACTTCAGCCGCATAAAAACTCTTTGTTGGTATTACAAATAAACTGTAAGTATTACCCGGCTAATCAAACTTGCAGTCACGTACAAACTTAACTTTACCAAGTTATACCTATTATAGCACTAGTGCTGTAGTGTAAAGTAAAAAGCACGCGTGTGTAATAGCTTGGATTATGAGCTTAAAACCGATGTAATAAGTTCCACTTTACGAGCAAGTGTGATGAATAATATGATGTTACAGTATGACCGTGAAACCGTTATTTGTAAAACTCGTGGTCATACTGGTATGTCAAAGTCATACTAGGATCACGAGGAAACGGTGGAAGGAATGAGCGCCAAAATCACACATACACAGTACAGTGTGGGATTTCTACACAAATGTGTGTGATTTATTATAATAATGCATAGCTTACTGCAGGTAAGTTCTGCATAGTTTTTTGTGGTTTAACAATATACAAAGAATTAAAGAATTAAAACACCAATTTCTGCAAATATTTTTAAGCGAATTTAGTTTTTTAATTTTGTTGACTTCATTGTTTTATCATCAGCCAATAAAGTCCGCTGCTGAACGAAGGCCTCGTCCTATTTGTTTAATTTCACACAATGGAGTTGTTTTACAATTTAAATATTTAATTAAAACCTCAAACGAAATGGATCTTGTTGGAAAACCGGCTTGTGTGCTTAATATCCAAACTAAATAAGAATTATATTAACATAAGACGAGGCAGTATGGCTTTATGGCTTTAGCCTGCCTGAAGGGCGAAATAACAAAAAAAGGAATAAACAAGAAAATGTGAGGACTATTAAGAAAAAAAAAAGGTTTTAGGAAACGTATTAATTTTGTAAAAAAGTCAACTGTACAAAAGTTATTATGTATAGTATGACCAGTACCAGAACTGCCTGCGAGAAGTGGTTAGGTAATTATCAAATGTAAATTATGCTTTTAACCAGCGACAATGATAAGATGAATGGACGGGAAATAAGCGCACGGATTTTGAAGAATATATGTTGAGCGCCGGCTCTCCACTCGCTCCAGTCATACTCTGCCTTTGCGACATGCGAGCCGTACGATACGACAATACAAACTTCTAATACATGTACATGTGTTCTCTTTTTGTCATGCAGTAATTAGATTCACCATCTCTATTTTCCGGCAAATGTAATAAGCATACTTTTAGCTAGTTATGCTTGATTTGTTTACTTGTTAATTTTTATCGATTTGCAAGTGCTGGGCCTGTCCATTCCATTATCACCGTCGCTGTTTTTAACCAAAAATCTGTGTTTTTTTAATATAACCACATGTATGTTGTAGGTACAATTTTTTTAAGTTAGTTCTGTTTAAAAAAAGTTATAATCATGTAAAAAGTATGTTATGTATAGTTTATGACAATTTTTAAATAATTTTGGTACTTATGACATACAGTAATAATAAAATACTTACTAATAAATACATAAATCTTTTGTTTATAACCAAGCTTTGTAAATATATCAATCTGTTTTAATAAATATTTTTATTGCTTGCGATATGTGAAGTTAAAATAACTAATTTTGATATTAAATTGACTTTAGATAATTTTATAGGTAATATAACATTTTATTATTGTCAAATCATCTTCAATCCTATAATATCTTTGTAGCATTAAATTGATGAAAAGCCATAATTTATTATTTATTTTGCTATATTAAAATAACGTTTGCTATAATTATTTAGTTATGTTGTATTCCAAACGGAAGCCCAAATGTAATAAATTTATTTCCAATTGAATGTTTTCAACAAACGAACTTAAATATTTTTATCACAATTATCACATATTTTGCCTAGAACAAAAAATAACTGTTTTTTAAACGATTAGGGTTGTCTAGCAAAATTTACACATAACTATATTATAATAATGTTGCTATATAATTAATTTTAAGCTATTTTATAAACTAAAGCAAACAATACTGAAATATTAAAACTCTTTAAAGATTTTCCTATGAGTATCTAATTGATACTTATAAAATCTTTCGCATTTCCTTGCCTTACAACATTTGCCGACTATATTCTGTATATTGCTGGAAAAAAACTAGATAAATAAATCTATTAGCATCAACAAAATAATATGTATACTTACTGAATAATTTATTATTTTCTATTTCTTTTTATACAAAAGTAAGAACATTAACACACAATTTGAATAATAAGTCTGGTCCAGACAAAAAAAACTTGGCAATTATATGGGCCTCCAAAATAAATATAATACGACACATTTACAAAAATATTGCGTGACACTAGTTCATACAAAGTTCATTAAATTTTTTTTTGATGATGTTAAAATTTGTATGTATTTTTAAGTTTGTAAAACTTGTTTTTTAACTTTATATTTTTTTTTTTTCAATTTTCAGAAAGTAAATCATGGTCAAACTTGTATAATTGCTATTTGAATAAACTGCAACTTTCCTTGCAATAGTTAGGGGTAGTTTCGCAAAAGTTTAATAATATATCGTTATGGATAGTTTCGTAATAGTACATTATGTACAATATACAAGTGTGCTATGTTGGTCATTACACTTGAGGCGGTATTATGCGCGCGAGCCGTAGGCGAGCGTGATAAGGAAGCCGAGAGTGTAATAACTAACATAGCACAAGAGTTTCATACGACTGTTGTCATCACACTTGCGAGGAAAAAACAAACTTTTTTGATAATAGTCAACCACACAGCGAACACGTCAACAAACATTTGCGGAAAATGGCGCCCAAACCAGCAATGCGCGCGCAGGTTGACATTTACTTCAGCGGCATAAGAACTCTTTGTTGGTATTACAAAAAAACTGTAAGTATTACCCGGCTATATTAAGGGTGCTTCGTACACATACGTCTAATTGCAGTCAAGTACAAACTTGACTTTACCGGGTTACACCTATTATAGCACAAGTGCTGTAATGTAAAGTATAAAGCACGTGTGCGTAATAGCTTGAATTATGAGCCTAAAACCGATGTAATAAGATCCACTTTACGAGCAAGTGTGATGAAAATAATAATAATTTTACTGGTATTAAAAATGACCCAATGTACGTGAAACGTACCCCAATATTGTATTTTATTTAAACGCGATTATGCAGAATTCCGTTTTTTTACTGATTTTCTTGTTGTTTAATTGCGTTTATATAAAACAAAAATGTGTCACGAGCACGTCAGTTTTCATAGTAGAACCCCAACATAATATTGGACAAACTGAGTTATTAGCACTTTTATGTCAAAGGGCGCATGTGTTTGTGTTATTTTATGTAATATTAATGAACTCGTGTTATCTAACATTTGGCTCATTCTCTTCAGTCAACCTCCACAATTGGAAGACTAACGAAAACTTATTTATTTTTATTTTCTCTAACATCTCATTCACATACAGGTATTCTAGTTCTACATACACATAAACATATTCTTACACCGTGTATACGTACGGACACTATTATATTTTATATATATATTTTAGTTTACAAAAAATGTGGACACAACCCAATTTATGTTATTTTACAGCTATTTTGATTTTGTTATTTAACGTAATTACTTAGACGTTCTATATTTTTTTCTTAAGTGTGTCTTTTTTCTGTAAGTAGGTATTTTATTAAACTCAAAGATGTATCGCGCCTTCAAACTTGGTACAGGCTGATTCCAACTTAATGGCGGCTGTGAAGTTAGGCGCGAGACGCTGCGCAGTAGCAATAATTAGGCGTGCGGTGTGCGTACAATCGCAGTCTCGCTTGCAGCGCACTTCACAGCCGCCATTAAGTTTGAATCAGTCTGTAGTCTTAACTTTCTTAAAATTTTCCTATTTACAAATAGGAAAATTTTCATAATATTTATGAAAGCTCAATATTTTTTTTATAATCATTATATACATATTTGAATATATTGACCTGTTATAGTTATAATACGCTTTATTCTACATTGTTATTATATTTTATTTTTTGCAAACTTAAAATATTTTATATATGCAGTTAACCCTGCTTTCCGTGTCGTGAAATTAATAATAAATGAATTATTTTTGTGTTAAATACGTTTTTTTCATTTTTTATTTCAATGATGTCAATAGCTACATACAGCATCTGATTTTCTGACAGTATTATCTACTATGAATGATTTTAACACCGATAAAACACTATATAGGACCCTGGTCCGTTAAGTCCGTGTTATTCTAGTTTGGGGTCCGGACTATGTTTTTAATTACGCTTTTTGAATATATACTATACACTATAGCAAGGTGTTTTATATGGAGAAGTATACAACTATATACTTTGTTATTAAAAATATTAAATTTTGTTTTAAATAACATAATAAGTTGGTATAAAAACATGTCATTATCTTTTGATACAATAAAAATTATTATATGGTTAGCTATTTAACTATAATATAACGGTTAAATTCATTAGAAATATCTTACGGGTCATTAAACTCACCGTAATGAACAACTTTTTCTTATTGCATGAATTAATAAGTAATTGAATTTTTGTATAAGACAGCTGATGTTTTCGCGTTTACGAAAATGGTTTTATGGTACAAGTTTTTTCATTACAGTGCGTTTAATGATTCTTAATATATTTCTAATTAATTCAATATCACTCTGTATACTTAAACAATTACATAAAACAATTATGGTTTATGTTATTATTTTGTATTGTTATGCTCATCACGTAAGTATTTTTTCCATTAATATTGAGCCGCATGTCTGTTTAAAAATAATATAATTGTATACCTCTACCAATCACCGCATGTATTAAAAGTCACTGTATAATTGTACGTATACACCGCCATCGTCTTGACATCACCACACACAGTTTCACCGCAAGCAGTCTATATGAGAGTTTCCTTGCCCCCTTGTCTGGCCAGGTCCCTGTGGTAGGGCGGGGTACCCCCGGACGAGCTGGCCTTGAGCGAGGTGTCCCCAGAAGCCCCGGCCTGGACCGGGGGCCCCGCCGGCTCGCAGGGCGGCTCTGCTATTGGCTGGTCTGCTGGCGGTTGTTCGTACTAGTTTTTCGACGTCAGAATTGTAACAAACTCTGAAATAAGAAAGTTGATTATTGTTGTTACTAAATGGGTAAGTATTTATGTTATTTTATTGATAGTTAAAACTGTGTCAACCAAAAAAAAGGAGCAACGCAACAAAATAGTCTTAACCGGTATTAACACTTATCACTAGCTGTTTGCCCCGAACTGTAATATCGCCTCCGTCCACTTGGATCCATCGCCAGGATCCACTGGTGGGCCAAAGCTAATTTCAATGTTGGCCCCATAGTAAAAGTTGTTTGTTTTGATGTACAGAATATGCCCTAATAGGATGCTAGCTGATTAGAACTAACCCTTTATACTACCTTGTAGACAGGTATTTCAAGCCAAGTCGGATGAGGATAGAATCGTCATTTCCTTCCTCAGATGGAATAAATAATAATGTTTTATTATACCACAAAAAATAAAAACTGGGTACGGACCAGTGCTCTCCCTAAGTTCTCTCCCTGGGTGAAGCACGTGGTACACGTCTTCGTGCTCCAACTACCAGTAAGTACAGTCGTGTACAATAGTGTTGAAAAGAAATTAAATGACCACTTCTTAAATGAATTAATAGGCACCGGGAAAATACACAGGAATGTGTGAGTGATTCTGATTATTTGTAGACCCACGGAAAAACAATTGACATCCGAAAACAAAACAAACACGAAAAACAAAAGAATGTTGATAAAGACTCTTTTAACGATTACAAGTTGATTTGAAGTAAAAGTTGACTGCTTGGGATCGCAGAATGCTCGCCACCATTAACCGAGATGACGCTGCTGCTCGTCCTCTATTGGTTCTGGAGGCAGTTTCAGGACATACCCATGTCCAGGATTATCTGTTTCTCAGTCATAATACTGACCGTCGTAATTGACCATGCCATCCCCATCGAGGTCTGCCTCGCGGATCATGTCGTCCACTTCCTCCTCGCTCAGCTTCTCCCCCAGGTTGGTCATCACGTGTCGTAGTTCTACTGACGATATCAGCCCGTCGTTGTTCTTGTCAAATACCCTAGAAATTGCAAATAATTTCTATAAATAAAGGCCTCATAGTTGAGAGAACACCCACCATAACTGGATATCATAGATCTGATCTATGATCTAACATCACTTTACCCGTTACAGCCAGAAAAACACGACCAAAACGTGCATAATGGTATATTATTAATTATTTCCCATGTGCGCACTAAGGGTCAACCCACACGTACCACAACCACACCACATCACAGCGGAAAAATTATGTGGTGACGCTGTGGCTGCATGCGTGTGAATAGTGTCGCTGCAGCTATTTGCAGTTGCGTTGTGGTACCGACAAAATGTCGATGTCGTTGCGTTGTCGCTAGCAGTTGCGATGTGGTTGCGTCGTGTGCAGACACAGTTCTACTCTGGCTTTCATAGAGCCCGCACTGTCGTTGCGTCGACGCAATGTGATACGATTGCGTCGATTGCGATGTGACCGGCCGTTATTACACTTTGTAGCTGGTAGTTGCGTTGTGGTTGCGTTGTGGTTGCGATGTGGTTGCGTTGTGGTTGCGATGTGGTCGGTATCAACCACGCGGTCGATAACGACGGAAAAATGTGGTACGTGTAAATTCTGTTAATCATATTCAATACAAAATATGCGCCCGACCACGTGTTGTGGTTGTGGTACGCGTGGGTTAACCCGAGCTACAATTCCACATTTTTTTTTGCAAGAAAGTAAGTATGAGGCTTAGGCTATTTATGCCTTGTTTAGACGGTGCCGTTTTCGAGCGGCGATCGGGGATCTACTCTATATATTTCATCGCAGCTGGTAACTTAACTTCAAACCGAAACACAGTAATACTTGCACACTTCTTTTTGGCGGTTGAATAACTGGCAAAAGTGTGGTACTCTCCCAAGCGAACTCTGCATTATAGTCCTAATACAACAAAATATGTGTATAGGTTGTAGGTGACCAATACTTGGCTAATAGTATATTAATACTGCCCGTGACGAGAACAGAGACAGTGATGATCTAGATTTATCTGGACTCAGTTTTGGTCGATTTCCGAATGACATGTATATAATAATTAATTGACAGTTTATTTTAAGGATAATTTACCTACATATTTTTTACTAATTTATCTATTCGTAATAAATAATTGTATTAAATAACTAAACTGGACTTCAACAGTTCTATGTGTTTAGGTACCAACGATATATATAAAACACAGCTAGATCTAGCTCACAACTTTTATTATTTTCAACCGACTTCAAAAAAGGAGGTTCTCAATTCGACTGTTTTTTTTGTATGTGTGTTACGCGATTACTTCGCCAATTATGAACGGATTTTAATGTTTTTTGTTTTGTTTTGTAGGTAATACTTCAAAGGTGGTCCCATATAATTTTATCGAAATCGGCTTAGTAGTTTGGTTTTTAAATCAAAATTACTTGATAATATGAATATGTCATCTAGGTTTTCGAAGTTGAAGTCGGTTGTATTTTTTTTAAAAGCGTATTATTATGTGTCTGAATAGATAATTTATGGAATAGTTGCAATTCAATTCCACTGTTTTAGCCACGTCGAGTGCTTGCTATTTTTAACCGACTTTGAAAAAGGAGGAGATTCTTTGTACGACGGTATATGTTTTTTTTTTGAGTATGTTCACTGATTTCGCCGTCAATTGTGGACCGATTTTGTTTTTTTTTTATTTATTTGAAAGGGTATACTCCCGAGGTGGTCCCATAATTATTAATTTGAAGGCGGTTGTTTTAATTTTTAAAAGCTACTTGTAGATCATGGGATCGTTCTGTATTTTTAACATGTTACTGTATTATGCAATTTCTGTGATCTGTTGTAAGTGCCTAATAAATAAATACTTACTTAAACGCTTCTCTAAGTTCCTGCTCGCCATCAGATCCTTTCATCTTCTTGGACATCATTTGTAGGAACTCGTTGAACTCGATGGTACCGTTTTCGTTCGCGTCCACTTCCTTCATCATCTGTCTCAGCTCTATTTCTGGAATATTGTTAATATAACGTTAACGTTAACGTAACGTTAATAGAATAATATTGCTAATATAATAATAGGACAACTTTACTAGGATATGACTTGGACTCGACTATGACTAATTTCGTGTGACTGACTGTGTTTCATGACATATTTAACTTGATTTTAATAAAAAAAACTTGAAAATTCATAAACTTGACACTGACAGAATGCACAACGTGCGATGCCAATAACTAAGAAAAAACAACTACAAGTAAGTAATTACACAGGTGATAAGTAATTTATTATGTTTTTTACTATAAGAAAACCTAAAATCCTGAACCAAAAAGTAGTCTGATGTTCCAAACATTGGAAAAAATCTACTAATAAATACTACACTTTTCAAAATTGAACGAGCCGTTACATTACAAAGAAACTAACAAATAAATATATGTACAATTTATTTAGGTATTTAGGTAGGTATACAGGTATACATTTACTCCAAAAGCACTGTTCTTTGTACTGTATTTTTAGTCAGACGAAATCATTTTTGTTTTATTTATACGAGAATACCTACTCACAATCTAGATTGTAATTAAATTAAGGTACGCAATTAAAGATTTGTTTTATATAGACGAGAATACTCACAAGCTTGATTGTAATTAAATTAAGGTGCGCAATTAAAGATTTGTTTTATTTATACGAGAATAGATTGTAATTTAATGAAGGTACGCAAATAAAACGGACTTTAAAAAAAAGTCACGTTTAAATAAGTCGGTTCAAATCACGTCAGTTTTCTTAATAAAAGAAAGATCAATAATTATATTTCTTTAAAAAAAACATATGACAGGCAAAGCCAGGGCAAACACAAGTATCAGAAACCCTCTAGTATCATGTTCATGAATAAACGGAATACCTTCACGTGGGCATTTCGTTTAAGGTCGCATGCATGGCCTCGCGAATGTAATTTGGGACTGTGCCTTTAATGTAGACCCTAAACGAATCTACATGACAGAGGAAATTACTCGTACGTACTCCGTCTGCTCTATATTATTTGAAAGGCAAATAGAACCTTTTGAAATGAGGTTTTGATGAATTGCTATTTGATTGTGTGACAATTCTGTTTAGACATTAAAAAGCAGTTTTCTAATCATTTCATGCATATTTTTATGTTTAGTTTAGTAGAAGTGAGTTTGATTATTTTTATCGTGTGACAATTAAGTTTCGACATTAAAAAACAGTTTACTACTTGTTTCATGTATATTTGTATTTTCATTTTTGTAGTAGTTTAGCATGCATGGGCGTCACCAGGGGGTGCAGGTGGTCCAAAAGCGGCTGCGGACCGCGAGGTAGCCGCTGTCAGTGGTCTCGAACCTACCAATTTCTTTTTGATTTACAAAGGATTTTCTACCGATTTTGGGCCTATCATACCAATATACCGAATGGACCTATTTTTTATTTGGAAATAGGAAAAATCTACTGAATAGCGGGCAAATCTACTGATATTGTATTTTCTCGTTCGTGAACACTTCTCACCCGTCATCAGCAGGCCTAAAATGCGCACCGCGAGAAAATTTTCTCGGTTCTACAAAACAGGACAAGGCTACGAATCTGTATAAGTTTGTCTTGTTTTCGCACGACATAAAGACATGACAAAATTTTCTCGCGGTGCGCATGTTAGCCCTGCAGGTCAAAAATGGCACTGGGTTTGATGTCTTTTTTCAGATTATACCTACCAATTTCAGCTGGAAAAAGGGGTTGTTTCTTACTGATCCTTGGCCAACTCATCCTTTTTTTTTAATATATCAACTCGACCTAAATCAGTATTCTTAACTCGTCCGATATTTTTAATTTATTTAAAACACATTTGCTCGAAAAATGCATTTACGAAGCCTGTATACATCGTTCGAAAATTGAACATTACGCACCATACAACGAAGCGTGCAGTAAAATAGGTACTCTCAGCTAAGTACCTATTTTACCACACGCTCCCTAGTATAGCGTCGTGCGTAAACTTTACGGTATTTTTTTAATTTCCATAATCTTAGTATATAAAAGCAAGTCCCTTTTTCTTAGCAATCATCGCCCAGGCTACACCGCTTATTGTATATGTAAAATGTGGACCCCGTATTCTTCAAATGGTCTATATAGGTGTACAATAAGAACGGAATTTTCAAAATTCTACCTCTAAGGGGGTGAAATTGACCCCTAAACTTTGTATAGAAATAAAAATAAAATTCGAGCTACGTCGTTCAGACTCGGTTTGCATATTTAACATCAAAAATAAAGAAAGGCATATCTCAGGATTTCAGAAGTATTACCTACTAAACAAAAATCAAAATTATCAAAATCAGTTCATAATTGGCGGAGTAATCGCGTAACATACATACAGTCGAATTGAGAACCTCCTATTTGATAATTAACGTCTAGTCTAATCCCTGCTAAAATAGTCACCGTTATCTCGCATAATTTCACGTCCCTATTATTTTAGATTGGTTTGGGTACGTACTTATAAGCGTACGATAATTTCGCCGCAACATTCATAGGCGCCGTGGCTTAGTTGGTTAAAGCGCCTGTCTAGTAAACAGGAGATCACGAGTTCGAATCTCGTCGGGGCCTACGTGGTTGTGTATCTTTTTGCGTTTTGTCAATCGTTTAAAAATGTATTTTAGTTGTTTTGCTAGTTTTTGTGATCTTTTTCGAATCATAAGAAAATGAAAAAATCGTTCATCATCATCATTCATTCATCATTGCCCGTGGCAAAAAAGGGAATTAACTGGTAGAGTTCTGTGATTTCGTTGAAAAAAGCGAGAAAATTATTTAGGTGCACTTATGGTATCTTATTGCGTTTTGTCAATCATTTAAAAATTGTTTTAAGGTGTCTTTTTTTTTAAATAGTCAACATCATCATCATCATTTCGATTCAAGGCTGAAATTTTTAATTTAAATTTTATATTTTGTAATTTTTTTGTATTTTAATCTTTTTGTTTTTTTTTTAATTTTATATATTTTTTGACCAAAATCTGGCCACTTCCACCGCATCCTCTGAAGCCAGATTTATCAACTTATTAAGAGTCAACAATCAGTACCTACACAGCAAAATATAATGTTAAAGTAATATTAATAATAAGCTAGGTAGCTGGTGCACCAGCAACGCTGACCACAGATTAACATTAACATTTTATTTTTTAGAACATAACATGAAATAAACTAACACTAACTAGTAGTTTAAATTTACAATTCGGTAGATCTTATTAACTTGGTTTATAAACATAATAGGCTATTCGAAGGTCAAGGGTAGTGATGAGGCTAACATAACTGTGGAAATAGGAATAAGATATAATAACACAGTATCAAGTGCTGCCACCACCACCCAAAACCTCGAACACTGATCTCCGAAAACTACTAAATCGTACATGAAATTATGTCGATATTATTAACATTGAGTCATTCTATATAACGGAGAACGAAACGAGGTATTTATTAGTTTTGTGAGCATTTTTCGAATCATAATACTCTTATGAAAATGAATTAAAAACAGTTTACTACAAGCGCCGCTATCAAAGTCCGTGGCTAAAAAGGGAACTACATGGTTGAGTTCTGTGATTTCGTTGAAAAATGCAAGCAATTTATTTTAGGAACACTTATTCGTATATTCTAGATTTTAAGAAGCCCATTTTGTTTCGTATTTTTCAAATACAAGTACAACTAAAGTACAAATTTAAAGAATAATATCTGAGATTTCCCAACAGTATTTTAACACTTACGAGTATCTAGCTATTTATAGCTTTGTTCGAAATGTCGCCTTTTTGGCAACGGCTGAGGTAATCCCGCCTTTGTTGACTGTTAATTTTATTTTGGGATACATTCTGAGTAAACTGTTATCATTACGCATCTCGGTAGGTCTATGGATGTGCGCGTGATGTATTCAAGTCTCAGACAGAATTTGCCTCTACTCGATTTTGATGATTGTCGATTTTAATAAGCCGCTGAACAGTATTACTAAGCCTGAATGAGGACCTCGTATAAATTAATACAAATAATATTGATATAAAAAATATTCTAGAATATGCAGATAAGTATAGTCCATTCTTATCCCAAAAACGATAGACCAATGTTTTAAAAATCATTTTATTGTCAACTAGCGGCCCGTTCCGGCTTCGCACGGGTGGACTATTATTTTTTAAACATCTTTAAGCAGGACTTTGAAAATAACTATTGATGAATACTTACCATACAAAAACTGTGAGACTACTATATAAATTAAACAGTAAAAGTTTGGTAAAATAATTTATAAGTAGTTCTGAAAAGGACTTTTTAACTGGAACAAAAAATGTTCTAAGAAAAAAGTCAAAATATTCAATGTCCGACCGCGCGTTAGGCCTACCTATTTCATAGGGTTTCTTACCCGTGGTCCACATAAAAGGTTCACCTAGGTGTTCCACGGATACCTTTTTGTATCCGTGTTCCACGAGTACACTGAATTAAAAGTGTACTCGTGGAACACCCAGGTATACAATGCGTAATTCAATGTACCCGTAGAATACCCATTTGTTTACTCGTTCACTCCCATGTCCTTCCTTTTTATCCGACTTCAAAAAAGGAGGAGGGTCTCAATTCGGACTATATGCGTAATTCAATGTACCCGTAGAATAACCATTTGTTTACTCGTTCACTCCCATGTCCTTTCTTTTGACCGACTTCAAAGAAGGAGGAGGTTCTCAATTCGGTTGAATTTTTTGAATACGAAATGATTTATTTGGATAAGGGTTCATACAAAGGTATGGATAACGTGGTCTGATTTAGTCGGCATTTCTATCAACTTTTAAGATGTAAAAAGTAGTTATAGTGACATAACTACAATAGTTAGACCTATAGTATTGCGATGTTTTTTGTAGATATTGATATGTTCTTTAATATTGTAGAACATGTTTTTGTTCTATCATCAATAGTTTCCGCAGCGCATGCGAAGAAAGACGTTTTATGGCAAAAAAATACACCTTGGGTTACATTATTGAAGTTTTAGTAGGGACCCCAAATTTTTTTTTTTTTTTTTTTTTTAGTTCTAAATATAACCTATGTTACTCAAGGATAATGTAGCATTCTAATAATAAAAGAATTTTTGGAATCTGTCCAGTAGTTTTTGAGCCTATTCGTTACAAACATACAAAAATACAAATCTTTCCTCATTATTATTTTGGTGTAGATAACCCCTCGTTCGCACGGGCTCTTTTTTAACGTCGCGTCAAAACCTGGCGTTAGCGCTTTTTTAACGATCACCACAAGTGTGTTCATACGAACGCTTTAAAATCTTTCTTCTAGGATCTTGCTGCAGTAGGACCTATGTAGGACGCAAAATTAATTTCTTGAAATTACTCATTTTATTTAATTTTTTACTTGCAATAGGGGTATGTGTTACAAAAAGGCGGAAAAATAACCAAAAATCAATCGAGGGTGCATCCCCTAAGGTTCAAGAGATAAATTAGTGGTCTTTACGAAAATGTAAGGCAAACAATCAACATATTTGTTTTAATACGAATTGTTACAAATAGTGGGACCTCGAATCAATAATTCACGATCTACTGCCCATGACAGCTTTGCTATCGTGATAACGATCGAGACGACTGTCCGCTACGCGAGCGCGCGGGATACTGAACGAAGAATGAGCGCTTTTTTAGCGCTTGTGTGACAAAAGTATGGAATGCCGTACGTTTCATCAAACATAGCGCTCAACACCCAACGCTCGAAATAGGGTACTGCGCGATAAAAAAACGTCGCGGTAAAAAAGCGCTGCCGTGTGACAAATCTGGTTTTCCGTTTGTTTCATTTCACCGTTTTTTTAACGCGCGTTGAAAAAGCGCCCGTGCGAACGAGGCCTAATACTCGTAGTCGGCACTCTTTCCTTAATTTTAGCAAGGAGGTTTAAAGCTACGCTTGCAGAGAATTTTAGCATCACTCTATATGCATTTTACTACTGTCACGTACATTTGAATATTTTGTTACCAGGTAAAAAATATATTTTGTCAGTTAATCTTCGAAGTCATTTTATAAGTCACGTTGACCGTCCATCCAGTTTTACGTCTATTTCCTCACAATCTCGATAAAGGGCCGACTTTACATTATTTGATGTATGTTATGCATGATGCTATCGGTTTTTCGAATAACTAGACGCCTGTTTTGAATTGCAAAATGTACCGCAACTGAGGTTGCCTAAATTTACTGCTAGGCGTTTGACGATGTGATGTCGTGGATTAAGCGAGTAATAATGTCCAAGAGTTTTTAATCCAGACTGTTTAAAAATGCCCAATATGAGTGGCCAATACGACAATACCGTTTAAAAAAAATTGGCTTTATGAATCATGTTATTAATTTTAACAAGGGCAGTACAATTAGTAAGATAATAATATTTAAAACATAATTTTATACTCGAGCACTATTTAAAATTGCTCTACCAGATAGCTCCTGTAGATATAAAGACTGCCTTATAGCTCAGTTGGTAGCACGTCTGCCTTCAGAGCTGTAGGGTGTGGGTTCGATCCCCACCCAGGGCAAACATTTATGTGACGAACATAAATGTTTGTTCTGTGTCTGGGTGTAGTATGTATTATAAGTATGTATTTACAAAAAAAAAAGTATATAAGTATTCTATCGGATATCTAGTTTCCATATTACAAGCTTTGCTTAATTTGGGCTAGATGGCGCTGTGTGAATAATGTCCACCGATATTTATTATTATTATATTAAAGGAGATATCTATAGGAGCTATCTGATAGAAAGCTGGTAGAAAGCTATCTGGTGGTCTGCTTAGTTAAACCATTACGCGTAACCCTGTTTATAATATAAGAGAGTTGTCTTACCTGTGGGTCTCTGACCGAGGGATTTCATCATGTAAGCCAACTCAGCGTAGTCGATCGTACCGTCTTCGTCCTTGTCGAATAGCATGAAGGCTTCTTTAAATTCTGAAAACAGCAAATAAATGTATTCATTATACTCTGTCTAATTATATTAATCGCTTTTTAACGGCTCATACAAATAAAACGAAATAACTTTGTAAAGCGTCCAGCTAATGTATATCCCCTGAAAATAAATTCGTTTGATCTAGCATTAGGTACCTCTTTACAAGGTTATGTCAACTACATGTAAAGAGGTAATGCTTCTTCATCAGCCAGGAGACGTCAACTGCTAGACGAATGGGGTTGCCATAACCCACACGCTTGGCAGGCGGCTTGAGGATCGCCTAATGATCACAATCGATAACCGAGAGGACGCTGGTGCCCGTCTTCCGGTAGTACTGGATGTGGATGCAGTTTTAGGAAATACCCAGGTCCTAGAGTAATTTTAGAGGTGATACTTATTACAAGTAAATTTATCCCATATATTTTATATACCTACTCACATCAACAGCCGGAAGACGTCCACTGCTGGACGAAGGCCTCTCCTTTACAGGGAGGTGTTGCCATAATCCCCACGCTTGGCAGGCGGCTTGGGGATCGCAGAATGGTTACCACCGTTAACTGAGAGGACGCTGCTGCCCGTCCTCCGGTGGTTCTGGATGCAGTTTTAGGACATACCCAGGTCCCAATAAACCTACGAGTAGTATTGCATTTGTATATGGGATATAATTTTGCTAGACGCTTTACAAAGTTATGTTGACAACTTTTTAGTACGGGCTGTCAAAAAGCGATTATCGTAATGGACGGAGTATAGTGTTATTATTTAGTATACTGTAGTTTATTTTTGCCTTCGTAACCTAGTCGGGGGACCGGTCCACATGAAATTGTGAAGTTGCTTCAAACCATTGCCCGTACCAATATGCTCTTTGTAGTTCATGTACAATTATTCATACCACTGGCTTTTTCTTCGGAAAACATCGCGAGGAACCTGCATAGGTACGTCCGGAAAAGAAACTCAATGGCGTGTGTGTGTGTGTGTAAATCCACCAGAGGGTCTAGACAAGAACCACTTTCTGTTAGCGTTAACGCCTGCGGAAAGATAAAATTGTATGAAAATGACATTAGCTTGAGAAATGTCACGTGACTGCTAATGTCAGTTTCATACAATTTTATCTTTCCGCAGGCGTTAACGATAACAGAAAGTGGTTCTTGTCTAGACCCCCCGATCTGCAGCTGGGCCAGCGTGATGAATATGGTCCAATCGCCATTCGAGGTTAATTTCTCCTTGAATTGGTTTGAAATTTCGGCTCTGCGTCATGTATACTGAATTTACTGTTTGCCACTTTGGTGGCGAGTGGCTCCGTAGATAAACATCCTGTATGGGTTAAAAAGACTTACCTGCAACCTGTTCTTCCGTAAGGCCGTATTCCGACTGTAAAACAATAATTATCTATTAATTTTAATTAGACGGACTAAAATGACATTACGAGTGTTGCCAACTTTTAACAATACACTTGTGACGTTAAGGCCTAAGTATGTAGTTCATACAAGGAATATTGAAATAGAAATACATTGAAATAGCGAAATAAATAACAGCCGTTCCATACATTTTGCCCAATGTCGATGAACTTTTTGTATGGAACAGCTGATATATTTTTTGCGATTTTAACGTTGGCCCCATAGTAAAAGTTGTTCGTTTTGACGTACATATGACGTACATATGCCCTTAAAAATATGCTAGCTGATTAGAACTAACCCTGTATAGGCAATTTTTATTTTTTATTTTTTAGTGAATTTTGTCCTGGTGTATGGGAAATGTCCTAAGTCTTTTCATTTACGTACCGTTGGCTTTTCGGTAAAGAAAAACATCGTGAGTAAACCTGCATATATCCGGAGAAGGAATTCAATGGCGTATGTGTATCCACCAACCTGCAGCTGGGCCAACGCGGTGGATATGACCGTAAGTAAGTAAGTTAGTATAGGCTGAGTGGCCAGCCCTAGTGTCAGAGATAATGTGCCGCCCGAAGGCCTCTGACATGGCTGACGGTAGTTGTTATTAGAAACTAGAACAAATAACCGGGACGAACAATTTAACGTGTCATCCGATCCACGGTAGCGCTCAGAAATAAATGCCACTCACGATCACCCATCCGAAAACTGACCGGACCGTCCGTTGCTTAACATCGGTGATCGTTTAGAATCACCTAGACAAGCTACGCCACGAGCGCGTGATATGACCCAATCCCATTTCGAGGATAGCCCTGAGTCCAGCAGTGGAATATTAAATAGGCTGATTACGCAATTACCTAGATACTGATGAAAAATTACATTATTTAAATAAGTACTTACCTCCAAGACTTATTACGTGAACCAAAAAATCGTCAAGGTAAATACTTAGAAAGTTGGTACCTAAGTACTATACTTATTGAAAGTTTGTATAAGTGGTAAATAATAGGAAGGTATCATAGAAATAGATTAATCTACGGTACCTACAATGACCTATGGCCTACGGTGGCAATGGGCAGGCCACATCGCTCGAAGAACTGACAACCGATGGGGAAGAAAGGTTCTTGAGTGGCGACCGCGAACCGGAAGACGCAGCGTAGGCGCGGCCTCCCACTAGGTGGACCGACGACATTGTAAAAGTCGCGGGCAACCGGTGTATGCAAATGGCAGGCTGTCGTACAGTGTGGCGGTCTAAGGGGGAGGCCTTCGTTCAGCAGACGTCTAGGGGCTGATGATGATGATGACGGTACCTACATAATATCTAGATTATGAAAGGATCTAGCTTGCATCGATGGTTTATTCCACTTTGTTCACCTGGGAGAATTCAAATTAAATAAAGTCTGTTTATTTCACCTTGGACTTATTGCACCTAGGTGATATCACCTGGTTGATATGTTTCGACATTATTGGTGTCCTTTGTTCGCCTTGGAATCAAAGCACCCAGGTGAACAGGGGCGACTTGTGGAAAGGTAGACAAAAATAAAAAGGTTGGCTAACGCAATTTACTACCTCAGTAAGTAGATGCCTAAGTACTCGTATAAAAAAGAAACATAAAAATCATACGGAGATCTGTCTCGTCATCAAATCGCTGGTGAACCTCCGCAACCTTCTATACTCCTTCTTGTAAACTGCTTCTGTACCGGCAGTTTGCGCCATTTTCAAATATTTTTTTTTGCTATCACAACCACTTTGAATTAGGTTACCCACACCTACACTTTTACAATTTTAGCTGAATTCTCGATTTATTGATCAAATGAGCACTTTGAATTTTAAAACAAAAAATCTACAAACCAAACTCAAGCTCTGAAAGAGTGAAACGAAAACGGTTAAAAGTTAATAGTTTTCACGTCACAAATGTACACTGAAACGTCAATTTTACCCGCCAGTTTTAAAAATAGAAGAGATTTGTTTTTAAATTGATTTTGTTTATTTTTGTTTGGCCCAGAAGTGGCCAGCACTGATACGCGCGACGCGACATTGTCAGCTGAGATTATTAGTAGAATTCTAAATATAAAATTATTTTTGCATGCGATAGTTAGGGGCGTTGTATAATGGAGCCAATGTTATTTCCGACTTGTAAAATAGTTTTTTTACCGCCATTAAACTAAAAGAGTTAATTTGAAATAAGTTCCAAGTGTTCTAAAGTTTAATAGCTCTACGAGTATAATTATTATAACATTTTTATCTGTTAGATATTCAAATATTCAATGGGCACATTTAGGTAAGTACATAATTATAATATACCTACAAACTTGTTTTAGTTTTGTAACAGCTTTTAATAAAAAAATAGTTTTTTAATTATTTTAAATTTTTTTCCGTGACGGTAAGCAAATAATTCGGCCAAAAGACTAAATTGATTCGCGGATATTGTACCCACTGTGGTAAAGTCGGAGTAATTTGCCGACATCTTGGCATACTCTATAGCATTTGGAACAAGTAGGTTTGGCGGGAAAATTACAGACTGAATTTTACGTCGACAGATAAAATGGTTGAACAAGCTGTTGTGAACCTTGTCTTATTGCAATAAGACTTAATTTTTTACAAAGAAATAACGATGTGTTACCACGAATACTGAGGCTCCACATGAAATTGTACCTAATTTTCTGAACAGGAATCGCGTTATTCTTCTGCATTTTCTTGTTAATAAAAAGCTTTTTGCGCACTTAGAGTCTAACAGGATTTTCTAACACGATTTTGTACCTTATGCTGTTAGCATAACATTCTTTTTAAATTGAGCAAATTCAAAGAGAGAAAAATCAACGCGTGGGAGTTAAATTAAAATGACAAATGTTTGCCAGCTAATTGAGATTAAAATTTCTCGTGTATGACAAAACACAGGTTGTAATTTGTGAAAATTAATGGTTTGTAACTACGACACGTGGATATTATGTCGGGAGTTATTTTGGAATCGGTTTGCAGTGACATCTGTCGAATTAGTTAAAAAACAGCAGTGATACAGACCCACCAACTTATCTGTGAAGTGGCTGAAAATGGAACTACAGCCGCCATGATGAAAATGTCGTTCGGCTGTCAGTTGCTCTCTGTTTGAGTGTTTTGTATTTACTTTTGGATATTAAATATTTTGCGCTTTCAATCATGCCGAAAGCTATAAAAAGTGATGCCCGGAATATTATTCTGAAGGTGAAAGCATTTTTTGAAGAGGAAGCTCGCCAACAAGCTCCGATTATTCCATTTAATCAAATAACCAAACGAGTTTCTGTCGCTACAGGTGAGTGTGACCAGTCGTATCCCATAAATTTTGCTCATGAAACATGTACCTAGACTCGAGTAGACTCTGAAATCTTCGCTCGCATCGCTCGCCAGATAACTTCTGTACTTACATGCATTTAATATTTGACTCAGCTTTCATCGTCACTTCTAGTTTACCTGGTTCTTTAGTTTTTTATTTTGTCTTTCAGGTGTAAGTGAAGGTTTGGTTTCGAAAATAGTTAAAGAAGGAAAGGTAGCAGAACAAACCAGTACTAAAGTAAGAACGCCTGGAAAATCAAGAAAACGAAGTACTGGTTTTATTGTTGTCGATGACTTCGATATGGGCGTTATACGACGAAAAGTACATGAATATTATGCAGTAAGAAAGGAGTTGCCTACAGTCGGTAAACTACTAACAGTTCTAAAAGAAGACATAGATTATCAAGGACAACGTGAGTCTCTTCGAAAACTACTTCACCAAATGGGTTTTCGCTACAAAAAGTCTCAAAGTAATAGAAAGGTTCTTATGGAACGGAATGATATATCTGCATGGAGATCAAGATATCTGCAAGTAATCAGCAATAATGATAAAGCAGCAAATCCATTGCCTCCATCCATGAAACATACATACATTCATCTCATACATCTGGCAAATGCTGGCAAGGTGAAGGCACGGAAGGAGTTCTGGAACCTGTATCCAAGGGACAGAGATTTATCATAGTTCATGCAGGCGGTGAAATGGGGTTTGTAGAAAATGCATTATTAGTTTTCAAATCTCAAACAAAAAGTGGTGATTACCATGACGATATGAATAATGTCAATTTCAAAAAGTGGCTATTGGAAAAATTATTGCCAAACATAAAAGAGCCATCAATTATTATAATGGACAATGCTCCTTATCATAGTATATGTATTAATAAAAGTCCAAATGTCAATACATTGAAAAAAAACATTCAAGAATGGCTTGCTCAAAATGCCTTTGAATACTCCGAAGAGATGACCAAACCTCAGCTATTGGAAATAGTAAAAAGAAATAAACCACAACCTATCTATGAAGTTGACACTATATTGGCTGAAAATGGGCACAAATGCCTACGACTGCCGCCTTATCATTGCGATCTTAATGCGATTGAGTTGATATGGAGCACAATGAAGCGAAAAGTTGCTAATATCAATATTGATCATAAAAGTCAAGACATGCCTAGCTTAGTCAGTCAGGCATTTGAAGAAATCACAGTGGAAGAGTGGAAAAAGCATTGCAACCATGTCCGCAAATTACAAAATGAGTATCTTGATAAGGGTGGATATTTAGAAGAACCATTTATTATAAATGTGCTGAGCGATAGTGAAACCGATAGTGATTCAGAAGATGATTACTTAACTGGAGTGTCCTCGATTACTGATCATGATTATGATGTCGGCCCTAGTACCTCAAGGTCTGTTGATCATACATATTGTAAAAATATTTAAACATACACATTATATTTAATGAAATGTTAGTTTTATTCACATACTTACTTCAATGTCTTATATTATTAACTAGCAGTAGCCGCACGTGCAGTTTGACTCGCTTCATACAACCCGTTAGTACAGAGTTTTTATAAACATACATTTTTGATCCTCAATTTTGTATTATATAGGTAAGAGTCAGATACATTGGTCTGTGAAGACTAAACATAGCAGATTAGATGTAGGAATCATTTCCCAAATTGTGGTTAATTATTCGTAGAATGGCAACACCAGAGCGATTAGAGCGACGCTCTTCAATTCACAGATAAGTTGGTGGGTCTGTACTAATTCAGATGGATACTCATAGATGGCGTTGAAGCAAATATCACGATAGAGTTTCAGGTTTAGTGAACTGAACCAACGACGATACTGCGTATATTATTGTCGTTGACTGAACCATCTGTTGCATAATAATTCTCACATAAAGTTCTGGGGCCGTACCGTGAACTGCTTATAGCGGGACCGAATACGCTCAACTGCCGACGCTACGCGACTGTGAATTTTATCGCTTTGCAATAAGGTTCGCGGTCACGCAGTGTCGGCAGCTGAACCTATTCGGTCCCGCTATAAGCAGATCACGGTACGGCCCCTGATCATATCAGGTTGTTGATCATGGGAATATAATGTTTAGAAATAATAATCCAGCTCTAACATCTTCAACGGTTCAAGTTCAATAACCAAGTCCAGTTCCATAATTAGGTATCTAGGTAGGTACTTATAAATAACTTTTTCACTCTTGCTCAAAAAGTCCGTCATTATAGCGCACTAGAGCGGGGCTAAAATAGCATATCATGCTCTAGGGGCTAGAGTTTTTATTTTTGTCTGTTACACCAACGAGCATACAAATAAGAAAAAGTTTTTATTCATAAGTAGAATAATAATAAGTAAAGACTCGAATTCATTCTGTTTAATAAAAAAAAGAATTTATTTTTGAAAATGGAACTATAAGGAAGGAGGCCCCATTATAAAAAAGGAATATTAAAAGGATGCTAACTGAATAGAACTAACCATGTATATGGATTATTTTACCCCTTTGTATAACAATCTACTATTATAATATTATGATGATGATGAGGTACCACAAATAAAACGTATACTTAACTAAATCATATCTACTTCCTTTACACGATAAGTCATGTGAAAGATTCAGGCCACCCTGATTATGGAGTCTTTTTTTCAAAAAGCTTATACTTAGTTTGCTAAAAACTTTTAACTCAATCTATAAAAAATTACTCGAAGCCGTAACAAGCTATGGCTTTTTGTTTTATTTATACGGGAATACTCACGTTTAATAGGGTAGACGACTGATGTTTATATCGTTGAAACCTATAGCTTTGATGAAGAATTTAAGTAAATATAATATCTTTATTGAAATAATTATTTAAATCAGTTAATAATGTTCTGATATATGAGCGTTTAAAGTTTTGTTAGAGACAACTCTGTCCCTTTCCCACAAAACAAAAAATGACGTCACGCCTTACTTGTCAGAATAGAATTTATATGGCGTACTGAGAAGTGACGTCACGGTTTGCTGTTTCTTCTCTCTGTCTAGCATGATATGCTAGACAGAGCTTACATAAATGCTTATGAGTTGCTTATTTTTGATCAGATTTTCAAATTATTTTCATTAATCAGCTATATTTATGGGCCACATTTTAATAAGCCAATAAAAAAAACCAGTCATCTAGCCTATTAAATCGGATTGGTACTCCAACTATAGTTTCGATCACACCCAGCTGCACGCGCGTCAGGCTCTGTTTTCATTCTTTGAAAAAGGTCACCGGATATGATCGAAACTATAGTCGCAGTATCCAATTTAATTAAACGTGAGTATTCCCGTATAAATAAAACAAAAGTGTGTCAATAGATATGATATATATGAATAGATATATGATACAGGTAGAGTCAAGCAAATACTGGCTCTACTGGTGATTGCTTTAATCGACAAGAAGAAAAACTAGAGTAAAACAGTATAGTATAATTAATAAAGTAAGTAATCATACTGTTGTAGGTATTGCGTGTATACCCGGAGCAATCACGCTTGTTAAAAAGCTTCTTCTTGCGGCGGCGTCGTGTGTCGGGTCGCCCTCTTCCCTCCAATATGGTCGAGGAGAGCGATGGCTGGCACATGCGTCAACTTGTGAACGGGTGCTGCTTGCGGGAGATGGACTGCTCGGAGTATACACGCAATTCTAGCAATAATTAGTAATACTTAGTTAGGTTCTTTTGGTATATTCTTTTTGTAAAGCCTTCAGCTTAACTTTGTTAAGTGTAAAATTTAGTTTATAAAAACAATAAAAAAAGTTGACCAAAGGCACGGACCCGCAGTAAATAAATAAATATAAAATATTGGGCGGACATTTATTACACACAGCGTCATCTAGCCCCATACTAAGCAAAGCTTGTATTATGGAAACCAGATAGCTGATAGAATACTTATATACATTATTTTTTTCGTAAATACATACTTATGATACATAACTACACCCAGACACAGAACAAACATCGATGTACGTCACAAACATTTTTGTCCTGGGTGGGGATCGAACCCACGCCCTGCAGCTCTGAAGGCAGACATGCTACCAACTGAGCTATCAGGCTGTCACGTGGCAGTCCGTGGAGCTAATAAATAATTATAAAAAAAAGTGTCAAAACCACGTCAGTTTTCATAATAAAAGCTATGGCTTCTTTAAATTAAGTACAGTCATGCGGTAACGGTATAAACCACTGAAGAGAGAAGTAAATAGAACGGAAATGTGACGGGCCGCGCTAGCCGGCATTAGGTGCAAATGCGCTTGATGACAATTCTGCCAATACACATGTTTTTAGACTGAGAATACTCAAAAAGACAATTTAAATAGACGCGTAGGAAACCAAACCACATTGTAATTGCATCGTAATAAGATCAATTTTAAACTGGTGCAAAATAGCATTTCGAGCGTTTTACTTCAAATGCGCGACCAATTATTGCAATTTTTTCGTCGTAGTTTCTATACAAATAAGTGTAAAAGTGGCGACAGCGGTTTTCTATACAATTGCTTTAGAACATTGCTTTGACAGCCGTTCTAACCTAAGAAGTAGGGCTTTCGCTTTTCTGTTCTTCTTTTTCTTTCGCTTATACACGCATATTTCTCAAAGAATTCACAAATTAACGACCGGACGGCGCCGAGTGCGTAAAAATTCCTTTTCACCACTTGACTAGTTCTAAAATTTACTAGCTGTCAAATACTAACGCTATAAAATCAACCGAAGCGCTACATTTAGAATTTAATGTCGTTTTACGATCGAACTTTACCTATAAGTTTTTGTCGAGTTTTATTATGGACGCATGGAGAAAAGCTATAGCGGAAAAAGAAAGGAGTAACATTTGTTTTTTTTATATGCTTTACTATACCCCGCAACGGTGTTATTGGAATGGACGGGCCCAGCGCTTGCAAATCGTTCAAAATTAATAAGTCAACACAATCAAGCATACCTAGCTAAAAGTATGCATATTACATTTGCCAGAAAATAGAGATAGGAATTCTAATTACTGCGTGACAAAAAAAGAACACATGTACAGTATTAGAAGTTTGAATGGTCGTATCGTACGTCTCGCATGTCGCAAATGCAGAGTATGATTGAAGCGAGTGGAGAGCCGGCTCTCAACATCTAGTCTTCAAAATCCGTAACCTTATTTCCCGTCCGTTCATTTTATCATTGTCGCTGACTATACCTACATAAGACGTGGTAGCCAACTTGCCAATGATGTACTATGTTTCATGTGGTAGCCTTATCAGGAGAAAGCTCGACTTGAAATCGTGAGGTCGCGGGATCTAGTCTTGGGTTCTTCGAAGTTGATCTGCGTCGACGTTTACCGGCCGATTGGCTACATGAGATGGAATAGGGAATATGCATGTGTTATTTTTTTTTAATAATAGGATAAACGGAGAGCTGAATCTGATGCTTACGTCGTAAAAAATAATTGAAATCGGCTGGTAAGGTTCTGAAATATGAGTGTTCTAAGTATTTGGGAGTCATCTGTCCTTTTCTAGCAAAACACGTGCAAGTGCATAATATGGAATTTGTTTACAATCGTGAACTATGACGTCATAAACCTAGTATAGTGCCTGCCCTGTCTAACATGAAACTTTTTTGTGGAGCAATAAAAATAAAACACATTTATATTCCCTATTTTCAACCGACTTCAAAAAAGGAGGTTCTCAATTTCACTGTATGTTTTTTTTTGTATGTATGTTACGCGATTACTCCGCCAATTATGAACTGATTTTGATGATTAATTTTTTTGTTTGGTTGGTAATACTTCAGAGGTCCCACATAAATTTTGTCGAAATCGGTTTAATAGTTTGGTTTTTAAATCAAAATTACTAGAAAATATGAAGATGTCATCCAGGTATTCGAAGTTAAAGTCGGTTGTATATGTTTTTTTAAAGCGTATTATGTGCTCGCGAGGTTGACTGTTCGATGAACTACTAAGCACCTAGTCTATGTAGGTTTGATTTAGCGAACATGTTTGCGCAGACCTCTCAACGACCAACGGGAGAGAATGAATTCTGATTTCCCCCGATGTTCCGACAGAATCAGTCCAATGTCAGTATTCACGTCTTTGAGTTAAGTAGTCGATGCTTGTGGTTTAATGGTTTTTCGAAATTATGATGTTTTGAGTACCGTTATTCTTTAAAACGTATGTTTTAAATATATTTATCACCTACGTCTTATAGGGTTAACTAAATGTTTAAACCTTTTTAATATGTCGTAATCGTAGATTAAAAAATAACCCAGTTGGTTTAAATATGTTATAGAACATATTTAAACCTAGAGTTTCTATCTAGAAACTCTTTATTGTGTATCTATCTATCAATTCAATTCTTACTTATTTGCGAACATTGTTCTATAACATATTTAAACCTACCTACGACCTACCTACCTACCTACCTACCTATTCTTTTTCTATTGTATTTTTTTGTAGTTTCTATCTAGAAACTCTTTATTGTGCACACCAAAAAAATACAATAGAAAAAGAATAGGTATTTACTTCACTAATCTTTTTTCGTTGTTAATAAACTCCTTATTTACCTTCCTGCCTCTGAGACATGCTCTGAGGCGCAGATTAGGTTTTTAACAGTATGTACTACGATTTAATAGTGGCCGTACCCCCTTTTTATAAACAAAAACAATATTGTGTGCACGGTGACGGGCTCGTGTCTCCCCTGATCAACCATTTTTTTGTCCTGGTGTCTCCTCCAGGCCGGGGAGATAAATATAAGAACTTACTTTTAAAATAATATTTATAGTGATCCTGTGCGAAGCATTACATTGAAACCTTAAAAGTTGCGAATGAATTGGTTTCTTTTAGGCAAGCATGCTCAATCGTAAGCCGTTGCTTAAGATTTTAAAGGTTTAGTTCATACAAGCAGGAATTAGAATTTTGTACCACCATATAAGCCACCGGCGGTGGGAAATGTCCTAAGCCGTTAGCGAACCAACCCAAGCCTATACTTAACATTAAAAAAATATTGTCTCGCTGTTATAAAAGCTGTTGTTTTGCATTCACGCTAGGCTTGCGCAGAATGTGTCACTAAAATGAAAAGATATATTCGTAACTTTTCACTACTGTGAAGTACTTCACTCATCTAGTTCACAAGTCCAGTCTAGTCCAGTTGGTCAACTGAAATGATTTCGCAGTTTGATACCTACGATGCGTTTATGAACGAAAACAGTGCGCTTACTATGATTGCTTCATTTTATATCCAAGCCAGTACAAGCGTGTTTGTAAATTGTACATTGCCTTTTGCCTTAGTAATTAAATATTCGCTATTTTTTTAAACAAGCAATGTACGACAAAAGTTAGAGGACTCCTAAAACTATCGTAATAGGTAACCAGACGACCGAATGCAACGAGCCAAAGTTGGAGGATCTAGCTCTCTTTCTCTATATAATCAAAGCCTAAAACAGAGCGTGACAGCATTATCTATGCATCCTCACTGGACTCGTTCGCGACTTCGCGACGTCCAGTGAACTATACAGCTGAACTAAGAAGTACTTGGACCTATCACAATTTACTTGTGGTGAAAGGTCCAAGAAGAATTATCTACATTTTATCTAAAGTAGGAATGAAGGACGAACACAGCTGAAGTAGTCCAATTGAAGGATTCATTCAAGAACGACACACGGCTAATTCACGCCAAATTTACAGAGGTTGATATTAAACTCATCGTTATGAACAACTTTTACTATGGGGCCAACTCAGAAGACGTGAAAAAAATATCAGTTGTTCCACATTTTGCCCAAGTTCAATGAACTTTTTGAATTGATATTTTTTCGCGTTTTCTGGTTTGGCCCCATAATAAAAGTTGTTCATAACGATGAGTAGGTAGCTAAAAAGTATTTTATGTACCTCTGTAAAGACGGGAATGCAAAACAACAGCCTGTCTTGTATAGGTAGTTATTATAATAATAATATCTTGTGTTATATATCAAAGAACTATTGGTAAATAAGTACTCTAAAGGAGTTTTGGCGGGAACCCGGAAAAATCATGTCGTTGCATTCTATTATTTTCTTAAACTTGTGTTTTTTCGCGAATTAATGATTAAAAATGGTGGTGTTTTATCCATTGAGTGTTGAATTACATGCACGAGTGTGGACAAGTGATATAATGTGGCGAAACATGTCTTTTCGTGTTGTTTTCAAAACTCCATAGAAGCTCATAGTAAAGTCGCCACAACTTTACTAGGGTATGACTTGGACTCGACTATGACTAATTTCGTGTGACTTACTGTGATTTCATGACTTATTTGACTTGATGATAACAAATAAATGTGAAAATTAATAAACTTGACACTGGCAGAATGCACAACGTGCGATGCCAATAACTAAGAAAAAAAAAAAAACAAACAAGTAAGTATGGGAAGTTTGTACAACTAGGCCACCTGCGTATGGGAATTGTGCTATTGTGTGTGTAGCCTTTAATTTATACACAAAGGTCAAATGTCAAAAAAAAGTTTGCATATCAAGCTAATAAAACTTTTAAATAGCAATCATCGTAAAAATCTTTAAAACAATGACATTTTTAAGCCCGACATTTAAATCAGCGTTTTTCTTTCCAATTTTTATTTTACGAGGCAATTAAGCAGGCGCTATGTAAATCATCTCTTAAACCAGCTATTTTCCATAAAATCCTGCGCTGTTTGAAGTCGTTAAAACGCTATTTTATTCGCATTTAGCTGTTAAACGTTATTAGCATACTGCCATTCGTTATATCAGTTGCATTTAAAACAATGCAGGGATGATATTTTTAACTGTAGTTTGACTGTAATAATGCAATATTTAAATAGTACATTACTGACTAAACATTATACCTACACTATATCCTATAGGGTTTAGCTAACGAGACAATATTTCTTTTTAAATTCAAAAATTGGATTTTGTGTCCAGTGATCCTGAAATTACAATTGAATTTTACAGTTAATCTTACTTCAGCAGGATTTTATTTACTAAAATCATACGATCAATATATTTGAAACCGATTTTAGAATAACTAATAATACTGATACATAGTTTTTGTAAACTATTGTATTATTCTGATGATGATAATAATGTAGGTAATTATATTATTTCCAGCGAACGGATCTGACGATGGACCGAAAAGGTGGATACTGAAACTAACTTAAGACTGTGAGCTGTGGGCAAAACCTAGCCTCACCATACAATCGTCTTTTGTAGATAGGCCTCCAATGGGCCAATAATGCTATTGATGGTGATGATAATGATGATGTTGTTGATGATGATGGTGGTGGTGGTGGTGATGATGTTGTAGTTATTGTTGATGATTATGATTAAGACAGTGAGCTGTAGCCAAAACCTAGCCTGCTCACTATACAATAATATTTTCTAGATATAACATCAACAGACAAATTAATGCTATTGATGGTGATGGTGATGTTGATGGTGGTGATGATGACGATGACGATGATGATGTTGATGATTATGACGATGATGATGACGATAATGATGACGATGATGTTAATGATGATGAAGATGTAGTAGCTTAAGTAGCAAAGGCTCTTACCAAGTTGATGGTAACCGTGAGCTCGTACTGCTGGTGTTTATGGCCTTTTTTCTTCTTCCCTTGAGGAGTCTTGGCCGCCGCTGCCGCCGCTGCTTGCTTCGGAGTCGCTATCTTCACTGAGCCCTTCTGTGCTGACGGCTTCACGGGGGTTTTTGGACCTCCTTTTGGAAGAGAAGAAAATTAGAGTAAAATTTAAACTGTTATTGAATAAAATGAATAGTTTCCAGTATTTATTAGAACAAGCTTTTATCTGTAGGTGGCCCTGGCAGCAGCATCAGGTCCAAGTTCACCATAATGTATTGCTTTGTCATCAGGTTTCATCGGGTTTATGCATACCAAAAATTTAATAATACCAAATCAGCCTATTCAGGCTACGAGAACTAGTTCAAATTCAGTCGCAAATGTTGACCTAAACAAACAAACTCTTATTGCATGTTATATATATAATACGTTTTAAAAAAAAATACAACTGACTTTAACTTCGAATTAACGACGATTTAAAGGGGGAAAGGGGGGGTGGAATGTTGTATGGAAAGTTCACTGTTTTTGAAGTTATAGTGAAGAAAATTGATATTTGGGTAGTTCATTCAAAGGGGGGAAGTTGGGGGGGGGGGGGAGTTTGTAGAGTCGGTAGAGTAGGTAGAGTTGGGGGGGGGGGGGGGATGCTCGAAAGGGCGCTTCAAATTGTAATTTCCTAAACAATATTTAGGAGAGAGAAAACTAGATCCTCCAAGATATTTAGTCCAGCGTACTTGTATTATAGAGGTCAGTGTTTCTACCTCATACCAAAGATAAAGCAGCAAGATAAGGGACCAACAAGATAAAGATAAGGGCAGGCCACATCGCTCGAAGAACTGATAACTGATAGGAAAGAAAGGTTCTTGAGTGGCGACCGCGAACCGGAAGACGCAGCGTAGGAAGGCCTCCCACTAGGTGGACCGATGACATTGTAAAAGTCGCGGGCAACCGGTGGATGCAAATGGCAGGTTGTCGTACAGTGTGGCGGTCTAAGGGGGAGGCCTTCGTTCAGCAGTGGACGTCTCCGGGCTGATGATGATGATGATGATGACCAAAGATAATAAATACCAGCTCATACCTAATATAAATATACATACCTTTTTGACTGGAAGGCGTGGATTTGCTTCCGGTTGCATTCTTCTGGTTGACATGCCCCCCTCCATCTGCCGGTTTGTTCCGCGCCTGTAAATAATGAAATAGTAAGTATTTACTCAAGCTATTAAAAATACATAGCACGTAAACGATGGATAAACGTATGAAAACTGAGACAGCGCCCTTATTGTGCGTACGACTACTTGAGCATGAAATACTAGCATGTCAGCGATTAAACGTCCACTGCTAGACGAAGGCCTTTATAGAGGGGTGTTGCCATAATCCCCACGCTTGGCAGGCTGCTTGGGGATCACAGAATGGTCACCACCGTTAACCAAGAGGACGCTGCTGCCCGTCCTCCGGTGGGTCTGGTTGCAGTTTAAGGACATACCCAGGTCCACCTAAAGGATGTCGAGAGTAAATTGAAATAGTAGATTATGCACTAATGGAATAAAGCAGTGTCTTACGTCGCGGGCGGCATATTAAACCCTGAGCGTAACGAGGGAGTCTAGAATTATAATAGAGTCCTGAGTCCCGAGTGAAGCGAGGGGTTCAAGCTGCCCAAGACGAAGACAGGCTTTATTCCAGAGGAGCATACTCTACTTTCACACCTTCTGCGAGACAATAAAAGTCAGGGCTCCATAAATGAAAATTCTTTGTAAACGCACCTTTTTTTTTAGTTCTGCCTATTTTGGCCAGTTTGATTTTCGAACAAACCTCTTTACAATGCCATAATGTATGGGCATTTTTTACTTAGAGTTTTCCACGTTTTTTCACACGAATTTGACATTCCAAATTCAAATCACTTTATTCCTTAGGGAGTTTCATACAACTTTATATCCTTTATGAGATAATGCTTATTTTACGTTGAGGTTGCATGATATGTAATTGGACATTGGCGAGCAGGTGGGGTAAAAGTACTTTTATTCATGCCTATACATGTACTACATAAACGATGGTTAAATGTATGAAAACTAGAACATGCAGCGCCTTTACGGGCGTAAATATAAAAAGTTTATTTTTAACTTTTTTTATCGTTTCTACGAAATTAATACAAAATTACCATGTCGCTTCACTTTTCATGCATTTTTCTATCGTTTTCGTCCTGCGTTACTACTGGTCCTACGTAATTCTGGCAAACTTCTTCTTCTACTCTAGTTAGTACTAGTATAGTATTATCTGTGCTGGTTAGTAAGTACTCAATTTTAGGTACGATGTTTATCGTACTAAGTTCTCAAAGAAAAGAAGGTATGGCACCCTAACTGCCATCAGTTGGTGAATGATGCCATCACATTTTTTATTCCGTTGGCATAAAGTAAAAAAGTTAATCCGGATACCAATAACATCAAACAAAGAACATTTCACATAAAGTTTCACTCCCAAAAGCCAGTCAAAAAATATTAGAAACATATTTTACTTTAAAATGATACTGGAAAACGGAAATTCTATTGTACAATTTGATAGAACTGAATATAGCAAACGAATTAAAATGTCAAAATGTAACGCTGAAAGAACACAAGCTAACTACAGCTTGTTGGTACATAAAAAATATTTAATTTGGAAATTATACTTATTTTATGGCGACAGGTACTACGCTGCTTCGGCGGGCAATAAAAAAATAAGTGCCCGTTAAAATTTGAAACGACGTGTAACCTTCTTTCATCAGACTATTATACTCCATGAAAGATCATAATAATCTTCAAATACTCAAGGTGTTTTTACTTCAACCCTGAAAGCTCGGTCCATTGCCACATATTCCACAAACTCTACGAGTTATGGCATCATAAAGTCACATAAAATGTTAATATCAATGTGACAACCGCTAGCTGTCAGATTATGAGCGGTTATGACAATATGGCCGCCATCGAGCTGTCATCGCCTTCCGCACAGTTGCGCGGGAAACTCATACGTCAAAGTTGGCGGTATGGTAGAGGATTGCACGATGTGCGGTTCCGCTGTCAGGACTGATTTCCGTATTTCTATTATGTTTATGTTTATTATGATCACTGATCAAAGAAAGGAAATATTATCAGGGCAGGGACTGATATGGTGCCTTAAATTATTATGAACCGGAAGGTATAATTAGTTGTTCCATTGTTTGCGCTGCCGTACTTATTATGCCGTTTTGCTTGAGTGGCAGCTGTGGCAACTAAAGTGGCAACATAACAAAAAAAAGGCCATGACCGCTAAGTTTGACAGTAGGAAGGAGTTTCTGTTTGAAAATCGTAATGTTAATTCACTCACTTTTTGGTCGTGATACTTCATTCTGCACAGACTCTACATTACATTATGTTGGTTAGAGAATTTTCGCATACGAAAGACTACCGTGTATTACTTGCAGCCAGCACAAAATAAAAAAATCGCTCCCTGTCCGTTCGAAGGATTACCATGCATGTTTTTACATCACGTTGAATTAAATGCATCACAAAAGTTTGAAACGTTAAAACGATGGAACCATGGTTAACATTACACTTTATAATTTTCGAAATTTGAACAGAACTCATCATATTATTTCTAAATATAAACCTGAAGTATTGGCAATTTATCAGGAGAACTCTCGTTTGTCTAATTACTTGTAAAGTGACATAATTTATTAAATTAAAAACTTGAGCCGAAAACACTCGATGTCACCTTTGACACGAAAAAAAACTAAATCAAAATGGGTTCACGCATTTTTGAACTACGATACCGCAATAGCAGATTGTTTACCAAAGGAAACAACTATTTTAAAGGCGAGAGTGTTTCTTTGAATCCAGAGCGTAGCGAAGGATTCAAGAGTAGAATCCTGAGCGCAGCGAGGGTTTCAATGTACTCGAGCTTAAAAATTGATCCCGAAGTGGACACTCTACTGTTTATCACCCTCTATGAGAAAATAAGTAAGTGCAACTTATGAATAAGAATATCACCTACGTTTATTTAATTCTCACTATATACTCACTCTCACTTCTCTAGTCTTAGATGTGATAAAAATAGATATACCTACTGTATAATAAATTCATACTGGTTAAATAACACTATTAAAGATCATGGCAGACCCCTGACCCAGATAAACTTGATTTCCTTTTCAGCGGAAAATCCTTTCAAGACTTTTGATGAGTTGGTCGAACCTTAATGACGGCATTTCTCAAGGTGTCATTCTAGCCTAAACTGCGTTATAAATTGACTCGCTTTGAACAAGTCCCATCGTTTGAGAAATGAGGAAGCAAAAGTTAAATTAAAGGAAATGGGGAGGGCGCCATACTTGTACATAAACAAGGACGCAAATTTGTGGTATACATTTAAAAGCAGCTAAGGGCATGTGATATTTTGGCCCAGTTCATACAATGATGTTCGGGAAATATGTACCACTAGCCCAACTGCGTCTGAGAATGTCCTAAGCCTTTTTTATCCAGTATAATAGGCATGATGACTATTATTTTTTTATTACCTCATTAAAAAGCTGATCATCAATAGAGCCTATCAACGAAAACAAAATTTAAAAGAATTCAAAAATAAATAAGTTCTAAGTATTTTAATTTCAAGCTAGACAGAGAGCGCACTATACTGAGCTATGACGTCAAGCCTCAGGCGCGGCATACAAATGCTATACTAACACGTGCTTTGCGAGAAAGGGATAGAGCATCCCCTCTCTATCCCCACCTAAAACTTTAAACGCTCATATCTCAGAAATTTATCAGCCAATACAATTTATTTTTTCAGTATGTGTAATGTATTTGGTTATATTCATCACTAAGCCTGTTATTTGTCATAAATTAAACATTAGGCCACACGCCTATTAGTATCATGAAAAGAAACACAAATACAGTAAGTATTTGAGTTTGTCTCCACTGTGTACATCCTTTTTTTAAACGTTTTAAATTAATAGTATAGCCAAATGTCACAATAACTAAAGGTGAAGACAAATTAAATCAAAAAGAAAAAAAGAGGGAAAAGTGTTTTATTTTATTTTTATTTTAAATAAAAAATCCCACCGAGTGACAGTAACAGTTGAGGGTGTTACTCGTTTGGAACGAATCATTAATTTGGTCAAGCCCGCAACGCTCATCTTCCCAATATGTTAATATAAATAATGTGCTTAGCATTGAATTTCCTTGGAAAATAAAACATTCAAATATTTAGCTCCACCCAGCGACAATGATAAGATGAATGGGCGGGAAATAAGCGCACGTGTTTTGAAACTATATGTTGAGCGCCGGCTCTCCACTCGCTTTAGTCATACTCTGCCTTTGCGACATGCGAGCCGTACGATACGACAATACAAACTTCTAATACATGTACAATTGTACATGTGTTCTCTTTTTGTCATGCAGTAATTAGATTCGCTATCTCTATTTTCCGGCACATGTAATATGCATACTTTTAGCTAGGTATGCTTGATTGTGTTGACTTGTTAATTTTTATCGATTTGCAAGCGCTGGGCCCGTCCATTCCATTATCACCGTCGCTGGCTCCACCCACCTCCCAAGGGTTTTATCAACCTAATGTGACGAGACATGTACCCACCGTTATCGCTAGCACAAAAAAAAGCTATAAGGAATTATCAAAAAGTTATGTAACCTACTTAGTAAACATGTATTTTATTGAATAGAATAGGTAAATTTATATAGCGTATGACTTATGTTCCGATTTTCATAGATTTTTCTATTGAATTAGTATAAGTAGTTTTTGTGCTTGGGGTACTGATACATTTAAGCGCGTAATCTGCTATTCGTTACCAGATTGTACGCGGCATGCAAAGTTCAGCAGCACTTATGGTATAGGTGGGTTTAGGGCCTTTATGTTACCTTTAACAAAAGCGACACGTTTGTCATCCGACTTCAAAAAAGGAGGTTATCAATTCAACTGTATATATTTTTTTGTATATATATTACGCGATTACTCCGCCAATTATGAACTGATTTTGATGATTATTTTATTGTTTGGTAGGTAATACTTCAGAGGTGGTCCCATATAAATTTTATCGTTTATTACTTTGGTCTTTAAATCAAAATTACTAGAAAATATGAAGATGTTATCCAGGTATGCGAAGTTGAAGTCGGGTGTTTTTTTTAAAGCGTATTATTGTATTAGAAAAACTAACAAGGTTTTAATAATAGAACATAATATTATTTCACATTAAAGTCAATAAAACACTCGCAGGGAATAAAATAACAAAGCAAACGACAGTCAAATCACCTAAATCGCTTAAACTTCTTAAATTATCGTAAAACTCACATTTCGCGTGCTCAAACTGCATAGCACAGAATTAACCTGTCACTTGGGACATCTAAACTGTGGTAGAACTACTAAAGACTTCTCCCAAAATTTGTGGGATCATAAAAATACAGGTGGATTTTGTAATTGTTTGTAGAGAGACTGGCAAGAAAGAAACGAACTATAATATTAGTAGTAAATTGGGCGGTCGACGTAACTTTGTCGAGAGGAACTTTTAGTTATTTACATCCACAAAATTACGACGAATATTTTGTGATTATCACAAAATGGGTTAGACGATAGCAGTTTTTTTGTACTTTACTTTCCAGTTTTAAAAAAAAAACTATCGAAAAACAATGCATATTACATCAACAATTAGAAAACTAATGAGAAATGGGACAGTAATCATCAATCGTAAATAGAAATCAGTTTTTTCATACAATTTTCTATCTTGTACGTATATATATAGTACCTACTATTGTTTCTGATATTTTCTACGGTAGGAAAACTGATAAAACTGTGATTTTTAGTTGCTTCTAACGGTATGGTTTAAAATTGTAAGTACATCTGTATTTTTTTTATTGCAGTGAAGGGACGAGACGAGCAAGACGTTCACCTGGTGATAAGCATCGCGCCTGCCACAAACAGTAGCAGTGCCAGAATTGTGAGCTTGCGAACACAATCCTGCGCCGCACTGCTCTGTGCTCGTCACCCTGATATATCACATGTTAAATCTCTTCATACCCAGTAATTTCTGGTAACATTGCCCTTCAATCCGGAACACAGTAATGCTTGCACACTACTGCTTGGCGGTTGAATAACTGGCAAAGGTGTGGTACTTCCCTGCGGTCTATGCAGTAGAGTCCTACCACTACAGAACAGTCTTAGAATAATTAGATATGGCTATCTAGTAAATCTATACCGAAACACTCTTTGTAGTGTATCGGTGTGCCTTCAAACCCAATCGCATTTTATTCAAGTAAGTACATAATTGATAAATATCAATAAATAATTTTCCACCCCATTGCTAAATAGGTAGTAGGTAGGTAACTTATACTTATTAGGTATAAGTATAACTACCCACACTGAAGAGTCTTTTAGCGTGTCATCTTGTTCGGTCTTGTACAATAGGCTAGATGACTGATGTTTAAATCGTTGAAACCAATAGCTCTGATGAAGAATTTAAGTGAATATAGTATGTTTATTGAAAAAATAATTTAAATCGGTTATTAATGTTTTGATAATATAAGCGTTTAAGCGTTTTTGGTAAAGCCAACTCTGTCCCTTTCCCACAAAACAAAAAAATACGTCATGCCTTACTTGTCAGAATATAATTTATATGGCGTCCTGACAAATGACGTCACGATTTGCTATTTCGCCTCTCTGTCTAGCATGATATTAAAATGCTTATAAGTTGCTTATTTTTGATCAGATTTTCATTATCTTTTCTTTAATCAGCTATATTTATGGGCCACATTTTAATAGGACAATAAAAAAACCAGTCATCTAGCCTATTCTCGTCCACTCCATCTCTCTTTTTATCGTACCTGCCTACTCAATAAAGTATATAATATAATATCGTGCAATTCAGTCAAAGTCCAACAATTTTCCAGAATCGCTGTCACGTCGCAGTCAGCTTGTCGCATAAATTAAGCGACTTACGTCCAACTAGCTCTCTTATCAGCTCTGTCGTGATTTAGGGTATTCGAGCCTTTGTGTTTACAAGGCTAAATACAATTAAAGTGATAAGTATGTACATAAGCAATGGTCTGAGGATCTAGCATAAGCCAATTTATGTAGTGGTAGGACTCCACTGCAGGGTCTGACTGGGGAAGTACCACACCTTTTTCAGTTATTCAACCGCCAAGCAGTAGTGTCCAAGCATTACTGTGTTCCGGTTTGAAGGGCGATTTTACCAGAGAAATTACTGGGTATGATGAGATTTAACATCTAATATCTCAGGGTGACGAGCGCAGTGCAGTGCGGCGCAGGATTGTGTTCGCAAGTTCATAATTCTAGCACTGCTACTGTTGGTGGCAGGCGTGACGCTTACCACCAGGCGAACGTCTTGTTCTTGTACTGGGGGTCTAAAATGGCCGCATTAAGCAATTCCCCTAAAAGCAGTTCATCTTATGAATTCTTAGCAGAATGTATTGTAAAAATTTGCTCTCGAGTAATTTTTCACGAATCTGCTATTTGCTTAATTTGATGCTAGATGGCGCTGTGTGAAATATCCGCCATTATTTATTTATTTTAAACAAAAAGTTAACGATTAACGGGGATAGTGTTATTCATAAAAATAATAATAATCGCTTATATCAGGCAACAGGATTTACTTAAAAAACACGATCCCATATAATAGATACCTTACAGACTAACATACATTATTATAAAAATAAACTAATAACTAATAATATATGTTGTATTCGAAACTAATAAATAATATTTAAATAGATCGTAGGTAGAGGATGGGACATCATAATTTGTTAAATGTTAAATTCCTGCCTACCAATTACTTCGCGGGACGTTTTTTAAAATGTTTACCTACTAATCCATTGCGTTAAGTGCTAATCAATTTTCTAAATGAGACAACCGGTAACGATTCTGTACTAACTTTCAACGATAGATAAATAAACTATTTAAAAACACTTTCTAAAATATAAGCTAAGAATTTGTTTTTATACGCATTCTTTTTTAACTTTTTAATGATTCACGCATAGGTACAATAAAGCGTGCTATTAGTAAAGCATATGTACAGAAATACCAATTGTAATTAACCATTGAAAAAAATAGCAGAGGCGTACCTATTGTCTTTTTTGACAACTCATTAGTTTTGCGGCGTCATTATCTCGGGACAATCAACTCTTACAGCATCGCTATAAAAATATACTATAATTATACATTATACACCTACTGACAAAGATATTGTGGACACCAGTATTATTTAGCGCCTAAGTATATGCAAAAATCTGAGTTTGATTAGGTATGACAGTCTATGTACCTATGTGAGTATGTTTGTATGTAGGTAAGTATGTAGGTAAGTATGTAGGTAAGTATGTAGGTAAGTATGTAGGTACATCGTGAAACCTTTAGTTTTCTACGCCACTAATCATAATCTCCCGTGGAGCACGGGAATAGTTAATCTTATATAATAGTTAGACAATAAATAAAAAAATAAACAATAAATTTGGTGTAGAGGTAGCTCAAACCCTGGATTAAAACAGACTAAGTATACTTTTTATTACAGGAACCGCGAGTAAAACTAGTTGTGCATATTTTAGTAAAATTGCAAGCTATCAACTTTGTAGTTTTTATGAAAGTTTTTGTTGTTTAAAAACCGCAAATTTGTTTTTTGAATTGAAAGCACAAGGTCTTGCATTGCTTTTACTACTCACTACTTTTTTAAGTTAAGTTAAAAGTTCCTACTCTTTGTCACAACCAAAAATAAAATATGAACTATAAAATCGCTAAGAAAATAAATACAATGCACGTCACTACAAGCATATAGCTCCCAGAAAAAATATGTTAGGAAAATAGCACCTCGTGTATTCAGCCTCTTTCTAGCCCCTATCTGAATTTCGAACGTCCGCGCTGGCCAGTTTGGACTACGGGCACGTTGCGCGCGCAAGCAACGGGAATCCCGCGCTTTTATTTTTACTTTTTTATTTTATTTTTTTAACAGTCATGCCTCTATTCAAAAAGCCATTGGTGCGTATTTTTTGCTAAAGTGAAGTGCTTTTTATTGTTTTTGTTTATTTTAAAGGATTCAATTTTTCTCTAAGTTTTGGTTTTGCTTTTGCAGAACCGCAAGGATCAACCTGACGATGAACAAACCATCAGTAAGTATTTTATTAAACCATTAAGTATTTTATTTTAATAATAAAATACTGGCTATAATAGTCATCATCAGCCCGGAGACGTCCACTGCTGAACGAAGGCCTCCCCCTAAGACCGCCACACTGTACGACAACCTGCCATTTGCATCCACAAACTGGCTATAATAGTAAGCTTCCCAAACTTAGGATCAGAATCAATTTGGTACTTATAATATAGAAACTAACTCGTAGAAATTTTCATTATCTTTCTACTGAAGTAGGCGACAAGTGCTCTGTCAAATGTATTTTTTTCTTAGTACAATTATGTACAAGTACTTACCAAATTAATTACTACTAGGTACCTATTTTTGAGCGTTATCATGATCGTAAAAATTTAATAATAATAATAATTAGTACTTATTTAATTTATTTCTGAGCGCTACCGTGGGTCGGATGACACGTTAAATTGTTGGTCCCGGTTGTTTGTTCTAGTTTCTATGACAACAACCGTCAGCCGTGTCAGAGGTCTTCGGGCGGCACATTAACTCTCACACTAGGGCTGGCCACTCAGCCTATACGAACTTACTTACTTTTTTTAGTACCTATTATAGTTCACTACTGGGCATAGTCCTCTTCATGGCCTCTCCTAAGCCACACCAATTATTAGGTAGGTACCTATAGCTCGTTTTTTTTAAAGGCATGTGACATTTTGGCCTAGTTCATAGAATGTATGGGAAATTTATACAACTAGGCCACTTGCTTATGGGAAATGTCCTAAGCGTTTAATTTATAGGCTTGCGTTTGACTGCCATATTGTCTGATGAACTGACTTATCTTCGGCATTTCTTCACTCAATCGAGTCTCAGGCCGTCCTAACATTTGCCGATTTATGGTCTTCATTCTATAACATCCGTCTTCCCATATTTGTGCTTTATGCTTACCGGCAGCGACTATGATAAGATGAATGGAAGGGAAATAAGCGCACGGATTTTGAAGACTATACGTTGAGCGCCGGCTCTCCACTCGCTGCAGTCATACTCTGCCTTTGCGACATGCGAGCCGTACGATACGACAATTTACAAACTTCTAATACATGTACATGTCTCTTTTTGTCATGCAGTAATTAGATTCACTATCTCTATTTTCCGGCAAATGTAATATGCATACTTTTAGATAGGTATGCTTGATTGTGTGGTCTTGTTAATTTTAATCGATTTGCAAGCGCTGGGCCCGTCCGTTCCATTATCACCGTCTCTGCTTACTGGTACAAAAAAAGTGTTAAAAATGTTTATTAAAAAACATGCATAGATTCATTGCATATGGTCACCGCGTTGCACACTCTGTGGGTTCAGATGGCGTTCGGAAGTACTAAGTAATATTTATGTGATGGAAGAACAGTTATTGTAAGCATGTGTTGAAGCAGAAGCCGCACTGAACCACGTGTTTCTACATGTAATATTATGCTTGCATTTTCTTTTTAACCAATATTGTTCTATCTGTTATTTTCTGGTGTATTTCCGCTGTAATAATCGTTTCGAGTATTGAATTTCAACCTAAACTGAAATGTTTTTTTTTTTTCTTCTATATTTAACTTTAAACTCATTTGCCATTGCTTTTTAGTACAAAGCTGGATTAAGCTTATCTAGCATTCCGGGATTAAGTTACCTACTTTATGCAACAGAGTCAAGGTTTTAAAGAGGTTTTAGTACCTACATAGAATTGAATGGAATTGAACATAATTGTAATAGAGTCAGGCGCGGATTCATCGTTCTGGGCACGGTGGGGATACCCACAACCCTAATTGCGATAGATATGTTAATTGTAACAAATAATACAATTAAAAAGAAATGACATTTCGGACGCATACAAACAAATGTGAGCGAGCGAGCTCTTTTATAGAAATGCAATGCAATGTACAAATCGATCAGAAGCAAAGAAGTCCGCCTTGCATTTAGACGAATATCGGATGACCGTGACAAATGGCGTATCTACTGCTATTTTCCACCCTACTTTATATGCCGCATAATTTCTCCCCTGTTGGTAAGGGATGATGTGGTCGAAGACGAAGCACGCGAACTGAATATGTACATAATATTCACTTTGTTCTGGGAAATAATCCAGTTTATATCTCTCAGGGAACTCGACATATGTTTCCATTCCTTGGCTGTACGAATTAGAAACTTATTTAGATAACAAAACGTTTGTTACTACGTGCCCCACAAAATCTACAATGTAAGTGTAGATTGTAGTACCCTCCGTTTTACTTATTCTGTAGAAATAAAGAGACGAAAGGGTAAGGTCCTACGGCACAGCAACACATTCCCCGTAATGAATCTTGTAGACAATTTACAGACTCGCTAAGTATCTTTGGCGGTGTTCCAGGCTAACAGGTAAACCTCATCTTGTTAGAGCTTCGTTTTTTTTTGTTTAGTCTGTAATAGAAAAAGTACTACACCTTTGCCAGTTATTCAACCGTCAAGCAGTAGTGTGCAAGCATTACTGTGTTCCAGTTTGAAGGGCAATGTTACTAGAGAAATTACTGGGTATGAAGAGATTTAACATCTAATATCTCAGGGTGACGAGCGCAGTGCAGTGCGGCGCAGGATTGTGTTCGCAAGTTCACAATTCTGGCACTGCTACTCTTAGTGGCAGGCGTGACGCTTACCACCAGGCGAACATCTTGCTTGTCTTGTCACTTGATAGTATTAGAACAAAAAAAATAACTATTAATAAACCAACGCAATCTGCCGTTCGCTACCTACTATCTCTTATTAGTTTTATTCGATATTTTTCATTACTGTAGTCCAACCCTTCAATACGTGTTTAATAGTAACTTTTTCAGTAAAACCTTGTAAACTCTTAGAAAACTTCGTTCGAGACTAGCTGACGGTTGAACATAAAAACAGTTTGTAGATACACAAGTTTACTTGAAATTATCTTGTTGTCCACTTTCTTACACGGTTCGTTTATAATGTTATTTTATTAAAATAATCGTAGGACCTTTTATAAATATTTAGTATATTTAGACAAGTGTGTATCTTGAAGTAGGTATATTTTATAAGGTATTTTACCACTTTCATACTACTAGCTTTTTGGTGAAGGATAACATATTGAGGAAACCTACATACTTCAGCCCGCCTAGCATGCGAGCCGTGATAAAAGTCTATCCACTTGTTTCCCCGCGAAAACGAGACGTATCCTTATTCTAGCTTTATCACGTTCCCACGCAGGAAAGACCAATTTAGTCCTCGGCGCGTGCTAGGGGGTTGGAGAAGAAATTCCGTGACATATATGTAAATATAATGTGCATGTATAAATATGTGCGTATGTAAATCCTCTGCAACTGGATCTACGTTGTGGATATGGACCAAACGCACTTCGATTCATTCTTCCAGCAATGGCTGAACTATTAACAGGCTGAATATGCTAATGCTAAGGTTTGATCAAATACAAAATGTAGTATCATCAGCCCGGAGACTTCCACTGCTGAACGAAGGTCTCCCCATTAGACCGCCACACTGTACGACAACCTGCCATATGCACCCACCGGTTTGCCCGCTACTTTTACAATGTCGACGGTCCACCTAGTGGGAGACCTACATTGCGTCTTCCGATTCCACGGTCGCCACTCAAGAACCTTGCCCATTGCCACTTCAATTTGCAAATGTATTTGCAACCTTATATTAAAAAAACGGATTCAGTGTTCGATAAAACATTTCAAATAATAAAATCTGCCCTAGTTCTGTGATCATTCCAACTTCCATAGCGTCGGAAACGCCCGTTGTAATCCCGCCTTTTGTGTCCATCTGTCGGCTTCCGCGACATCCAGTGCAGCTGACATGACGCTCCACATTTTAATCTAGCAAACTGCTGCAACCTTATTCTGTTATTAAAAAGTATAAGGAAGCTTGAGGGGATAGTCAGCAACAGCTTTTTTTTAAATGAAATGACAGGCTTGCGCCGTCGCTTGCAGTATGCGATGGAGCTCGCTTGGTTAGAAGAAACCGATTCAACCTCGACTTGACCACACCAATAAATTGAATAGAGTCAAATAAGTTGTCAGAAAACAGAACGACGAAATGGTACCTAAATGAAAAGAATTTAAAAGACTTGTACAGATCAGTTCGTTTGCAGGACGATATAGCAATCGACGAGACTGGCATACAACCGAAAAAATTGGGCATCAGTACGAACTACTCCGCCAATTATGGATAGTTTTAGATGTTTTTTTTTTTAGGTGATACTTCAGAGGTAGGCCCATATACATTTTATGGAAATCGGTTTTAAAATGAAAATTACATGAATAAACAAAATAACTGGAAAATATGAAGATGTCGTCTACCCATCAGAAAACGTCTACTGCTGGACGAAGGCCTCCCCCGTAGCCTTAATCCCCACGCTTGGAAGGCGGCTTTGGGGTTGTTTAAAAGCCTATTATCTTATAAATGGTCCACGTTTGATTGCCAACTCGTATGATGGATAACGTAGAAATAAAATAAAAAAAACTTGATGAAATAGATATTGAATTTAAAAAGTGATTTCAATTGAAACATATTTAATTTATAAAGAGAAAAATAAAGTCATAGTCTTGTCATAATCATTATTCATTTTCACCTCTCGCTAGCTTTTATATTGTAAACGCTGATTGACATCGCTTTAAAGACGTGTATTTCTAATAAATATGAGAATGTTTTGTAAACATGCCACTGTATTTTTATTTCTAGATTATAAAGTGTTATGTAAGCCAAGTCTAAACTTACAAATCACGTTCGGAAATCACCGGTGAAAAGTTTTTTTTGAGTCAATTTGAGCGCGAAAGTCATAATTTAGTTTGCTAACGATGTTATTTATCGGGACATTTGCTTTTTCTTTTTTTTTCTTTTACTGTATTTTTTTCACTATACTGACAATTTACGTTAGATTGAGCTTGATACGTAGCGATGTGATAAAGTGTAATCTCTACGGTATAACAACATAAAAAACCGGCCAACAGTGTGTTAGATTTTAACTAAGCATTCAGCGCGGAATTAAAGGAAATATATGAGTTACATGGTTACAACATAAATTAAGAATAATTTAAGTAGTTTTTTATTTATTTTTTGATAATAGTACTTACTCACTTCAGTTACTAATTTAAGTAAGTATTCACTGATTTCAATTATTAGGTGGTGTCAGATATATAAATATGTCGTCGTCAGCCATAAGACGTCCACTGCTGGACGAAGGCCTCCCAATAGAGGGGTGTTGCCATAATCGCAGAATGCTCACCACCGTTAATCAAAAGGACGCTGCTGCCCGTCCTCCGGTGGGTCTGGTTGCAGTTTGAGGACATACCCAGGTCATAAATATGTAACTGTCTCGAAATAATAATAATTAATGAATTAAGACTAATTTAAAAAAAACGCGTGATTTCTATATCTAGCAACTATTTGCAAATTGCAATGAAAGGAAGAAAACGAAACAAAATATAAATAAGTACTTACCTTCCAAAATTTTACGTAGACCATTACAAAAAGTCTATGGTCAAACTTATTTATAACGAGGCAAGTAATTCAATGGCGATTAAAAACTCTTTCAATATTGGCATGGCGTTCAAAGAACATAGCGAACGGAGAAAAAAAAAACCTACCCGCGTATAAAATTTCACACACCCTAAACACCATTACCGTCATGTTATATATAACATACCACACACATCATATAAATCGATGCTTACCGTAATGATAGCCAGAACATCAAGGGCCCGCCGGCCCGTAAACCACATGGCAACCACGGTGACAGGTGTCAAAACCTTCATAAAACGCGTAAAATATGACCATAAAATGTCACCCTCGAGGTAATATAACAGATTAAAGAGATGCAGATTGGTATTTCCCATTTGGCAACAACAAAGTGATTATGGAAATTGACTGTATGTTGGGATTAAAACGTCTGGTGAAGCAAAATTTATTTTATAGATAATTACGCTTCGTATTTACTTACATTGTGGTCATGCTCAAAGTTAACTAACTAAATACGAGTAGCTAGACTCATTGTACCACCCGAGGACGGGCAGCAGCGTCCTCTCTATTAACGGTGGCTAGCATTCTGCGATCCTTAAGCCGCCTGCCAAGCGTAGTGATTGTGGCAATTCCTCCCTGTTAAGGGGGAGGCCTTCATCCAACAGTTAACGTCTTTTGGCTGATGAATAGAATAATTGTTAAAGTGTGAGCGTTAAAAGTGAGTTCGTGTAGTTAGCTCTTAATGTCAAAGTCAATATATCGCCCGAAGCCAGTTGCGTTGTGGACTAGATATACGCTTTTAAAAAAATACTACCGACTTCAACTTTGAAAACCTAGATGACATCTTCATATTTTCTAGTAATTTTGATTTAAAAACCAAACTACTGAACCGATTTCGATAAAATTTATATTGGACCACCTCTGAAGTATTACCTACCAAAAAAAAAGAATCATCAAAATCAGTTCATAACTGGCGGAGTAATCGCGTAACATAAATACAAAAAAAAACATTCAGTTGAATTGAGAACTTCCTTTTTTGAAGTCAGTTAAAAATAATTGAGACTGACGATTTAACAACTCTTTTAACTTAAACGTCTAGTATCAAATGTTACTCGTGGTTACCGGACCGTCCATTGCCTAACTTTGGTGATATTTTTGGAAATAAATTGACCTAAGTATGCCACAAGAGCGACTAAAATTGCAAACGTTGTTGCAAGTGTCTTCTGTCTTCAGCCCGGGAGCACCACCAAACCGGCCCGCCAATCTGATAAGCTAGATCTTCGCCCTTGAAGTTTTGTGGAGCAGTCAGTCTGGCCCTTAAGCTAAAAAGTTTGGAGACCCCTGTATGAAAGTATTATTAGGAAGTTATGCTTCTGTATACTCTATTCTGTGTAATCCATAGGTGACAGAGATACATTATTATCATGATCTCAAGGTGTAGGTGTGGAAAAGAAAATTCTTTAGGATAAGCTAATTGAATCGTAATTTAAAGGGCTTACAAGAAATAGGTATAAATACTTCAAGAAGCTCTTAGTTACGCAGCTGTCTCGCAATCAAATGTAGTGACTGATGTTTTACCTACTTCCACCAGACTTTCTTCGTTACGAAAACTTACAACATACCGATGTTAAAAGATTATTTTCGCAATAAGTCTAGTTTGTACGCGAAAAAAAACATTAATAAAATCTGAACGCAAAACATGGATGATTCTGGATGAACTAATTTGATACGGCTAACTACAACAGTTCCTAAACTTTCTACGGAATAAATATAGAGAACAAGAATCTATGACCTGTGCTTTTGACATCTGTTGAAAGATTCAGTTGAAAAGCATCGAACTGTGCTTTTGAGTAGTTACAAGAAATATGACACTCTAGGGCTTGAAAGGCTCCCGTGGAGGACGACAACGTTGTCGTAAACGGGTGCGCATTTCGAGACTGTACGCTTCTGTCATAGGAAAAAGCCAAAACGCAGTGTTGAGGGCGACGGTGCGTTCCATTGGAGATCCCGAAACCCTCCGTGAAGCACTTACGCATTCCAACAGGGGTTTTAGGATTCTATACATGTAAAAACTTCTAAAGACCTAACTGCGTAGGAGCGCAGTCGGGCCTTTAAAGATTTCCCTTTTGAAACGCCTTGAAGTACGGTTTTTATAATTCCTTTTTTTCTGGAAAAGTGCAGGCTGGAATGTAGCTGGAATGTTTTATTAACACCGAGGCGCAGATTTCGTAAAACAACAAATTTCGAGATGTATTCAGAAAACTCTATAAACATTGTTTTTCTAAATGTCGTTTATCTTCTAGGGAAGCCATAGGGATTAATAGTTTGAAACAAATGCGGCTAGCCGACCAATTTCCTTTCCACCTGTTCTGTATTACTGTTTGACCACAGTTTCCTACATCTTTGTAATTTATGTTGCTTATTCAGTATTTCGGATTTAATATATTTTCCTATGACCTGAATTATTGTTTGTTTTTCTTAGAGGCTTAATGGCTTGGGAGAGGTCGGGGTCGAAGATAAAGATGATAAAGAAATCCTATATGACATTATACATTCTAATGTAACTGTCTGTATGTTTGTACCTTTTTAAAGCAAACCCGCTCTTGATTAAGTTAGGTATAGAGGCAACTGAAACTCTAGAAAAGGGTATATTTCTTTTATAAAACATGCTTCATCATCATCACCACGCGGGTGTAATCGCGGGGCAAATTAAATTATATTCCTTATAGAACCTTTAAACCTGAGTTAGGCCGTTTAAAAATCTCTTCTAAGGCAGCTACACTAGCGACACGCCACGTACACGCCACGTATTCGCTGCGTGCCCGCTCCGCTTTGAAGACGATCGCAAACCGCTAGAGTGTAGCAGTCTAAAAGAAAAAAAAACTATAGACATCTTCTTTAGCGACAAAACGTAACATACACATAAACAAAAGTAATTAGATTTTTAAGCTTGACACTCGCTGGAAGAACTGACAACCGATGGGAAAGAAAGGTTCTTGAGTGGCGACCGCGAACCGGCGGACTGACGACATTGTAAAAGTCGCGGGCAACCGGTGGATGCAAATGGCAGGTTGTCGTACAGTGTGGCGGTCTAAGGGGGAGGCCTTCGTTCAGCAGTGGACTTCTCCGGGCTAATGATGAAGCTTGACACTCTAATAAATTAAGAAAAATTAAACATAATATACTTAATACATATTTTTTTGCAGTGTTGCGGAGAGCATTCAGCATGTTCGACTCACAGAAAGAAGGTCGTATAGAGAAAGAAAAGGTCAGAACGATCCTGAACACAATGGTACACAACTATGACGACCTCGAACTAGACAGAATGCTGGACAGCGAAGATGCAATAGGTGAGTAGAATCCTCACGGTCCGTAAGGCAAAGAAAACGTAAAAGTACTATCGTAGTATCATAATAGCGTAGTACTATATATTATGTTTTGTGTGCTGAAAGATTCAGTTAAATTGAAAGGCATATTAGGCGACGAATTTTTCTTTCTCAGTCACAACAAACAGGCGTTCTAGCGGGTACGAGAAATAATAATATCACCGCTCTGTATTATTTTCCGAAACTTGTGGATTTTTGAGTGTTCATTTATCAAAGTAGTGGCGTTCTAGTGACATAATGTGGTGCATCATGTCTTTTCGTGTTGTTTTTCAAAATCCTAAGAAGCTTGAGTATAAAATTTGCCACTTTACTAGGGTTCCGTTGGAGTTTGGACCTGGGTACATAACATCATTGGAGTAGACCTGGGTGGTAACTAAGCGGTTCGGGAGGAAATGATTCACTAATGGGATGGTTTACCTTCCTAGCCTGCCAAAGTTACGATTTGATTCGAAGATTTTTTTATTGCCCTCAGTTTAGCCAATCTGCACATCTTTTAAAAAGCACCTTAAGCGCTAATGAAAGAGCTTGGGTAAATTATGGTTTTCGGAGATTGGGACTGGGTTTTTTGACACAGCCAACCAAAGCTGCCTTAAAAAGCCGAAGAGGCTTAACAAATGTGTTTAATATTCTCTCGGAATATTGCCTTAGGAAATTTTCTTGATGGTGCGCTTATAGAGATCCTACACAGGATTTTTCAGCTGGTATTTTTTGTTGTTGGTACTTTTGATTGTTTACGTTAAAAAAATAGACGTGACAAAGATTTCCCATCTTGTAATCGAATTCTCATTTTACAAAAGTTGCAACACTGGTAGACTATTATTGTGAGTTTAAAGTAAATTCAAAGGAAAAAATGGCCATGAAGCTAACAGAGAACTTAACTAATAGCTCTAAGCATAATCTTATTGTTTACAAAATCTAGACAAGAATAGAGAATCTTTTACTTCAAACATGCCAAAACTTCACAAGGAAGAGAATGCTCGTGATCCTGTTAAACCAACTACATGTACCTTACATTCGTAAACAACCTTCAAAGAGGAGAGTCGAAAATAGCCGTTTGCTACTTTACGCGCTTCGGGCACTTTACGAGCTATCGACGCGACAACACTTCTGGTCCACTTCAATGTGAGCTAATGACAGTTTTATTATGAAGTCGGAATAGTTACTTGTGTCTGTTTGTGCAAATTTATATCATTGAGTGCGATTTGGTTTGGGTGCGGTTTGTCATTTTGCTACAGTCAAATAAAGTGTTTTTTTTCTTCAGAAGTGGTCAAATACAAGAATAAAATAGAAAAATAGTTACATTACATAACGTTAACGTTACATGTTACAATCAGGGTCAATCATAGAGATGGGCAGCAACATTACACCATTAGGTACACCAACATTTCAATCATCTATATAAACACACACATGCCATGTTCACTTCAATTTGTAACACAAGACCAAATTTTGACTTATACTAAAGTGTCAAACCACAGCCGCGCCTCACCTACACCTAAATTGAAGGATGCCCGTGTATCAACGTAAATTAGCGTATCATAGCGTAACGCGGCATAACATTGTGCCGTCAAACACGTATTGACGCGAGAAATGCGAGTATGATCATGGTTGACGCGCTTTCACGCTTGACTGGAGACGATAATTAAACTGATTAGGTAATTCAAACTTCCAATTTAGTAATTTAAAATGTCGAGTTAATGTATGATTGACTTTCAAAGGGTTCCAGGCACTGACCTCTATTATACAAAGTACGCTGGACTTCATATTGTCGATAGTAAATTGAAGCCATTTGATTTTCGCCATTTTGGCACGGATAGCCAACGGATACTATGCTCAGTGACCTCAGTAATATTTCCCAACAGGTGGGTCTTAAAATGAACATGGAGAAGACAAAGATCATGTCCAATATCCATGTTGTGCCCGTACCGGTTGTCGTTGGGAACGATACTCTCGAAGTTGTTGACCAATACAACTACCTTGTACAGATTGTTCAGTTAGGTAGGTCCAACTTCGACAAAGAGGTCGCCCGAAGAATCCAACTTGGATGGGCAGCGTTCGGGAAATTGCGTAATATCTTCTCGTCCAAAATCCCGCAGTGTCTGAAGACAAGGGTTTACGACCATTGTGTGTTGCCAGTGATGACATATGGAACTGAAACGTGGTCTTTAACTGCTGGCCTGTTTGAGAAACTTAGAGTCACGCAACGGGCAATGGAGAGAGCTATGCTCGGAGTTACTTTGCGCGATAGAATCCGGAACGAGGATACTCGCCAAAGAACCAAAGTTACCAAAGACATAGCTCGCAAGGTTTGCAAGTTGAAGTGGCAATGGGCAGGCCACATCGCTCGAAGAACTGACAACCGATGGAGAAGAAAGGTTCTCGAGTGGCGACCGCGAACCGGAAGACGCAGCGTAGGAAGGCCTCCCACTAGGTGGACCGATGACATGATTGTAAAAGTCGCGGGCAACCGGTGTATGCAAATGGCAGGTTGTCATACAGTGTGGCGGTCTAAGGGGAAGGCCTTCGTTCAGCAGTGGACGTCTCCGGGCTGATGATGATGATGAGCCAACGGATAGCAGTGTGAGCGTCCATGGAACTAATATTTCATAATACTATATTATTGACACTAATGTCAATTTTAGTACCGTAGATGCTCGAAATGGCGCTTCAAATCGGCAATTTTTTTTGTCATTTCCTGGACTATATTTAGTCCAGCACACATCACACATCAACAGCCGGAAGACGTCCACTGCTGGGCGAAGGCCTTTCCCTTAAAGGGAGGTGTTGCCATAATCCCCACGCTAGTCCAGCGTACTTTTATAATAGAGGTCAGTGGTTCTAGGCAATCTCACGCGATTTAGGCCACTATTCTGGCGTGGTCGAGATCGAAAATAATTATATTATAATTATGGCTCGACATATATTTAAAGCAATGACTTATCTTAGGGCAATTAAGTATTTGACATAAATGTAGTCATTTTATCATAATTCATTAATTAACAATTAATATACAATTTAATCTATAACATGTACTGCATTTAATCTATGCATGTCTTGAATTGTATAACATGTATTGCATGCCCAAGCTGTTGATACCACTACTGTAACAACTTGAATATTTTAAACACAGCCTGGCAATAAAGCTTTTAGAATTTCAGAAGTTTGACTTTTTGTAAAAAAATATACTGCTTTATTAACATCGTTTCTTAACATGAGCTAGCGTATTCAGAATACGGGGTTTAGAAAACGATATTCTAATGCCAATCGAAAAGGTTTCCACTTGGAAACTACACTATCTGGCCTCCATCATCAAGATAGAAATGGTGTGAATAGTTTTCAAATCGATCCTATTTGATTGACTTTAGAATACGGGGGCAGATGAGCTGTAGTCAAACACCAAGCCTGTCAACCATAATACCAAACTAATAGTAGATAAGTATCTAGAGATCTTCGGGGCAAGTTAGCTCGCGCCTTTTTTAAATTGGTGAACCAAGTTCAAATGTAAACGTATTTTCCGTTCCACATAAAAAAATACTTCTCTACCTTATTCTATACGAGTGTTATAATACCTGTTTATTATTTTGTATATAGGTACCTAGAACTACAATCATAAACATTAGGTTAGATTGCCTAGAAACGATGACAGAACCTAGATTGCCGATGGTATTGAAGAAAATGTCACTAGAAAGGTCTCTTATAAATCTTTCCGTATTGTCCTCGAGTGCGAGTCAATTTATTCTACATTATTTACCTACGTAACCCTTATTCTACTCTACCCTGAATACCTGAAGGTCTAAATTTGAAGGCTTAGATATATATATATACATATAGCATAGTTTATCACAGACACGGCTCAGCGAATTAATAAGCTGAAGTGGTATCGGGCTGGTCATGTCTGTCGCAAAACCGACAATCGTTGGGCCTAGACGTATTCCGGACGTAGAACTTGAGTGATGATATACATGCAGCTGGGAGTGTTTGGAAGCAGAAAATCGAAGACTGAACGCTGAGTGGCGTACATTGGGAGAGTCTTATGTCTATCAGTGGACGATGGTAGGCTGATTATAATGATGGTGAGTTTATACATCAAATATTGACTAATTCATGGGTATCAATTTTAAACGTATAGGTTTATAATGTAACCTTTCTCTAATTCTGTTTAATTGAATTTCCGTGGCCTAATTTTAACAATTTTATTGTTTCGTAATACGAGTAAATTTTACATTTTGGCTAATGATAACAACTTCATATTATTTCATTACTTGTGTGTGATATTATAATCATAGATTAAAATCTCACGCACGGTGGGAACTTTTAAATATGATTCCTTCATAAACTCAATGTCAAATGCTAAGGCCGTTTGTCCACCGACGCCGTCACCGACTCGAGACGGCAACGAGACAAAAAAGTCAAAGTTTCTTTAAAAGTAAAGTAAAGTCAAAATATTTATTTTTCCGTTTGCAATCGCGCTGAATTTCAAATTTACTGACGACATCTGTGCAGACGCCCGTAATTACTTCTCAAAGTTCCCGTCACTTTAGATATCGTCGTCGTGATTGCTATCCAACTGAACTGTTAGAATTTTAACCAGCTGCACCATGCTATGTATTTTTTACTTGGTTTAAGGCCTTTCTAAAGCATGGGGGGGGGGGGGGGGGGGGGTTCGACAACTTTCTATGTGTCAGGGGCCGTACCATGAACGTTTATTCCGGGACCGAATACGCTCAGCTGCCGACGCTGCGCGACTGTAAATTGTATCGCCTCGCAATAAGGTTCGCGGTCGCGCAGTATCGGCAGCTGAACCTATTCGGTCCCACTATAAGCGGTTCACGGTACGGCCTCTGCTCGTCGAAAAGCCAAAAAATTTGCGGCTCAAACCTGGTCACGACTGGTGCGTGACTGAGGGAGATGGCTGAGCAAGAGAGAAAGAGCTCTACCCAGCATTGGGTTAGACTAGGCTGCGAATGGTGACGATGATGAAGATAAGATTAAAAGTACATTCTGAGTAACGGCTTAATTTATTATGGTAAGAAATTGCCATATACAATTTACCAAAACCAGCTAAGCCTGAAAACAGCAAGCATAACTTCTCGTTACGAAAAACCTACAAGTAGAAACCTTATCAGCTCGGAAACTTGCAAAAACTAAGCCCGTTTTTCGTACAGTATAGGATCCGCCTGCCATCTGCTGTCTAATTTATTGCAGGCTATGTAAATTTATCGCTGCTTTAATTCCGGTACCATCAGCAGAAACAGCTAATAGATCTCACTTTATTCAATATGATTTTACAAAGACTTTTTAACATTATTGGGACTGGCTAGAAATACAAAGCCAAAGCTTTTGAATTTTTAAAAGACAATCTTGACATTTTTCTCCGCTGTTCTGTGAATTCTACACCTAAAACAACCAAAACACAGTCTACACTCACACGCCTTACATAGAATCGCCACTTTTTTATGACGTCACACTGACGTCTTACTGGCCACTTCATTGGCCACACAAGTAATGTATAATATCTAGAATTGTCCCACGACGCAAGCTGAGTTAAATTTATAACGTGTGTATCTGTGTACCTATCTGTCTGTGGCATCGTATAAGCTCCCACCGAATCACTGAATAAGTAAAATTTTTTTTGCTTACATATCGCGATTGTTCTTAGTAAAACACAAGAGCGTTTTTAACTTATTAATTTAATATTATTTATGTCTTTTAAGATCGATAAAACACTAATTGGACACCAGTGTTGGAATTGGATACGTTTTAGCGTTTGGCTTGGGCTTGATGATGTGACTTTAGATAAATTAAATTTAGGTGTACTTATTTGCAAACCATACTTTGTAATAAAACTGAGCGCCAGTGGAATCAGTGTTAAGGTGCAGTTAATCCGCAGTTTAAGGGGCAGGTCGTTAAGAGCGGGTATCTGCATCATAAACAGACGCTAGCCGAGAAGTCGGTACGCGCCTTTAGTGGTGACCTTGATTTGTTTAAATGTTTCTCAAATTAGGTCTAACTTACACTCAGTTGTAAAGAGACAAAGGCGACGGGAAACTTTATCTGTTACGAATTGAACTAACTGCAATTTATTTAATATCTTTAAAAAGTCGAATGCGCGAGCGAGAAGGCGAATCCTTGACTCATAAGTCCTTAATAACAAAAGCTCTCGACCACGAGAAGTGAGAAGAGGGAGGGAAACAAGGCTTTAAGAAACCAGTGGGATAGTCACAACTTAAAATATAAAAGTGGTTTTCAAAAAATGGTTTTAATTATCACCAAATTTTGCATTTTATTAATTATAATATTGTTTTCAATGATATTTTTCAGGTTGTGGCAAACTAAACTTCGATTCATTCGTGCGCGTCGCTGCACATTTTCTGGAAGAAGACGACGAAGCTCTACAAAAAGAACTGAAAGAAGCCTTTAGATTATATGACAAAGAAGGTAAGCTTATACTTGTTTTTTCTTTTTTCTCCTTCTCCGACCTCTTAAGGCTCTGCTAACACGCCTTTTGTTGGAGCATAGCTAAAGCCTTATGGGAAAACCGAGAAAGGAAGTTAATTCCTTATTTTGCCGGTGTAAGGCAAGAATAATCATTGTTTATTTAGGTACAGTGTCAGGCAACTTGAAGGATCTAGCTCTCTCTCTCAAGCAATGAGGAGCAGTTTTAAATCAATTTCAAATGTAAATATTGTGTCATAAGTCAAAGTCAAAACAAGTCATAGTCAAGTACAAACCATACAGTAAAGTGTTCGGGCTTTATGATATCCATACCTTTATTAAGTTTTGGAGGCATCGAATCCTACCGGTAGGTGAATTTTTAGATTGTATAACCAACGGAAAAAGATAAATAATGAAAGCAAATTGAGAGAATAGAACAAAAATAGGGATAGAGAATGTAAAATAAGCTATATTTGCTAAGCAGAGTCTTAATTTTAGTACATTTTGCGGGTTATCTAAAAATATTATGTAAAGGTAAAGGCTTGGAACCGTCCCATTCGGTATCGGAATAAATCACAATTTAATTAAATAATTTTCAGAAAGGCCCTTAATTTTAAGTTAAATCTAAGGTTGGGATATAATTTGTTTCTAACAGCCGCACTCAGAAAGGTTCCTTAAATTAGTCCTAAATGATACTTAACTAAGTAACCTTAAGTGTATTAATTATCGTTTCATCCCAGAGACAGAATTTAAGTGTTCGTTAGTTAATGACAGATTTAAGTATCCGTAAGGCGAGGCAACATCTGTATAACTCTATCGATAGAATATTGATATAGCGTTTGTGTTGCCGCACTACAAAATGTAAATTTCAATTAGTACAAATATACAATAAAACACATCACAATCCTCATTCAATGCATTATTAGGTAACAACTAGTTCTTTTACTATCAGATTTGATTATAAGACAAAGTTAAAGGACTTTTTTGCGTACAAATATAATATATCATTCCACATTTTTCTCTATGGCATTATTTTCAGCCAATGTCAAATTATGTATTTTTTTTCCTTAGTTATTGGCATCGCACGTTGTGCATTCTGCCAGTGTCAAGTTTATGAATTTCCAAGTTTCTTTTATTAAAATCAAGTCAAACATGTCATTAAATCACAGTCAGTCACACGAAACCAGTCATAGTCGAGTCCAAGTCATGCCCTAGTAAAGTTGTGGCGACTTTACTATGAGCTTCTACGGAGTCTTGAAAACAACACGAAAAGACATGTTTCACCACATTATATTACTTGCCCACACTCGTGCTACATGCACGAGTGTGGGCAATTCAACATGGCATTCAACACTCAATGAATAAAACGCCACCATTATTAATCATTAATTCGCGAAAAAACACAAGTTTTAGAAAATAATAGAATGCAACGACATGATTTTTCCGTGTTCCCGCCAAAACTCCAAATTATGTATTGTCATTGTCATGTCAAACAAGTCTGGAGTAGCCACCCTTTTCTATTCCTGTACACTTCTGAAGTTATTCCTCCGGGGCTTCTTATTTTGATGTGGGTACAATTAATACAACCAATCACTCCAGGAAAATAAGAAATTTCATAAAAAATTAAGGCAATATCACACTTTTTACAGTTTCAGGTGTAAACCTATATCGTGCATGAAATTCTTGGACTGAATATTTTGTAAAGGGATCAGTATAATCTCGTAAATACCGCCTCGGTCCTACGTCCCTTCTTGCATAGTTTACAAACTCAATAAACTCTGACTAAACTGAAATCAGACATTTTTCTAAAAAACAACAACAAAGCAACACAAATTCACCACGAAAACAGAAAGATAACCTCAATCGTAAACATCAAATCTTTCCTTAAATAGTTAAGTAAGGGTTGGGCGCTACTTAAAGTTAAGGGTTGATTAAACTCACTAATGAATCATTAACTGACTCTGAGAGACAACTTTTAGAAATCTTTACTTAGTGATAGTTTAAGTATCCCTTAAACGTCTCTGAGTGCGGCTGTAAATGTCCTAAGATGACACTAAAATTTTACGTAGGGTTTGCCATTATCAAAGCAATTGCCGTAAATTTTCTCAGTTTTTATAATGTTGCAAAACTAACTTCACCTCACAGAAATTTACTAGATTCAGCCTTTTTCTTTGATATTTTTTTTTATATATTTAAGTGTTTCCTTCGCATATTTGACTGAAAAGTTTGGAAATTAAATATTTTTTACGTAGGGTTATACTCGTAGCATATATAAGAAGAAAATATAGTAGTACATTAAAAAAAGCTTTTAACATGTTAGGATTATCAGGCCTGGCGCATTCCGCACTTTAGTGACGCTACAAATACGTGATGGACCCGTTTAGACGGGCCAATTCAGTGGGAAGAATTCAATTAGAAGAGATAAAAGTTACGCGCTAGACAGAGAGCTAACTTCTAGGCTAATATAAACTGTAGATACTTAGCGCTCGCACGTCCTGATTTGTACTTTATTGTGTCGTAGCAAGAGTCGCTATTTAATTAAATGATTTTGTGGAGTGAATCTTCTGTACTTGTAATATTATGTATTCTATGGAACTTATTAAGTTGTGAAAAGACCAGGAACGTATGATATACGAGTACATAGACAGTTACTTACTTTCGCATTTAAAATAATAGTCTAAGGGTTACGCGTAACGGTATTACTAAGCCTCTAAGATGTTATTGTACTCATCATTGTGAACATCTTTTACTATGGAGCCAACCCTCAATTCGCCAAAAGAAATCGGCAGTTCCATAGAAAAAAATATTAGTCCTCCCCGAAAAAAAATATGGAACAGCTGATTTGTTTTTCGCGAATTCAGGGTTGTTTTTGGCTTGTTGTAAAAGTTTTTCAAAATGAAGAGTACCATGACTACCTTTCAGCTTATTAATACCGTTCCGCGTTACCCTTTAGATTATTATAATAACGATTGTGTATACATGGTTACTTGTAACTCGACATGTTGCCGGCGGGATCAGATAGATCAGAGGTTAAAAACCAGCTATAAAACATGAAAAATTATATATAAGAAAATAATTTTAAAAGCAATAAAATATTCAAAAATACTTAGAATGTGATAAGCGTGACATTTTTTTTAAACGTTTTTGTAAATTTTTACGATTAATGCACAAAAACTATTTTATTCTGTAAAAACGTCTAATAATAATAATTCTCATCTCGGCACTAAATTTTATTTAAAAAAACCCTGCAACAAAACTGTTTAATTTTATTCATTTTAAATATCTCGAAAACTATTAACTTACGCCCATACATTTGTGGGCTTAAATTTGATGTAAATTTATGTATGTTAGACCCCTTATCTGGTCATGCCGGGAATACGTCGAGTTACCAGTAGCCCTGTATAAAAACAGATTTTCCAACTATAATATATAGGTACGCATGTAGACAATTATTCTTTTTTGTTTACACGTGTAGGGTTTGTACTAAGAATAAAACGTTCAAAGTGTCAAATAATTTTCACTCCCACCTGACTGGAATTCGTTTTTATCTAACGTCTAAGAATCAAGGCCGGTAATATTCGCAATGGTTTTTTTCTGTAATTTTAAAATAAAAGATAAATGTCATTCCATTATTTATATCTAACAGTGCTTAGAAAGGTGTTCCTATGATTCATATTGCGAGCTGTTTAAATTTCACAGAGTAATAGAAGTTAAATTTAAATAATTTTGCAAACTTGTCATTTATTAAGATAATTATTTGCAGTGCCCCGCGTTTCTGCGAATCTATAGCTATACCATATTATATTTTTTTGTTAGTAAAGAAGCATAGAGAAAGAAAAGTTATCGACTTTGTGCATTCTTCCACAACAATAGATCAAATAAGTCATAAAATCACAGTGATGGGAAAATTCTTAGGTTTTTTTTTCTATTTCAGCTAAGATAGGGTACACTCTAAGTGCGTGGGGATTATGGCAACACCCCTTTATTGCGAGGCCTTCGTCCAGCAGTGGACGTCAGGCTGACGAGGAGAGTACTCTTAACTTGCTGATTATGCTAAATGCTATTAGAAGTGGAAAGCTACAGAATCTAAATCAGTAGTACAATCCAGTTATAAGTTAGGATCAGACTAGTTTCCTAACTAAGCTTCGTTCAAACATTACCTTGTTCCAAAATGGTAATTGAGCCCAAAACTTTAGTCTTGGATAGCAAAGCTAGGCAAAGAGGTAATCACAAAAACATAAAATAACTTTGTATCTTAACTTCTAGGGAATACGCTGTAGTTTTGAGTAAAAGTTTCGGATTTAAACGTGTTTACTGGGGGTTTATTTTGCATGCGAAGTTCAAGTTTAGAACGCTCGAAATACCATTTTGTAACAGATTAAAATTGATCTAATTACGATGAAATGTGGTTTGGTTTCGTATGCGTCTATTTGAATTGTCTTTTCGAGTACCTATTCGAAGTCCAAAAACATGTAAATTGGTAGAATCGTCACAACAAAAACAAAGAAAATTTGAAAATTTGTTTTTCAATTCAATTATTATGTGACTTTTAATCTATTATTATTATTATTTTTTCACATTTTATTACTTTGTTTCTTTTCTATGTAATCGATTATTGTTATTGTATGTACTGCTGGCTTGTCACACGCCTTGGCGTAGCTGTAAGTGTGACAAGCAATTAATAAATAAATAAATGAAGAAAATTTTTTTTAAGATTATTTGCTATAGATAAACTTTGCCTTTTTTGTTGTTTCAGTGTGGCAAGCATTCGTAATATGTTCCCTATAATTTCCCACAATATTTCTAGCTTTATTTGTCTCGTAAGGAGCGAAGCTAAAAAGAAAGAAATTCCTATAAATAAGAAAGAGAAATACCACTGGCCGTAAAATAATGTCTTCTATTAAAACAACAAGCTCTTCAATACATATTCCGAACCCTCGACATTTTTCATTTTTTTGCTGTACTACAGACTTATTCTTAGAGCTGAATGATGGTGCCACCGTCGCACTTTCCAGAACAAAACTGACCTGATGACTGTTAATATTTCAGTTCCATAATTTTGGCAGCTTCACAGTTAAGTTTGTCGGTCTACGGTGTTGTCAGCCAAGACCATTGGTCGAGATACACTGCGTCCGGGCATTTGTCAATTTCAGCGGCTACTTCAAAGGAATTTTATTTATTAGGTCGATACTAAATATTTCTCAGAAGCTATTGGTGTTTTCATAAATTAGGGGAACTGTTTATGAGAAATAGCTTAAATACATGACTAATTTAGATAAAAAATATAATATTTTCTATAGCTAATAAGTAGCGGAATCTAATTAGAGATGATATTGGTCTTAATAATATTAGATCAATTATTTATTTTAATAATTTTGGCGGAATAAAAAATATGGAATCAGGAATGAATGAGAATTAAATTGATCTATTTTGTTCTTTTTTGATATATTTTTTTCTATTTAAGGCCAAAATTCACGAACAATTGACTTATTAAACAAACGATTTACCATTTTGCGTGTTGTACAATACAGTCTGTTAGTTTGAACACCGTTATCCTTCTAGGACTTCATTGTACTCATCATTATGAATAACTTTTACTATGGGGCCAACCTTGAAATCGCGAAAAAAATATCTGCTGTTCCATTTATTTATTTTACATTTTGTCCAAGATCGATGAACCTTTTTGTATGATACAACTGTTTTTTTTCCATGATTTCAAGGTTGGCCTCATAGTAAAAGTTGTTCATAATGATGAGTACGATGATATCCTAGAAAGATAACGGTATTCAAACTAACACCCCGTATAATTCAAATTCAAATTTTATTTATTAAGATAACTGGGATACAGGGATTAGTAACAAATGTTTAATATAAGCCGGAGGGCAACACCGTAACAGTTTTAATAGAATTCCAGTGTATTTTTACCTACTTGTTAGAGTATATATTATAAAGTCTCGAAAGCACAAGAAACACTATTGTTGTACATAAAATGTTAAATTATAAATCTAACACCAAGATTTCTATTTTTTTCAAGTGTCTTATTATGAAATGTGAAACCATCCACTACAAATTAAAGTCACTTTTATTATCTACTAAACAATATAAAAACTGCGGAAAGAGAAGCGAATAGAAACAAAACAGTTAAATGTGGTGTTTGTTTGCTTAACCACTTCATCAACACTTTAGTTTCACTTTACGACCAACTCCAACCTCTTGATCTCACTCGCGTGTTTGTTAGTAGAGTTTATAATTATGAGGAACTATAAACTGTCCACTCAACGCGTAGCACATTCTCTTTGGTCGTTGTCTCTGTTTTAGAGCTTTTGAAGATCTATAAAAAAATATGTAAGCATAGATCTAGTTAAAAAGAATGTAAACCATCTAATCAACGCGTTTTGCTTGTTCGTTGTCTCTTTTAAAACCGACAGTTTTTTGTGTGTTATTGTCAGTGACGATGATAAAATGAATGGACGGGAAATAAGCACACGGATATTGAAGACTATATGTTGAGCGCCAGCTCTCCACTCGAGTCAGTCATACTTTGTCTTATCGACATGTGAGCCGTACGATACAACAATACAAATAAATCCAAATTAGAGTCATGTACATGCATTCCCCAAGTGTAAGAACACTCCTAATATTCGCAATAAAAGTTTGAGGATCACAGTCCATAAGTGTACACATTAATCACTGTATTTTGTCACAACTGCAATTAATTTCAATAAATATGCCATTTTGAGGCGATCGTAATGTTATGAGACAGAGAGAGTTCGAGAATCCTTCGTCAATGTTCGAGATTCGAGAGCAATAGACAAATACATTTGTGTTCTCTTTTTGTCATGCAGTAATTAGATTTGCTATCTCTATTTTCCGCCAAATATAATATGCATACTATTAGCTATAGTTAATTGGCTGGCTAATTTTGACCGATGTGCTAGCGTTGGGCCCGTCCATCCCATTATCACCGTCGCTGGTTTTTGTTACGCTATTACTCCGGCAATTATGAATTGATTTTATTAATATATTTTTTTTGTTTGTTAGGTCGTATTTTATAGATGGTCCCATATACATTTTATCGAAATAGATTTAAAGTAATTTATTTATTTCAAACACAAGCCTCAATAAAAAGTAAAAAATTAAACCTAAGAAATTAACCTAAACTAAAATATAAAACAAAAATTTAATATGTCACAAAAAAATATAAAATTAAACAAATTTAAGCGTTAAATCGTTAAATTAATTCGCTCCGTTTATTTAGTAGTTTGGTTTAAAATCAAAGTAACCGGAAAAAGATGTCATCCAGGTAATCAAAATTGAAGAAATTTTTAAGTAGGTACTTGTTTTAACTGATTAACGTATACGAAAATGAAAATAATAAAAATAATTCACCTAAAAACGTTCTTTTTATTTATTATTTTTATGTAACATCAGGCCTGTCTGTTTTAGGGTTTTGTTTACGTATATTTTTATTAAGTAATAATAGATATTTTTATTGAGTACGCCATAATTTAGCCCGCGATTTAGGGTAGGAGATCACACAAGACAGACTGGTCTTGCACTTTGACAGCCATCTTGTCTGGTAAAAGTTTGGAGGATTTATCTCCTCCGTAGTTAATTACTGGCTAAAATAAAACTTACCGGAAGTGAATGGAGAATAGTTATTTTAATGGTTTACTTCTTACAAAGAAAATTTAACAAACAACCTTGTCTTTGTAGTTTGTTGTAGTTAATAAAGGACTAACTACAAAAAAACCCTTTTTACGAGCCCCCAATCCAACTACTGCACTAAATAAACAGTAAAAAACACCCCAACAATACCCACCCACCACAAATTGCAATCAGTATTCAATTTACGATCATATTCATGTATTTCCAACTATATAATTGCTTGCAATAAAACCCGGTATCGATTCGCTGGAGGGCTGCCAAACTATGCCCCTACTACCGGCCATAATGTCGAAAGATATACAGCCCCGAAAATACTCGAATGGCCATCGAGTGACAACTGAGTGACGATAAAAAGCGGGAAATATTTCGTGATTAACCTAGAACTAGACCATTGGCAAGGTCGAAATAAGCCATACCAGTTTAATAGAATTCACCGTGTTTTAGTTATTTTATTAGTATTTATGACTTCTTCCCCAATGAGACGCAAAAATAATAAATTTGAGCTCTATAGGCAAAACAGCATTGTATTCGTACGTAAGTATAAAATAAAATATTATATTTCAGAAATTTGAAAATTCTAGGAAATATCGCCTTGTTAATATTTTGTAATTTTTGTCAATCTTATTGTAGGACTATTTAAAATAGAAGCAATATAAAGGAATAAAACATTAGAAAACATAGAAATCATTATCTAGGTAAGGGTATAATGACTGTTAACTTTCTTCAAAAATTGTAATTTACATGATCAGTCCCGCGATTAGAGTGACAGGTTGAGTACTTGGCATACTCAAAGACATGATAATTATTTTTAATAGTCCACTGCTGGACTTAGGCCTGCCCTTGAAGAGTGGTTGGGCCATATTAAAAATAAATAATTTCTTTCTTTCTTTCTTTCTTTCTTATATTCACTACGCTGAAACCCGGTGTCACTGGGCTGGTGGACTCACAATAAAGGCTGCGGTAGCCTAATCAGAAGACCGCTCGACTTGAAATCGTGTGGTCACGGGTTGGACAACAACAATGTCTTAACAATATTGAAACGATAACAAAAGCAAATTTAAAAAATACCAGAAACTACAAAGAAATATTTTAGCCAGCCAGTCGTTTAATATGCTTATTATGATCAGATCACGGAAGTATAAAAGACACTACAATAAACACGTCACCACTATCCGTGATTTTCGTATATAATTTTTTTTTTTTTATATACTTATGATTTAATATTTATAGCTATAGGTAACACTCGTATTAGAACAAGGTCGGGTATATAAAATTCTATATTAAAAATTTAACAGCCTGTTACTGACATGCGAAAATGGTGAATGCCAAATTTAATTTTACGTCACTAAATAAATGTTTACGAAAAAACGGCGCCCATTTTTTTTGACATTGGATTGACAAATACGCAAAGGCTGGTGGCGCATTAAAATAATTTGTATGGACTCTGAGCTTTATTAAAAAAAGAAAACACTGCTTAAACCTTTAGGTGTTTGTCAGTACTGCGCACTTTGTTTTCGTATTGCGCAGAAGTTAAATGATGTTCGTTGTTAGTTGTTTTTAATGTCCAGTTCCAGCTAGGCAAATAAAAATGTTAAGCAAATAGTCTTGTTACGTGCAAATATTTTATCAGCAGTAACTAACATTTACGTAAATAAAAGACGTGTGGTGCCACCTATGAACTGGCGACGAGACCATCTTTAAAAAGGTTCGAGCGGCTGGCGTGTCATCGACCGCTGAGTTTTAGGCAATTTCTGTTAGATGGCGCTTATTTCAACTTTGTAACATTTTTAATCTACATTTAATTTTATGTAAATGGCAACACCGGAGTCTTCGAACTAGTACCATTTCTTGTTTGTTTTAGGATTTAATGTTTTAAAATACATGATTCCTCAACCCTGAGTGAAACTCTGGGCTTTTAATTCATCAATTGAATTTATCGGATTTATATTTTGGTAAGAATTCCTTCATTTGGGGAATTCACGAAGTAAACAACTTTGATGGATGTAGTTTTGACATGTTACTAGTTATAGGGTAGGCCGATATTTCCGGGTGTTTGCGTGTGTCGATATCAACATGACTTGTCGACAAAAATCAACAGTTTGTTTTGATATCAGCTAATACTCTGGAGTATTTATAAGGTGGATTTGTAAACAAGTTAATATCGAGACAGATCGTTGCTGATTAGCAACGAATGTAGATTTTGGTGGACTTGTGAACTAGGTTGATTGCGGATTGAACACAGAATTCAAGATGTCGATATATATCGTTTGTGGAGTTTCACCTCACTGGAAAGTGATGCGTGAGAGGAGATATTTTTGTGCTGCTTTGTCTTGGAAGCATGTCTTGAACTTTCAATTTTAAAAGAAGGAGTGATTGTTTCGTTTTAGGGCGTATTGTTTAGCCCAAATATCGTTTGAAATGTTTGCCCAATCGTCTAGCAATTTTTGTTAAGCGCAGTGGCGCGATTTTTAAAGAGTGAAGTAATGTTAACCTGAAGGATAGATAGATGACCTAAGTTGGTGTGGACCGTGACATTTGAGGAATATATACTTGAGCTTAATTTCCGAATAGTTTCGGTCTTCCGGGAGGTCAAAAGCTACCTAGGCGTACTTATTTTGGGGCGTGCAGCCAGTTTTCCGGCCAGGGCTCGCTACTCACGTCTGGGATTAGTCTTACAAATACTGCAGGCATGGTTTATTATCCAGGTGACCTAATTTCCGTACTAGGTTAATTATAACTTCATCTAAGATCTAAGTATGGTTTAACTAAACCGGTCATTTTGCCAAACGTTCAGAGAATAGTTTAACCTATACAAATGTTTAGATAATGTTGGTTTTCCAACGTTTATACTAATTTAATTTAATTTAATTTAATTACTCCTAAGTTTAACAGTGTAAGCTAGTTAAATAACATTAATAATCTTAGTTAGGTGCTGCATTTAGTTGTCTTTGCAATACCAAGTTTAACTAGTGCTATTTTTTTTTTCATTAGTTCAACCTTATTGTTACCTAAACTAGGTAGATTTATTTAGGTTTGAATTCATTTTTGTTGTTACTGTAGCGTTTACAGTTTTTGCATCATAGAAAATACCTCATTGTATATTCAATTCATTCGTTAACTTTGGGTTTGCATTTCATTTTCGTTTAGGCCTTCCGCCTTGTGCCTGTGACACATAATATATTGTAACAAATTAAAAGTTAAATAAAAGCTTTATTAAATTTAAAATCATTATTTTATTTAACAGACCTTTTGCAATCTTGTCTGTTTTTAAAAAGGAAATTGCATGGCGCCCTTCTGTTACCTGTATTCTAGGTCCGAATAACACGACTAGCCGAGGCACGACAACTATTGAGTAAAGGTTACCTTTAACCTGTAATATCTTCTCCACTCAACCATATCGCTTACAATTGGCGCCTCAACGGGCAGGGCCTCAGAAATACGGGTACAACATATAGTTTTCTCTGAACTTTTGGCAAATATTTATTTATAGGTAGGTATAGTACTTTATGAATTTTATCATTTTGAAATTACACTTTTGGTGTTCTTTGTGTCGAGACTGTAACTGTGACTTTGTTGTATCTCATTTTGGTACAGATTTATATAAACTTATTATATAGACTTATTATATGGGCTTATGTTTACTTATAGTCAATTTGCAGTGAGTAAGCGACTCACTGCGATATTTTGTATAAACACGGTAATAAGGTGAAAGTTCACAATAATTTTAAGTGTTACTTGTGCGTTTACTGAGTAGGGATTGCAGCTATTGTCTTATTTTTTTTGGACATTATTTTTTGGTTGTAATTTTTTTTTTCTCAGTAAAAGCATAGAACTTTACTGCCTTTTAACATATAAGTAGTGTGAAAAGTTTGTTTGGTAAATTGTTTTGCTGAATTTTTGGCAAAATGACTCCAACGATGGATGTAGACTACTTGTTGAGAGAGGAGTTGGTGTTTGAGGTTAGAAGTAGAGGCTTGGAGTTAGCAAAGGATGATTTTACGGTCGACGAACTTCGAAAACTTCTCAGGGTCAATAAAAATGTGTTCAAACAAGATGAAGCCGTTAAATATTTGATGACATTAGACCAGAGTGCTGAATTGATAGTTTGTGAGGAGAAGTTGAGTGCGGTTTTGTCTTCTACTCATGTATCGTCGCTCTGTAGACGCAAGTGCATGGCTAAACTGCAGCATGTTGCTTGGAGGTTGGATAAATTGATTGTTTTTCCATTGGAGTTGCAGGCTAGGAAAACCGAACTTGTTTTAAAGACTCAAGAAGCGTTTAAGTCTGTATCATGTAACAGCGCCACTGATGTTTTATCTGGGGTTACTGCACGTGATGCTGGAGTTAGTGGTGGATTGCTAGCGACCGGTGGTATGCAGAAAGGGAACTTGCAGATTTTTAAATGGAAGATTTCTTTTGATGGGACCACGCCGCTCCATGATTTTTTGTTTGAGCTGGGGGATTATAGGAAGTCTACTGGAATATCTGATGAGGAGATGCTTAAGAAATTTGCTCATTTATTGAAAGGCGAAGCTCTTCTTTGGTATAGGAACAACTCTGTTGATGTTTCTTCTTTCTCCGTGTTGGTGGAGTGTTTAAAGCGTGAATTTTTACCTGTAGATTTTGAACGTTCATTATTGAATCAAATACAAGCTAGACTGCAAGGGGAAGATGAAAAGATAAATACCTACATCAACATAATGCAAAATTTGTTTAGTAGACTCTCTCAAAGGGTTGAAGAATCTAAACAACTGGAGATCATCACTACAAATATGAATCCTTTTTTTATAGCTAGATTGGCTTTAGTAGAAATAAAATCAATAAAAGATTTGAAGGTGGTATGTGCGAAGTTTGAGCTTGCACGTCACAAGTGTGACAACAGAGGTTTTAATAATCCGGGAAGCGACTCAATAATACCTGCCGTTTGTAGATCTAAAGGTAAATCAATTGCTAGAAATAGGATTGTGAATACGATAGGTGCCACTAAATGTCAGAAATGTGATGGTGATCATCCGTATTTTCGTTGTGAAAAGTATGTAGGCAAGCATTGTTTCATTTGCAAAAAGCCTGGAGTAGTATTTACGGAATGCAGTTGCTCAAAAAACGAGCAAGCAGGTCAGTAGTCAATACGTATCAACAGAATTCTCCGACTTCTGACCTGGAGTGGAGGTCATGGTTAAGTTTTGTAAATTCCTTTTTGAAGGGCGAGACTGTTTCCCCTTTGTTTACACATCGCAATGATGATCCACGTCCATATATAGTTGTGGAAATTGTAGGTTTGCGATGTAATGCTTTGGCTGACAGCGGCGCAACTGTGTCGGTCATTAGTGAGCAGGCTTACAAAACATTACTAGACCTTAATTTGAATTTTGAGCTTAGAAAAACAGTAAGTACTTTGGCGGTAGGAAATGGTGATAAGTTATTTGTTTTGGGTCTGATCACTGTACCTGTCATGTTTGCTAGGCAGGTCAAGATGATAGAATTTTATGTTTGCAAGGACATCAACCAACCTCTTATTTTGGGTGTAGATTTTTTGTTGATGTTTGACCTTTGTAGAGATATTTTTAAAAGAAATGATGGGATTGTAGAAACGCATAGTTTAAATTTTTTAAACGTTACTGACTTGCATTTGCATGAAGTAGGCGATTTAACAAGCGTTCAGCGAAGAGAGCTAGACCGCATGATATTGAGGTTTAAGGAATTGGCGGCAAACGAGGAGGAGTTGGGTTGCACCACTTTGGAGGAGCACTTTATAGATACAGGCGACAGTGAACCAATCAGGCAAAAATGCTATCCCATTCCACATTATCATAGGGAATATGTGAAAGGGGAAATAAACCAATTGCTGAAGTTAGGTGTCATTGAGAAAGCCATTTCTCCGTGGAACAGTCCAGTGCTGCTCGTGCCAAAGGCCAATGGTGAGCTTAGGTTCTGTTTGGATAGCCGTAGGCTAAACAGTGTCACCAAAGTTGACTCATATCCAATGCCGAGAGTGCAGGAGATTTTAGATTCGCTGAATAATGCCAAGTTTATGACGTCACTGGACTTAAAGAGCGCGTTTTTTCAGATAAATTTAGAGCAGTCTTCGCGTGAAAAGACTTGTTTTTCTGTGGCAGGACTAGGCTCCTATCAATTTTGTCGTATGGCGTTTGGTTTGGTCAATAGTACTGCAAGAATGATGAGATTGATGGATAAGGTGTTTGGACCTGAGTTTCAGGGCCATGTGTTTTATTATGTTGATGATATTATTTTGGTTTCAGATTCCTTTCAAGGTCATTTGGAGCTGCTTGGAAAAGTCCACGATAGACTCAAGAAGGCGGGACTGACTATCAACTTTGGGAAGTCAGTATTTTGTCGTCCTTCATTGAAATTCTTGGGCTATGTCGTTGACAGGCAAGGTTTGAGGACAGATCCTGATAAAGTGCGGTCAATTTTGGAGTTTCCGATGCCCACCACACAGAAGGAGGTGAGACGGTTCCTAGGGATGGTTTCTTGGTATAGGCGTTTTATTGATAATTTTTCAACAAGCGTGGAACCGCTCACAAGGTTGACTAAAAAGCTGCATAAAGGCGAAGAGTTTAATTTCAACGAAGAAGCTGTTAAAGCTTTCAACGAGATAAAGAGTCTTTTAGTGACAGCTCCAATATTGTCTATTCCTAGTTTTGACAGACCTTTCATGATTAGTACTGATGCTTCGGATGTAGGTTTGGGTTGTATTTTGTCCCAGTTCGATGACGAGGGCGGAGAGCATCCGGTGGCTTTTGCTAGTAGGTCACTCAGTCGTAGTGAGAGAAACTACTCAACAACTGAGAAAGAATTATTTGCACTTTTGTTTGCTTTAGAAAAATTTAAAGGTTATATAGATGGTTCTCCTTTTGAGACCAAGGTTTTTACTGACCATAGCAGTCTTAAATGGTTGGTAAATTTGAAGTCTCCTACGGGAAGATTAGCTCGATGGGCGATAAGACTCTCGCAATACAATTTTGTTGTGGAGTATCGCAAAGGTGTGGAGAATGCGGCGGCAGACGCTTTGTCTAGGGCACCTGTCATCAGTCTTTTGGCTGATCAATCAGCGGATGACGATGCTGTAGATGCCTGGTACCGAAGCATGTTTGAGAAGGTGACGACTTTGCCAAATAAATTTCCAGATTGGCGTGTGTTGGGTGAACGTTTATATAAGAGAATTAGGAGCCAGAATCCTTTGTCGCTGGACTGTGAATGGAAGTTGGTGATCCCTGAGAATCTCAGAGATGAGGTGCTTCGTCAATGTCATGACAGACCTGATGCAGCACATTTGGGGATATTTAAAACTTTTAAACGAGCAGCTCAGAGTTATTTTTGGCCAAGAATGTTGGCGGATGTTAAGAGGTATGTAAGAAAGTGTCAGACTTGTTTGGCCTACAAGAGTACAAATGTTGCGGCGCCGGGTCTGATGGAAAACCCTAAAAGGGTTCAGAGGCCTTTTCAGGTGATTTCCACTGATATATTGGGACCTCTGCCTCGCAGTTATTCGGGTCATAAATTTGTTTTAGTAGTAGCTGATTATTTTACCAAATACACGCAGTTGTTTCCGATGAGGAGTTCGTTGGCTAAGGCAGTGGTATCCACGATTGAGAATAACTTCATTTTGAAGTATGGCGTTCCGTCAGTTATGATCATGGATAATGGACCTCAATACATCTCGAAGCTCATGAAAGATTTGAAGGAGAAATACAAGATTCCTCACTTATTTTATAATTGTAGGTTTACTCCACAAAATAATCCATCGGAGAGAATAAATAGAGTAGTAGTTACAGCTTTGGCTTCCTTAGTAGGAAGTGATCATCGGAATTGGGCGGAGAATATAAATAAAATAGAATTTGCGATAAATACCGCAGTGCACGAAGTTACTGGCTACACACCATATTTTTTGACTTTTGGTAGGGAAGCTATATTATCAGGAGATTGGTATCCACCGGGAGACTTGGATGTGGAAGAGTTGCAATTTGTAAGTAGGGATAAATATGCCTCCACACTGAAGCATCTCCAATCCATATTTGTTGAGGTCAATACAGCTCTTAAGAAGGCTTACCACAAGAGTAGAGTGTTTTATAACAAAAATAGAAGTGCGGTGGAATATGAAGAAGGACAGGTAGTTTGGAAGAGAGAATTTCCTCTTTCTGATGCTTCAAAGTTCTTCGCCAAAAAGTTGGCACCCAAGTTTAAGAAGTGCATAATCAAGAGAAAAATCTCAGCGGTTACGTATGAGTTGCAAGATTTTGCCACTAAAAAGTTTCTAGGTAGATGGCACGTAAAGGACTTGTTGAAGGTGGAGCCGCAGGAGTCATAAATCTTGGTTGTTAAAGGTGAAGATGGCGCACAGCTAAGTTTGCTTTGTCGTTTATTATTTATTTTTTCAATATAGATAATTTAATTTGGAATCTGTTGTTGTTCGATTCCGAGATATTTGAGTCTTCTTAGGATTGGTTGTCGATGCCACATTTGGATCGAAATTAAGTTAATGTTTTTTTTTTTTTTTTTTTTTTTTTTTTTAAGTAAAGTGGTATTGTTACGTGCAAATATTTTATCAGCAGTAACTAACATTTACGTAAATAAAAGACGTGTGGTGCCACCTATGAACTGGCGACGAGACCATCTTTAAAAAGGTTCGAGCGGCTGGCGTGTCATCGACCGCTGAGTTTTAGGCAATTTCTGTTAGATGGCGCTTATTTCAACTTTGTAACATTTTTAATCTACATTTAATTTTATGTAAATGGCAACACCGGAGTCTTCGAACTAGTACCATTTCTTGTTTGTTTTAGGATTTAATGTTTTAAAATACATGATTCCTCAACCCTGAGTGAAACTCTGGGCTTTTAATTCATCAATTGAATTTATCGGATTTATATTTTGGTAAGAATTCCTTCATTTGGGGAATTCACGAAGTAAACAACTTTGATGGATGTAGTTTTGACATGTTACTAGTTATAGGGTAGGCCGATATTTCCGGGTGTTTGCGTGTGTCGATATCAACATGACTTGTCGACAAAAATCAACAGTTTGTTTTGATATCAGCTAATACTCTGGAGTATTTATAAGGTGGATTTGTAAACAAGTTAATATCGAGACAGATCGTTGCTGATTAGCAACGAATGTAGATTTTGGTGGACTTGTGAACTAGGTTGATTGCGGATTGAACACAGAATTCAAGATGTCGATATATATCGTTTGTGGAGTTTCACCTCACTGGAAAGTGATGCGTGAGAGGAGATATTTTTGTGCTGCTTTGTCTTGGAAGCATGTCTTGAACTTTCAATTTTAAAAGAAGGAGTGATTGTTTCGTTTTAGGGCGTATTGTTTAGCCCAAATATCGTTTGAAATGTTTGCCCAATCGTCTAGCAATTTTTGTTAAGCGCAGTGGCGCGATTTTTAAAGAGTGAAGTAATGTTAACCTGAAGGATAGATAGATGACCTAAGTTGGTGTGGACCGTGACATTTGAGGAATATATACTTGAGCTTAATTTCCGAATAGTTTCGGTCTTCCGGGAGGTCAAAAGCTACCTAGGCGTACTTATTTTGGGGCGTGCAGCCAGTTTTCCGGCCAGGGCTCGCTACTCACGTCTGGGATTAGTCTTACAAATACTGCAGGCATGGTTTATTATCCAGGTGACCTAATTTCCGTACTAGGTTAATTATAACTTCATCTAAGATCTAAGTATGGTTTAACTAAACCGGTCATTTTGCCAAACGTTCAGAGAATAGTTTAACCTATACAAATGTTTAGATAATGTTGGTTTTCCAACGTTTATACTAATTTAATTTAATTTAATTTAATTACTCCTAAGTTTAACAGTGTAAGCTAGTTAAATAACATTAATAATCTTAGTTAGGTGCTGCATTTAGTTGTCTTTGCAATACCAAGTTTAACTAGTGCTATTTTTTTTTTCATTAGTTCAACCTTATTGTTACCTAAACTAGGTAGATTTATTTAGGTTTGAATTCATTTTTGTTGTTACTGTAGCGTTTACAGTTTTTGCATCATAGAAAATACCTCATTGTATATTCAATTCATTCGTTAACTTTGGGTTTGCATTTCATTTTCGTTTAGGCCTTCCGCCTTGTGCCTGTGACACATAATATATTGTAACAAATTAAAAGTTAAATAAAAGCTTTATTAAATTTAAAATCATTATTTTATTTAACAGACCTTTTGCAATCTTGTCTGTTTTTAAAAAGGAAATTGCATGGCGCCCTTCTGTTACCTGTATTCTAGGTCCGAATAACACGACTAGCCGAGGCACGACAACTATTGAGTAAAGGTTACCTTTAACCTGTAATATCTTCTCCACTCAACCATATCGCTTACAGTCTAGTTAGTTAGCCAACTAATTACGTTGATAGAAAAACATAATATCTTATACTAATAATTTTTTACTTTACGTAATTTTTCTAAAGTACTGTAAAACTACCGGTTTATTTTCCTTTTACACTTAAAATATAACATTTATTTCCTCCGATATTTATTATTTTATTTATTTATTATTTTATAATGCCTATTTAATGATCAAGTACATTGATTTGGCTTGGCCAATAATAACTGCAATATCAATGTAAATTTCTTTTAAAGAATTTAAAAATAAATTTGTTTATTCGGGACCGCCCTATTATAGGTTACAATAAGTACATAATCTAAGTTGGAATGGTTAAAAAACTAACCTAGCCCGTTGATTTAGAGAAACTAAGTTTAACTTCTGTTCATGATTTTTTAAATTTTATTTCATGAAGTCAAAGTGAATTCGAGTCGATATAATTGCATTGTGCATTCGACTTCCAACATTAGCGCCGTCCAACAGTCACGTTCGATGACTCGGGAAGCGAAGGAAAATATTTGGTGGCAAATGGATCAGTGCCAGATTAAATACCTGACAGGCGCTAAACTATAGACTTTACGTGTTGTTGTATTGAGCTGACAGATTGGCTAGACGTCTAAATTAGTAATGAATGTATTGTTTTTCACCAGGTAATCCAAGCAGTGGCAAAAAAGTTTCAAAATTATGATAGAAATGTGTGTAGATGTGTAAATGATGAGGACAAAATATCTTATAGCATAAGGCTTATTGCAGATTTCTAGCAAGTTCCTCCAAATCAGTCAAGTATTTTGATTGTAAAAATACTTTCTGGGTCTTACTTAAGGATGCACCGCCCGACGGCTCGAACACATTGGTGGACGCGGCTAAAAACCATCCTCTCTTCATCAAACAAAGTGTGGCAAAACGAGAAAGAAAGAGAAATGAGCGCGCCATTTCAATGTTGACCTTGACCCCATAGTAAAAGTTATTTATTTTGATGTACAGAATATGCCCTTAAAAGGATGCTAACTGATTAGAACTAGCCCTGTATAATTATAAATATATGGTTCCATTTGTGTATTGCGAAAAATGTATAAGTGACGTTTGTCACTATCTGACACTGTCTGATAAAAGGAAAATTCCTATAGCGGATCCCAGGGCCTTTAAAAAGAAATGCTATATACAAGTTGGTTGTTTAGCATTCCCGCCAAACTTGCAGAGGTAGACACACTCATTGTTATGAACAACTATGGGGCCAACCAACCCTGAAGTCTCGAAAAAAAAAACCAGCTGGCTTATTACTTTAATTGACTTGTTACTTGAGCGTGGCTAGCAAGCTACCGCCTTCATGTTGAAAATCTGCTGCCAAGCACCTAAATGGTATGTTCCGGCAGCCCCACTTTACCATATTCAACCAAACCGTCACTTAAGTTGTGATCAAACATCCTAAGCCTGTCGAAAAAAGTAGATAAGCTATGGTTACACCTAGAAAGTAATTGTAACCCATGATAGCTTTTTACGTTTTCCAATAGACAGCCGAGTTGTAAAGTAAAAAGCTGTGTTAGTTTTATTGGATTGAGACTATCGGCGCCTTTCGGTTTAGAGGAATGGGAAGCGAAATCGTTGCTTTACTTTATTGGCAAGCGATCCCCAATTTTCTTCGCCTTCCTTGTTTATGACCTTGGGCCTATTATGTCGCGCTCGAGATTATATCAAGCACTGACTGATAGTTTTTTATTTCTAAAAAAGAGAAGTTTCTATGTTCGACTGTATATGTTTTTTTTTATGTATATTCACCGTGATCTCTGTCAATTGTGGACCGATTTTTAAAATGCATTTTTTTTGTAGTTGACACGTCGGTGGTGGTCTCTTATAAATTTTATCGATATCGGTTTAGAAGTTTAGGTTTTTTTTTTTTTAATATGTTTCCATTATATTTTTTTTTTCGGAAAACCAGCTGGCGTAGCCGACTGCATACGCAACGAACCAAGACGTCAACGAACCAAGACGTCAACGAACCAAGCGCTACAGTGGAAAATCGACACACTGACGAATATAAATAAAGTACAAATTTAGCTTGTACTAAATATGACATTATTGTAGTTATATTAGGCATAACTACGCCTTGTCTACGGCCGTACTATGATGCAGCCCCGGATCTACGTTTTTTTCCAACCGGGGTAGAAACTTGATAGTGGCGCCCCCGCTCTCCAGCGCTTGAGATAAAAATTAGCTAATCAAGACATTTACAATCTTTGGTTGACAGCATTTTTTTGCTAGGCGATTTTTGGAGCAAGTTTTTTATTTTCAACCATATTATATTATGATTCCCAAGATTCGGGCCTGCTATGATGTTTTACGCACATAACTAATTTATCAAGTTGCGAGTACACACTCCACAGTTTAGGTAAGTTGCGAGTAAATCCCTTTCTTCGCTTATCAGGCGAGGCGGTCTAACACAAACACAAGAAAAAAACATGTTCTTATGGTGTTTCAGGTAACGGCTACATCCCCACGTCAAGCCTGCGCGAAATCCTGGCTGCCCTCGACGAGCAGCTCACCCCAGACCAGCTGAACGAGATGATCGCTGAGATCGACACCGACTCATCCGGAACTGTTGATTTCGATGGTCAGTATCATAATCAATTTATTGGCAACATCTGTTACAGGTCAATTAAGCAATACAAATGTAACACAAATTGGTATTGTACATAATTGTATCAATTACAATGGCATTATATAAATAGTCTCTGGACGTTGTAGTATGTAAAAACATGTGCACTTATGCATAGCTATAGACTATAAATACTTCAAAATGAGAAGCAGGACGTAGCCCGACATGTGTTGTACTTTTAATATTAATGTTTTAATGACTGTACAATGTGTCAAAGAATACAGTTTGACCACGAGGATTTTTTTTCCTGTTGGACAAATCAGGTCTAGTTTGACCACGAGGAAGAACCCCAAAAAACAATGGCGCCTATGCGAAACCACTAACCTGCAACTAAGTCAGCGTGGGGATGGGGGGCCAAATCTCGAGGGTATACCTATATCCAGCACTGGACTATTAGCAGGGGGGTGTCACTCCGCAGTTTAGGTATGTTCGGCCGGCGCTCCGTCCGGGTGGACAATGCAAGGCAGAAGCATAGATTAAGTATGCAGAAGTCAGTCGCCGCCCGCATGCTAGCTTCGTCGCACGTAACTAAGCATACGTGATAGAAAGAGAGCGGTATATCTAGGTGAATATAGCGAGCGGTATCCAGCGCTGTGCGAGTTGAATTGCTACTTTATTGCCTAGCAGATAGAGTCCTTATTTATTTCAATTCCTTTGCTGAGGTAAGTTTCTGTACGTAGTACTTTTATTTATTATATGCTATTAGCAGGCTGGTTATGCCAGTAAAGGCTAGACCACAGAGATTCCATAGACTAGGCGGTTGAGAACTAAACTTAACGATTCACTGTGCGTAAAGCTTGGCAAAAAGAGGAGCTTAATAGATCTGCTACTATCGCAAATAGTAATAAATACTAGCAACCCACAGACATCAGTTGACATCTCTATATCAGAGGAAGATAATTGGAATTCACTCGCAAACGTGGTTATCTACAACAGCTGATCTTTTTCGCGATTTTAATGTCGATGTCCAATTGCAAAAGTTTATAATGATGAGTGCTACGATAACATAGATTCCTAGAATAAATGTCCGCCGTAAATCGAAACACCCCGTAGAAAATAATTACAGAGGTCTCCCCTACTTTCATCGACTTAAATTGTCTCTAACCTTCATCTTTTTCAAACTTCCCGACCTCATTGCGCCGTCATACTGACAACAAATAAAATAGATTCTCCGCCACATTACATTGCAAAGCCTGTAATTATTTTCTAATCCTGCCTGCGACAATGGCGATATAGTAGGGCCATTGTCCAAAGCCCGCATCTCCCTGCAAATGTTTCAGTATATTTTCCCTTTGAAAAGTAAACAAAACCCTTTATAAAGCCCACAACAAAACAACAGGAAGAGCGTAAAGACAGCTCGTGAAATACTGAATTAATATTGAAATGTATGAAAATATGTGGTTTAGGTAGATTTCGCGAGTTAAAACGATACGTGGTAAATTATAAGATACGAGTGAAAGAAACAGCCAAATACCGCTCTTTTCCTACTTTAAGACCCACGCCATAATATGTAGTTGTGTTGTTTGCCTTTTACTTAATAAATACAGTAACTCGACTTAAAACACACCTTTCAACATCATGCTTATTATGTGCGCTGACCACGCAACCGAAATAATTAATGTTTTCTAAACTAAAGCAAACTACATGATTTATTCACATTGACTTTATCAGCTTAGTTCACATATGTACAAATCTTAAAATAAATATTTAAACTATATACTGAAAACGACTCATTTACAAAAAAAAATACATTAAAAAAAATTAAAAAAAACCCCTAGTACCTATAAAACAAACAAGCAAACTTAGACAACTCTAGATTGTAGTCGTTCCTTTTGCGAGTGCACTAAAATGAAACAAAAAAGTACAAGGTTTTATCGCGTAGACGGCAGAAAAGCTAATTAACTTTTCAATGTCGTTTTCACACGCCTTTTTTACAAAATGCTGAAGATGAAAATAATAAAGAAAAAAATTGAAAATAAAGAAAGAAAGAAAGAAAGAAAAATTTATAAATACACACTCCATCTGTGATAATTACGCAAAATATTATGTCCCAAGAAGAAAGTTGAGTCATATGACCGAAATCTACCTTCCCAACTGTGTTTTTCTACTAAAATAAATGCTCTTTCCCTCAGCAAATAATTATTTTCTCATTCTATAATGTTTTTCATTTCAGAGTTCATGGAGATGATGACCGGAGATTAGTAGCATAAAATAAAATTGAAACGTCGACAAATGTGAGCTCTTAGTTGTTTTAATAAAGAAATAATACTTTTAATTAATTTGGGGTCTTTTATTTTTCCGTTTTGTGTGATCCTTAATTTTTACTGTTTCGTCGGAAAGTAAGGAACCCTTAATAGTTACCCAGTGTCTACCTGTCCGCTATGATAATTATATTTATCAATAAAGACTATACCGCGTTTCTGCAACTACAGTTTATCGAGTGAGCATAGTGATAGCAGGTAGGTTAGATTGCCCATACATTAACCATTGTTGCGGCCTGCACACTGCACACTGTAGAAGCTCAAATGTAGTGGAGGTAGGTAATATTAATTTTAATTATAATTTTAATTTTATTAATATGTTTATTGCGTTGACATCATGCAATTGAATTGTCATTTTTATAATTTGATTATTTTAAGTTCATAATTTTAATTTCAAATTCAATTTTCATTTCAAACTCAATTTTAATTCCAAATTCAATTTTTAATTTCAAATTTAATTTCAATTTCAATATTAATTGCAAATTTAATTTCAGTTTCAAAATTAATTGCAAATTTAATTTCAATTTCAATTGTGTGTATGGTACTTATTAATGTGACTGCTAAATTGATGATTTATAATATGAGTCTATGATACTTGAAATAAATGATTATTTAATTTAATTTATAGCGATCCGCTTTAAATTATAAATGGGAATGTGTGTGCCTGGGTGAGTGTGTGTGCGTTTGTGTATTCTTCAGTGGTTCTGCACGTCCCCAACAAATATGGATGTTTTGTTACAAGATATCTCATAAGTACCCTATTTTAATTTACACGTATAAAGCTAAGTACATTAAGTCTCTCAAAAAAATTGTGTCGTAGAATAACGGATGAAATAAATATAAATGCTAACACTACTGTAAGTAGAACTGAAAAAAAAACAATTTGGTTGGCTCCCTTAGGCAGTGAAATAGTACATTGTTATCCTAGGGGTGAAAGTAACTTATTTAACCCCGAGGTAAACACTGTGCTTTTCATTACGAATACAAGGAAACTTAAAATATACTGACACTTGGAAATGCACGAGAAGTGCGGCACCTTAATCCTCAAAGGAAAAAAAAAAGTTGAGCATGGTTCAATACAAATTTATGTGAAAATAGAACTAGTTTTTTTGAATAATTTGAGTGTCTGTCATTTATCAACTGTCACTTTCAGTTGAAATGCCCTTGGCTGAACCCTTGGGCTGAAATGTATTACTTTCAACCCGCTCCTCAGGCAACTTTAGACCTACTCTCCGAGTATGAGTAATGAAAAAACCATTACCACTCTTGATTCAAGTCTGGAAACACATTTCAAAGTAAAAGAGGGCACTAGTTTTAATGCCTGCAGCGGCGGTGCGGTCAAAGCTCTCTCTGCAAATGTGGCGACTACCACGGGGATTTCTACTTTGATCTTTAGCCGACGAGATGGTAATCTCTTTGCGTAAACGTACATTCAGTTCGTACTAAAATCAGTATGATTTTTTATCGAAGATAAATTATGATCTTGCGCCTACGAAGATATGGTATTCTAGGCAAGTGTGCGCCTAGGAGCACACTTGCCTAGAATAAACTGGTTCATTCTGGATTTGAAGATATTGATTGTTGAGATTGCATATACTTAATGGGATTTTTTGATATGTTTGAGTCTTTGTAACTTATCCAAACGAAAACACGCCCTACAGTCATGAGGATTAAGATTCGATCCCAGGCCCGTACCAAGGGATTCTTCAGCTTGAAAGATTAAAAAAAAATCTTGATCATCCTGATAAATTTCTCGCGCTCCTAGTTTAGGTTATTGTGTGCGTGTGAGCGTTCGGACTATTATCACGATCGTAGTGTGCGTTGTGATGCGGCGTAGCGCGAACGAACGTTCCTTTCTTTACTTGGGCCTAACCTCGAAGGGCATTTTTTTTTTTTTTTTTTTTTTTTTTTTTCGAATCTTGAAATCTATCAAACAATATTTTGTCTATTGTCTAAAAACCTACTTCTGGTTGAGTCATATCAACCACGCTGGCCCAATCGCTGGTGAGAATATGCTATTTATGCTAATTAATTCCTTCTCTGCACGTATATACGCTCTTCACGGTCTTTTCTTTCATCCAAAAAGCTCGTGGAATGAAAATCCGTACAAAAACTCCAAAAAGTACTGAACTGACTGTAGTAATAGATAATGATAGTACAACGATGATGAACTTGTTTTTTTTTTACTAACTTAACGTATAACTTGACAATCCTATAGAAGTCGAAAAAATATAAAACATGTTCCAAAAAGTAATAAATAAATAAATATTGGGGGAAATTTTACACACAGCGCCATCTAGCCTCATACTAAGCAAAGCTTGTATATGGAAACCAGATAGCTGATAGAATACTTATATACATTTTTTTTCGTAAATACATACTTATAATACATACTACACCCAGACACAGAACAAACATCTATGTTCGTCGCATACATTTTTGTCCTGGGTGGGGATCGAACCCACAATAATATATAATAATAATAATGCTTTGTACAAGCATTTTAAAATAGTTATTTGTCATGCTGTTTTTTGCGCGAGTACTTGTATTGAAAACTAAACAAGCGAAGGGCTCCAGGATATATAAAATAGAAAAAATATACAATATAGAATCATAAGCGTATCGAGGGTTTCAAAGGTACGAGGCGCAGAATAACTTTGCTGCCGAGCGTAACACACAACTTTTCACCTCATTACAGCGAGGAAAATGCTAAGTTTTTTTTTCATGCAGTCTTCATGCTGGCCAGTGCGATTATTCTAAAAATTATGTTGGCGCACTGACATGAAATAAGTATTTACTCATACTTATGGATTTGCAGTGGACTGGCGGTATAGAACATTATTGAATAGAAAGGTTCGAATTTAAAAACTCTTTCCATGCTAGCGGACAAAATGCACTTTTGCACTCAGATTTCGAATCACAAACAGAATCATTTTGAGCTTGTGAGGTTACATTTTATTTTTATTTTTTTCTTGGTCTCTCTTGCTCACGAAGCGCTGGTCGAATCGGCCGTCATGCTAGCCTGAATGATATCATACGCCGGGTTTTTTCCACCGCCAATGTTGCAGCTGTGCTCGAACCGAGCGGTCTTGTTCGTGACGATGGGAAAAGACCTGACAGTATAACACTTGTGCCTTAGAAGTTGGGACGGCCCCTTGTATGGGATGCAACTTGCGTTGATACTTTGGCACCGTCACATCTTCCTGAAACACAGAGTAGGGTTGGTGCTGCGGCAAATTCGCCGGAGCAGCACAAGTGGCGCAAATATGCTAACCTCGGCAGAGGTTACATATTTGAGCCGTTTAGTGTTGAGATATTGGGTCCGTAGGGACTGGGGGCTCATCATCTTTTCAAAAACATATCCGAGCGCCTGGTCGACGAGATGCGTGATCAAAATGCTGGCGTTTATTTTGCCCAATGCATAAGCATTGCCATTCAGCGTGGCAATGCCGCCAGCATGCTGGGTACGCTGCCGCTGACGGCAGCGGTAGTGACGCTGCTGGTAGTGGGTTTGAGCATTTGGATTGTCTCTAGACTTTCATCGGTCTGGATACAATCCTTCTGTTTTTTGTTGTGTAGTAGGCTAAGTAGTCTTTGTAGTTTGTTGTGGTTAAGAAAGGCTTATGACTGAAAAACAAAAACATTTTTGAACGATGTAACATTACCCACGTATTAACAGGCTAAGTGAAGTTAACAGTTTCGTTGCCTACTTCCCGAGCCCTACGTGGCAAACAAGGGATTTGGGTTCGATCCCAGCCGGAATGTGTTTCGTTTTGTTTATTTAGGATACGTTAAGAAGTTTATCCTGATGAGGGCAGCTCTGTTGTCGAAGCGTTATTGAATTATCTAACTTCACTAGGGCAGAGTATCTCACGTACATAAATGTTAGCGTAGCTTGGTCTCAAAAATACCTTAACACTTGTTAGCTAGTTTTAGTAGAGGTGTTATTAATGAGGGTCAATGTAAAATATTCCTAATATTATAACGCCGCGTGGTACTTTTTTTTACTTAAACTCGCTTTTTAACTCTTTACGGAGATCAGAATATCTGCACTGCTATACTCAGCTTTAAAATCCGTACTTAAAATCTGAAAAACTCATTTATACAAATCTCAATCTAAATAAAACCAGATTAATATCCAAGATGTCAAACGAAAAAATCTTCCTATTGCAGTAAAATATTGCCTCAAGCGACAGTCTAAAAAGTGAGTTGACAAAGTTTTCCGTTTCCCAGAATGCTTGATGGAGGATTCGATTTGGATTTTTTATCGATTTATTTATGAATTGCTGATAGAAGAAAAGCTATTTGACTAAAAACGTGTCAATCAGGATACTCGATTGTAAGTCTCAACACTTCAACAGCCGAGAGACGTACACTGCTGGACGAAGGCCTTCCCATAAATAGGGAGGGGTTGCCATAATCGCTTCCCCACGCTTGCCAGGCGGCTTGAGTGAATGCTCACTACCGTTAACCGTGAAGACGCTGCTGCCCGTCCTTCGGTGGTTCTGGATGCAGTTTTGGGACATACCCAGGTCCAGCCATGGAATTATTTATGTAATAACTCACGATTGTTTATTCCTGTCTAACCGCTTATATCAATAGTTTGAACTACTTAGTAAATTCAGAGGTGTCGTTATCGTTAGATTTCAGAACCATAGAACTTTTGTTATCAATCGACTTCAAAAAAAGAGGTTTTCAATTCGAATGTAAGTAAGTATATGTATTTTATATTGTATGTATTAAGCGATTGCTCCGCCAATTATAATTATGAGTTGATTTTGATTATTCTTTTTTGGAGTGATCCCATGTTAATTTATCGTTTCAGTAGTTTGTTTTAGAAATTTGATTTACTACTGGAAAAAAGATGGTAATCGAAATTAAAGTTGGTTGTTTCTTTTTTTTTAAGTGTTTACCTATTACATGGTATTATATTATCTATTACCAAGCGTGGGGATAATGGCAATACCCCTCTATAAAGGGGGAGGCCTTCGTCCAGCAGTGGACGTTTTATGGCTGATGACGATATTATCTATGCTATTACTTAATTTCGAATTATAGGTAAGTCTTGTTAGACATTTTTTTTTAATTCTTTGATAGATTATTATATTATGTATTTTAATATAATATAATATATATATATTTATATATATATAATATATATATATATATTTACCTACTAACTGGATATAAGCTATATCGATCTGTTGCAGGTGGGTACTGCCACAGATGATATAATACAAGGTTTTTTAATTAGACAAACTAAACTGACAGATTGATATTTCACTTTGCTAAAAAACCGTAGTTTTCAACGGACTGAACGTTCAATAGAACAAAATTCTGCATAGCAATGTTTAAATTTTTTATATCGAATAATAATTATCTACCGTTGAATATTTAAAGTGCTGCCAGTGGAAGTACAAGGTAGAAAAGGGAAAAATATACCAATTGGTTTTAAAGCTATTCTGAGAAGTGTTAACAGCGAATATAAAATGCAAAATTGCACATTAAATACCTAAACTTGGATTTTTATTCGATTAAAAGTTAGACTAGTCAAGAACTAGTTTTTTTTAACTTTCATTTGAAATATTATAATATTATCGGGATCAGCCCCACGTTGGGCGCAAGTTCACAATTTTTGCACTGATACTGTTATGGAGAGGCGTGACGCTTACCAGCAGGCGATTATCTTGTTTGTCTCGTAAATTCATAAAATAAAATAAACTACTTACTTTCTACATTAAACTGACAGGTCTAAAATTATTTGAATCTCTACCATTCCAAAGCATGAGAAAAAAGAGGCAAATAGCTTAGAGGTTTCTTTAGTTTGGTTATTTGGTAAATGCTGGAGAAGACACAACAAAAATGACACGCTTGAGACGTGTCATTTTTGTTATATAGACTTATAAAGAGAAGAAAACCAAGTCCATTACAGTACCATTACAAGTCTCCTTATTTTCTCCGTTTCATATCTAACTTCAGACTATCAAACACATTTAACTTTGGGGAACTAAAACGGCAATGTAATTGCGAAACCCATCACGACTTGGTCGACCCAAATCACAAAGTCAATTAGAGACGAAGTTTCTCGAATTGCGAGAAATTTGTCATAAATTGACTTTGATTTGCTGATGTAGCGAATTTTATCTTCCCCACTTTAATAACTTGTAAATAAAAGCTATACCTACTCTTAAACTTTTTCGAATGTTTTTAATAAAGCTAAGATGATCATTTAAAACTCGTTTTCTCAGCATGTATCAAACGGGGTAAAGTAAAAAAATATTCGTCGTTACTTTTCACTTTTTTGTTAAAAAAAAACTGTCTGTCTGTCTGTCTGTTGACTTCAAAGAAGGAGGAGGTCTATGTTTGACTATTATGTAAGTTTTTATATACTGGGTGTTAGTTTGAACACCGTTATCCTTCTAGGATATCATTGTACTCATCATTATGAACAACTTTTACTATGGGGCTAACCCTGAAATCACGAAAAAAAAAAAACAGCTGTTCCATACAAAAACGTTCATCGATCTTGGAAAAAATGTATGGAACAGCAGATATTTTTTTTGCGATTTGAAGGTTGACCCCATAGTAAAAGTTTTTCATAATGATGAGTACAATGAAATCCTAGAAGGATATAGGTGTTCAAACTAACAGCCTGTATATTTTTTATGTATGTTCGCCGATTTCTCCGTCAATTGTGGGCCGATATTGAAAATTCTTTTTTTGTTTGGTGATACGTCAGGGGTGGTTTTTTTATCGAAATATGGCCAGTAGTTTGGTTTTTAAATCATAATTACTGGAAAATATTAAGATGTCGTCCAGGTAGTCGAAATTGAAGTCGGTTGTTTTTTTTAAAGAATTAATTGTAATGAAAAAGTGTCTTAGAAATTTCGAGAAATATTAAGCTGTTCCATAGATTTTGCTTAGGATAAATTAACATTTTTCTAAACTGTTATTTTTTTTTGTGAATTCACAAGGTCATAAGCATTAAGTTCTTTGTTATGGCATCCAGAAGTCGATCTAAAGAGGGTTTTACCAATCTCAACGTAACTAGGGTTAAATTATGGATGACTCATGGTAATGAGCGGTAATTAGAAAGATAAAATACACTCTTTATTATTGCTCAAATCAACAAAATACAAAAAATAAAATAGCTTAATTAATGGCGGCCTTATCGCTAAAAACAAGCTTTTCCAGGCACAGATCATGTAGCCTGTTGATGACTCGTGAACATTCTCCATTTGAACATTTCTCCTACAAACACGACTCACCGTTGCGGGCAGGGGGCGAGGTAACGTTCTTTTCTTGCGATTGGCCAATCGCAGGGATGACGCAATCTGAGTTATGAAATACAATGCAATTCTGACGTACTCGCAGTGGATAGCAGTGGTTTTTAAACTACTAATTTTCGTATGAGGGGAAATCGGATGATCAGTCAAGAGGGTTTATAGTCTTTGCTTCCAGGCAACTTCAGGATGAAAAAAAAAATACACTAAAAGACGGGCAGTACAGAAAAAATACGAATAATAAACATACCTACATTACACATATCGCACTTGGAGCAAGTCTCGATCGAGGATGTAACTGGGTTTGTGGGTCGCAGGACGATTACGCAACACGCGACAGATGGAGCTGTTTTCCCGGAACTTTGGCAGGTTATTATGAATGTAATGAGGCATCTTCAGATGTTTCCGGGTTGGTTGAGGTCGCAACGGGATTACTTAGCGAGATTTGTTCGGTTAATTTATTATGCTGTAGTTTACTCTTTATGGTTAGAGGCAAAATACACAAACTATATTTCTTTATAAAGGGTTAGTTCTAATCAGTTAGCATTCTTGAGGGCATATTCTGTACATCAAAACAAACAACTTTTATTATGGGGCCAACATTAGAAATCGCGAAAAAATTATCTGCTGTTCCACACAAAAGGTTCATCAACCTTGGGCAAAATGAATAGAACAGCTGTTTTTTTTTCGCGATTTCAATGTTGGCCCTTTAAATAAGTTGTTTGTTTTGATGTACAGAATATGCCTTTAAAAGGATGCTAACTGATTAGAACTAAAAATAGATAATGTAATAGTCGCGGGCAATCGGTGGATGCAGGTTGTCGTACAGTGTGGCGGTCTAAGGGGGAGGCCTTCGTTCAGCAGTGGACGTCTCCGGGCTGATGATGAACTGATTAGAACTAAGCCTGTATATTACAATCTGAGCGAGACAGTTTATGCACTATTTTCAGTAATTCAAAAAAATTGGTATGCTATACCCATACTAATAAAACACACAAACACATGAAATATGTCTACTTGTTTTCAACTTTTTATGTGTTAAAATGTTATAAACTCATAAGCCCTTAACCTATCATAGGTAACTTTTGTATTGACCTTGCTCGTTACGATGCTTGTGTAAAACACACACACACACACACACACACACACCTAAAGTATTACACCTAAGTAAAATCAATCAATCTTAAGGGGGTGTTTAAATTGTCTCTAGAGTTTAATTATTTTAATATTTTAAAAGTACCTATAAAATATGTTTTACTGATTAACTTTTTTATCACGAAACACCTCTTTTTCCGTTTATAAACTTGTATAACTACATAATAATTTGTATTCATCCATAATTAATTTTTAAGTATTCTAACTTTGGTTCTAGTTTTTTTATTATTTCGCTGAGGTTCTATGTACTTACATCTGCTCATGTTTAATTTGTCAAATATAATATAATATTTATTTATATAAAAAAAATAGAATGTGTAGGTGTACAGATAATATTTTATATAGTTTTATGTTACGAAAACGTTTCACTGTTATAAGCCTTTCGTGAAATCACTTGAATTGGCATCAACGGAAGATCAGCGCTGTTTGATAAACAGCACTATGCTGAGTTGAAGCCATTTTTGTGACATCATCCCTTCGACTGTAATTATATTAAAGTTATACTACTTACAATGATGTTACAAAATAAATTAGATTTCTTTCTTTCTTTCTAAAAGTATTTTTTATTTAATAATTTTTTATTCTCCGTCTCACTAAAGAATAATGTCTAAATCTTCTTCGGAACAAGCTCGTCATCATCATCGTTCATCGTCGCTTACCAACAGGCGAGTTGATGGTCAAACGCAAACTCATAAGCATTAAAAAAACCCAGTAATATGGTCATATTTGTGCTGTTTACTTACTATGATCAGTGTCCTTAAAAATAAAACACACAAATGAAGACGAATCCTAATCCAAAAATAAAACAATCAAAGAGACTCATTCAACCTAGCAATCGGTCTTTCAATATCTATTTCACTCCCAAATCTTACTTTCACCTTATACCTGACCCTATTTCACAGCGAAATGGGAAACAAAGAAAACATTTCCCGGCACACTTTATCAATACGTTATCAGGAGATAGGAACGAGCCGACCTTGGGTGGAAACGCGAACGACGCAACTTTCGATTGCTACTATATTTCGGTACGGGTTGACGTCTCGATTCACTTTGTCACGATCGTTTAAGTTCAGCAGAATATAGGATAGATAATATACTAGCTATCATAGACTGGAGGTGTACTGAGCTGAAAGACGGTGATTGTATCAATGTGAAAATGTTTACTTTGGGGCAAATCCTGAAATATAATCTATATATACATATAAAAGGCTCTGTCCTGACTGATTGGGCGTTTTCACTGACCAGAAACGATATCGTTTGTCAGTGTGAAAGCGTGTAGTACTTACTAATTGTATGAAACTAGCACTCCGACGAGGTCACGACATGAGGTCAGTGTGAAAACGCCCATTGACTGACTGACTGACAGTTGTCTGTCAGTCAGTCAGTCACAGCCCAAACCGCTGGTCGTACAGACTTGAAATTTGGAGGGTGTATTCGTCTCGATGCGTAGGGGTGTACTAAGAAAAGATTTTTCGATATTCGATCCCTAAAGGGGGTAAAAGGGGGGTGGAATGTTGTATGGAAAGTTCTTTGTTTTTGAAGTTATAGTGAAGAAAATTGATATTTGGGTAGTTCATTCAAGGGGGGAGATGGTGGGAGGGGCGAGGGGGAGTTGAATGAGGGATGAGGGGGTTGGGGGAGTTGGTAGAGTCGGTAGAGTTGGTAGAGTTGGGCGAGTTGCGAGTGCTAAAAAAATTGCTCATGATGATTTCAAGTGGTGAAATTTGGGAGCGGGCCGAATTTCTTTCGTACGCGGACGAAGTCGCGGGCGACCTCTAGTATAATTATAAACGCTACCGGGGTAAAAGCACAAAACAGATAGTCTCTTTTGTGGTAGATGGCACTTGATGTGTGCCATCCACCCCGTTAAGCACCGATACCGGGGTGGATGAAACACTTTCCCATCTGCCCCGGTACCAGGGTAGTGTCACCGGGGTGGATGGGACCCACTCCAATCGGATAGCGCAGTACAGTTCATTACTTCTAACAAAATGTATAGAACCAATTTGTTAGAATTACTGAACTGATATATGAAACAGTAATATTTTTTTCACGATTTTAGGGTTGGCTCCGTCGACATTTTCTGTGATATCTTCGAAAACAGATCTAATGAGAAAATAAAATTTCACTAGATCCATCGTGGATCTGGCCCCTGTATCTACTGAGATTGATCCGTAAAAAAAACATAATTATGAGTACAATGACCTCTATTTGGGCATGTACATTTATGAATAATATAACCCTGTGTATAGACTAAAATAACGATGTAAGCAACCCCACCTCATTTAGTGCCAAACTAAAACCTGTGTTCTAAAGAATGGATGTTGGAACTAAAGAGATATGAAAAAATGTGTTGCCAGAGTCTAACTTGGGGCATTTTGTACAAGGCTAAACGAGAAAAGGGCATTTTTTGTAGCTCTCCCTTATTAGGGAAAATTAAAATAAAATATACGGCCGTTTTTTTATTACTCCTCACCACAGGCAAAACATTTCACAGATGGCGCCAGTGGCGGTCCGGATGTGGCAAAATCAGGTTTTCTTGTAAATTGTTGCCTTTAGTATGTATCTGCTCCTGATGAGGGCATTGATAATCTAGTCCAAGGAAAATTACTGGGTACTGTGCTTTGTTCTATGAATCTATGCAGTTGTTGACGGCCTGAATAAAGATTTGTATATTACATAGTTGTTTACATTTTATGTAGGACATGGTTTTCAATTAGCAAGGCAAAAGATTGCTGTACAAACCAGTACCTATATAATAGGGTAGATGACTGATGTTTATATCGTTGAAACCAATAGCTTTGATGAAGAATTTAAGTTAATATAGTATGTTTATAGAAAAAAATATTTAAATCGGTTAATAATGTTCTGATATATGAGCGTTTAAAGTTTTTGTTAGAGACAACTCTGTCCCTTTCCCACAAAACAAAAAATGACGTCACACCTTACTTGTCAGAATATAATTTATATGGCGTACAGAGAAGTGACGTCACGATTTGCTGTTTCGCCTCTCTGTCTAGCATGATATTAAAATGCTTATAAGTTGCTTATTTTTGATCAGATTTTCGTTTTCTTTTCATTAATCAGCTATATTTATGGGCCACATTTTAATAGGACTATTAAAAAAAACCAGTCATCTAGCCTATTACAATATGCAGATTATCCCTTGTAATCCGTGTCCAATAAGAGTAAAACCATTCATCATCAGCCCAGAGACGTCCACTGCTGAACGAAGGCCTCCCCCTTAGACCACCACACTGTACGACAACCTGCCATTTGCATCCACCGGTTGCCCGCGACTTTTACAATGTCGTCGGTCCACCTAGTGGGAGGCCTTCCTACGCTGCGTCTTCCGGTTCGCGGTCGCCCCTCAAGAACCTTCCTTCCCCATCATAAAACCATTAAATAGTAGAAAAAAAAACAAAATGTATGGTCCTAGCGGAAAAAAACGCAGTGTGGGTATCCATTCCATGTGCGTTTTCTATCGGAAGATTATCTCTATCCTTCTTGATTACTTAGAATAGATAGCATCAGTAAAAGCCTTCACTTGTTACACTAGCTTTTACCTTCGTAAAATTTTAGTGTAGACTGTAGACTATAAAAATATGGGCATTCCCATATCACGCGATGACGCTTTTCCATTGTTTCGTATTGCACTTGCGTGACAATTTGAATTGATAATAAGGAATATGCATGTGTTTTTTTTATTGACTCACAAAAAAGCTGACTGGCAACAAAATAAATCATCGAAAGTAAAGTTTGAATATGTGCTCAAATAACGAAGTTATAAACATTTTAGTTTCATGTTAGACAGGAGGGCACCATACTAGGTTTATGACGTCAAAGTTCAAGATTACAAACAAATTCTATACTATGCACGTGTTTTGCTAGAAAGGGACAGATGACTCCAAATACTTTGAACGCCTATATTTCAGAACTTTACCAGCCGATTTCAATTATTTTTCGACGTAAGCATGAGATTTAGTTAAACTTTCCAATTATCCTATTCTTTTTAATAATTGAATCACATGCATATTCATTCGCTATTGACGCGACTTCGATTGCATCTTGTCGCAACTGTGCCGAGTGGTTAACGAAATAGTGATAGGCTGACTCCTCCAAATAAAGAGTCGAGCTATCGATCAGTAAATATTATTACATATATGAATAGTTTTGCTATCTATTGCATCGCATCCCTTTTGTATCGAGTTCGCTCACGTAGAACAATGACAAGATGAGCGTTTAAATTACTTGACAAACATAACTCGTATTCGATCGTATACTATTGCAAAGCAAAATTTTTATTGAAATTGATGAAGGGCTATTGTGATAGAAGCTTTGACGCATGCAGTCGAAGTTTAATAATCATTAAATTGTGCATTGGCGACACATCCTAACAACCGGGTTATAATATGAAGTGTTGTTTTTGAAAACTTGTAGTATAAAAGTTTTTGAGTGACTGTCTCGAAGTCTTGGTCTAATATTTAAATAAATAAATAAATATTATGTTTTAGATGGATTTTTATAACTATGTAGTTAAGAGGTGTATTAAATATTGTCATAGTTTATCGTATGTAATTATACTTAGTTTAGATGTGTCGTAAGCCATTATTGAACATTATTGTTACAAACGGCATTTTGGACGTCCAACCCCGTTACTAAAGTCCTTACCACACTAGCAATCTACGAACGTGTTTTTCGAAAGCCGTGTTTACGCAATAAGCTCTCTACGACGGCGCAACTTACTCGTGGCTTACTGTATGCAACGAGCTCGCACCTATTCCGCCTTTTGGACTCTCTGATGATGATGACTTTGCATATTTTACGTAGCATTGTAAGCCTGGCCGCACATCAATTCGGCACGGCACCCGACAGGCACCGGTCCGGCGCCGTACCGTTCGTTAGCCACCACGCACACCTATCCGGCGCGGCCAGTCGCGTCCGAGCGCTCCGCCAAGACACACCTCTCCGCCGTTCTATGCTCCCACAGTGATATTATGGATGACGACACGCTATTACTATTGGCACTATTGTTTAGTGTAATAAAGAAGGAGCTTGGCTTGAATATTTCCAGCTGTAATTTATTTTGATAATTTTCGCTTTCCAAATCCGAAGCTTCTATGCGCAAGTGAGTGAGAGATTGGTGTGCACCCGTCACACGCGAAGATTCCGTTGCAAGCACATTCTCTGATTGGTCCGACAATAACCCGCTCGCAGATCACCAGTGTGATAGTCCTCAAAGTCGAGCGTGATAAAGCGAATGCCGAACGATTATCTTACTCGTATACAGGGTGTATACACGCATGTTTTTATTACTTAGCCAAAAATAAGTCATTGTATTCATGATTGAACACAAATTTTGCTTTGGAACCAACGCTGAATTCACGATAAAAATGGGGGGTTCCCCGTGGACCCACAGGTGGGACTACTGGGTTTTTCCCCGTGGACTCACCACGCTAGAGATGGAATTATAAAACAAACTTTATCGTAGCACACTAGCTAACTTTAATATTATGAGACGAAACTTTAAACTTAATTATGATTATCACCGGGGCTTAATAAAACTTAAACTTTTTAGAATAAAAGAAGAAAAAACTGAGAACAAAAAGAAGAAGAAAAAAGCAAGAGACAGAAAAAAGACTTATAGCAGATGATGATTTTATCAGAACAGTACATAAATATGGAGTTAGTTAATTAGAGGAGAAATAACAGGTGGTCATGCTCTAGACAAGGCGTGTGGCCTAATGTTTAATTTATTACAAATAACAGGCTTAGTGATGAATATAACTAAATACATTACACATACTGAAAAAATAAATGGTATTGGCTGATAAATCTCTGAGATATGAGCGTTTAAATTTTTAGGTGGGGAAAGAGAGGGGATGCTCTATCCCTTTCTCGCAAAGCACGTGTTAGGTTAGCATTTGTATGCCGCGTCTGAGGCTTGACGTCATAGCTCAGTATAGCGCGCTCTCTGTCTAGCTTGAAATTAAAATACTTAGAACTTATTAATTTTTGAATTATTTTAAATTTTGTTTTCGTTAATAGGCTCTATTGATGATCAGCTTTTTAATGAGGTAATAAAAAAATTGTAGTCATCATGCCTATTACGGTAGTCTACATGCCATACATGTTGAGCATGCCCCATCGTATTTATTTTAAGTTTTAAAGTTTCGTCTCTTCTTAAAGTTGGCTAGTGTGCTACGTGTGTCTACGGTGGATCCACGGGCGAAAAAATCCCCGTAGTTCCACCAGTTTCCCACCAGTCAGTGGGTCCACGTAGAAACAGCCAAAAAATCAGCTTTAATATTATATATTGTCGAGGGTAAATAAAATTCTTCTTTTTTACCCCAAAAATTCATGCATGATGTAGTAGCAAAAGCTACGCACAACGATGAGTACAATGCGCTTCTTAGTAATACCGATACGTTTAACCCTATATTTTCAATACAGAGCGGTTAACGCGTCTACGTATAAAATATAATGTAAAACTGTTGTTCCGTGATGCATGTCAGGTACTTACCAGAAGTTTCCTACGGCTGATGATGATGGGGTCTACAGCTACAGCTAAAACAAACTACAAGAGATAACGCGAATGACCCATGGGAGTTACAAATTCGGCAATTATTTTGTTTAACGCTGACAGTTCGCTCAAGCCGGCAAATGTATCTAAAAACAAATGTCTCTACATTTTGAATGAGAAACGTATGTTTGTGAGTTGGTTTTTCTATCAGTGACGTAGCATAACAATCAAGTGAAGTGACTTTTGCACTGAGATTGTTGGATAGTTCTAGACTGACATGGGCCAGTTGATTGCACGGTAAACAGAGGTAAAATTCTGAAGTAAATCTAGTAATTAATATCATTATATTTTTTTTTTGATAAAGTACATCAAAGTGGAACTCAATGAGAGGAAGATCTATAATAACATACGTTTACCATATTGGAACCAAAAAAGGAAGATTTTTACATAATTTTGTCTCTATGTCTGTATCCTATAAATAAGTTACCATCCACAACTTGAATGTAAATCATTCAATTGACTGATTTTCATAAATGAAGTATAAGATTTGTAAACGTTCAGAAATTTTTCATGAATAAATGATGGCATCAAACATGACGCCATTATAAACTATGTCATCAATACTACAGAATGTCTTTTATAATGAATGAGACGAAAACTTAAACAATGTGGACGATTCTGACGGTTTTAGTTGACAGTTCTAAACTAACTAAAGTATTGCTGTCCTTAGCTAACATGCCTAGTAAAAAAGTGACAGCAATATTTTAATAATTTTAGAACTGTCAACTAAAACCGTCAGAATTGACCACAATATCTAACTAGTTATTTTTGAAAAAGCTAAATTCAGTGTTAAAAGAAAACAATTGCCGACAAAACCAACCGACCAAATCATACTCGATGTGTATGGACAGGCGTGATAAGCTTCATTACGTCTTTACCTGACTTACGCTCCTAAAGCTACTGGTGCTAGCGCTCCGTGCCTGCAAGAAGAAATATTCGTTCCTATACACTAGCACACATAGCTGGACCAACCAAGAAGATTGACATGCGTAGCTGTTAGGTGGTTAAACTGTTTTTACGATAAAAACTAACGTGGTTTTCACACATTTATGTTTTATTTGGACCTGGGTATGTCCTTAAACTACAACCAGACCCACCGGAGGTCGGGTAGCAGCGTCCTCTTGGTTAACGGTGGTAACACTGCGAACCCCAAGCCGCCTGCCAAGCGTGGGGATTATGGCAACCCCCTCCGCTGGACGGAGGCCTCCCCCTTTATAGAGGGGTGTTGCCATAATCCCCACGCTAAGCAGGCGGTTTGGGGATCGCAGAATGCTCACCACCTTTAACCAAGAGGACGCTGCCGCCCGTCCCCCAGTGGGTCTGGTTGCAGTTTAAGGACATACCCAAGTCCATTTACTTATAAGGGTTTAATCACGTTTAATTAAGTCGGATATTCTGACTATAGTTTCGGTCACATCCGGTGACCTTTTTCAAGGAGTAAAAATGGAGCTTGTCATCGCGCGCTTGATGACAGCAGCTTTGTCTCAGTGCATTTAAAGTGACAGTGGCAGTGTTACATTTTGAATGACACTGCAAATCTGTGATTTTCAATCTGACTTAGTACGGCGAGCCTGTGGTGCCCGCATATAAGTTCATAGCCATCCTGGACTAAAAGAGAAGGGTCGTGATAGCCGCGCGTATGGGTGGTTTTTGACTCAGCAGATCTTGCTTGCCATCCAGCGCAGCAATGCTGCCAGCATCAGGGCATTCAGGGTACATTCATGCAGGTTGCGCTCCGCGGGGGTATTTTAACGTGCCATTAGGCTAAGTAGTATTTAAGTAGATTTGACATAATATGTTGTTTTTTTTTAATGAAAATAATTTATTTATAATACAGTTAGCTAATAAAATATAATTAAAACCTGTTCTTTTTAAATTTTATTTCATTGTCTTTTGACATAATATTCATTTATTACGAGTAAATATCGAACAATACTTGAGTTTAATTAGAAAAAGCAATATTAGAGCCAAAAAGCTGCACCGCAATTCCTTTTTGCAATCTTCTTGCCTTTTTGCCACTTTACTGAAGGGTTTGATAAATGCGCCCAATTTATCTCTTTCACAGGAAATGGCTTCTGGCGAAGCTTATTTACCTTTTCAAAGTCCATTAAAACTTGCTTGAAAAAGAAATAAAATTATTTTATTTACGCCAGGGTTAGTTCTTTCACAGAGGGCTATCAAATTCTGGCAGCATGGATATCCCCGGATAAAAACATATTTATAGGGAAAGGGCAGTAAACCACCGTGAAATACATAAAGCACCCAAATTGGTAAAAGGGTTTCCGAAGGTTTTTTGGGATCTTTTATTCGAAAAATACAAGATATGGAGATTTACTTTCTTCGGGATTAAGGGCTTTCATAACAAAAACGTCTTTCGACTACAAGAAAAAATCCGTATAAAGGTCAGCATCCACTAGTACCTACGTACGCGTCATACGCAACGAACGATTCTTACTATGTTTGGAAAACTATCGCATTTCACTAGAGACAGAAAAACTCATTAGACAAGTCTAACAGTGTAGTAGACCAATATTACTAACAAGGAAAAAAAAGCAAGAAGAAAGAAAAACGCGCCTTTTCACCCGTTAAAATTTGCTAATCGATTTTCTGGCAAAGTTAATTCTGTTAATATCATGTCAAGAGACAATTTTTCGATGTCAGAACAAAAAGTTGAAAAAATTAAAAAAAAAACAATATAAAAAAATTTGCTATCTATATTGATTTTCGGATTTCGCAACCATTGCATTTATAGATTGCACTTTGTGCAAATGAATTTTGAGAGTTATTCTTTGAACTTCACTATAAAATAAACTTAAAACTGTATACATACAAGCTGTTGTTTTGTATTTCGGCCAACTTTACAGAGGTAGACATACTCATCGTTATGAATTTTTTTTTCTTTAGGGCCAACCCTGAAATCACGAACGAAATCAGCTGTTCCATACAAAAAGGTCATTGACCTTGGACAAAATGTATGGAACAGCAGTTTTTTTTTCACGATTGCAGGGTTGGCACATAGTAAAAGTTGTTCATATCGATGAGTATATATACCTATATATATCTACCTCTGTAAACTTGGCGGAAATGCAAAACAACAGCTTGTATTATAACTGCTACTTAGTTGTAGCACAGAATAAACAACAGTACTACTGGTTGTAGTAGCTTTTTCTGAATTTCACATAGCGATATGTTAGATGCAGACAAGTGGGTTTACCTTTATAGACAAAGCAAGTATAGTTCTTAAAAACTTTTAAGTGCAAAATGTTAAGAAAATTTGTGGTTTTTATATTAAAAATTAATAAAAGTCACAGTTTAACAACCTCACCAGCATTGTGCATTCGTGCTAGCAGTTTAGAAGGAAGAGATAGACGTGCACATCTAATCTTGTTGGTCGGAGACACAGAAAACAGTTAAATGTTATGCACAGATAATTTGAAGCTTCATTTGATACCACTCCATAAAACTTACTATCGGTTAAGTCGTGAAATTATTTTAGTCTTATGACTTATGACTTTAATATGACTTATACTTTTCATCGTGCGAGTCGTGATGAAAATCTATCGCAATTAATTTTTTTAATTATTAAAATAATTTTGATTTAGATTAATATTTTTTTCGTGACTATAATAAATATTATTCGGGGTTACGTGGAAAGGTACTACTAAATCAAAAATAAGTCACTGTACTCATGAATTTTATCCACTTTTACTATGGAAAAAAACCCAGGAAATCACGTTTTTTTTTTTTTTTTTAATAATTTTAGAGTTATCCCCATAGTAAATTTATTCACAATGATTAGCACAATGACTTCCTGTCAGTAAGTACTACCGTTCTGCGTAGCTTTCTTTCTCAATAAAATAATCAGATGAAGCTCCAAGCAACACACAAAACAAATCCAGTAATGCAAGCATAATAAATATCGCTTATCGTGTAAGTAAATAGAGTTCAAAATAGTGTTTTCATACCCATACATCGACATAGAAAGCTAGATAGAAGTTAGCAACCAACACTTTAAAAGCGGCTCTTTACAAATACATAAAACGAGGTTTTATCCTTTTTCAGATTGCTTTATTTGACATTTTTGGTCGTTGTAAAGAGCACTCTGGTTGACAATTAAAGCATTTGCCAAGACATTCAGCAACATCAATATGTTTACAATAATACGGTCACAACAATCATTACTCCACAGATATTGTAGTATTCATGTAGTAGCTGAAGTCAGTGTGTAAATAATTATATTAAAACTTTCGGTAGTCGTTCAAGTTTAATGGACCGCCATCATCTTGTACCTACATTTTATAGAGTGGTCCCAGTTTGGGTGGGAAAACCTTGGGAAAATATCTTCTTTTTTATATTAAAGCTCTAATTATATATTCCGGAAAATCAAGTCTTTTTTTTATTTACTTACCCATACATATACATATTTATAATGTTCATTTTTAATAATATTTGGCAATATTAATAATAGATAAAATTATTTTCGAATAAATCAAATTATTGTCCCCATATTCTTAAAAAGTAAGTCGTTATATGCATTCAAAGCAGTATAAATTATTTTAAATTATTAAATGATATACCTTACTCTTCAAAGTTGCTAGTTACTTATCTCTAAAAAAAATATACCTATTGTGAACGTGAGAAAATTATCAAATACTGAGGAACCGTTAAGTGCAGTAGAAGACGGTGTAGAATCATTAAAAAAGTTAGTAAAAGGCAAGTTATTAATGTGCTAAAGTTAGTTAATTTCTTTATTAATAATCAGCCTGAAGACGTCCACTGCTGGACGTAGGTCTTCCTAAATAATCCCCACGCTTTGTTTCACATACAAAGCATTGCCATAATCCCCACGCTGGGCAGGCGGCTTGGGGATCACAGAATGCTCACCACCGTTAACAGAGAGGACGCTGCTGCCTGTCCTCTGGTAGTTCTCATTATTAACACGTGCTAATATCCATTAAGGCGCATTTAACACAAAATGAAGAGTCGAGGCGGCGGTGTGTCGGGGCGGAGGCGCGCCTCTTCTAGCTTAACTATACAATCTAACCGGTCCGCGCACATTGCCAGAGTCGCGGTGCAGTCGAGGCGGCGTTGTGGCGGGATCGAGACGGGCGGGTGGCGCTACGCATGCGCCTTCGTCTTATCTCTTCTTCCACGCCGCCGCCGCCGCCTCGACTCTGGCAGTGGTGTGCATGCGCTTATCTATAGTAAAAAATGTAAAACAAGGTCACGTGATCTGCGACACTTGACATTACAAATATGATGATTTTGACAGCTTAGGTACTCGCTTGGTAGATATAAATATAACAGAATCGCAAGACGATCCACGCGTAGGTGCGCATCCTTTTTCACAGACAATCCTTATCCATTCAAATTCATAACTTCGTTGGCAATTTCGTTAATCTCAAATGTAGGTACGTCTTATTTTAGCACCCTTAAATTAACTATGACTTTAAGGTATACTTAAGTTTTGATACAGTATACAGGAAAACGTTTATATAGATGTGTTGTAAGTAGGTACCTAATAATAAATTTGTTTCACAGCACGTCGTCGGAAAATTAGGTAAATCCCTTGTTACAGTTGTACTTACCTGGGAACGGTTTAAATCTCGCGTCGTCGTGAATTCTCTTCATAAATCCTCCTGTAACTATATGTTCATTGTACCCAAAGACTATTGTACGGGAATATTCTTTTTCGTTTTTTTCTTTTCCGATCATTTATTCAAGTTTGGTGCGAGTCCTTTTTTATAACTCTCGAGGCCGGATCCCCTTTTCGTTGTTATAATTTCTTTAGTAAGATCGGTAACTTTTTTATGTAAACTTGCAGACCGTTTGCCTAGCCAGCTTTAAGCAATCACTATGGTCTTTTGAATATCTGCGATACGATAAATATTATAATACTTTTGCACTGTTGTAAATCAAAATATAATAAGTAAATAAATAAATATTATTATTATTCTGGATACAATCCTTATGTTTTTTGTTGTGTAGTAGGCTAAGTAGTCTTTGTAGTTTGTTGTAGTTAATACTGGAAAATAAATAAGGCACTACACTGGTACGTAGAGTCGTAGATAAATGTAATTATATTCATTATTCACCACCATTTTCAGAGAGTACCATCATTACTATAGTCACCGCGCTACCAACTGAGTCGTGCGGCCATAAATAATTTCACTATGTCTATCTCGCTCGCACTTGTGGGTACGCTCGCACGCTCGCACTATGTCTATCTCGCTCGCACTCGCACTATTCCTATTGACGTTTATGGCCGCACGACTCAGTTGGTAACGCGGTGACTTTAATGGTGTTTGAGGTTGTGTTCTTAGTTTATGAATACCTACATAATAATTATTCCGACTACAATGTATCTTTTTAGAAATACCTTTACATTATGAAGAACAAGGCAAACGTTTAATAATTGTCTACTTCCACAAAATGTTAGTGTCGGTTCGTTCGGAATAGTAAGACCACCTAGGGAGCATATGTAAAGAATGTCTCAGAGCTCATATAAATTGTCTCCATAGGCGAAGCCGAGGGTGACAAACATGAGATCTGAGGCTTCTTTACTTGTTCCCTTGGTGTGTATACGATTTTACGTGCCGCTGAGGAGAGGAAGTGGTTCCTTGCGCTCCGCGTAGCGGGGCTAAAGTAGCCACTTTAGCCCCGCAAGCACCTAAATATATTTTTTATTGTACGTTTTATAAGTTCGTTTCATAGAAAAAACTACTGCAACTTGAAGATTAAAGTCTACTGATAACAGTGTTCGATATACCCATAAGTACCAGAATCAATAGTTCATTGAAGGTTAATTTTATAAAAGTCACCAATATTACGTTTGTGGCTAAACGAGGGAACCAAAATACTTCGTTCAGAAGCTTTCAATAATGCCCAAAAAATCGACAGAAGAGGGCGCTCTTTCAAGTATTTGAATAAGTTAGTTGTTTCGAAGGTTGACTTTCTCAAATACGTATAGGTACTTTACCTCTGCGATCCTAAGCACACACAATCAAAACTCAATTGAACCTAACGACTCCATTGTAACTTCGGTTTTTAGTGCCTAGAGAATAATAAAGTAAGTAAGTTCGTATAGGCTGAGTGGCCAGCCCTAGTGTCAGAGTTAATGTGCCGCCCGAAGGCCTCTGACATGGCTGACGGTTGTTGTTATAGAAACTAGAACAAACAACCGGGACCAACAATTTAACGTGTCATCCGACCCACGGTAGCGCTCAGAAATAAATGCCACTCACGGTCACCCATCCGAAGACTGACCGGACCGTCCGTTGCTTAACATCGGTGATCGGTTAGAATCACCTAGACAAGCTACGCCACGAGCGCTACTAGAGAATAATAAAAATAACATTATTTATTTATCATTCGAATAATTCGACATACGAATTATTTATTCGATTGAGTACGAAACATCTCGAAGGAATTGAACGAATACATAAAATACAAACCGAAATATTGACTTTTAATTCTATATTTATCACTCTATTGGTTTGCTTCGAACTGTGACTCCACGATCTTTATACCTTCATAATTCAATAAACGATTTATTCAAACGTTAACTTGATATTTATATTACCGTGAACTGCTACGATCCATTACCAAAACTCATTCATTATTATTTTATCAAACTTAGCATTGCCAACCAACGTGGCAATGCCGCCAGCATTCCGGCCACCTTTCCATTATCTACGGGGCTTTTAGTTTCAGTTTTGTATGTTTTTTTAATATAATTTTAAGTACTTTGAAGTCATGTTTGTATTTAAGACACTTCTAAAAATTAACAAAATGTTATTCTACATAATTTATTTATAATTTATATCTTATTTTTTCTTTTCTTTTCCTTTTTTCTCTTAATTTCCTCTTTTTTACTTCCCTGTAAATAATCTCTTAACTTCTCTCATTTAAATCGAAATATCGATAGTTTCAATTAATCGAACAATCGCACTCGATTGTTGTATCTTAAATTAATTTTAAACCAACTTGTAACATTCAAGACATTCCCCGAAGCTGCAAGTTGAATACAAATGCGCTAAAATAGCGAATAAATTGATTACATTGTATTCGAAGCTCGATGATGGCTCTTCGATAAGAAAATTCAATCCTGAAAGCGATTCAGTCTTTAAAATATAAAAAACTAAACACGGTTTAACTTTTTCGGTATGTTAAAAGAAGCGACTCATAATTAAAGCCATTTAATCATTAATGTCAATTTTATGAATCATAATTTACGCTTACCACAAAGTTATAGCCATTCATGGAAATTTGGTTATCTGTGAGTGAATTCAAATTTTTTTTAGCTTTGTATCTAAAGCTACTAATTTTGAAATAAATCGTTTTTTTCTAATAATAGAGTTGGCTGATTATTACAAAATCAATGGTCAAAACCATGAATGCCTTTTCCGTGTTCATTTAAGTGGAGGTAAGTGAAATAGTCTTAGAAACCAAGACAACAAGGCTTTAATTTAATATCATCATTAAAATACGCATTTTTTTAAAAAAACTTCCGACTTCAACCTCGAATACCTGGATGAATCTTCATATTTTCTAGTAATTTTGATATAAACAAAAAAAAACACACTGAACTGATTTCGATTAAATTTATATAGGACCACCTCTAAAGAAACCCTACCAAACAAAAAAATAATCATCAATTTCAGTTCATAATTGGCGGAGTAATCGCGTAACATACATTCAAATAAAAAACATACAGTCGAATTGAGAACCTCCTTTTAGAAGTCGGTTGGAAATGGCCAAACTCAGCATGATGCTGTTATAACAAACAGCGCTGGTCTTCCGTTGAAGCCGGTATAGTGAGGTTACGTGGAGCATAAAACAATACACATTTAGGTTACTAATTATTTGTTTCATACGTGCTTTTATTTTTCAATACTTCTCAAATTTTATTATGAAAACTGACGTGGTTTTGACACATTTTTGTTTTTTTGTTCTATAGTCGGAGTATCCGATTTAATTAAAGGTGAGTATTCCCGTATAAATAAAACAAAAATGTTCTCAAATTTTATTTGTTTTTAACCGACTCAAATAAGGAAAAGGTTCTATGTTCGACGGTATGTAAGTTTTTTTTTAATGTATGTTCACCGATTTCTCCGTCAATTGTGGACCGATTTTGAATTTTTTTTTAATTTGAAATGGTATATATACTCTCGAGGTGGTCCCATATTAATTTGAAGTCGGTTTTTTTTTAAAGTTACTTGTTGATTATTCATAAGTATTATTATTAATTATTATTATTCATATTTGAATTTATCACCGTGCAGAATGAAGAAATGAAGGCAAGTAATAAAATGTGATAACTTGTTGTTGTGCTATTATTTCTCTATAATACAAGCTCTGCGTAGTATGGGGCTAGATGGCGCTGTTTGTAAAATGTCCCCCAATATTTATTATATTTATTTATTTATTATTTCATGAATTTTGTTAGTGCCTCTTGAATTAACATCAATTTACTGAGTTTGAATCGGACTTTTCCGTCGCTTCCTTTAACTCTGAACTTTTTTATACAAACGTGGTAATATTTAAATATTTGACACTGGTGTAGTCCTAATCAAATTTCTTTTCTTTAAAGGAAAGAAGGGGAGAAAACCTAATCAACTGCCTGCTTTTCCAAGAAATAGATTTCTCGAGAACATTTCGAGAAGTGGTCCGCTATCCGTCACAATCCCGCGGGAACTCAGCTGTCAGAAGTCGATTGTCAGTTCTTTTGACTGACACAGACATGAGATTTCTATTATTTCCACCCTCAAGTTTGTGGGACACGGATAATCTTATAAAGACTTTGTTGGGATATTATCAAGATATTACACTTGTTTTTGCCCGCTATTTTACCCGCAGCAGAATGGTATTGGTATTATCTCTAAGCTTTCATTTGAAATGACGTCGACTTCTCCTCATTGAAAAAGATTTGTGTACTTACCTACTTTTTTTGACAGATACTAACTAGTGTTTTCGAGCGCTCACTTGATTATGACCAACATGCCGAAAAACGCTCTCATTAAGTACCTACCTTCTACTACTAGATGATCAAATTGTAAAAAACGTGGTGAATTTTGGGAGCGGGCGACCTCTAGTAGTATAAGTTAAATGATAATATTGATAAATTATAATATTACAATTAAACAAATATAAAGTTTTAAATTGGGCCTTCATTTTTATAGCAACAGATTTTTACGGACTGATCACTTCATAGGAGCTATATTTTTAATTACTTGTTTAATAGCTTCGAAAGGAATTAAAAATATCTTTGGTATGATTAAATGTTAAAAATAATTAATATTCCAAGGATAACCTAAATAATTACACCAATACCTTCTACATCTACGTTATTATTACCGAGTCTAAGCCCTTTAAACCATTATATCAAATAAATCCTTCCAACCCCATAATCTGATAGCAATCCGGTAATTCATAGCAGCAATGCATCATCCAAATACCCACCAAGATTTGAGCAAGAAACGGTCATGAATATAGTTTACGGATACTTCATCATCAGCCCGGTGACGTCCACTGCTGAACGAAGGCCTCCCCCTTAGACCGCCACACTGTACGACATCCTGCCATTTGCATCCACCGGTTGCCCGCGACTTTTACAATGTCGTCGGTCCACCTATATATATATAGTGGGAGGCCTTCCTACGCTGCGTCTTCCGGTTCGCGGTCGCCACTCAAGAACCTTTCTTCCCCATCGGTTGTCAGTTCTTCGAGCGATGTGGCCTGCCCATTGCCACTTCAACTTGCAAACCTTGCGAGCTATGTCGGTAACTTTGGTTCTTTGGCGAATATCCTCGTTCCGGATTCTATCGCGCAAAGTAACTCCGAGCATAGCTATCTCCATTGCCCGTTGCGTGACTCTGAGTTTCTCCAAAAGGCCAGCAGTTAAAGACCACGTTTCAGTTCCATATGTCATCACTGGCAATACACACTGGTCGTAGACCCTTGTCTTCAGACACTGAGTGATTTTGGACGAGAAGATATTACGCAATTTCCCGAACGCTGTTTACGGATACTTAGTACAGTATTATTATATCTTTGCAGATACTAAACAACACATGCTCATTGAAATCGGTTGATAAAACTGCATGAACATCTCAAAAAACCCACCGCGTATATCCAAAATCCCTACAATTCCACGCTGTCAGGCTTAAGACGAATTATAACTTCCGCTAACTTCCTGGTATAAATTCCCAATATAACACGTCTAACCTGAAGTTGGAGGCGTATAATCCTCGTCCGGACTCGAGTAGGAACTAGGTCGAGGAACCAACTGTCATTTAAACTGTGGTCTATCGACTTGTTACTACTGTTTAATATGTGGTCGAGGTTTGAGTGAGGAAATACTTGTAAAGAAATGTAATATCCGATATAGTTATCATAAGATTTAATGTCGAGTTATGGCGTGGCTGCGGTGTCCTTTTTTAGTTGTATCATTATCCAAAAGTTGTACTTTTCCGAGTGCCAGTGTATTAAAATGTTGGCGTTTTTTTTAATTATTTATAGGCTTGCGTATGACTTACATCTCGTCTGATGTTAAACGAAGATGCAGCCCACGATGAAGCACGCTTGCCTAGAAGAAACCGATTCACTCGTGACTTAAAGACACCCAGATTTTAATTATCCGGAAAACCCCACTAATTTATATTCATTTTCCCTCAGTTTTATTCATTAAACGCAATACTTTGAGTAAGTGATATATTGCGGCGAAAAATGTATTTTCGTGTTGTATTTAAGACTCCAAATAAACTTTTAGTAAAAACGACTTCTAGTCAAATCTAATCAAATCAAATCAAAAAATTGATTGACATTGACACGTTTAATTATTTTTTGTGATGAATTTAATTTTAAATTAGAATGAAATATTACGTTTACTGCCCATGGTACTACCAGTCTTATCACAGAAAAGATAAAAGATAACAGATAAATATAACTTTATTGCAAAATATATATATATATACGTAAATGCTAGACATAAAAGAGAACAATAATTAAAGGCCCTAAAGCGAAGGCCCTACTCTTCTCTCATCAGTTTTACCATCACAACTTCACTAGAAGTTTGGAAATCAGTGACGCGGTTTCTTCTAGGCTCTCTGTCTAGACCTAGGTGCTTCGACGTAGAGACTGCATCTTCGCTTAACGGCAAGATGGTAGTCGAACGCAAGCCTATGATAGGTACATAAAAATAAATTTAGAGTTTCGATTAGCACTTAGGTAACCAGATACGTATGAAAAACATAAAGATAACAAAAAAAATAGTTGCACTTTTATTCAAATTGGATTTAATTATTTTAAAGAATGATCAAGGAGTGTAAACGTTTCGGTCTACCGAAAAAAGTCAACGTTTGTATTCACTCACATTCGATGTTTAGTTTCACAATTATCTTTTGTACCATAATCTGATTATATAAAAATGTTATCGACAAATGTTACATGTAGAATTAAATCTATATCCTATGAAAAAAAACGAAAACGGAAAATATTTCATGGGGTTGTGAAGATTATGGAGATCGCAAGGTCAGTGTTCGAGCCATACCAGTATTTATATAGGTAAACAAGTATTAACAGTAGTTGTCGAATATTTTTAATCATTAGAACTGACCTACCGCAACGTTTGAGCTACGCCAAGCATACCGGAAGTGCGGTCTTACGCGCCGGATATTCGGTGGCGTAGCGCTGCTACGAACGCTACGCGCTTCAGTAGCGAGTGCTACGGAATGAATACTGTGTTGAATTTTATTATATTACAATATTTACAATATACTTATTTTGGTGTTTATTTTGGCATTACTCGGTAATGCCATCCAACGTGGCAGTGCCGCCAGCATTCTGGACATTTTTCCCTCGACTTTTAAATTAATAAAATTTGTATTATTTTATTTTTTTATTTTAAAGGACCAATATTCCATATTATAATCATGAATATATGATAACAGCATAAAGAGTTATGACCTGGATCGAAATTCAAAATATGTGTACAAAAACCGTATTTAGCTTCTATATAAATTATTAATATTAACTACAAATTCTAATCTTTATTTAATTAAAGTTTGTTCTGCTTTAATTCGTTTTAATTTTAAATAGTTTTAAAGTAAGGCAGTATTTTAACTTATATGTTATACGGGATTATTCGGGCTTAATTTAGTCGGATACTGGTTCTTTCTCAAGGATGTGTTTTTCCGTATAAATAAAACAAAAATGTGACAATACCACGTCAGTTTCCATAGTCTCATGTGTAAATATTTGTACCTTTTTCCGTTTTAGACAAAGAATCTACAATGTTTCACTAGGTCTATCCATTTGTCTGTATTATGCTATTTTTTAATATTTTTTTTTTTTTTTTTTTTTTTTTTTTTTTTGTCAAGACATTTTACTAAGTTTTATACTAATTTTCAGTCCGGAATACAGACATGTTTTTGCACAATTTTTAAATTAAATTTATCAATTATTTTAATTATTTATTAAGTTTTTTTTATTTTTTATTTACGCTTATTATCTTTACATAATTATCCAGTATAGATCGATATTTAAATGAGCTTCATATTAATCATAAAGAACATCAGAAAATAATAATTAATGTGTAACAAATAATTAAATTTTAACATAATATATTTATATATAAAACCATGCTGCAATCATTGTAATTCATAGACCAAATATCTTAAGCAACATTATTTTGAGTTTGTTCCACAATATCGGCTGATACGTTTCTTTTGTAGTAAAGTGGGTCGCATCGCATCGCTTTGTGAATAGATAAACATTCCATTGAAAGTACAATTTATTGTTATAGAACGGCATGTAAACGGAATATAAATCATCCGTGTTTATTTATATACCATGGACAAGTTTTAAAAAATGTGATAAGAAAACACATTCTTAAGGACCCTGTTTTAAAAATCACGTGCAGTATAGTGTATAGCAGTTTTTGGCGGTTTTCACGAGTTTGTGTTTTTGCAAATATATATTTGTATCTATAAGATTGAGAAGTGAACCAACGCTTTTATAATCTTTCTAAAAAAATTAGATAAGAAGAAAAAAAATAAACAAAACACCTCTATTTATACTACAACAGTTTATATCATTCAATTTTTACAAATTTAGCACGAAAATGTACTCACTTATAAATAATATGTTTGTCACGAACTAACAAAAAAATAAAAAAAATATAGCTAAAAAATATTATATTATGCTTTTAATAAATTAAAAATGTGTCTGAAACCTCAAAAATTGAATCTTGACACGCACGAATCTGCGTAACAGCCAATTTTAATAGTGCTCGCATTATGTTACGAAACTTAATATTTTTATAAACTATGAAGTTATGTTAACAAAACTTAATAATTTCACACCAGTGAACTACTTATATTTTCATACTATTAGCACAGAATAAATAATAGAACTACGTAATATTAGTCTTTGCTATAGGTGTCTTTCCTGGATTATATACGATTTTTGTTTTTTAATTAATGTTAAATGTATCTTTATTTAAATAAATAAAAAATGCATTTTAAACGACGACTTTTAAACACAATGTTTTCCGTTTTCTACCTGCACTTCCACTGGCAGCACTTTAAATATTTAATGTTACTTAATAATTATTCTATAATTCTTGTGAACTATATAAACTCAACTTTATCCATCACTACGGTTTTTTATCTGGTAGCATTATTTAAAAAAGTGACATTTCAATCTGTCTGTTTAGTCCGTCTAATTATGAATCCGAAATATATATTTCTAACAGAATTATAAACAGAAGTTTGTTATTTTACCACAGATCATATTATAGCCTGTTGATGGCTCGTGAATAATTAATAAATCAATAATTAATTAATTAATAATTTCTCCTACAAACACTACTCACCGTTGCGGGCAGGGGGCGAGGTAACGTTCTATGCTTGCGATAGGCCAATCCCTGGGATGATGCAATCTGAGCTATAAAATACAATGAGATTCTGACGTAGTCGCACTGGATAGCAGTGGTTTTTTAACTACAAATTTTCGTATGAGTAGAAGCCGGACGAGCAGTCAACAGAATTTATAGTCTTTGGCGAGGACGGATTGAGAGACATGCTGCCCTCACGTCCATCCTACTGGAGCGTAGGTTCTTATAGCTCATGCGGCTTCCACACCCGGACAGCCGGTTAAGGCAAGCCGGGGTCCAATCTGGGCTCTCATTTAGCCCATGGAATCAAGATACGCGGTACCGTCACTCACTGTAGGCTCGCCACATAGCCGCCCCTGCGCTCTTATAACTATTATTTTTGGAGCAAAACGGACAGAAGTATTCTGAGCTTACGTATTAAACTTGTTAGAATAACAGTAACTTCTTATTGGATAGATTCAGTCACAAAAAAAAACGTTCATTGACCTGAGACAAAATGGCACAGCTGATATTTTTTTCGCGATTACAAGGTTGGCCCCATAGTAAAAGTTGTTCATAATGATGATTACATACATACGCTTCAATATTTTACCAACTGTCCTATAAGAGATGGATAAATACTACGTATTGGTCCAAGGTTAAACTACTCCCATATTACGTTTCAGTTATTCATTGAACCACTGCGCTGCAAAGTAGAGTGGTAATAAATATACGTACATGCAAGCTTTCGCATTAATAATAAATAATTAATGCATACGTAATGCCGTTAATATACTTCTAGTTTGACAACTGAGTTTTTATTTCGGATTTTTCTGGCGTTTAACTGATCATATTTAGCATATAACACGTAAACGAAATATATGAACTAATACTCAAACCCACTCTCATAAGCAGCGTACCCAGCATGCTGGCGGCATTGCCACGTTTGGCCAAACATACTAGTATTTTGATCGCGCGTCGCGTCACGCCAGCTCGGATAAATACAATAATAAAACTTTTTTTTTTAAACATCAGACCACTTCAATTTCTATTAGGTACCAGCCCGCCTAGCACGCGAGCCGTGATAAACGTCTATCCACGCTTTATTCCCCGCGAAAACGAGACAGACGTATCCATATTCTAGATTTATCACTTTCCCGCGCGGGGAAAGACCATTTAGTCCTTGGCGCGTGACTGGATGACATATTTTTTCAGTTATTTTGATTTCAAAACCAAACTACTGAACCGATTTAGATAAAACGTATATGGAACTATCTCTGAAGTATGAAATCTTAAAAAAAAGAATCATCAATATTAATACATACTTGGCAGAGTAATCGAGTAAAATAAATATTTAAAAAAAACTTAGTTTTGAATTGAGAACCTCCTTTTTTGAAGTTGGTTGAAAAGAATATGAGCCTAAGTCCTAAGACGGAATGTCTCAACACCAAATGACAAATATACAAGCTCCGCGCCTCTTGGGCTGCTCCACCGAATTTGCTCCGCTCCAGCCCTGCCCCGTATTTAAAAGACGTGAGCGCGCCAAAACAATAATAAAAACAACATACACTTAACCTATACAAGACCAATCCATAACTACACTCAACCTAACAAAAAACAGAGAATAAACGTAGAACTTTATCTGATAGCTCGTGGGAATAAAAAAGTTAGTACTTATAATAAAATGGCGCGAATAGTACAAATAATACAATAGATTATGACAGAGCTCCGGGGACCGTAGGGTTTCTATCGATACAATATTAACTTTTAGGGGTTTGTGCAAAAATAATAATAAGAAATATCTAAAGTGAGACCAGATCATCATCATCATCATCAGCCCGGAGACGTCCACTGCTGAACGAAGGCCTCCCCCTTAGACCGCCACACTGTATGACAATCTGCCATTTGCATCCACCGGTTGCCCGCGACTTTTACAATGTCGTCGGTCCACCTAGTGGGAGGCCGCGCCTACGCTGCGTAGGACGGTTCGCGGTCGCCACTCAAGAACCTACCTATAGTGAGACCTCGTTGTCAGATTATTTGTTCTTCCGTCCGTTTTGTGTCACCGTTGTTTTTCTAACAAGTAACTAATAAAGGTGTCCTAAAGTTTCGCATAACTTTTTAGATTATATTAGTCCTAACATTGTAGGTACCGAAAATGTAATGTAAAAAAATATGTAAAAACCTACCCAACCATTTTTCCATTTAATAGTAAGTACATTAACTAAAACGTGGTGCGTGAGCTGACTACAAATAAATACTATCACAGTTCTCTGAAAAACTTATGCATAATAATTGCTTAGTTACCATACCTTTGCATAGACAAAATATCCTATAAGATTTATACCTGTTTTTCACAAATTACTTTAGTTTGATTCAACAAATCATTTGACGTGTTCCAAAAGTTTTATTTTTTTATACGTTCAAGTGACGGACTAACAAGACGTTCGCCTGGTGGTAAGCGTCATGCCTGCCACTAACAGTAGCAGTGCTAGAATTATGAACTTGCGAACACAGTCCTGCGCCGCACTGCACTGCGCTCGTCACCCTGAGATATTAGATGTTAAATCTCATCATACCCAGTAATTATCATGTGTCATGTGTGTTTGTCATGTATTTTGTATTTTCAGTAGTTATCATGGCAACTAAAGTTTTATAGGGTAGTGCTAAAGAAATTTAATTTCTGTGAGTCCTGAAAGAACCGCCGCGCCGTTAAGTGCGAAACTCGTTAAAGTTTATAATGATTTCCCAGGCCGCCGGGCCGCGATCGAGTACTAGGCAGGCCTGCTATGGCACCGAAGTGTAACCTTTTAAGTTTTTAAATGATTCATGTCATAAAAATGTGGTGAGTTTTAACATTTTAAATATTGGTTGAGATAATTATCGTGTTTTTTTTGTGATGTAAAATAAGTATTATAAAAAAAAACTGCATGATATATAGTGAGCCTGATTTTTAAAAGCGGGCGAAATACATTTAGGCGTCATAAAATTTGACCAAATATGAAATTTTTTTTCCCAACATTAGATTTAAAAATCTCTGTCTTTTAATAATGTGATTCAATGCTAAATACGCTGCCAACTGGTAGCGGGCTTGCCCTTTGGAGGAGCTCTAACTAAAAGATCGAAGGCTGGAGCATTTCTGTTCTTTCTAGAAATTCATCATCAGTCTGTATACAATCCATTTGTTTTTAGGAAGTAGAGTTAAGTTAAGTTAAAGTTTAGGTAGTTAGATTGTATGTATTTTCTTTTAATTTACAAAGGCACAAGTTCGAAATAAAAAATACGTTAAATAAGTTCTTCCCCCGCTATCACGGAGAAGGCTATCGTCGCAGTGGACGTCTTCTCGATGATGATGAAAATAAGTACTTACCAAATTTTATAACAATCGGGGTTATTTCTAATCTGTTCTGCACAAGCAACGGTGTAAGATGTGGCCTATTTAGCAAGCATTCAAAGCTGCTAATGAGCAGTTTCCGAACGAACCAACCTAACGAACTATCCGGAAGCTACGTTATTGTGATTTTAATTGCGATTGTACGTCAATAATTGTTCCATGTTATGGTAATACATTATTTACTAAACGCATGTTTTTGTCTTTCAAGTCTAACATTTTGACTTGATTTTCTAGGGACCTTAAAGATATTTTTCTTATTGAGGTGAAGTCGAATAGAGAAGTACAGAAATCGACCAAAATTTTATGCAATGATATTTCATTTTTGTTGTGGTCGATTCCTAATTCCTAATACGTCTCCTCTTTTTCCATTCAACTCAGCCTCTGTAAAAAGGCACAAACGTTAAAAGTTTAGAATCATTTTACTTTCAAACTAATTTATCAGTAACATATTAATATTTGCCTGTTTCTAGAGCAATAAACAAATTACAAAAAATAAGATCTATGAGCTAGGCAATAGACTAACTTCTTTATTCTGCCACTGTCATTAAGACGGGATTGAGAGTGACGGAAACAGTGGCGATTATGTTTGATCAGCAACTCGATTTTCGAATTTGCTTTATTTTTAATTCTGATTCAGTCGGTAGGTACCACTGAAGAGAGAAGTAAAGTAGGGCCTTCACTTTTCTGTGGTAGGTACACTACAAAGAATTTTGCGTAGAACTTAACTAACTTTAATTGTTCCGATTTCAGGAACAACTATTAACATAATTGTACTTCATAATTCTTAGAAGTGCCAAATATTGTTTTAAGCGACATATTTCTATATTACAAAAGATTATTTCAGAAAAGTACCATTTACAAAATAAAATGTTTATTAATTAACGCATTTTTCTTCTTCTACCCCTACGTGGGGTGCGTTGAAAAATGGGGAAATATGTGTTTTTAATTTCTCCCACATAGTATAATAATTATTAATTTTAAATTGTTTTTTTTACACTATATTACCTTGGAATATAATTATATTGTTTAGTTCAAATTCGGGCTCTTTTTTCTTGCCACCATAAGGTACAGAATGCTGTGCGCCACTATCTGGCTCACACATTTCACAATTTTTTAAGATGAGATTTTTCATAACGATATTCTCTGAATATCGCGTTATGAAATATTGCCGCTGGTGAAACTGCTGAGAATAACATTGCAAAGGTTCAGCAAAAATATCATTTGATTTAATCAAGTTTTAGTGCCTAGAAATAGATTTTAGGGGAATAAACTAAAACTGGACAGTTTAGTAAATGTAAACTTGCTTGGATCAAAATTTGATTTATATAGAAACCTTTGAAATGCTATTCGCAGTAATTTCACCGAACGCGATGTTTAATTTAATAAATAGTATTCTTCAGTAATTATACAATCAAAAAAGTTGAAATGCGTGAGTGAGAAAGTGACGCGCAGAATTCTGGCCCGTATGTCAAAATCATCCCAACTGTGGATATAAGTCATATCAATATAGATATAGAAATTCTATCAATTAAAATACTAGTCTAACATATACCTTGCTTCTATTCCTCGGGTCTCTGAAGTCTTCTTTGGAAGCCTTACGCCTCTTGTCCTTTAGTATCATACGAGCCGCTGCAAACGCCATCTTGATGCCTAAAAGTGGCCTTTTTGTATCGCGAGCCACTCCTGTCACTTTGTCTCACACTTTAGATACACTCTAGATCGTTCACTTTATTTTTACTTTGTGATGTTTAGGTGTTTTTTTGTATGATTTTACTCTTTTAAAACATTTTGTCGTTTAATTTTTATGGTGTTGCTTTATATTTTTTGAAGGATATTAGTGACTTTTTCACAATAAGAGCGTAAAGTTTTTTTTAAACTGTTTTTAACTAAGATTATTTTCGTCGTAAAGTAATGCACTGTCACTTTAACACTTAATCAGTCTACTTACGGTTGAAACTCAATCACAGATGACGTAAACTTGAATTGACTACTGAATTGCTTTTGTTTTTCACTACTAATTTGACTCTACTACTAATTCAACTTATATCACTCTAACACTTATTTTGTTAATTTGACAAAATATTGTCACGAAACTTAACAATTTATCGCCATGTTTGTTAGTTGAACAATTTTTTGTTAACAATTTCGTTACGTTGGCCTACTCATTGGCAATTAACTTGGTTTCTGAAAGTATAACATAATTACTGGGTGGAGTTTCCAGTTGTAGGCTACACGAAATTGATACAACCATTAAATTTGTCCACTTAGCTGTATCAACATAAAAAAAACATAGATCTCTATGAAAAAGAAGAGGCACGAAATTTGATTTGACTCTAGTTTACGGAACTATGTACTACAACCAGCGGCTCAGTATTTTAAACCTAAAAGGAACCTGCAGTGTTTGCCTGCAAATGGACGAAGAATTCAACACAGGCAAAGAAAAGTTGTATTATTATTTATGGGATATTTACCGTGATTATGTTGTGAAATGAGCCCCCGATAGAACTTTAGTAAACATCCGTGATAGTTTAAAACACTGTTTTAGACAAAGGAAAGCAAATAAATCGACGTCTTGCTCGTGCAGACTAGTTCAATTTGTTTAAAAAGAGATAATGAGAGCTTTAAATAATGATTAGTCGGGAAAAAAATGTCTCCCTCTATCCTAAAATGTTATCCTATCATGCTAAACTAGTTGACTCTTGATGTTCCCTATATTTCATTGTTACATCTATTGGATCAATTCAGCGATTAGGTTGTGAAAAGGTATAACAGCAGATAAATGGAAGAACAGAGAGTTACTTTTTTATACAATCAAGTGATGAGACGAGCTATACATTCGCCTGGTGGTAAGCGTCATGCCTGCCACTAGCAGTAGCAGTGCCAACATTGTGAACTTGCGAACATCCTGCGCTGCACTGCACTGCGCTCGTCACCCTGAGGTATTAGATGTTGAATCTCTTTATACCCAGTAATTTATCTGGTAACATTGCCCTTCAAACCGGAACAGTAATGCTTGCACACTACTGCTTGGTGGTTAAATAACAGACAAAAGTGTGGTACTTCCCCAGGCGGACTCTGCAGTAGAGACCTACCACTACATTTCTCGTTAATATTTATTATGTGAGATAAGTTCTTGGTGTCAATTAAGATCTCGAATTTAGATGAAAAAATCTGCTTTACGCGTCATAGCATAAAGCTCACCTTTCAATGTCAAGGACGTAGTCCTAGCAAGGTCCTAAAATAAGCCTCAATGACTAAAAAAGTACTTATCCCTGACCTCAGTAAAAAAAACTCCTGTCGCTTCCGAGGTAAGGGTACTCCATGAGTCACACTCAACCGTACATTTACTGAAGCACACAGTTCGTCAAAGTGATGAGTACTCTCCATTCGAGAATTGTCAAACACATTTGCAAAGTAAAACACACTTTATTATCATACGCTAAGCTTTGTAATGAATTGCAGCGATAAGAACAATGAACGTCAATTCTCGGTAACTTTGACATGCGAGTTGAGTTAATTTGAGGTTTAATTTCCAGGTAAAACTGTTTGAAGCTGCGTATGAAATGTTTTACGCGGTTGAGTACAGAGTACAAGATGAAATATTCGTGGGTGCTTTTTAAACTAGCGCGAGTATGGAACTCTTTAGTGCACCAATTAATAAATAAAAATAAATATTGATGGACATTTCACACAGCGCCATCTAGCTCCATGCTAAGCAAACATTGCACTATGGTAACAAGATAAAAACTGAAACGATATTTTTTTTTTTTTTGTATATACATACTTATAATACACAACAGCTAGACACAGAACAAACATCGATGTTTTTCACACAAATGATTTAGCCCAGTTAACTTACGAGACAGTATGGCGGTTCTTGCAAATAAAAAAATATTAATATTCAGTTTTGATTGGCTTTATTTACTGACGGACAATCAGTAAAAAAATAAATTAAGCAAATATGACCTTGGAATATTGAAATGAAGTAGTAGTGAATCATGTCACGGTCGAAGGTTCGTAGTGAACCGTACTAGGCCAGCGTGCGAAATGTATGATGACGTCACACGTGGCGAGGGCCAGCCTGCGGAAATTAGTTACGGGTGCTTATTTTAAATAAATTGTACATATCTCGGAAACTAATTGGCGTATCGAAATATTTTTACACGATTTTTTTGTTTTTATATAGAATATGAAAAGCTGAAAATCTAAATGTGTAAACATTCTTATTTAATTCAAAAAACGCAAAATTTTACATTATTGTTTGTTTCGGAAACGCATTTTGCGTAATTTTAGACTTCTTATACGAGAGATAGGTTACGTTATAATACGCATAAAGCCATTTTTATTTTTTTCTAGGTCATACCCTAATTTTCCTGGGCTATTTATCCTGGGTCGGAATCAAACCAATCAATAAAGCAATCTACATTTTTATTGAGGTCCTACTTTGTTTAGAATGTTTTTAAAAGAATGCATCTTCTTTATGTAATGCTATTATGTTTACTGTGCTACGCTACTACAATTTTTTTTGAAAAAACTTTGACTGGTTTTTAGACAATAGAAAAAATATAGTTTGATAGATTTTAAGATACGATAAATAAACTTAAAAAAAAAACGCTAAGCCTCGCTTGCTTGTGAAATTAAACACTGCCTATAAATTATTTACGCGAAACCAAAAGTTGGAAACAAAACATTAACGAACATTAAACTTTCACGTTCCCCAACGTTAATTAAACGTTCCAAAGGTATCAAGCGAGTGGTTCCAACGTCAGCGACGTTTTTAATCAAATTGCTGGAGTGAAACCTTTTCACTTTTGTGAAACCACATTTTTGTGTGATTGCTTAGATTAATCATGATTTCGCGTTAGTAAATATACTATATGTGAATATACTATACGTGAATATACTATATGTGAATGTAGAGATATGAACGATAGGGTGAAATGGAGAAAAAATACATTCTGTACCGACTCCACTTAGTGGGATAATGGCAGGAAGATGATGATGATGAAATACAGGGTGTTATTAAATTCTTGAGCAAACCTTAGGGGGTAATTAAACTCATCATAATGGACATCTTGTTCTATGAAACTAACACTGAAAACGAGAAAAAAAAAACCAATAAAAACTTGATACTTTATTTATCATGGTTATATAACACTTTTACTGAATATGACTAATATTTTAGATTAAGTATATTAAAGGTTGGGATAATGACAGGAAGATGATGATGATGAAATACAGGATGTTATTAAATTCATATCTTAGGGGGTAATTAACTCATCATAATGAACTACTTTTTCTATGAAACTAACACCGAACACGAGAAAAAAAACAAGAAAGACTTGGTACTTTATTTATAATGGTTAAATAAAACTTTTACTAAATATTACATAATATTTTATATTAAGGTATAAAGGTTAACTGCATTGTTAGTTGAAAACGGCATAGCTTGAAAACCAGCCTGTACTTTACAAATTCAAAAATACTCATAAATACTCGATCATAGTAGAAAGCTATCGAACGAAGTTGATTTATTCAAACACAACAACTAGCGACTCGGTAAAGTACAGAAATCGATAACAACTGCACGGGTCATTAACAAGGTCTGCCGACCAGAAACAATGGAAGCTACTGTACATAGTACAAAGGATCGTCATCAACCACAAGATGTCCACTAGTGCCATTTAATGAGTATCTTGTTGTTCCCGGCGATCGGGACGATAGAGATATCCTCATGTTTACTATCGATAGTGCTGCGACCATCTACGCACTAAGAAGACCTGTAACAAGGTCTAGAGTCATTGCCGAGTGCCACACAATACTATAAACACTCTCGGGCAGGTACAGAACCATAGTCAGATGGACAAAGAGCCACGAAACATGTGCAGGTAACAACGTGGCGGATGTGCTCGCTAAAGAGGGTGTTAGGAAACAGGTACGCGACGACGTAGTGGCTCTCTGCAAACCATCGGCGACGGGAGTGCGAGAGCTACTGCGCCGTCACACCGAAAAAGAACAACAAAATCTGTGGGATAAGAAAGACGACTGCAAACATGCTAAAAGCGCTTTCCCAATCCTAAACGGGAAGATCACTAACAATCTATTGAAGTTGCAACGACAGGACCTTCGACTTTTAGTAGGCCTCATAACCGGTCATTGCAACTTGAATAGTCACTTATAAAAACTGGGAGCCACAGATAGTCCGCTATACCGTGGCTGCATGCAGGATAGTGAAACTGTGGCGCATGTACTGTGGCATTGTAAAGCTACAGAAGAAACGAGAATCGCTACCAGATTGCATGATGCACCTTCATCGCAAACCATGTCACCGCAACAGCTTGACTGCTTTTCATCATCATCATCATATGCTTATACACCTCCATCAAATCCACTGGAGTTACTATGCCAGCGGCCCAGAGCTTCGCTCCGTTATTTCAAGGAGCTGGTTGGCTCGGGTAGACGCTGGCGGGGGAAATGCACAATACACCCCAAGCGGGACGTCAGTGCAGGACTTATCGCCCCCACATCGAATAAGAATAAGAATAAGAAGATGTCCACTACAGGACGAAGGCCTTCACCTTAATAACATCACTTTATCCTTCGTATGGGCCCTCCTCAATATACCTTATCAATCCTCCTCAATGGGCCTTACCAGGGCCGGATTTATAGGTGTGGAAGTCCTGAGGCAACAAAGAAGTCTTCATCATCATCATCATCATCAGCTAGACGAAGTCCACTGTTGGACTTAGGCTTCCCCATGAATAGGGAGGAGTTGCTGTAGTCTCCAGGCTTTGGCAGTTGAATAATATTTTTATGCAAGTTTTTCAATAATTTATTGCGAGTTAAATCAAATTTTCTCAGGAAACTAGGGTTTACCAAATTTTTTTTTGTAAGTACTTAAGTACAATTTATGTGGAGGCCCCTTTCTTGTGGAGGCCCCGGGCAGTTGCCCCGGTTGCCCTTAAACCCGGCGATGGCTTGTAAGAAGGATAAAGTGATGTTCCTTGATGCGCTTTGCGATTCTTATGGTTACAAGTTTGACAAACAACTAACCTAGTATTAAGTTATGTTGTGGTCAAGAAAGGTCACACTCTTGTAGCATTGCACAAATGCCCAAGAGAAGATGTGCGGATCTGAACATAGCGGCTTAATAAGAGCAAAGGAGAGAGAAATAACACGTCATCTTCTTTCAATACTGCCTCACACCCCAACGACACCAAACTACTGCCTCATAGCTCAGTTGGTAGCATGTCTGCCTTCAGAGCTGTAGGGCGTGGGTTCGATCCCCACCCAGGGCAAAGATTTATGTGACGAATATAGATGTTTGTTCTGTGTCTGGCTGTAGTATAAAATATTATAAGTAGGTATTTACAAAAAATAAGTATTCAAGTATTCTACCAGCTTATCTAATTTCCATATTACAAGCTTTGCTTAGTTTGGGGCTAGATGGCGCGGCGCTGTGTGAAAAATTATACTAACGATATTTTTGGTTTTATTTTTTATTTAATAGATGTGTCCTGGTAGGGTTAACAAGGTTGTATTTAAGCTTCTGTTGTTACAAGTGCCCATCGACGATGGTAATTGCTTCTAGCCGCCCATGAAATAAAAATACTACTTTTCACACCACCTGCTCGAAAATGTCCAATTACATATCATGCAACCTCAACGTAAAGTCATTATCTCATAAGGAATATAAAGTTGTCCCTAAGGAATAAAGTGATTTGAATTTGGAACGTCAAATTCGTGTGGAAACTCGTGCCCCTATGGCATTGTAAAGAGGTTTGTTCGAAAATCGAACAGGCCACCATAAGCCTCGGAGGAACTAGCTCTATGTAATCAAAGCCATAAGAGACATAAGAACTCAAAAAAAAAGGAGCGTGTTTGGTCCTGTGATTTTGGTCCTGTGATTGAATTTTAATATATGGAGGCTTTTTATTGTCTCGCAGAAGGTGTGAAAAGTTGAGTATGCTCCTCTGGAATAAAGTCTGTCTTCGTCTTGAGCAGCTTGAACCCCTCGTTTCACTCAGGACTCTATACAACTTCCTTATTGTTAAGCTCAGCGTTCAATATGCCACCCGCGACGTAAGACACTGCTTTATTCTCTTAGTGAATAATCTACTATTAAATTCTCAAAAATAAAAAATCCTAATACCACTGAGCCCTGCCTGCATAGAGTATAGCTTATATGCCTGTATACTTAGTTGTATTGTATAGTTGCGGTGAGTATCACATAAACACAACTTCCGGCTTTACTGCCGAAGCAGCAATTGTACGTGACGCCACACTGTCTGCTGATACAGCTATCAGTTGGGCACGTTCCAGTGGCGTGTTAAAGTACTGTCGAGAAAACAAACATTACCCGGGATTATATACAGGTATTTATTCTAAGCCGAGTAAATTATATCTTACTATAAAAACTGATGTGCCTTTGACACACTTTTGTTTTTATTTTTATTTAATTTATACGGGATTTAATTTTATACGGGATTTAATTTAATAGAATAGAATTGTCTTCTAGCTGGTACCCAACGGCCAAAAATGTTTACTCTTCCTTGCTTAAGTTTGAGTATTGCCATTCAACGTGGTAATGGGCCAGTTTTGGGAACTATTCCCATCGGTAGCGCTTTACTGGATTCGTTTTTAATTTGTTTCTTATAGATATAATTATGTATACAGGGTTAGTTCTAATCAGTAAGCATCATTTTAAGGGCATATTCTGTACATCAGAATAAACAACTTTTACAATGGGGCCAACATTGCAATCGCTAAAAAACAGCTGATTTTTTTTTCGCGATTTCAATGTTGTGTTAAGTTAAAGTTGTTTGTTTTGATGTACAGAATATGCCCCTAAAAGGATGCTGAGTGAAAACCCGGGGCGCAGCTAGTAAATAGTAAACTCGTATTTCGCACTTGAACTAAATAAACTCAATGAACCTAAAATAAGTCTCACGTCAGGGTCTATCTCGCTCTTGAACTACAAATCAATGGTACTAATTCTCACAGGGTCTATCTCGCTCTTGAACTACAAATCAATGGACCTAAGTCTCACAGGGCCTATCTCGCTTCTGAACTAAAACTTAATGGACCTAAATCTCAATATGCCTACGTCGCGTTTGGTTTAGGCACAACGCGATTAAGGCACACTGCGTTTTAGGTACGCAGCGAGCAAACGTTGGACCTGGGTATGTCCTATAACTGCATCCAATACCAAGGAGGACGGGTAGCAGAGTCTTCTCGGTTAACGGCGGTGAACACTCTGCGATCCCCAAGCTGCCTGCCAAGCGTGGGGATTATGGCAACCCCTCCCTATTAAGGGGAGGCTTTCGTCCAGCAGTGGACGTCTCCGACATATCAAAGTAAAGGGAAAAATAAAACAAAATTAAATCGTGAAGAATGCGTTAAAATACTTCAATAATGTAAAAAGCGCCTCACGCGTAAAGTTTTACCGCTTTCTCCATCACTGTACCTATCGCATCGAAGACAAAGTCGCATATCGTAAGATGAATCGCTTCTAGAAACTTCGAGAAAACTGTTCAACTGTTTTGTTGTCATGTTTTTGCTTAGAACATTTTTCAAGATATTTCTTTTCAAGATAGAGTTTTAGTGTTTTCTTTGCATATCTAGGTATTTCACTCTGTTAAATCGATTAAAGAGACCACGATGTTAAGGATCTCCAAGATATTCTTAATAACGGTGTCGTCGCTTAAGTCTTATGCTTGAGCTCGTATTTTTCAACCGACTTCAAAAAAGGAGGTTCTCAATTCGACTGTATGAATATTTTTATTGTATGTATGTTACGCGATTACTCCGCCAAATGTGAATTGAATTTAATGACTCTTTTTTTGTTTGGTAGGTAATACTTCAGAGGTGGTCGCTCCCATATAAATTTTATCGAAATCAGTTCAGTAGTTTGGGTTTTAAATCAAAATTACTAGAATATATAAAGATGTCATCCATGTATTCGGAGTTGAAGTCGGTTGACTTTTTTTTTAAAGCGTATTCATGTAACTAATTTTTCAACCTGAAAAAATTACGTTACCCAGGCGCAGCTGCCACAAAAAGGTGAAATTCAAGTTTAACAGGCCGTACGGCTACCTGACGTTAGAACTAAGTTAGTTTGTACGGGCTATGTGGCCAGCCCTAATCAGAATTAATGTGCCGCCCGAAAGCCTCTGATATGGCTTGATGGTTGTTGTTACAGAAATATAGAACAAAAAACCAGGGCCAACAATTTAACGTGTCATCCGACCCAGACTCAGATGCATGGGCGTATACAGAGGGGGGTTTAGGGGGTCGGGACCCTCTCTTATCATCCGACGAAATAATAAAAATGGGTGTCATACTATGACACCTGTTGGGTTCATCAGGCTTTCCTCTGATATCTATTAGACCTTTTTTCTCCAAAACAAGTTAATTGTTGAAACTATTATAATCACAGAAGACCGAAGACCCTACTCTTCTGTCTTCAGTAATTATAATTATGAAATGATCATCAAATTTAAAATCGTTAATTATTTTTCTCACCGGGACTTAATCGCGCACAAAATATAAAATAATAATTAATTCATTCATTTATAAATTTGATTACGACTGCGTTTAAATCGCAAAAGTTTTAAAGTTAAATTTTCATGTAAAAGTACGATAAGAAAATTTCTCACCTATATTGCACCCAAACCCAAATAAACCTATACAAATCTCGTTTAAGCCAATCGTAATTTACGCGTATCCGAGTTCTATCGCATCACAAAATATAACAAAATTAGCGGTACTATTGTACCACTCCAAATAAGCGGTACCGCTAACCCAAGCCGGGATCAGCTGTAATCCGGTACTGCGGTCCGGGAGTATAAAAGCACTCGTAGGGAAATTCTGGACGGACAGTTAATGAAATTGTACAATGCAAGACAAATTATAATGTAGCTCACATGATAATTCCATCCCGATGGTAACTAGTTACGTAGAAAATTATAACTCTACCGAGACTAGTTACGAAAGTGCCGGATCATAGATGGCTGAAGGATAAATGGAATAAAGTTAATTTTCCCGTTTTTTTTAATATATTTCAGGTCAAGTTGATCAGTAGATGGCAGTTGTATAGAAGAACTATGTACACATACAATGTTTGTAAAAACATGTTCAAAAACATTTTAAGAAATGGTCTTTTCTAAAAGTGGTATATTTTATTTATGATTCAAACCCTTGTATGCTAAACTACGCCACATTATGTGCTATATTCCTTAAATGTTCGGCCCTCAGCTAAAAAGTGTTAGCGTTATTAGTTAATTAACTGTACTAGTGTAGCGTATGTATTTATAAGAAACTTTTGGAAAATTATAGGGTAAAATCCAGATAGTTGTCACACTTTTGAAATCACTTTCAAGAATGTTGTTGTTGCTTTCAAGAAAGCAAAATGTTTTACTTGTAATAATGGCAGGTATACTTTGTTTTTTTATCTACCATTTACTAAAAGTAAAAAACATTATCTTTGATATTTCCAGAGTATGTATTAGCAATTTTTGCGAACCTCTACATTTTGTGGCATCTATCCCATGTAGAGGATAATTACCTAATCCATATAAATTGCGTTTGTGATAGATTCCCCACCGAGAAACAAGACATCTATCCCGCAAAAACTTCGATCGAACTTTGCCTTCCAATGCAATGCCACAGAGACATACGACACGGTCACCTTAGTGATAGTAAGATATTCTCTCGATAGATAAATAAAATAGCATGCGATTCATTCGGGATACCCGAGTATTTTTTACATTCGGGGCAACTATCCTGGTTTTACCCTACAGTTATTCATCAACAATTGGTCGTTCTATTTGTCCGACACTGCTCGTCCTTTCAATCTGGAGCACTCTGCGTCGAACAAAAAAAAGTTTCCATACTATTCGGATCGTATCGTATATTGAATTCACCGTCAGCCGTCGCGTCGTCGTCGGCTTAGTCGACGGCTGACGGCGCTGACTCGTTGTCGAGGAAAGATTTTGCGAAACTGTGACTATAGCTTTTGGTATAACATAATTATGTTGCAATTTACTACAGCACAACTTAACATTCGAGCGAATAAAATAAAATATGAGTGAAATAACTTACGATGAACTACAACAACATTATAGTGGTTTATTTATTATAGCAAGAAAAAATACTATCTTGTTTTTGAGGACGAAAAATAATTTAAAACATAGTTATTTGGGAATACAATGGAAGTAGAATAAAGCAGTTTTTTTTTGTCATACTTTGTTATGTTATGTTATATAACTAAAACCGAATGTTACAAAGTTGAAACACAGTAAAAAAAGGTTAAAACATTTCTAGAATCTCATCGGTATCCAGATCGATCCAGATAATCTTTTTGTTGTTTAGGTAGTTAGATTCCATGTATTTTATTGTAGTTTAATAAAGGCAAATGCCACAAAAAAAAAACATAGTTATAATGGACGCTCGCTTCTTCATTCTTCCAATGACTGACGTCCATCGCCAACCATAATCTAAACATGGTGTTTCAGAGAGGTGTTTCATGACTGGTTATTTGTATGGAGACATTTTTTGTATTGTATTATTTTATCAAAATGTTGTTCTGAATTTAGATTTATTGGTAAATCCATTAATCGGAACAAGTACATGAAAAACTTCGTTGAAGTAACTATTTCTACACTGTGACTAAATAGGACATAGCTGTTTACAAAATGCAGATTCCTTATCTCATTCATTTGAAAGCCCGTTCAAAGTACTTGAAAAGGATAAAAAATAAATTCGTATTTTTCCGGTAACATTTGTAAGAGACATATTTCACGTCATCCGCACGCGACGGCTCTCCCTCAAACGTGACAAAGCCCAGAAGGATGGCACGTACGGACTCGCGTGTCCCGCGGGCTTACAATATTTTTACGGTATGTGATTACTAACCACGCAGGTTTTCCAGCATTTTAGGACAGGTATAGACTGACCGGAATCTGGACCTGAGTATGTTCTAAAACTGCATCCAGAACCACCGCAGGATGGGGAACAGCATCCACTCCTTTAAATGTCGTGAACATTCTACGAGTCCTAAGCCGCCTACTAAGCGTGGATATTATGGATATCTTTCGAAAATTGCCAACACTAAAAGATGTTACTAAAAGATCGCCTTAATTAAGCAGCCGACAACCCTATCAGTCTTTGGATGGGTGGGCGCTAGATAAGATGATACGTGAAATTGTCCCGATTGTTTGTCAACAGCACTGCAGCAGTCAATTTATCTCAGACACATTAGGGCTGGCCAGTCAGCCTTTACGAAGTTACTTTTATTGGCTAATAATTTTTTACCAGCAAAAGCGTCAAAATCAAAAAGCCGCAAAAAAAACAACTTCTATAATGTCAAATCACGCAATAATTTAATTTACTTCTAACGTCGAATCACTTATGTCAAAGACTTATAAATCCTGTTGACTGATTGTAAGACTTCCCCTCGTACGAAAATTAGTAGTTTAAAAACCACTGCTAGCCACTGCGAGTACGTCAGAATTTCATTGAATTTCATAATTCAGATTGGGTCATCCCAGTGATTGGCCATTCGCTAGCATAGAAAGTTACCTCGCGCCCTGCCTGCAACGGTGTGTTGTGTTTTTAGGGGAAATTATGTTCACGAGCCATAAACAGACTCATGATCCGTGACTTTGGTCTACCTGCGAAAATACCAAAGGCAAGAACCACAAAAAACTGGTACATTTCTGTGCCAACTTACGAAAAATTTATATTATGGTGTTGAAGTCCACGCAATATTTTCGTACCAGTTAGGTAATTGGTCCATAACAGTCGTTTTGTTTTACTGCGCCAATCCGGCGAGTGAAACGGACGGAGGGCTGTATTGTGTTGTTTTGCATTGTTTTGTTGTCGTGTTTGTAATTAGGCTGAGTTGTTTTGTTCTGTTGTTTATAGCTCCGTATGCAGAGTGGAAATGAGGATGGTGTAATTATTATGGCAAACAATGGCGAATAGAGGCCATTATTGAGTCGATAAGCTTATCATTTCATAGCAGAACTTTGGAGAAGAATCTGCGAGTCAGAAATGACTGTTCAAAATCGTGACTTTTATCTACTACTTAAAGTAAGTTGAGTGAGTTTAGTTAGTTATGTGGCTTTTTTAACCGAATTCAAAAAAGGAGGAGGTTCTATGTTGGACCGTATGTATGTTTTTTTTGTTTTTTTTATCTATATGCACTGATTTCTCCGTCCATTGTGGATCGATTTTGAAAATTCTTGTTTGTTTGGTTGGTGATACGTCAGAGGTGGTCCCATATAAATTGTATAGAAATTGGTTTGGTTTTTAAATCAAAATCACTGGAATAATAACTGGAAAATATGAAGATGTCATCCAGGTATTTTATATAAATAAAATAAAAAATTGAAGTCGGTTGTTTTTTTTAAGTGCTTTTTAACAGTGAGAGTTAATACGTATAGAACCACGAAGTTATTCATCTATTAGGAGTACCAAATTGGAAATCATTACATAACATAAGCCCCTATTATAGTTACTTAAATTCCTACTAAGAAACCCTTATAGGATAACTTCGTTGTCTGTCTATCGGTCAGTCAAAACCTTTTTCTTTAAAACGCGTAGAGGTATCACGTTGAAATCTACATTAAATATGGGTGAAAACCACCAAGCCATCCGCGTAGAACCAAAGAAAATCCATGGTAAAAATAAAGTTATACGAGTACTTGTGGTAGTACGGAACCCTCGTTACACTAGTCCAACTTGTATTTTAAATTAATATTCTAGTCGCGCTTGATGTATGTCTGGGCCATTACACCTGCTGCAATAGCGAACTACTAAGTAGTATAACTTAAGATTCCTTTTCCCCAACACGTCAGCACTTCTCCACGTCCCGAGATAAGAGAGCTGATAAGAGAAGCAGCGAAGTGTGTTTCAGCTGAAATCTGATAACACTATTGTTCAGCTGAAACTACGGCAAGGTACGACTCCGTTAGCGAGGTATTTTTTTTAGCTTTTGTTACAGTTGATTTATCTTATATGTTATTGTTATACAGAAATAACAACATTACCTACTGTTAGTTTTCTATACTTGATATGTTGTGATATTCCAGTTTTCACAAAGCTCTTTTTTTAGGTATTTCTAGAAAAAAGGGAATAAGCGCCATTTTTGTTTGCCACATTTTTTTTTTATTCATTCAAGTGATGAGACGAGCAAGACGTTCACCTGGTAGTAAGCGTCACGCCTGCCAAACAGTAGCAATGCCAGAATTGTGAACCTGCGAACACATTCATGCGCTGCACTGCACTGCGCTCGTCACCCTGAGATATTAGATGTTAAATCTCTTCATACCCAGTGATTTATCTGGTAACATTGCCCTTCAAACCGGTACACAGTAATGCTTGCACACTACTGCTTGGCGCTTGAATAACTGGCAAAGGTGTGGTACTTACCTTGGCGGACTCTGCAGTAGAATCCTACCACTACAAAAAAATATCCTTAATTATAAATCATGATACTGAATATCTTTAAAAATTCAAAGTACACAATATGATAATATCTTTATTATATTTATAGATAACAATTTAAGTAGGTACCTACTCACTTTTGTGAAACAACATATTATAGAATTGTAACATTCAACAAAGCTCAAAATAAGATTTAAACAAAACTATTAATAAGCCAAGCTATTCTAACCAAGTAAAAAGGTTACTTAACCGTTTTCAAGTTTCCATAGTTTAGTGAGACCTTAACACGCCAACTTCTGTTACTTGAAGTAGTTAAGAAACATTTAATTTTGTCCAACCGATTTTAAACTGAACTAGTTTCAGCTTTTTAGTGCCATTATATACCTAAAGCAGTGTAAGAAATCGTTTCTTCGAGGACAACAACTGTTTCAAATGCGTTTTGTAAGCTAATTTTATTTCGATTTGCCCAGTTTGTTTTCTATGCTAAGGCAAGCTGGGCAAGCTTGCTAATTGTGATGTTGACTAGCAGCGATGTAGTCATTTTGCGAATTGGACATTTTGAGATGTGGCCTATGTGAGATGTACTCATTTTGCGATCTAGCCATTCTAATACTAACCCAGATAAAAATGTCATCATAAAACAAAATAAACATAGAATAAGATCGCAGCGCCACCTATCGGGTTCAATGAGTACTTTTTCTTTTTGTAATTTCGTCTAGCAGCTATGTGGTCTTTGTGCGAATTGGACGTTATGAGATGTGGAATTTGCGACTGGGATATTTTGAGATAATTATGGCCTAACTGAGATGAAGTCATTTTGCGATCTAGCCATTCTAATACTAACCCCAAACTACACGTAGAAGAATATTGTATAATCTATATAATAATAATAAATATATACTAGGTCAGATTCAGATTCAGATATTTATTGCTTCCATAGTGTACACAGATATTGTCAAAAAGTAGTTTCATATGGACCCTGTCGGGCGCAGCAATAGTAGAAGAGAGGAGGACGACTTCATTTAACAATAAGATGCCTATTAAATAGAGGTATTTTAGGAGGTTCGTCATAAATTAATAATAAATTGTGTCCATAATACTAGTAATAATAAATTTATAACGCTTCGTAAATAAGAATACTAGACTAATAGGTACTAGACTTTATTCGCGACTTCGTCCGCGTACGGAAGCAATTCGCTCTGCTCCCAAATATCTTCCTTAACGCTGGGTTAATTACTAATTTTTACCACTCGTTATTCACCACTCTCTTTTAGATTCGTTAGGTAAGTATAGGTTGTTGTAGTGGTAGGACTCCACTGCAGAGTCTGACTGGGGAAGTACCACACCTTTGTCAGTTATTCAACTGCCAAGCAGTAATGTGCAAGCATTACTGTGTTCCGGTTTGAAGGGCAATGTTACCAGATAAATTACTGGGTATGATGAGATTTAACATCTAATATCTCAGGGTGACGAGCGCAGTGTAGTGCGTCGCAGAATTGTGTTCGCAAGTTCACAATTCTAGCACTGCTACTGTTAGTGGCAGGCGGGACGCTTACCACCAGGCGAACGTCTTGTTCGTCTCGTCACTTGAATGTATAAAAAAATATGTCAGATCAGTTTGTTAGATTGATCTGACAATGACCACTGTTTTGTGTCCCTGGTTAGCTTGTATTTATCTAATCAGGAACGCCAAAGTCAAAAGGTATAAGTATCTGTTGTTAGGTTGCTTGATTAAGGTGACCACGGCCTCTTTTAAGTGTCCTTGGTTAGATTAATACAATCTAACCCAACTAATCAGGGAAAACTTGCACTAAATAGACACCCATGTTCTCCACTGCCATAATAAAGCTTAATAATTAAATACTCAAAGTTACGGAAGCGCCATCTCCTGACGATGAAAGAACTAAACTGACAATGCCTAATGGAAAACTGCTCATTGAGTTTTGGCGGGAACACGGAAAAATCATATCCCTGCTATTATTTTCTTAAACTAGTGTTTTTTTTGCGAATTAATGATAAAAAATGGTGGTGTTTTATTCATTGAATGTTGAATTACATGCACAAGTGTGGGCAAGTGATATAATGCGGTGAAACATGTATTTTCGTGTTGTTTTCAAACTCCGTAGAAGCTCATAGTACAGTCGCCACAACTTTACTAGGGCATGACTTGGACTCGACTATGAGTAATTGATTTAATGACATATTAAACTTGATTTTAATTTTAAAAAACTTGCAAATTCATAAACTTGACACTGGCAGAATGCACAACGTGCGATACCAATAACTAAGAAGAAAAAAATACTGCTCATTCCCCATGATGATGTCTTGGTGTGATTCCAGCTTTACCCTTTATCTAGGGCGCAGTCTTCACAAGCTGCGTCTAGCTAAATCTAGCCTAACTTTAGCCAACTATTCGGCCGGAGCGAAACTTGACGATTAGAAACTTTGGTTAATTTGTAATTCCACAGTAACTGATTTGAATTTCAGAATTTCCGTACCGAAGTTTGGGGACACTGGTCACTTTTGAAAGCTTTAGTTGACAGATCTAAACTAATTAAAATATCGCCGTCCCTTTTATATCAGACGTGTTAGTTAAGGACAGCAATACTTTTTAGTTTATTTCTGTCAATTAAAACCTTCAAAATCACCACGATATAATTTTTTATACATTCAAGTGACGAGACAAGCAAGTCTTTCGCCTGGTGGTAAGCGTCATGCCTGCCACTAACAGCCGTAGCACTGCCAGAATTGTGAACTTGCGAACACAATCCTGCGCCGCGCCGCCCTGCACTGCGCTCGTCACCCTGAGATATTAGATGTTAAATCTCTTCATACCCATTAATTATACAATAAGAAGGCACCATGAGGAATCATCGGCTGTATTTTATAGCTAACAGATAAATTCTTGAATAATAAAACTAATCCTAAGACTAGCAAGGCGTTCTCCATGTGGTAAGCGTCACGCCTGCCCATAACAGTAGCAGTGCCAGAATTGACAACTTGCGAATCCAATCCTGCGCCGCACCGCACTGCGCTCGTCACCCTGAGATAGATGTTAAATCTCATCATACCCAGTAATTTTACTGGTAATATTGCCCTTCAAATCGGAACACAGTAATGCTTGCACACTACTGCTTGGCGCTTGAATGACTGGCAAAGGTGTGGTACTTCCCCTGGTGGACTCCACAGTAGAGTCCTACCACTACAGCCAGTCATCATACCCTAATTATTATTCCTAATATTATAATAATTTATGCTCGAATTTGTCGGTCGTACAGCAACTATTTTTCAATCAAGTCCCTTAAACTATGAGTGGTTTAAAAACGGAAAGAAACAATGATGAGATCCGAACAAAATGTAACAAAAAAAAAAGATGTCACGTGGGATTAGGCCCTTACATCCGACCGAAATGCGCCGTCTTCAAAAGCCTAATATCCAGGATATTTACATCAGTGAGGTGAAGTCAGGGCAGGGCAATATCAATTAAAACAAGGCGTGTACAGCTGTCACCGTCTATCTTGTGACGTCACGAAGGCGCTCGACCGCTCGACCCAGCAACTGGGCCAAGTAGATGTCGCTTTTACGAGCAGCGCGACTGTAAAACTGAGACTTCATTCATAAAGGGTTTCACGAAAGGAGGTTACAACTAAACTTACTACAACCTCTTTAATGGTAGTTGTAACTGCTAGCATTGGTAGTTGGTAGCATTTTGTGCCTTATTTCGTTTAGTTTATGGACGAAGGATGTGTTGACCTTTCGTTTATGACGTAGATGAAGAATCTTAGGGTTGGAGGCCGTTGCTATGGTTGTCTATCTTTTCGTTTAGATAGCAACCATAGTTTTTTAAGTAGCAGTTGAAACTTGAGCATTCATATACTTGACTCTGGCAGAATGCACAATGTGCGATGCTAATAACAAAGAGTAAAAAAACTCTATAACTCTATAACTCTCTCTAGACTTTGATTACAGCTAAATTAACTTATTTTTTTTCATTTCTTAGTTATTGGCATCGCACGTTGTGCATTCTGCCAGTGTCGCGTTAATGCATTTTCAAGTTTTTTACTAAAACCAAGTCAAATATGTCATGAAATCACAGTCAGTCACACGAAGTTAGTCATAGTCGAGTCCAAGTCATGCCCTAGTAAAGTTGTGGCGACTTTACTATGAGCTTCTACGGAGATTTGGAAACAACACGAAAAGACATGCTCCACCACATTATATCACTTGCCCACACTTGTGCACGTAATTCAACACTCAATGAATAAAACACCACCATTTTTAATCATTAATTCACGAAAAAACACAAGTTTAAGAAAGTAATAGAATGCAACGACATGATTTTTCCGTGTTGCCGCCAAAACTCCAGAGTTCGTCCTTTGGTGGGCCGGGAATACACCATTCACACACATTACACATTAGTACATAAAATCATGTCGCTGCATAGTCTTGTTTTTACAAAATATGTTTTTTTTGTCTGCTAAATTTATGAAAATTCATTTACTTATTGAAAGACTTTTCCTCACGATTTATTCCTTGCGATATAAGTATTCCTTTGCTCAATAATTTTTTTTTTTTTTATCTGTACATAATTTCAATGAATGAGTTATTTGAATTAAAATAGTGACTTTGTCGTTTAGAGCCGTATTTCATGAACGTAGGCAAGTAACATGATGTGGAAAATATATATTTTCGCGTTGTTTTCTAAACTCTGTAGAATGTTCTAGTTTATCACCAATAATAGAACACACACTAGAATACACTACATTATTACACTGGCAGAATGCTTAAAGTACAACGCCAAAAAGGAGGAAAACCTAACATTTAAAATGTTAATTGAATTTGGCCGAAAGTTATCCTCTAAAGAGTCACTGACAAAGTTCTTAATCGGGGTAGTACAGTGACGGAGGCTCTGGGAGATAACTTTTCTCCCCTGGCGGGTTGTCCGAGGGACTGGTGGTGATGTTATAATGCTGTAAACATTGTTATAATGTTTGTTGCGTAGATGAGAAAAATTTAAAGTTGAATTAAAAGCATGTGGCATTTTGTCCTAGTTGGTTAAAAGATAAATAAAATAAATAAATAAATATATATTGTGGGACATTTTAAACACAGCGCCATCTAGTCCCATACTAAGCAAAGCTTGTATTATGGAAACTAGATAGCTGATAGAATACTTATATACATATTTTTTTTCGTATATACATACTTATAATACATACTACACCCAGACACAGAACAAAAATGTATATTCTAAGATGTATGGATTTGGACCTCTAGTACAAAGGCGTATGGCAAATGTCATAAGTCTCATGAAAGAAAATGTCAGCAAGTGCGAGACACAAGCGGGACATAATACAATACACAATACCGTGAGTTTAAGACCAAAGAGATATAAAAGGCTTAGAGGATCTAGCTCTGGGTACTTAATCAAAGATAAAGGGTTCTATATTCCAAAGTTGCCCCTCGAAAAACCAATGTTATTTAGTCAAATTGCCATAATTGCCAAAATATATACCTATATGTTACAGACGAACATCCATCTTAGTTATTTCTTTGGTTCAAAACACGATTAATTATACTTTCCTCTATAGAACAAAATATTGAAACAGTGCCTATTTTATATTAATACTTATTTCGGCTATAATGTCCTAATTCCAAGCACATAGTTACATTAAAAATCATATAAGTATTAATCTGAGAAAAACTTCAAAAATCGTAGCTGATGCACGAATCTGCGTTACAGCCATATTTTTGCTTCGCAAAATGTTAATGTGACCTGATACAACTTTAGACTGATGGTTGATCGCATAAAAAATGTGCTTGTAACATGGAATATCCTGGCCTTAACAAGTTATGTATATCCAAAAAAAATGCTGTACCTATATTATCCCAAGCTTACTTTCATTCCCAGTTTCATTATTGACGTTATTTTAGTATTCAAAAGTATATTTTTTCCTGTGATCGCTTCCGTTCTTCGACAGGCTACCTTCGTATTCTGTACGTAAATAATTTCGGGGAAGTATCCGTTCATCCTACGTTTAAAGAGCTCCATTCTGTATATATAAAATTCAAAGTCCTGACTGAGCTATTAACGCACAGCCTAAACCGCTGGTCCCAGAGACATGACATTTGGAGGGTGTGTTCTTTGTGAAGTGTAGGTATCCACTAAGAAAGGATTTTTGGAAATTTCACCCCTAAGAGGGTAAAATAGGGGATGATAGTTTATATGAAAGTCCGTCAATTTCGAAGTTATTAGTTAGTTAGTTAGTTATCTTCAAATTTTGTGTTTAGGGTGACGGTTTAAAATTAGTTTATAAGTGACTCTGCGTTCCTGAAAATTCCGCTCCCGAAGGGGTGAAAAAAATTATGCAGTTGTGTATGGAAAGTCCTTAATTTTCAAAGTAAAAATCACAATATTTATTATTTAGGCTTGAGGTTGGAAACTAACGCAACTTTTTTGTTTTTTTTTTTTATTTCAATCCTTAAGAGGGTAAATTTTGTATTCAAGTACAAATAATGAACACGTGTATCGGGGGTAAAAAACGTGGTTAATTTTGAGAGCGGGCCGAAATACTTCTTTACGCGAACGAAGTCGCGGGCGACCAGTACTTTATAAATGGCACTAGAAAATAAGAAGTATAGAAAAGAGCTTCTTAAAAACTAATATATCAAGTAAGAGTATAGCTTGTGCACTGAGCAGCTTTCATTAATGTCATCAAGAATCAGCAATAGAGTACAAAATATAATGAGAGTAATTTTTGTAGTGGTAGAACTCTACTGCAGAGTCCGCCTGGGGAAGTACAACACCTTTGCCAGTTATTCAACCGTCAAGCAGTAGTGTGCATCACTGTGTTCCGGTTTGAAAGGCAATGTTACCAGATAAATTACTGGGTACGAAGATTTTTAACATCTAATAATATCTCAAAGTGACGAGCTCAGTGCAGTGCGCCGGAGGATTCTGTTCGCAAGTTCATAAATCTGGTACTGCTACTGTTGGTGGCAGGCATGACGCTGAACGTCTTGCTCGTCTTGTCACTTTATTGTATTTAAAAAAATGTTTTTGTCTGTTTAGCACCTTAAATTTACCTTAGTGTTAAAGTGTAATAGTCAGTATACCTTGAAAATGGCAAATACATTTAACGCATGAAGCCAAAATCCAGAAAGAGGGAGAAAAAAGAAAAATGCAAAGCCTATCTTTGCTGTAAAACAATTTTCCACAGCCATCCATCGCTACGCTAGCAAAAAAAAGCATCAACAGTCACGAAAAACTACCAAGCAACCTACCATAAAAAGTAGACAGGTTTTGTTTTGGTCCCAGTAAAAAAATTGTGTATGTTTCCCGGTGAGAGTAATATTCCCGTGTTTTGGAATGAAAAATGCAGTAAAACCCTGTTATCAGCGGCGGCAGACAGGCTTTACAACACGTCGAGATTTGTTCATCACACGTTTCATATTTTAAAGGGCTTTGTTTTTGTTCCTGGGTGCTTCCCGAGAGGGTGTTTTTATTTATATGGTCTCGCTTACTTTGTATTTATTATATAAGTATTTAATCTGTTTTAAGCGGAACGTGTTTGCAAGGTTGTAGTCATCATGAAAATCATATTTGTCGTGGATCGTATTTAACATTATCATTAATATTTTACCCTAGTATTTTTTTGTTTTATTGTGTTTAGACTTTTATATACATTATATAGTGACTATAAAAGTCAGCAAAAAGAAAAAAATATCATCATCATCATCATCATCATCAGTCCGGAGACGTCCACTGCTGAACGAAGGCCTCCCCCTTAGACCGCCATACTGTACGACAACCTGCCATTTGCTTCCACCGGTTGCCCGCGACTGTTACAATGTCGTCGGTCCACCTAGTGGGAGGCCGCGCCTACGCTGCGTCTTCCGTTATTCGCGGTCGCCACTCAAGAACCTTTCTTCCCCATCGGTTGTCAGTTCTTCGAGCGATGTGGCCTGCCCATTGCCACTTCAACTTGCAAACCCTGCGAACTATGTCGGTGACTTTGGTTCTTTGGCGAATATCCTCGTTCCGGATTTTATCGCGCAAAGTAACTCCGAGCATAGCTCTCCATTGCCTGTTGTGTGACTCTGGGTTTCTCCAAAAGGCCAGCAGCAACCCCCAGATAATATGAGAAAAAAGAATAATAATGAAAAAATAAAAGAATAACAGTCTTACATACTTACAGATCAGAATAATATCTAGTTAGTCATTATTCTGATCTGTAAGTATGTCTAATCTTTTTTAAATTTTGAGGTACCTAGGTAAAATTATACTTGTATATTAATTTTTTCGAAGTCAATTAAGTATCTATTTATTTTTTAACTCATCCGTTATAATTCATGACCTCTAGACTCTTGTTCTTAGCGTAAACAGGATGTTGTAGGCTTATAAAAGGCAAGGTAAATGAAGCGTCTGAATGTCCCTCGTCCAGCTCCAAGAAAGGTCTTTGATATTATATCATAACCTTCGCAGGTCGATGAGGTTGAAACTGGAATAGATTAGCAGAAAATTACTGCCAAATTTTAGTTCATAGGTTTAAGTTTTTAAGAAGTAAATCAGTGGGTGGTTTTTCGCTTATTACATGACTGCCTAAAAAAGGAGTGTAATGTTGTCAGGGTTCATAGGTAGATATATCTAGGTACGTATGTGAGATTCTTTGTTCCACCAGAACTTCTAAATGCCTGAACATATTTAGATTTAATGGAATATCGTTAGAATCCTTACACCATCCCGTGACAACGGCTATTTTCTTTTTTAAATATCAATATGGCGGATGTACGGTACCATCTTCGAATGTGAAAAAAATACTAAATTCTTTTACATTTCGTTATTTTATGGCAGTCGTCTTTTTTTAAAATTCTGGCACTGCTACTGTTATGGGCAGGCGTGTCGCTTACCACCAGGTAAACGTCTTGCTCGTCTCGCCACTTAATTGTATAAAAAAACCAGATTGTTTCATGTGAGTGTAGCAAGACTCAAGGATATTGATCAAAATTTAAAATTATATTGCTATATCTGTTTTAAACACTTTTTATAATACATGCCCTCTATAATAGCAGATAATTTAAAAATAGCATTTTTAAGCTTACACTCATATATTTTATATTGCTACAACTCATATTTTAACCCTTTTTACACCGTGTCCAGTTTTAATCACTGGTCCGAACGTGAGTCAGCACTCGCTAACGATGATCGATGATCCATCGGCGGCAGAGTGAACCAGGAGTGAACAGTGAACACTGAACTTGATTGATCGGGAAAATGGAGGTGATTAACTGGAAACACCGAAGAACAACATACTATAGGGATGGTAACACTTTCGGAAAAGTTAAGGATTAATTGAAAAAATTACAAATCGCGTAAGGTACTGAGACTTACGGTGTTTTTACGGTGTATATATATTTATACACACACACCGTAAAAAAATATTGAGAAATTAATTACAAAAATTAAATCGCGTAGGTAACGGAGTGTACTGAACGGAATGGCAATAAATAACTGAATATGAATCTGAATCTGTATTTTTTTTACGGTGTAACTATATATTTCTTAATTAATTTTTAACTCTACGGAAAAGTGTTATCGTCGCTGTATATTATAGATTATATACTTACCGTCATATGCATAAAACGCTAAAACATATATCAAACCAATTTTAGTTATAGAGTTTTGTCAAATTTCTTTCGAATTACGATATAAGTTTGAAAAAAGAAGACAAAACACGTTATTTTATTTTTTTCTTAGTTATTGGCATCGCACGTTGTGCATTCTGCCAGTGTCAAGTTTATAAATTTTGAAGTTTCTTTTATTAAAATCAAGTCAAATATGTCATTAAATCACACGAAACCAGTCATAGTCGAGTCCATGTCATGCCCTAGTAAAGTTGTGGCGACTTTACTATGAGCTTCTACGGAGTTTTGAAAACAACACGAAAAGACATGTTTCACCACATTATATCACTTGCCCACACTCGTGCATGTAATTCAACACTCAATGAATAAAACACTACCATTTTTAATCATTAATTCGCGAAAAAACACTAGTTTAAGAAAATAATAGAATGCAACGACATGATTTTTCCGTGTTCCCGCCAAAACTCCAACAAACCACGTTTTAACAAAATTAGGTTTAAAATACTTTTCACTGTTTTATGCATAAGACGGTTAGTAGGTATGGCTCTTGGGTAATCTATAGTTATTATCCTTTTATAAGCTTTTTAAAACTTCGAATACCTGGATGGTATCTTCATACTTTCTAGTAGTTTCGATTTTAAAACCACCAATTTCGTAAAATAAACGGATTTGGATGAAACTCGGAATGGAGACAGTTTATTAGCAAATACATACCCATGCAGTAACATAATAGGCTACTTTTTATTATCATCATCAACACCGTTTTTCATCGTCACACGGGTGAAACCGCGGAGCGCAACTCGTAAAAAAATATTTTATTTACATCTGATTATATTCGGAATACTAGCCTGACCCAAAACTAGTTGATCTATTTATTATACCCAAAGAGGTAGGAGAAGAAACCCATTATAGTGATGTAGTGCCATCGACCTCCGTTCAATCTCTGCCAAAGCTCTTCAATATGAGGCTGTTCCTCTTGAAATTAACATCGTGTTGGGTGCCTACTCCGAGCATTTATTTATTACTGAAATACTTTTTGTAGATTATTATAGTGTAAATAATTATTTCTTATGGTAGAGGTATTTTCCCACTAGTTCTCTCGGTTGTTTCATTGAACTAGTGGGACTTTTTAATGGAACTAACAACTGGTAAATGAACAAAGTGCGACGCTACGATCATCATAGGAGTTTTGGCGGGAACACGAAAAAATCATGTCGTTGCATTCTATTATTTTCTTAATCTTAAGTATTTTCGCGAATTAATGATTGAAATGGTGGTGTTTTATTCATTGAGTGTTGAATTACATTAGCACTAGTGTGGGCAAGTGATATGATGTGGTGAAACATGTCTTTTCGTGTTGTTTTAAAACTCCGTAGAAGTTCATAGTAAAAACGCCACAACTTTACTAGGGCATGACTTGGACTCGACTATGACTAATTTCGTGTGACTGATTGTGACTCATGACATATTTGACTTGATTTTACTTTAAAAAACCTGAAAATTAATAAACTTGACACTGGCAGAATGCACAACGTGCGATGCCAATAACTTCGAAAAAAAACGTCGAACTTCTTGATCGTCTCATCACACCAAATACCAAAGCATAAAAAAAATGTTTGTCAGTGGTCTCATGTAATTCTAATCAATTTGTTTTTTCATTGGTATCGTATCCATTTCGGGTTTATAAGATTCCGTTTCCCTGTTTTAAAAATGTATGTATCACGTATATAAAGAAAACTTGAGAATTGGCACAATGCACAAACATGCTGCGGCCAAAGAAGAAAGAAAATAAATCGAATTCAATTAATCTGTCAATGTCAATGACACTTTCTTTTTTTAAATGAAGATGCTTACATTTCACTGTGAACTACGACTGTGAATTGAAGATACTTTCGGATTCTAGCAGTAAGTAGTAACTTTCAATAAAAATAATGCTACTAAATGAAAATTTTAAACTTTCGCGATTTGAACACATAGTTATGTTTATTTAAAAACAATTTGTTTGTTGCGCGATTAAGTCCTGGTGATAAATGTAATTAAATAGAACCAAAATTTCAACCAGTTTTGTTTTAGTTTGTACTTAAATATAGTCTACAAAATTACTTTTTAAGTCTAATTATCTTGTATAGAAATTATAATTAATAATCAATATATTATAAAACACATTTTTGAGATGATCTATCCTATACTATCTGTGCCTACTAGTATCTCCGTGGTAGCCACCCGCGGATTTGCCACATCATCATATTTTATCTACAAACCCGTGACGTAATATTGCCAGTCTACAGAATTCGGTTGCTAACTGAACCTATATAACCTATATGTATACATAGCTTAATACAGTTGCTCAATTTGGGATAGTGATAGGCAGAGCCTTTTGAAGATGTTTGGGAAGCTTTCAAAGAAATGAACAAATCTTTGATACTCAATAAACCCTCGTATACGTCATTGGCGTACGTAATATACGTTCTATCAATTTGGAACGTTTTGGATTGTATTTACTTACGGTCCACCGCAATTAGGTACAATAATTTTAGATGTATTTAGAAATAGTTAATAGTGTGGGAATTAAATAATTGAGATAGCTCGGTGGGAGTTCTGGCGGGAACGCGAAAAAATATATGTCTAGATAGAGTCTCGTACTGCTTATGAACGAACAATGACAGGCCAACATTATTATACTAGTGTGCGTGACAGCCATGTCTTACACTCGCGTTGCACCATTGTCGTTGTTATAGTGTGCGTGCATAAGAGGCTAACAGTTAACCGCTATTTTTTTCGACGCGTTTAGGATCCATCAGTCTATCTAGATATATAATTTATCAAAGGTCACTACATTGTTTTTTTTTCTAGTGTTATAATGCATAAAAATAGTGGTGTTTTATTTACTAAGTGCTGATTTACGGACATGAGTGTAGGCAAGTGCTATAATGTGGTGAAACGGGTCTACGCCGTTTCATTTAACTACTTTTAATATAATTTCACTTGAACGAACAACGTTTCGTATAATAATCGCTTTGCATATTTATAATTTACATACTGTTATTTTTTCAAATAACATTTGTTTGATATAACAACCACCTGACACCTCGACTAAACGTTTCGCCAGGTCCCTATATAAGACATGTGCGGCCGGCCCCCAAGGTTATACGTTATACCATTTGAACATTAGAGCAACCGTTGTTATATCAAACAAATGTTATTTGAAAAAATAACAGTATGTAAATTATAAATATGCAAAGCGATTATTATACGAAACATTGTTCGTTCAAGTGAAATTATACAATTACACGGCATAGGTGATGATAAAATAATTGCATATATGTTTTTCCGGGATATAAGCTCTCCATTTCGAGTTTCATTTGTTTTGAACTTTATAAAGTTTTATCCCTATCCCATATCCCCGTTTAACCCCCTTAAATCATCCCTGTCAAAATATATAAAAAAACACATATTTTATTTTGAATAAACTACCCAACTATCAATTTCCATCACTATAACTTCAAATACAAAGACTTTTCCATAGAAAGTTTCATCGCCCATTTCTCGCCCTTAAATCATCCCTGTCAAAAAATTGTTATAGCATCAAATTTTTTTGACCTTATCACCAATTTTCATCAATATATCTTCAAAAACAAAGAACATCCATAAAAAGTTCCACCCCCCATTTTGACCCCTTAATTCAGTCCTGTCGCAAAGTCCGTTCTTAGTTGACGTCTCCTACCCCTATAAACTACCTACCTGCCAAATTTCAACTTCAGAGATGAAGTAGTTTTCAAGATTTCGTGTTTAGTCAGTGAGCAAATGATTTTAGCTTTTATATAGATAACTTGACACTGGCAAATGCACAAAGTGCGACTCCATCTTCTTAGCAGGAAAGAAGAAAAAAAAATGTTTGTCAACATGAGATCTTAGACTTCTTTACTTGCTCCCGTGGTGTGTATCCGATTTTACGAGCCGCTGTGGGGAGGAAGTGGTTCCTTTCGCTCCGCGTAGCGTGGGTAAAGTAGCCACTTTAGCCCCGCAGGCACGTAATCCATTTACCGTCTAGACTACCCACCCATACCTACACTTCTATATAGATACCTACTCAAACTCAACTATTCTCCTCGCCTCTAGATGAAACATCTTAAATTACAACCAAATATGCCACAAGGGAACTGTCTACCCCGAGGCATCATTAACTCGATCATATCAGAATCCTTCACCCCAAATACTCTAAATCAACCAACTTACACAACTAAGTTGGTAAAATTTAAAAACTAAAAAGTTCCAACGAGTTTGTTCGGAAAATACGCCGGTGGCTCCTTCATTTAACTTTAGAGCTAAATTGGTCGCTCTGTGCTGAAGTTTAAGCAGTTTAATATGTAACCGACTTGAATCTCCGAGTTATCTTGACAAATAGTGTCAGATAAATGGTGTTTGGAAGTTTGTAATGCATCTTTCAAATTTTATAGACTAGCAATGCCCCGCGGTTTCACCCGCAATTCCTGGGATAAAAAGTGGCCTAAAGTGTTCCAAGGTTTTAGCTACATTTATACATACATACCCTTCAGTATTGTTGAAACTTTTTGTTACACATCTATTATTTATTTTTGTTTATAAAAGACTCTGTCCTGGCTGATTGACTGACTGATAGACAACGCACAGCCCAAACCGCTGGTCGTACAGACTTGAAATTTGGAGGATGCGTAGGGGTGTACTAAGAAAGGATTTTTCGAGATTCAACCCCTAAGGGGGGGAAACGTTTGTATGTACGCAGACGTGCTCTACCGTCCACCTTGTCTGCGCAGACTTGCTCTACCATGCACCTTGTCTACGTAGACGTGCTCTACCAAGCACCTTGTCTACGTAGACGTGCTCTACCAAGCACCTTGTCTACGCAGACGTGCTCTGTCTTGCACCTTGTCTACGCCTCGGAACGTAAGGTTAAACGCGAACCCATTCTTTTCCATCTTATAAAACACTTTTCGGCTTTATACTACTGTTCCGCATTGCCCCATAGTAATATGATGAAACCCTCACATTTTCATAATCACCACTAATTTCACTACGCAAGCTACTTTATTAAGCCGATCTTACTCCTAATCCTAGTTCATTCCACCTAATCTCCTAAAATCTGTCCTACCCACAAAATATTTATTTATTCACATTCTTTCCCAGACGCTGAAGACAAAAATAAAACATTTAATTACAGTTAAGGAGAGGCTCAGTAAGTCATTTACATCGCCACAAACTTACAGTTAAGTTGGCCAAATGATAGAAATAGAAATTCTCAAAGTTAATCTGTCAGTTTTGCATGGAAAATATGATGGTGGCTCCGTCCTGCCTCGGTAACGTAAGTTGGTCGGTTTTTAAATGAAGGCTCGCTCTCAAGGGGCTTATCTGTACCGGAATTGGACCACAAAGCGTTCCCGGCACCTAAGCGGGGAAAAATACTCCTTATGACAGAGTTTCTGCTTTGGAAAGGGACTATAACTAGTACCTGAAATATATGCTTCTTATCTATATACTCGTTCTGCGTTTAAAGTGGATTTGGTTCACATGGCGGACTGATAAAAACTAGAACAAATTACCTAATTTGGCGATATATAGGTTTGTGTTTGACTGTCTGGTGTTAAACGAAGATGCAGCCTACGATGGATCACGCTTGCCTAGAAGAAACAGATTCACTCGCGACTTGAAGACACCCAGATTATAATTATTGGAAAATACTCGGGCAGAGTTTTCCACTGTTTAGTAGCTCATTCGAGCAGGTACAAAGGTATACTTAGTAATAACTTCCTGAATAATGCCATGAAAATAATATATTTAAGAAAGTTTATCATATTTTCGTGTACTTAAAGCCTGACCAGATAAAATTGCTGTAGGCTTTCCCGTGCTTGTGTGTACCTATTCGAATGAGCTAAGCAGTGAAATGCGCTGCCCGAGTGGGTGTTTCCCGATAATTGTAATCTGGGTATCTTCAAGTCGCGAGTGAATCGGTTTCTTCTATAGAAAAGCGTGCTCCATCGTAGACTGTATCTTCGAGCCCTTTCGTTTAACGTCAGACAGTCAAACGCAAGCCTATAATTTTTTTTTTTTTTTAAATACGATATATCGTGAATCTATTTGCCCCGCCAGTACTACATGACTACCACGACCGCTCTGCCAAGAGTAAAGCCTCCAAGACGAAGAAATGTACTAAGAAGATAAGATAGGTAACGAGACTTAACCTTTAATGTACTAAAACTGTTAAATATCGTGTTAATAATGGGCTTCACAATACACTATTAGATATAGGATTAGTCGCGCCAACTAATTGCCTCCGCACTAAGTCAGATCAATGCCCAGACAGCTTATTGCTAACTAGCTTTTGCCCGCGGCTTTGCCCGCGTAGTAATGTTGAATACTGGAATTCGGTTAAATCGGGGCCCAACTCAATTGAATCACTAAAATACGTATATTATTGCATTTTTTCCAAGCCGCTTGCAATCTTTAAGTTTGCTTGAGGATGACCAAATTAAATATTAAAAATTAATTTAGCAGCTTAGGCTGTACAGTATCTATAATAATTATGTCCGTCAAACAGTCGTCTGCGTGGACCTACAAAAAAATTGCCTATGTCCGTTTCCGAACCTTATGCTAAAACTACCTATCCAAAAATGCAGCTCCATCTGTTCAGCCGACCAATAAATACGCCCATCCCCGTCCCCATTCCCAGCCTCATCCCTATAAGCGGCCCCTTCCCCATCCCCATCCCGATACCAAATGTCATTTTAATATGAACATTGAACACGCCCATCCCCGTCCCCATCCCCGTTCCCTCCCTCATCCCCATCCCGAACCCCATCCTCACCCCATCCCATCCCCACCCCATCCCATCCCCACCCCCATCCCGATTTCAACTTTCATCTTAATATGGACACGCCTTTCCCCGTTCCCAGCCTCATCCACATCCACATCCCATCCCTACCTGTCCCCACCCCATCCCCACCCGTCCCCATCCCCACCCCATCCCCATCCCCATCCCGATACTAATTGTAATCTTAATATGAACATGCCTATCTCAGTCCCGTCTCCGTTCCCAGTATCATCGCCACCCCCACCCCCACCCCTATCCCCTTATCTATCCCCATCCCTATACCAAATTTAATTTTAATATGTACAGCCGTTACAAAGTAAAGGAGAAACAAACGTACTATCACTAAAACTTAGTTTTTTTTTATACTAACGGGAGCTGATTTTGAAAAAACTGTGCTACCCTTATCTTCTTATTTTTATAGTAGAATATGTATACCAAGTTTAGTATCAATCGAACCAGAGAATAAAAAGTTTCATACAAACTTTAACACCCCATTTAACCCCCTTCGGGGTTGATTTTCGAAAAATCCTTTCTTAGTGGGCGTTTACACCTCTCCAAAAACATACCCTCCAAATTTCAAGTCTCTACGTTTAGCGGTTTGGGCTGTACGTTGTCTATATGTCAGTCAGTCAGTCAGTCAGTCAGTCAGTCAGGACAAAGCCTTTTATAGTTATAGATTTGTGTTCATACAAAATATAGGGTTTACGTTAATTCGATTAAGAAATTAGCAGTTGTAAGTTCATGTATGAAACCTTGTAAGTTTTAGACGATGTCAAGTCGATTGTTCTAAAGGTGTAAGACGAACTCTACAAATATTGTTTAGTCTCCATTATACCATTCAAATGTTTTCTTGGCGATATATTTCGACATAATAATTTTTATTACCTCATAAAAAAGCTGATCATCAATAGAGCCTATCAACGAAAACAAAATTTAAAATAATTCAATAATAAATAAGTTCTAAGTATTTTAATTTCAAGCTAGACAGAGCGTGCTATACTGAGCTATGACGTCAAGCTTCAGGCGCGGCAAACAAATGCTATACTAACGCGTGCTTTGCGAGAAAGGGACAGAGCATCCCCTCTCTATCTCCACCTAAAAATTAAACGCTCATATCTCAGAGAATTATCAGCCAATACAATTTATTTTTTCAGTATGTATAATGTATTTAGTTATATTCATCACTAAGCCTGTTATTTGTCATAAATTAAACATTAGGCCACACGCCTATTGTAGACAAAACCATGGTAGCATATTGAGAGAATGCTAGATTCGCAAAAGTGTGATCGTGTGTTCAAATCCCAGGGCCGTACCAAAGAACTCTTGCAGTATAAGTACACTTGGGTATTTCTATGAATACATAGACCAGCTAGACGTCTTAATTCGTAATACTGTATAGGTATGCCTAAATAACATATAAATGGCTTAAATACAACAGTTAATAAAAAATGCATAAAAGGTAAGTAACACTACAAGTCTAGAAGATCTTCAGTTAACAATAGTATACTAGTATAGCATTATTTTATCTGTGGAATAGTAACATTCAAGTACAGCTAATCTCAAAAGCTGGACACGGTCCAAATGGCGTGGCAATTCTAGCCGCTTATAGAGCTGAGATAGAGCATTTGTGGCAGTTAATGAGGTAATTACTTAGAGGTATTGTATACTTAATTTTATAAAAGGAAACAATGAAGAAGCGAAAGAAATATAATATTATCATTCAAACTGGACAAAACGTCTGGAACAGCAGATATTTTGTCGTGAATTCCGGATTGATCCCATAGTAAATTTATGCTGTTTACAATTTTGAATACAATCACTTCTATTATCCAAAATGGTTTGCACAACCCTGTTTTAAAAAATTGTTGTGAAGGTAAAAAAAATTTGTTTTATTTATACGGGAATACTCACGTTTAATTAAATCGGATACTTCGACTATAGTTTCGATCACATCCGGTGACCTATTTCAAAGAGTGAAAACAGAGCCCGACGCGCGTGCAGGTGCGTGCTTAGCAAACAAAAATGTGTCAAAACCACGTCAGTTTTCATGGTAAAAAAAATATTTGGCCCTAAGCAACCATTCAATTTAAGCAGCAATGCCGCCAGCTTGCTAGTTATGCACTGACAAATCTGCGACTGTGCACTCTTCGCGACTGACACGGACATATTTTATTGTACTCTGAGTGAGTTTACAAAAGCAGGGGCCGTACCGTGAACTGCTTATAGCGAAACCGAATACGCTCAGCTGCCGACGCTGCGCGACTGTGAATTTTATCGCCTCGCAATAAGGTTCGCGGTCGCGCAGTGTCAGAAGCTGAACCTATTCGGTCCCGCTATAAGCAGTTCACGGTAACGCCCCTGGTCTATATACACTGTGCTACAGCAATGTCAACTAATGTGTGACTAAGATTGGACTTCACTATCGCATTAGGCATATAATCTAATAATAAGGCTATCCTGTAAGGATAGTTGTAAGTTGTTGTTAAATAAATAGATAAATTGTAGTTAGTAGCCTTGAACATTCGGATTGTTTCTACATTTTTAACAATAAAAAAGAGGTTCTCAATTCGACTGTTTTTTTTGTATATTTGTACGCGATTACTCCACCAATTATGAATTGATTTTGATGTCGTTTGGTAGGTCATACTTGAGAGGTAGTCTCATATAATTTTTATCGAAATCGGATCAGTAGTTTCGATATTAAATCAAAATAACTGGAATAATATGTCATCGAAGTAAGCGAAATAGCGAATTTAACTTTTCAGTTGTGTTTATTATGTCGATTTATAGGCAACTAGAGGTCCCCCGCGACTTCGTCCGCGTACGGAAGAAATTCGGCCCGCTCCCAAAATTCACCACTTTTTTTAACCCCCAACGAACTACCCAAATATCAATTTTCATCACTATAACTTCAAAACCATAGAACTTTTCATACAACATTCCACCCCCCTTTTCCTCCCCTTACAACATCCCTGTCGATTTTTTTTTACTAAAATATGACTATATGACTAAAAGTCCAAAAACAAAGGACTTTCATACAAAAGTTCCCTCCCCTAGGGGTCGTACTATGAAGTCTGTAGCGGTTTAGGCTGTGCGTTGTCTGTCAGTCAATCAGTCAGGACAGAGCCTTTTATAGTAATAGATGAAGCAATTTTTTTTTTTATTTAACTTTTTTATTATACACAAAGAAAAAAATACAAAAAATTACGAAATGGTAGAAGTACTTAGATTGAACCTATAAGTATTGTTTAAAATCGGATAAGGCACTTGCCTTAAAAAAAACTTTACACTTTTGAATTAACCTATATTACGGTCTTCACAAATTATACCCCTCTCCTTCCGGTCATATCCCCGACCTGACCCAGTGAAAAACTTTTGTAACATGACACAATATCGACTTTTTTACACAAGTTACTTTGCGAAACATCAAGTCAGATTGTTTGGCACCGGGGAAAGGGATAAAGCACAGACTTTGGTAAAATCGCATTGTTTGCTTCTTCAATAGAATCTTCTACTGGGAAGGCTGAATAAGTGGAAATACTTTTTATTTCGTTAGGAGTTTGTTTGTGACAAAAATGATAGAATGGAATGTATAGTCAAGGATCAACTTTACTTGAAAAATAAAGGTTCCCAATTCATCCCGTATTTTGCGTGTGACTGTGTGTTCCTCCCACATAATTTGTTATCCGAATTATGTGATTCTTTATATTTTATAGAGTAACCCCTAGAGGGGCTCTCTTCTTTTTAGGATTTTTTAACCAACTTCAAAAAAGGAGGAGGTTCTATGTTCGACTGTATGTTTTTTTAATGTTTTTTCGCCGATTGTCCGTCACTTGTGGACCGATTTGAAAGGGTATACTCTCGAGGTGGTCCCATATTTTGTCGAGGTGGTGGGCCCGTTCGCCAACCCTTTTCCCGCCCAGTGTTGCCAAATAAATATTGAAAAAGGTAAAAACAGAAGAAACAGTTAAAATAAGATCGGTCGGTTGTTTTTTTTAAGTTACTTGACATTATAAGTTACTAAACATTATTTCAGTAGTTTTTTACCCAGCTAATCAATGGTAATGACTAACTAATTATCTATAACGCCTGATTTGGAGTCAGTTTTAGGTGATTATACTTCGAACTCAGATATTATTATAAAAATAAATAATAAATCTAAACAAATAGTAAGTAATAAATAATAAATATTGGGGGACATTTTACACACAGCGCCATCAAGCCCCAAACTAATAATAAAATACTTATATTATACTTATTTTTTCGTAAATACATACTTATAATACATACTACACCCAGACACAGAACAAACATCTATGTTCGTCACATAAATGTTTGTCCTGGGTGGGGATCAAACCCACGCCCTAAAGCTCTGAAGGCAGACTTGCTACCAACTGAACTATAAGGCTGTCGAGTAAAATTAATAGTCAGAAATAGTAAGGTCATTTATTATGTCCTAAAGCAAGTTCGTATAGGCTGAGTGGCCAGCCCTAGTGTCAGAGTTAATGTGACGCCCGAAGGCCTCATAACGCCTCATTATGTCCTTATAAGTATATATAAATATGAAAAAATGTATTAAGTAAATAAAACAAAGTAAATAAAAAAAAGTTAATAATTAAATTAATTAGTATTATATTATACTTAATTTAATAAATTAAGTATAATATAAATATTGTTGTAGTGGACATTTGACACAGCGGCATTTAAACCCCAAACTATAGAAAACTTGTACTACGGGGACCGGGTAGGTACCTGATAGATACTGCTTTATTTAATGTTTTGTACATACATACTTAAGTACCTATACATACAACACGGAATAAACATCTATGTTTGTCACATGAAATTATCGTCATTTTATCCTGGGTCGGAATCGAACCCACAACAGACATATTACCGACTGAGCTAGGCAGTGGACTTTATTTTTCTATTAATCCTAACTAAATACGTGACTCTTGAAAGATAATACTCTTTATCCCAAAAGTATACATAAATCTATAACTATAAAAGGCTATGTCCTGACTGACTGACTGACTGACTGACTGACTGACATATAGACAACGTACAGCCCAAACCGCTAAACGTAGAGACTTGAAATTTGGAGGGTATGTTTTTGGAGAGGTGTAAACGCCCACTAAGAAAGGATTTTTCGAAAATCAACCCCGAAGGGGGTTAAATGGGGTGTTAAAGTTTGTATGAAACTTTTTATTCTCTGGTTCGATTGATACAAAACTTGGTATACATATTCTACTATAAAAATAAGAAGATACGGGTGTCACATTTTTTTCAAAATCAGCTCCCGTTAGTATAAAAAAAAAAAACTAAGTTTTAGTGATAGTACGTTTGTTTCTCCTTAACTTTGTAACGGCTGTACATATTAAAATGAAATTTGGTATAGGGATGGGGATAGATGTGGGGATGGGGGTGGGGGTGGGGATGATACTGGGAACGGAGACGGGACGGAGATCGGCCTGTTAATATTAAGATTATAATTGGTATCGGGATGGGGATGGGGATGGGATGGGGATGGGGTGGGGATGGGGTGGGGATGGGATGGGGATGGGTGGGGATGGGTGGGGATGGGTGGGGGTGGGTGGGGATTTGGTGGGGACAGGTGGGGGTGGGATGCGGATGTGGATGAGGCTGGGAACGGGGATGGCCGTGTCCATATTAAGATGAAAGTTGAAATCGGGATGGGGGTGGGGATGGGATGGGGTTCGGGATGGGGATGAGAGAGGGAACGGGGATGTGGACGGGGATGGGCGTGTTCATATTAAAATGACATTTGGTATCGGGATGGGGATGGGGAAGGGGGCGCTTATAGGGATGAGGCTGGGAATGGGGACGGGGATGGGCGTATTTATTGGTCGGCTGAACAGATGGAGCTGCATTTTTGGATAGGTAGTTATAGCATAAGGTTCGGAAACGGACATAGGCTATTTTTTTGTAGGTCCACGCAGACGACTGTTTGACGGACATAATTATTATAGATACTGTACAGCCTAAGCTGCTAAATTAATTTATAATATTAAATTAACTTACTTTTAAATGCCTAAACTAAATTTTGAGTGGTGTAAACTTACACTCAGCTCAAGCTGTGGTAGCTTCAGTGAGATCAAGCTCGACTCACATTCTTAGGGTCGCGGGTTCGAACCCGGGCGAGCCCGTTCCAATTAGTTCTTTGAAACTTACGCATGGATAATACCACTGGCTTTTCGGTGAAGGAAAACATCATGAGGAAACCTTCATATTTCAGGAGAAGAAATACGATAGTGTATGTGAATTCGCCAACCTGCACTGGGCCAGCGTAGTGAATATGGCCCAATCAGGGTAGGCCGATATACCATTAGTGTTAAGGGCTGATGCAGAGAAACGCACACTCAGCAACGATTTTGAAAAATTCGCAAGGGGTTCAATGTATCATTAAAATACCATTTTGCCGAAACCATTCATTTAAGGCTGTTAAGTTTTTTGACTTAAGAGATAAGATAAAATAAACATAAACATGTTTCAGAATTTTCAAACAATTTCTAAACTGGAAGGCCACGGGTCAGTTTTTCATTTGAAAAAAAATGTTATATTTATAGATTAGCTAATCGAGTGTTTATGCGTAAGAAGATAAATATTTTAAACACATGTACTTGATCCGGTGCACGCACCAAGCACAGCGCTTTCGAAACGTCCATCCCGCGTCGGCTCAGATACGTTAAAACCCGAGTATGACGCGCTGTACCTCGAGCGCGCCCCACTCCAACCCACACCGAGTCTACCTAAGCGATCAGTGCAGCACTGTCTTTTATCGAAGTTTCGTAATTCTTGCGATATTTTGGTAATCTTTTTACGTTCTTTGTTATCATACTTTTTCTGCTTAAGCTTATTTCATTTCATTGACTCTGTTGATACGGTATGCAATAATGATGATGCTGTAAACTATCCAGTTGAGTTTTTAAATTCATTAAGACCAGCGGGGCTACCATATCAGAGGCTTATCCTGAAGAAAGGTACACCCGTCATGCTCCTTCGGAATTTAAGACCACCCAAATTGTGTAATGGAACCAGGTTACAAGTAAAAATGCTGCATCGTAATCTGGTTGAGGCCATCATTTTGACTGGGTGTGCCCATGGCGAAACAGTGTTTGTGCCGCGTATTCTCATGATTCCCAGTGACTTTCCTTATGACTTCAAAAGGCTTCAATTTCCTCTAAAACTTGGTTTTGCAATAAGGCTCAGGGTCAAACTTTAAAATACGCTGGTATTGATTTAAGGCAGGACTGTTTTTCGCATGGTCAGTTCTATGTGGCTTGCTCGCGAGTTAGCTCCCCTGAAAGCCTGGCTATTTTAGCACCTTCCAACAAAAAAATCAAAAACGTTGTCTACAAAGAAATATTGTAATCTTTCGGGTCAAAGGCCCCGGCAACTATAGCGTCATTAGCAGACATTTTTAGGGTTCCGTAGTACTACGAGGAATTCTTATAAGTTTGTCATGTCCATCTGTCTGTCTGTTTAAAATTCAACAAGACGGCTTTGTTTTGAAGTAAGTATTGCAAACGCGACATGCCAAATTTGGTCATCCTCAAGAAAACTTAAAGACTTGCAAGCGGCTTGGAAAAAATGCAATAATATACGTATTTTAGTGATTCAATTGAGTTGGGCCCCGATTTAACCGAATTCCAGTATTCAACATTACTACGCGGGCAAAGCCGCGGGCAAAAGCTAGTAAAAAATAAAAAACAATAGTGAACTGCGAAACAATATTCTAGGTTTTTTTTTTAATTCGTAATACGTTTGCTTTGAACTACACCGTGCCTGATGGTGAGCAATGGTGCAGTCTAGGATGGAGCACGCTTACCTTAAAGGAACCAATTCACACCTATTTTTATTCTTATCATATTTATTAATTTTTAGCTTTTTTCTTATTTTTTCTAGCTATAAAGACATAATTACTACCTCAAATAATAAAGTAATAAGTTCGTATATGACAAAAGACTAGCCCTAATGTTATACGAGTATGTAATAATTATGCCAGAAGGCCTCTGACACGGCTTGACGGGTTTTATTACAAAATAAATAACCAGAACCGACGATTTTTGCTTCGGTTGCCTCAAATATATAATGTAGGCTTTTTAGCGAAATTAAAACGAAGGCCACGAAGATTATTTTCACACAAAGGCTTTTAAAGTAAAACATCGTCGACTGAGTGACAGTTCAACGAAATTGCCAGAAAATTGCTTCGGATGCTTCGATATTTTCACGTAATAGCTTTAGAATGTTCATTATAAGCTTGTAGTGTTTGACGTTTTGTACAACATTATTCTCGTGTATTAGATATGATGTCATTAACATTGTCGTCAGCCATAAAACGTCCACTTCTAGACGAAAGAGGTTATTATACTCATACTCATCACTGTGAGTAAATTTTTTTAAGGGTCCAAACATGCATTCGACAAAACATGCTGTTCCTTAGATATTGTGACAGTCATCCTCGAAACTATAAGCTCCATATTAATATAACTATAAGTAAACTCCAGTTTTCGATCAGCAGGCTAATCATGTAACTGTTCGGAATCGCGATTCGGATACGAGTTGTCAAAAATTGATTGATTGATTGATTGATTAACTCTTTATTGTTCACACCAAGAATTACACAGAAATAATTTAATAAACTTAAATATTGGAACAATTGGCGGCCTTATTTCTAAAAGCAATCTCTTCCAGGCAACCTTTGGATGGAGAGGACTTATAGAATGCATAGAAGACGGGGTGTGCAAGAAAATAAGAGTGTGTGAAATCATAAACATGTACCATAATATTATTCTAACATAAAAAAATAAATATGTATTAGTAAAATATATATATGTAATAATAAAATTGTCACTTGTCACTGTCCCGCCAAAACTCATTTGACCCAGCAGGGCAGGACGAAATGCCAAAAGACCGACGGATTTGCTTAAAATTAGGAAATCAATGCATTCGTTCGATAACGATAGCGAGAGAAACATACAGATTGTTTATGCAATGGAGCAACGAGACGAGCAAGACGTTCGCCTGGTGGTAAGCATCACGCCCAGAACATTTGAAGTGCCAGAAATGTGAACTGGGAACTGGCGAAAAAAATTCTGTGCTGTATTGTTCTGCGCTCGTCACAATACAATAGTTTGACAGAGAGAGAGAGCTAGATCCTCCAAGCACTAAAGTTATACGTCAAATTCCATTAAGTATGTCACAAATATAATCACTTAATATAATGAATAATAATAAAGATACCGTAATAATCTATTATTAAAAAAAATACATTCAATCGAATTGAGAACCTCCTTTTTTGAAGTCGGTTGATAAGTTTCAATGTCATAACCACCCTGAGTAAGATGTTAAATCTCTTCATGCCCAGCAAATTCCCAGTATACAACGTGTAACAAAAAGGTTCAACAATACCGAAGAGTATGCATGTACTCATCATTATGAACAACTTTTACTATGGGCCAACCCTGAAATCACGAAAAAGAAATCAGCTGTTCCATACATTTTGTCCAAGGACAATGAGCTTTTTGTATGGAACAGCTGTTTTTTTTTCTCGTTTTCAAGGTTTGCCCTATAGTAAAAGTTGTTCATAATGATGAATACTTACATACCCTTCAGTATTGTTGAACCTTTTTGTTACACATTGTACATATATTGCTCTTCAAACCGAAACACAACAATGCTTGGACTAGTGTTTTTTCTATGGCTTGGACTACAACTTGGAGGTTGAATAACTGCAACGTCATGAGTTATTGATAATTCCTTACTTTTTGTCGAAAACATTCAGTCATATTTCAGTTGGTAACAACTGGTATCGCGGAACAGAATGTCCGTAAGACTTACCAATATAAATCTTGTAACTTTTCTAGAGCAGACCCAACTAGGCCCGCCCTTATTGTTGTGATTTCTGGACAGCTACAGCTCAATTTACTACGACTAGAGTGAGATTTACGAGGGCATTCAACTCTAGAAAAGCCCTTGTTGTGTCAAAGAACTCCTAACAACTTGGGTACGAAGCGTTAGTACTCGTAAACAGTATGGATAGTTTCTATAAAAAGGCAATATAACATTTTGGCCTAGCAGTAGTAGTGACTTACAAAGACATTATGGCAAATTTGTACTATATACTAGGCCACATGGGTAAAGAGAAAATGTTTGTGGCCGAATTTTTAGCCGACTTCAGAAATGAAGGAGGTGAATAGTGAATCAAAATTATTTTTGTTTGAAGAGTAGGGAAGGGGAAGATAGTTTTTTTAAAGTTTGTTCATCATTTTTCAGAATCCCAAAGCTTGGCGCCTGCCAGGCTTGGGGATCGCAGAATGCTCACCACCTTTAAGCAAAAGGACGCTGCTGCCCGTCTTCCGGTGGTTTTGGGTGTAGTTTTAGAACATGCCCAGGTCGAAGTGTGTTTGTTTTGTCCAGGTAAGTTTGTTATTAAAAATATATATTTTTCCTTGAGTCATGATAAAGTTGTAATTTTCTTATGGGTGCGTTATTTGTAACCCATGGTTATAGATTTAATTAATGCAAGTCACGTTTGAAATATATTGCCAGAAGCATTTTCAAACTTTTTTCGCCCACCGGACACATTGGCAGCGTTGCGGGTTCATGGATTCACAAACGCCATTGAATTTCTTCTCCGATCGTATACTGGTTTCCTCGTTATGATTTCTTACACCAAAATCACCAGAAGCAGAATAATAGGGTAGATGACTGATGTTTAAATTGTTGAAACCAATAACTTTGCTGAAGAATTAAAGTAAATATAGTTTGTTTATAGAAAAAATAATTTAAATCAGTTATTAATGTTCTGATATATAAGCGTTTAAAGTTTTTGGTAGAGCTAACTCTGTCCCTTTCCCACAAAACAAAAAATGATGTCACGCCTTACTTGTCAGAATAGCATATATATGGCGTACAGAGCAGAGACGTCACGATTTGCTGTTTCGCCTCTCTGTCTAGCATGATGTTAAATGCTTATAAGTTGCTTATTTTTGATCAGATTTTCATTTCATTTCATTAATCAGCTATATTAATAGGTCACATTTTAATAGGACAATAAAAAAACCAGTCATCTAGCCTATTAGAATATTTAGGAAAAGTTAGTTTAATTTAAAAGCGCCTTGGAAAAGGTTATAAAAAGCCCACTTTTCACTTTTCCATCATAGACTGCAACATCGTTTTACATCAGGCGATATGGCAGTGAAACGGTAGCCTAATCTATAAACGAAGTAGGTAACTAATGTCCATAATTCTTCACTTTTCCCCAGTGCCCATACTGTTTATACCAGCAGTAGTATCAGGGACAAAACCATCTGGACAAGCTGTTTTTCAGACCGTGAAGTCCGATTCAAGTGTTCAAGTGGCTGGAACCTAAAGTGCTTGATAGCTACATAATGTCAAACAGGACATTTCATTTAATTGGACGTTGAGACATTTTATAAAGATCACAAAGAAATAGGGTACATGACTGATGTTTATATCGTTGAAACCAATAGCTTTGATGAAGAATTTAAGTAAATATAGTAAGTTTATTGAAAAAATAATTTAAATCGGTTATTAATGTTTTCTGATATATAAGCGTTTAAAGTTTTTGCTAGAGACAACTCTGTCTCTTTCCCACAAAACAAAAAATGACGTTACGCCTTACTTGACAGAATAGAATGTATATGGCGTACTGAGAAGTGACGTCACGATTTGCTGTTTCTCCTCTCTGTCTAGCATGATATTTTAATACTTATAAGTTACTTATTTTTGATCAGAATTTTCATATTTTTTTTCTATTAATCAGCTATAATGGCCACATTTTAAAAAGACAATAAAAAAACCAGTCATCTAGCATATTACCATAAACATATTTTAGTTTACTAATGTCTGATTGGGCTTTTTAGTTTAATTTTAAGGCATAACTACCGTATCAGTTCTCTACCGGTGCGAGTTGGCGAATTCACATAAGGTATTTTTTTATATACGGTCAAGTGACGAGTCGATCAAGACACCAGGTGAAAGTCTAAGTAAGCATCACGCCTGCCACTAACAGCAACAGTGCCAGAATTGTGAGCTTGCGAATACAATCCTGTGTCGCGCTGCACTGCCCTCGTCACTCTGAGATATCATCAGCCTTCGTCCAACCGTTCGTTCGTTCCTCCGGCCTTCTTCCAACGGCTTTCTTCTTCCTTCTTCTTCTTCTTCTTCTTCCTTCGGACGCGTCAACTGGCTGATGATTTATATTCTTTACGAGTATCTTTGCGACTATAAAATATTCCATAGATATCATACAACGAGCGATCGGCATACTTTTCAAATGTAAATATGTATAGCAAAGAAGATACTTATCCATAAAATATTATATACATAACCATTTAGGGTTGCCATCTAACAACACTATATTACTAAGTACAGATCTACTACTATATCAAGAGCCAAATTGTATTCGTAATTAAATATAGTAGGGGTGAAACGACTAATGAATACCTACTTATTAAAAATAGAAAAAAAAAACAGCAATAAGAAGTCCCCATTATGTACCTTATACAGCAGGTTCAAACCCTTCGATCAAGGTACATCCTTCCTTTCCTTTTGCGGTACAAAATAGAGTTTTTTTTTAACCATAATACATTATGATACAAGTGTGATATGTTGGTCAATACACTCGAGGCTGTATTATGCGGGCGACCCGCAGGCGAGCGCGATAAGGGAGCCGAGAGTGTAATTACCAATAGCACACGCGTTTCATACGACAATTTTCATCAAACTTGCGAGAGAAAAAACAAACTCTTTTTTATAATAATCAACAGCAAACACGTCAAGAAATATTAACGTTAAGAAGTATTTGCGGAAATATTTGCGCAGGTGACATTTTCTTTAGCTGCATATAATCTCTTAGGTAGTGTTATTAAAAAACAACTGTGTTACCCGACTTCCAGTCAGTACAAACTTAACAGGATGAATACCTATTATATACCTATAGCACAAGTGCTGTAAGGTAATATAAAAAGATCGCGTGTGTAATATCGTGCATAAATATTTATGAGCCTAAAACCGATGCAATGAAATCCACTTTACGAGCAAGTGTGTTTTTTTAATCACTCGAAAACCGTTAAATTTCTTTGAGCTAATAAAAAGATATTCCAAGACCTGCTTAATCATACCCTGAAAGGATATGGTCTGAAATTCAATCAGCGTGTACATATTAGAAGAAAAAGTTGGTAGCCCTATCCACAGTGGAGCTTATTTGCAACTTTTTTATATTCCTGCGGAAATTCACCGACACAGCGCATTTGAAAGTAACATTGTCCCGCTTTCTACGTTCTCTCAATAAAGCTGTAGTGACAATAGCTATCCTCGTTTTTACGATACAAACTATAACCATTCGAGACGGATCTCTGTTTTCTTTTTCTCGCCCTTATGCTTATTGTGACAAGGCTCAAGTTAAACAGTATAAGGAACTTCTAGACTGGTTACACAATTTGGATGAGATCCAAATGCATCAAGGTTCAAGCCTGAGTAACCAAACGTCCTTCCGAAGTTTTGTTTTGGACATGGTATAAAATATAAAAATATACAGTTAGTTATTCTGGTAGTAGTGAAGGATTTTCGCGTAATGTAGTAAAATAACAGACTTATTTTATTTTTGAATAAAATTCCATTAGAATTAAAATAGCTTTTCAACTTGAACATGAAGCTGAAATATTAGGTAGGTACCAACGACAATGATAAAATGAATGAACGGGAAATAAGCGCACGGATTTTGATGACTATATGTTGAGCGCCGGCTCTCCACTCGCGTCAGTCATACTCTGCCTTTGCGACATTCGAGCCGTACGATACGACAATACCAACTTCTAATACATGTAGAATTGTAAATGTGTTTTTGTTATGCAGTAATTAGATTCGCTATCTCTATTTTCCGGCAAGCGCTGGCTGGGCCCGTCCATTGCATTATCACCGTCGCTGGTAGGTACTACTTATGAAAGAATGCTTCAACGATAGAAGAGCCAAATATATATATCGAGAATGCCATGCCAAAATATAAGAAAAAATATCGAGAAAACGTATCAATTCGATTTTAAAAATACAAATGACTATGCTATTTTGCAATGTAGTCATCTATCTATATGTATAAAAGGCTCTGTCCTGACTGATTAACTGAATGACTGACTGACAGACAACGCACAGCCCAAACCACTGGTCGTACAGACTTGAAATTTGGTGTATTCGGCTCGATGCGTAGGGGTGTACTAAGAAATATTTTTTCGTAGTTCGACCCCTAAGGGGGAGAAAAGGGGGGAAACATTTGTATGAAAGTGCTTTTTTTTTGTACTTTTAGTCACGAAAATTTGGATTTAGATAGTTCATTTAAAATAAAATATGCTGATTTCAATATTTTTTGACAGGGACGATTTAAGGGGGAAAGGGGGGTGGAATGTTGAATGGAAAGAGGAGGGAGTTGGGGGGGGGGGGTTGGTAAAAACGTGGTGAATTTTGGGAGCGGGCCCAATTTCTTCCGTACGCGGACGTAATCGCGGGCGACCTCTAGTATAACAATAAACCAAATTATGCAAAGTTTCGTACGCGTAATTGGTACCTATATTTGAAACCATTAAGCATTTAATACGCGTAAGTGGGTATATTTATTCAAATTTAAAAGGTAAGCTATTGCAAATTTTTCTCACAGTGTCGCCCCGCGTGGAAATGAGAAATAGCGATGACGTCACGCCGCTATGGCTGTTTTTCTTCAGGCGAGCCCCTTGGCATGATATCCAGGTTGACAGTACTATAAATTCAGAGCGAGCCAATAGAAATATTATCTTCTAATTTGATCGCTTGGAACTTAGTTTTGCGTGAAACCTAAATATGAGTGGCACGTTGCTGAGGTGGATGCAGAAGTGTGATTTAACGCTGTGGATGATAATGATAAATAAATATCTGGGTTCGGTCCCCACCCAGGGCAATCATTTCTTTGATTAACTAGATGTTTCTTCTGTGTCTGGGTGTAGTATGACAGTAGACGCGTTTTCTATGGGAGTGGATCATCTGCACGTTGTACTATTATGTTTTCTGTGTTAACATCCTAAGCTTATGTACTGTTAGTATGTACATGGTGTTGATGGTACCCAGTGATTTATAGCAAAAGGTGACTTGTAAGGACGGAAGTCTCATTTAGAGGGTCTTGGCTGAATTTATTTTTACGTTTCTGCGACGGAAGGTAAGATTTTATTGGTGTAATTAGAATGTCGAAAAACTGTTGAAAGTTACTCAAGGTTACTTCAAGCTTCCGTGCGTGAATATAAAGCATTTTTAAAACTAGGAAAATGTGAATTACTACCCCCTGCCCGCATAATTTGCCCCTTTTTGGTCGTAGATCGTAATACTCGAATGAATTTGAAATTTCCATTCCTTCATCTACGACTGATGAGTTTTAAAGTTTACAGAAAAAGTGAGCTGTTCCGTAGAAAAGGTTTGTTTATTCGCGGCAAGATGGAAGAAATGTTTTTCTAGCAAATTTTCAAAGTTATATTATAAAAATAGTTTACATGCCTGCGGGACGAAAGTCGTCCCTGTTGTCCCGCTACGCGGAGCGAAGGTACCGCTTCCTCCCCGCAGCGGCACGTAATATCGTATACCTACACACCACGGGAGCAAGTAAAGAAGCCTCAGATCTCTTGCCGAGGCAAATGGGATCTGAGAAATTCCTAACTTTTGCTCCCTATAGAGTACTATTATTTATTCTGTGATATAGGTGTGTAATCTATTAGTATTATGATGTACAGAAGCTGATGCCAAACGATGACTTCTGTGCATAAGCCCTAGCCAACGCAATTTTCTCTGTTCGAGAAGACCACAAAAACGTAAAACAACGGGTAGGTACGTTAAAACTTATAATAAGGTCGCGCGAGAATTAGTATATCGCTAATGTTTTTTACAATAAAATGTTTGCGTGTTAGCTCCCAATTAACGTTTTGTGCAGTGCGGCAAACACTGTTTATAATCGCAGCGGCCTGTAAACTTTTGATACTCGTAGCTAGGCGTGATATAAACGTTAATTACTGAAAATACATGAAAACTTAGCTAAATAATTTTTAGGCCGCGTTGTTAGTTAAGCAACGAACGATTCGGTCAGTTTTCCATTGATAGGCATTTAGAACAGAGCGCTACCATGAGTCGAATAACTATCAAGTTCTAAGCAATCAGGCGGGCCGTCTGCTGAAAATTCTAGCGTGTCTAGATGCAGAAATAACAAGTGATTAACCTATTTTGAGGTAGTTATTTTGAAAAAAAAATATTCAATTTATTTATGTAATTTATAACTTTGCAGTTGTTCCAAATTATACGTAAGATAAATGCCACAAAAGGTTTGCGTTTGATCGTTTATTATCTGATATTAAGACGATGAGTACACCCAAATTGTCTGTTTTACCAAATGTACAAATTGGACAGCACTGAATAAATTTTATGTTAATCAAGATCATATTTCCTATTTGCCTATTGTTTCGAAAACACGTTTGCGAATAATTTTCTCGATAGAAAAAAATCGTAATATAACCTCTAAAAATTTTATTCTATGTGAATTTTTCTTTGTATTTTTGTATGAAAGCACATGAATAAAATGAGTAAGGCTACAAGTAATACTTTAATCAATCTTTCTATTGAACTTGTTTTTTTTCTTACGTAATAAATGTAATGTAATTAATTATTTTCCAACAGAATACTGTACGAAACCGGGCGCAGGCACGCCAGCTTCTCTTTTGTATCTATGTAATTAGACAGAGACCACAGACGCGCGGAGGATCAACTATTGTCAGCCTGTTAAATAGTGATGAAGATAAAGCACGCTTACCTAGAAAAAACCTTCTCTCTGGTTTCGTCGACACCCAAATTGTACCTAACAGGAAATACAAGCTCCGACAGATAGTTCCACATGTTGGCTGTCCGCATGAAAAATGTGAAATCGAAGCGCTTAGTACATCTAGGTACACGTAGGGATGTACAAATATGGATGGAGCTTTGGTTGTGATTGTCTGGCCGTCTCGGGTAATGGAAATAGGCTAGAGAAATCCAACTATGCAACTATAGTCTAAATAAGTAAAAAATATATATATATATAAAATTACAAAATGAATAGGTACTCCGAAATATATCCGATAGAAAACCGAAGAACAAGTGGCTTTACGGCTTTATGCTCGAGGCTTTGCATCTGAGACTGGACTAAAACGTCAGTACCTATTAGTCTTTTGGCAAGCCTCTCAATCGACTCCAGAATCTCTAGTTGGTACTTGGCAGAGCCATCCATAGGTGAAAACAGTTACTCAACGAACTTACTTGGTTAAGAAGCAGCTGTTCCGCTGTGAAGTACTGTCTCACATTAAGCAGGATGCCAAGCTTTTTGCAGCTATATTGAGTTTTTGGCTTAACATACAATTTAGAGTCGACGAGAAAATGACTTCAAGAAATTTGTAGTCGTAGGACACTACTCTATTGCAGACTCCACCTGGTGAAGTACCATACCTTTGCTTGTAATTCAACCGTCAGGCAGTAGTGTGCAAGCATTACTGCATTTCGTTATGGGCAATAAGGGCAATGTTACTAGATAAATTACTGGGCATAGATTTCAGGAGAGTTCTCAGTTCACCATTCTGGCACTGCTACAGTTCACCATTTTGGAATTGGTAAGTGGCAGGCGTGACACTTACCAACAGGCGAACGTCTCGCTCTTCTCGTCACCCAGTTCCATAAATAAATACGAGGTTTATCATGGTCCATAAGGTCCATAAGGTATTGTCACCAAGGATAAAACCGCGGGACCCAGCTACGATAAAACGAGATCGCAAAAATTTCTTTCTTTCAGATTTCTTTAGCATTAGGTACCGAAAATAACTCCCCTCCCTCGATTTATGACTCTCCAGGGGGCAGATTTATGTGAAGGCGATTAGTTGAACGATTTTTAAACGGCTGATGTCGGAATAACGACTTTCGATGCAGGGTCGCTCGGATTGGAATCAAAGTACATGAAAAACAAAAATAGTTGTGTAAAAGATACTTTTGTGTGAAACTCCTTTGTTTATGAACTTTTTGCCGTGAAAATTTGTATTTGCATAGTTCATTCGAAACAAAAAATGCTGTTTTCAATATTTTTTTGACAGGGATGATTTAAGAGGGTGAAATGGGGGATGACATTTTGTATGTAAAGTTATTTGTTTTTGAAGTTTTAGCGATCAAAATTTGTGTTTGGATACATCATTTAAAATAAAAAATTCTGTTTCAATATTTTTTGACAGGGATGACGTAAGAGTGTGAAATGGGGGATGAAATTTTGTATGGGAAGTTTTTTTGTTTTTGAAGTTATAGTAATGATTTATTATAGAATGATTGGTATTTGGATAGAGTTTTTAAAACAAAAATATTTTTGCTAGGGTTGATCAAAAGTGGTGCATATGGGAAGGAAAAAAATATTAATGATTTATTTATTTTTGTCTATAATGAGTTAACCCAGCAAAATGGATTACTAGTATTTGTGAGCAATTTTTTGGCTTGGCATTTTTTGTTGTTATTTGTAGGTATTCTATCAGCTATCTGGTACCCACAGTACAAAAGTCCACCAATATTAATTTATTCGTTCATTTATATACTATCATCGATTTCGATGTCAAGATAGACATTTCTAATGTTTCTAATTAGATTTAAAACCAATTTTAAAAATATATACTAATGGCGTGATCTAAATTTCAATCTACTCTATAAATCATCTGCACAAACTATGCACAAGTATTAAATATAATTTACGATATAATCACGCGATAAACAAAACGCAATAGAAAGATTAGGTACGTTCAATAAAACAACGAATTACCTAAATATATAATTTTATACAGAGTGTCAGTGGCATGAACCCGAAAACGAAGATGGTGTTAGAGCTGGTGATAACTAATTTATAGAAAAATATATTTTAAGTGCATTTATTAAATACTACAATAGTACATTATGATACAAGTGTGCTATGTTGGTCATTACACTAGAGGCGGTATTATGCGCGCGAGCCGCAGGCGAGCGCGATAAGGAAGCCGAGAGCGTAATGACTAATAGCACAAGAGTTCCATACAACTGTTTTCATCACACTTGCGAGGAAAAAACAAACTTAATTGATTAATTAATAATAATTAATAATCAACCACACAGAGAAAACGTCAACAAACATTTGCGGAAAATGGCGCCCAAACCAGACAATGCGCGCGCAGGTTGACATTTACTTCAGCGGCATAAGAACTCTTTGTTGGTATTACAAAAAAACTGTAAGTATTACCCGGCTATATTAAGAGTGCTTCGTATACATACGTCTAATTGCAGTCACGTACAAACTTGACTTTACCGGGTTATACCTATTATAGCATAAGTGCCGTAATGTAAAGTAAAAAGCACGGGTGCGTAATAGCTTGGATTATGAGCCTAAAACCGATGCAATAAGATCCACTTTACGAGCAAGTGTGACAAAAAATTATATCCAACTACCTTATCTGTTTAGCCTGGTACAGAAAATAAATAATTATATCAATAGTAAAAGTCTAGAGACAATCCAAATGCTCAAACCCACTGCCAGTGCAATCACTGGGAGTGTAATCAGCATGCTGGTGGCATTGCCACGTTGAATAGCAATGATTATGCGTTGGGCCAAATAAGCGCTCGTACTCGTATTTTGATATCACGTGTCGCGCGACCAAACTATGACCTACAGAATTAGTACTAATTCGTCGGAGAGTGAATGTCATTTTTCTATGGAACAGCTGTTTTTTTTACCACGATTTCAGAGTTGATCTCATAGTAATAGTTGTTCATAATGATGAGTACTATTATATCCTAGAACATGTCCGTCGTTCAAATAAACATCCTATATAGGTACTTAGGTAATTATGCTAGATGACTGGTTTTTTATTGTCCTTTCAAAATTTGGCCCGTTAATATATCTGATTAATGAAAACAAAATGAAAATCTGATCAAAAATAAGCAACTTATAAGCATTTTAAAATCATAAATGATAATTACATTTATGTACGATAAATACACTAATATTTATAATGGTTATGGAAGAGTGAGGTCACAAGTATTGCTATACTCAAAAGAAGGCCTCCACAACTGTTGTTTAAAACGTGTATTCTAATGTAATATTCTAATTTGTTTTATGACATTGAAGCTTATTTTAAAATAAGAGATTATTAACATATTTTTTATAATTATTATTTCATTTTATTGTGACATACTTAATGAAATTTGACGTGTAACTTTGGTGTTATCAATAAACTATTTGTATTTCTAATTGTAATAATCTTTTTTTTTTTTTTTTGTTTGTTTTTCATGCTAGACAGATATGGAGATTCATGGAGATTATGACGTCACTTCTCTGTACGACATATAAATTCTATTCTGACAAGTATGGTGCAGAGAGGCGTGACATCATCTTTTGATTCGTGGGATAGGGACAGAGTTTTTTCTTATCAAAACTTTAAACGCTTATATATCAGAACATTAATAACCGATTTAAATTATTTTGTTCAATCGACATTATTAAATATATTTACTTAAATTCTTCATCAAAGCTATTTAGGTTTCAACGATATAAACATCAGTCATCTACCCTATTAGCCAACAACCTCTTACTTAGGATGCTGGCTAGTTACCAATAACCCTTTATACTACAACACCGCCACTATCCACTTGTTATGATGTTGTTTTTTTTATAACTGTAGTTGTTTTCGAAACTCTCTTGCGGACTTGCCCGCGAAAAAGATAGTTAAAGGTTTATAAAATAAGAAGAAATACCCCGTAACCCGGAACACGGAACGTGGAGTGTAGTTTAATTATTTAGGAAAAAAGCCTAAATGGCGGGTAGGTCCCTCTCCCACCCGAGTCATCTGCCAAAGTGATCAACTGTTGTCACGTTTATTCCTCTAAAAATCTTACAAAACTCGACTCTTGGGAGTTGGCGCTCATCCAAATCACTTTATTCGGCTTTATGTTCTAAAGAATTAATTTCAAATGTACCCGTGGTAACTACCCTCATTATGGTTGTCATTTAATGGACGTTGGAAACTGGGGCGGTTGGCTGCTCAAATTAAGGGTTATTAAGGTGATGGGCATTGTCTGTAAATGGTTATAGTATGACCAAGTTTTCTGTTGAGACTACTATCGTAATTAAAGAAATAATTACAGTATTTTATGGTTCCTTATATTAATCGACTTGCGTCTAAGATACTTTGATCTATCTTTACTCTATTTTAGTTCTTACTTATATCTAGTACTAGCTGCGCACCGCGGTTTCACCCGCGATATAAATTCAGCCGTTTCAGCGTGAAAGAGTAACAAACATCCATACATACAAACTTTCGCATTTATAATAATTGTTAGTAGGATAGGATAGTAATTATCTATGCTTATAGTATACTACTACTAATATTACAAAAATAAAAGTTTGAATAAATAAATAAATAAATATTGGGGGACATTTTACACACAGCGCCATCTAGCCCCATACTAAGCAAAGCTTGTATTATGGAAACCAGATAGCTGATAGAATACTTATAATATACATATTTTTAGCTTATACCTTGGATTAACTTTTTTTAATATACAATCTAGCGACGAGACGAGCAAGACGATCGCCTGGTGGTAAGCGTCACGCCTGCCACTAACAGTAGCAGTGCTAGAATTGTGAACTTGCGAACACACTCCTGCGCCGCACTGCACTGCGCTCGTCACCCTGAGATATTACATGTTAAATCTCTTCATACCCAGTAATTTATCTGGTAAAATTGACCTTCTAACCGGAACACAGTATAGCTTGCACACTACTGCTTGGCGGTTGAATAACTGGCAAAGGTGTGGTACTTACCTAGGCGGAGTCTGCAGTAGAGTCACTACAAAGACATGGGTCCTTTTCATCCCAGGAATACGTGTGTTACTGTGTGGCACTACCAGTAATACGAGTATAATGCTCGTGCTTTTGTGACTGTACATGACAAAAACACGGCATCTGTTCGTGTTTCAATGATCCTGATATAAAAACGATTGTTTTTCTTTTCATTATGTTGTGTGAAAAATGTGCGACTGTTTCGTAAGGTATTAAGCGTAACGGCTTTATTAAGCTAGAAGGAGGTCTTAATATTTCTTATTATGATCCACTTTAAAACGGGAACAACCTAGAAATCACGATAACATCGCATTTTGCAAACAGCTGCTTTTTTGCAATTTCTGAGTTTGCTTCATAGTAAAATTAATTCATAATCTAATACTAGAATGCCAAGGCCTCACATTGGCTATGTTTCCGAATAAAAAGGGATGCACGTATACAAGCTAAATAGATGCGTCCCTTTTTATTCGGCAAATATGGTCAATGTGTGGCCTTGGCATAAGAATCACCTGACAGACTAGACCGCTGGTCGTACAGACTTGAAATTTGGAGGGTGTATTTGTCTTGATGCGTAGGGGTGTATTAAGAAAGGATTTTCCGAAATTCGGGTAAAAAATGGGGGAAACTTTTGTATGTCCTTGTTATAAATATAACGACTATCGACCTCCTTTCAAACCAGTTTGTCCTAAGCCTTTAAAACTACCGCGCCCTAAATCCCTTTAATTATCTTTCTAAACAAACTATATTAAACTTTAATTCCCAAATCATTTCTACCAAAGTATTTAATCCTCAAAAATTGTTAAACTCTTGGCAGTAAGTACTTACTTTTATGATTTCGAAGCGAAGAAGTTTAAAAACTAAGTAAGTTTCTCGTTTCTGCGGGTGGCGCTGAAAGGGTAAGCGAGGGTAAGTGTGACCTAGTTCCGACTGCAGGGTATGTTAGGGACAAAGCGTTTTCAAATTCGAACACTTGAGGTTATTAAGTTTTGTCTTACAGTTACGTTTGGATCAGCATCGGAATACTATATAGTTTAGGTATTGTTAATTTTATATTCCAACATGTTCTAACGAAAATAAGTCTTGTTTTTCAATGAATATCTGGCAGTTAAAAATTAGTTTTGGGAAAGTTGGGAACAGGGTCCAAAAATTGTTGAGTCACTTTCATTATCTTTCGTATTTAAATAGTTTCAATGACGTAGCTCAGCTTTTTTAAATTTCCTTAGAACATTTATCGGGTTTTCCTTTATAGGTTGAATTTTTATAGCCATAGGACTCTACTGCAGGGTCCGCCTGGGGAAGTACCACACCTTTGCCAGTCATTCAACCGCCAAGCAGTAGTGTGCAAGCATTACTGTGTTCCGGTTAGAAGGGCAATGTTACCAGAGAAATTACTAGGTATGAAGAGATTTAACATCTAATATCTCAGGGTGACAAGCGCAGTGCAGTGCGGCGCAGGATTGTGTTCGCAAGTTCACAATTCTGGCACTGCTACTGTTAGTGGCAGGCGTGACGCTTACCACCAGGCGAAAGCTTTGCTCGTCTTATCACTTGACAGTTTTTTTTTTTTTTTTTTACTTCTTAGGAGACCTATACGGTATACGCATCAAGACAAACACATCCTCCAAATTTCAAGTCTCTACAACTAGCGATTTAGGCTGGTCGTAGAGACTTGAATAAGTTATTATAGTATTATTAGAAGATATATTATGATATACTGAGTAACGTAGGCAACGATTCCCATAAAACAGATTTGTTAATTTTGTAGTAAAATTTCGTAAAGAAAAACTTCTTGTTAATTAATTTATTATCCAGTTTCGCGGCCTTCTAATACCCTACATTTATTTTAACCTCAATCCACGCCAGTAAATTAACTTTTTAATTACAACGTCAACCTTAATTTCGTCGTGGTTTTTCAGAGATCTCTTCACATTTTTTTTTACTTGGAAGATTAAGTCGACCTTATTTTCCTCTTCTTGCCAAAATTACGTGCCCAGACTAGGTTAATTTATAAGGAGATTAAACGGTTTTACAGCCACGGATATCTTACTGCACCAGCTACTCTACCAGGCGTCAACAGCCGGATGACGTCCACTACTGCACGAAGGCCTTTTCCTTAATAGGGACGTGTTGCCATAATCCCCACACTTGGCAGGCGACTTGGGGATCGCAGAATGCACACCACCGGGACGCTACTGCCCGTCCTCCGGTGGTTCTGGATGCAGTTTTAGGACATACCCAGGTCCATCAGCCTCACTCTTCCAGGTATACAGGGTTAGTTCTAATCAGCTAGCATCCTATTAGGGGCATATTCTGTACAGCAAAACAAACAACTTTTGGTCCAACATTGAAATCGCTAAATGCCAAATGTATGGAACAGCTGTTTTTGTTTTGCGAAATCAATGTTGGCCCCATACTCGTAGTAAAAGTTGTTTGTTTTGATGTACAGAATATGCCCTTAAAAGGATGCTAACTGATTAGAACTAGCCCTGTATAGTACCAGGGCAAATTCACTCCCATAGAAAAAGCGTCTAAAATTATTATATACCTAGAAACTACAACAATGTCGGTTTCAATGCAAGCTAGTGAGTTTTTTTTTTATTTACAAGGTGTCGATTTTCAGGCTGTTCCACTAGTCCCTACCAACGTTTCCTCCCTGGTGACGAAGGTTGTATTTTTATTCCACCCATATTATCTACATGTAGCGATTCATGGAAATTCACTTTCACGCTTAGTTAAGTACTTATCCGCACCGTTAGAACTAAGCGCCTTAGAAGGTACTATTCAATCTGAGCTTGAAAATACCTAAAGTCGAATTCATAATTAGACTATGGAAAAAAGTCTATGGTACCTACTAATCTTTATCCACATTTATACCACATTATATCACTTGCCCACACTTGCGCATATAATTCAACACTCAATGAATACAACACCACCATTTTTAATCATTAATTCGCGAAAATAACACTAGTTTATGAAAATAATAGAAAGCAGCGACATTATTTTTCCGTGTTCCCGCCAAAACTCATTTAGTAAGTTATTAAGTTCAATTTTTTTATTATTTATTATTTGAGTCTACTCGTGAACATGGTGCATGCAACTGCGCCGAAATATCGGGAGCTCATTTCAAAACATATTCACGGTAAATATCCCGTTAATAACAATAGAACTTTAAAAGGGCACTTTTCTGTGCTTTCAGGAAACAAAGAAGGTCTTTATTTTTGTTTATTACAGTTCTGTCCCACTACAAGTCATCTACTTCTACGATAGTGGTAAGTTTCACTTTCGTTAGGTGGGTGAACCTATGTGATGCAAGATAAATTTAGAACTAGCTTCGTGAATGGAAAATCTGCGTCCCAGAATAATTGAAGAACGGGGTTTTCCGTGTATTCGTATCATGTATTTATATCGGTTCCTTTTTAAATAATTAATATTTAAATACATTTAATATAATTATATATTATTTGATACATTGGTGATGTGTTTCCATTATTTATTTCTTATTAATTTAATTTTGTGCTTTGTTATTGTTTATGTATTTTGATAGTTATCTGTTTTCGGGTTAATAGAAAACTATCTGTTTCATATCAATAATATATTATATATAATAATAATATAACATTAATATAATATTTAATAATATTGTTACAGCTTAATCAAATACTTGGTTACAGATTAAAATAAATTGTATCGAGAAAAATTAATAATGTACCTAAGTATTACAGTTTTAAAGAATAATTATATGTTTTCAGATTAAATTAATGATTCATTTACTCGTATATATTATTTATTAATTAATGATTTATTTCACGTTAATATTTTATGAAAACTGATTATTTAGCTTCCTATCCTTATTAGTACTCTATACGATAGTACAGCGGAAAAACACTATTGTACAACAGTTGGATTAAACTGAACTTCCGCGAAGTAACGCCTGATTCAATCACATATCCCAAAAGTCACTAGATTGACCACAAACTGTGAGGGCGAAAAGAACAGAAAATCGCTAACATTATAACCCCCCACCCTCAGGGACCCCAGGGTCCCCAGGGACGGAGAGGTTAATGGCGGGAACGTCACATTTCTGCACAATGCACATTTTAGCTCGTCAACAGCCAGAAGACGTTCACTGTTGGACCAAGTCCTTAATAGAGAGTGGTTGCCATAATGCCCACGGCTAGCAGATGCTCACCAAGCGAGAGGACGTTGCTGCCCGCCCTCCGGTGACATACCCCATTACCCAGGTTCGACATACGTTTTAGCTATTTCTGACCAATTTTGACCAAGTGTTTCAATTTTTGGTTTATTTCTGATATTGAGAATGTATTCAAAAGTCGCTAAGATGGCAGCACTTCCGACCATGTTGTTATATCCACAGAAAGTAACGACCCTTTTATTTTCAGTTGGTTATATCGACGGGCTTCATCCTCGGTGACATTGTCGCTTTTCATGAGACGTGGCCATACGTAAATTTGAAGCTACAAAACTTCTATTACTCTGTGCTACAAAAAGACTCGGTGTCCTATGTAATAACTTATTTCCAAATGAAAAGATAATTTGAAATTACCTATTTCATCTTATAATGGTCAAATCATGTTGACATTGGAATAGACGCGTGCTCTGTTATAGCAGAGAATCATCATCATCATCAGCCCGGAGACGTCCACTGCTGAAGGAAGACCTCCCCCTTAGACCGCCACACTGCACGACAATCTGCCATTTGCATCCACCGGTTGCCCGCGACTTTTACTATGTCGTCGGTCCACCTAGTGGGAGGCCTTCCTACGCTGCGTCTTCCGGTTCGCGGTCGCCACTCAAGAACCTTTCTTCCCCATCGGTAGTCAGTTCTTCGAGCGATGTGGCCTGCCCATTGCCACTTCAACTTGCAAACCTTGCGAGCTATGTCGGTAACTTTGGTTCTTTGGCGAATATCCTCGTTCCGGATTCTATCGCGCATACTAACTCCGAGCATAGCTCTCTCCATTGCCCGTTGCGTGACTCTAAGTTTCTCCAAAAGGCTAGCAGTTAAAGACCACGTTTCAGTTCCATATGTCATCACTGGCAACACACACTGGTCGTATACCCTTGTCTTCAGACACTGCGGGATTTTGGACAAGAAGATATTACGCAATTTTCCGAACGGGCAGCGTTCCGCGTATCCGAGTAGATAGCAGAGAATGTTGTCTCTATAATATAATATTTTATATTAGGTACTAGATGTAATAAATCCATATATTTTACTTCGATTCATACTTTATCATAATATTTTTTTTACAGCAAGGTGTGTCTGTCGCCATTGATTATTTTGATTACAAATCTTGATACCATAAAAAAACACGTTTGGGTAAGAAAATCTCAACGCAACTACAATACTGCCATAGTTTATATAATATTAATTATGTTTAGTAGGTAAGTATAGAGTCTTCTCCTCTCCAAGCAAAAATATTTTGCTCACAACCGCCTTCAAAAACAGGGCAATATTTCAATAACTGCCTCCACTCGACCGGAAGAAATTTTAATAATTTTCCTCCTTCAGATATTAAAATAAGTTTTCGTATTTCTCATTCAATTATTTCGTTTTTAGATAGGTCTTTACAAGCCCCATCTCGGCTTCGTTACGAATATAATGAGATTTGGGACTTAAGACCTATTTATAACGCTCCGGAATATTTTTGTTAAATGGCAACTCTGAGTTAAGTAAATATCATATTGAAACAAAGGGCATGTGACATTTTGGCCTAGTGATTTTTGTAAGGTTTTTTTTCTCGCGGCGGAATATGAAACCTATAAAAATCGATAGAGCATAAAAATGCGATGCCTAAATGTTCTAGCACTAATCCTGTATCCGTTTCCGTTTCCGAGATATTGTCGAATAAAAGCACTATCTGTTTGAAGTTATATTTTTGCTCGCGGCGGTAGATGAAACCTATAAAAATCGATAGAGCATAAAAATGCGATGCCTAAATGTTCTAGCACTAACCCTGTATCCGTTTCCGTTTCCGAGATATTGTCGAATAAAAGCACTATCTGTTCGAGGTTATATTTTTGCTCCCGGCGGAGGAAGATGAAACCTATAAAAATCGATAGAGTATAAAAATGCGATGCCTAAATGTTTTAGCACTAACCCTGTATCCGTTCCCGTTTCCGAAATATTGTCGAATAAAAGCACTATCTGTTCGAGGTTATATTTTTGCTCCCGGCGGAGGAAGATGAAACCTATAAAAATCGATAGAGTATAAAAATGCGATGCCTAAATGTTTTAGCACTAACCCTGTATCCGTTCCCGTTTCCGAGATATTGTCGAATAAAAATGCACTATCTGTTCGAAATTATATTTTTGCTCGCGGCGGTAGATGAAACCTACAAAAATCGATAGAGCATAAAAATGCGATCCGAGTTATTGTCGAATAAAAGTGCACTATTAAACATTTAATTACGAACAGATAGTGCATTTTTATTCGACAATATCTCGGAAACGAAAACGGATACAATGTTAGTGCTAGAACATTTAGGCATCGCATTTTTATGTTTAATAGTACATTATGATACGAGTGTGCTATGTTGGTCATTACACTAGAGGCGGTATTATGCGCGCGAGCCGCAGGCGAGCGCGATAAGAAAGCCGAGAGCGTAATGACTAATAGCACAAGAGTTCCATACGACTGTTTTCGTCACACTTGCGAGGAAAAAACATTTTTTTTTGATAATAATCAACCACACAGCGAAAACGTCAACAAACATTTGCGGAAAATGGCGCCCAAATCAGTAATGCGCGCGCAGGTTGACATTTACTTCAGCGGCATAAGAACTCTTTGTTGGTATTACAAAAAAACTGTAAGTATTACCCGGCTATATTAAGAGTGCTTCGTATTCGTACGTCTATTTGCAGTCACGTACAAACTTGACTTTACCGGGTTATACCTATTATAGTACAAGTGCCGTAATGTAAAGTAAAAAGCACGTGTGTGTAATAGCTTGGATTATGAGTCTAAAAGCGATGTAATAAGATCTACTTTACGACCAAGTGTGATGAAAAGGATTTAACGTAATTATCCTTAATTTTTTTCTTACTATAAAATACCTATATATATACAAAAAGTTAACTAATTTAATTTCTTTTTATCTATATACAGCCTTTAAATTGTCGTTAACATACATCCTATCCAGACATCCCTTAAGTTCCGCCGGGAACCTTCCTTATGAGTGTTTAGGGAATCTTCTATTACAACCCAACCTTAACATAATGTTATGTTACCGCTTAATGCGATAATGATGACATTAACTGTGACCGCAACTAAGTGGGAATTTAACCGTTGTTGTAAAATGTTTTGATGATTGTAATTTGTTATTCCATACTCAGTCAAATTGATATTTATTTATATTAGAATCTTGAACAAAATGTAAAGATAAATTTTACGTAATCTAGATTTCAATGTATGGCAATTATTTTGCTAGGTATAGCGAAACGGTGAGATGGTAAAATGGTAAAACGGTAAAAATGGAGGGAAATGGGGTAAATGGTGAAACAATTGGTCCATAGTTTTTTTCCTTCTCTATGTGGTCTATGTCGTTTGCTGTGTGTCAAGAATTTTATTATAATTAAACTTCAAATTGACATCGTTATTAAACATTCAGGCGATTAACACTTATCGTTATATTGCCTAAGCTAAGCTACACGTGCCTACACAGCCAAGTGCTTACTTTACCACCAATGTCGAGTACATTGATGGTAAGTACATTATTATTATGATTCTCTACATAATATAAAATACTGGGAGAAATGAAAATTTACTGAATCCACTATTAGCTCAACATTGTCATTTAAATTCCGTGCCTCATTCAATTTCACCAGCAGTCAACATAAGGGTACAATAATAGAGAAAACCCTATCAGAAATCCCGATTCATCCCTCGGGAGCGGTTTCCCATCTAAGTCGACAAGTTCGAACAGTTTGCTCTCCCGCAATACCTTACGTAAGCCTCACCATCCTTATCTTTACAGCCTTTTTATCTACATACTCACACAATGACGCTTCTCTCAAAAATTCTCCAGAAAATTAGCCAACAACTGGTAACACCCTACATTAATTAACTGTTTAACACATTAAAAAATAACACGCTATTTTATTGCTTCACGGTTTCAATTCCTATTTCGAAAACACTTGAGATTGTTAGAAGATTGACAGTTCGAAAAGGCGCGAAAGCGGAATTGACAGTTGTTGTCTTTTTTTAAATTAGAGTAGCGAAGTCGAGAGAGCGTACAGCCAGGGTAGTGTTTTGATCGGGAGGAGTGGAATGTTTACGTGTGGAAGGAGAAAGCGCGCGGCCCGGCTGCCGACTGCCGGCGAAGTAAAGCCTTCATTCAGTGTTACCAGAGGGTTGCTTGAACCTGCCTTCAATGTATCCCAGTAATTGTTTAAAGAAGCAATCTAAAAAATCTCCTGTTGATTAAATTAAATACAGATTAAAAATGATAACTGTTAACAAAGCACAGTTTTTCAGTAAAAAAAACTTGCAACAGAAAACAATCAAAAACTAAATCTTTGAAAACTACTCATTATGAATAAAAGTATGTATACTTATCAGTTAACTAACATTTGCCTGCAATTTTGTTTTCATATTATTCATAATGATTATTACATTTTCAATAATTTTATTTTCAGATATTACTTAGGTAATTCTTCAAAAAACACTGTTTTAAACTATCACGGTTGTTTGCTAAAGTCGTGGTTGTTTTGTGTTGGGTCTACAAAAAAGTTTTTCAAATACGTAATTTTCCTAAAACTGTGGCAAATAATTGCAACACTGGCAACCCAACTTTCTAACACTCAGAAATGCGCGCGCAATGTTCTATATAAACCTGCGTCGAATCGTCGATTTTATTACATAGGTTGTAAGGGCGAGTGCCGTTTGAGCATTTGCGGTCCTGGGCATTGACTTTAATTAATCGGTCCACGTATGGACTGCTGATTAGGCATGGGGTGAAACAGTACACTATACCTACTATCACGAATACCGTATGAAGATCGGTGTCGGGTAAAAGGGTTGGAACAGTAATTAAGTAGGGTTTAATTAGCTTAGGGTTGATATCGGGGAAAACCGCTAGCGTTTGTTTTTCTATAATGACGTTTGACACCGGGAATAAGCACAAATATTTATATACCCAGCGACAGTGATAATGGAATGGACGGGCCCAGCGCTTGCAAATCGATCAAAATTAACAAGACAACACAATCAAGCATACTTAGCTAAAAGTATGCATATTACATTTGCCGGAAAATAGACAAACACACAAACTGCAACAAAAAGAGAACACATGTACATGTATTAGAAGTTTGTATTGTCGTATCTTACGGCTCGCATGTCGCAAAGGCAGAATATGACTGAAGCGAGTGGAGAGCCGGCGCTCAACATATAGTCTTCAAAATCCGTGCGCTTATTTCCCGTTCATTCATCTTATCATTGTCGCTGCTTTCAGATGTCTTCCTTTCCATTCTTTCTTCATAAGATCAGCCAATAATGTCAATAAACCTAAAAGATTTTCCCGAATTCGATTTGTTTATACACCTATACATAAACTTAAAACTATAGTGTCCAAGAACTGGTTTGGTGCGATTTGAACTGTTTCTCTCTCTCTTTAAGTTGTGTAATATCCAATGTAGTTTTCAATGTCAAAATCCTTAGCTAACCATGTTAACAAGTGATATAGACTTTTATATGCGGAAATGTGTAAATGGTGTATAGTTTTTTTTGTAAGTCTACTTAAGTTAGTATCACTGTATGTTTCCCAAATAAAATAAAATAAGAATAAAATAAAATAAAATTGGAAAAGCCAATGGGGAAAATCTGCCTACAATTGACTACCTATAAAGGCTTAGGACATTTCCTATGCGTTGGTGTCCTAGTGGTACAAATTCCCATACTTCTTCACTACTTCTTGTATAAACTAGGTTTAAAGTCCGGTGACGCTGTAGAGGCCACCTGAGGCCAACAGCACAAGTCATTTCAAAAACAAAGTATGAATTAGGCCAAAATGTCACATGCAAATACTGCCTTTTTGCGGTTGACGAGATAAACAAACAAGGCAGATTTTCAAGCTTCACACTGATAAAACAAATTCCTATTTTTATGAACGCACGCTTTACAAATTCACAACACTTCATTCACAAAAGGGTACGCTTGGGTTGTCACCTCCAACGGTAAGTAAAACCTCGAAGTTTTTTTTTTTTTTTTTTTAGTTCTTGGCATCGCACGTTGTGCATTCTGCCAGTGTCAAGTTTATGATTTTTGCAAGTATTTATATTTAAATCAAGTCAAATATGTCATGATATCACAGTCAGTCACACGAAATTAGTCATAGTCGAGTCCAAGTCATGCCCTAGTAAAGTTGTGGCGACTTTACTATGAGCTTCTACGGAGTTTTGAAAACAACACAAAAAGACATGTTTCACCATGTTATATCACTTGCCCACACTCGTGCATGTAATTCAACACTCAATGAATAAAACACCACCATTTTTAATCATTAATTCGCGAAAAAACACAAGTTTAAGAAAATAATAGAACGCAACGACATGATTTTTCCGTGTTCCCGCCAAAAGAACCTCGAAGTTTTTTTTTTTTTTTTTTTTTCTTAGTTTTTGGCATCGCACGTTGTGCATTCTGCCAGTGTCAAGTTTATGAATTTTTACATTTATTTGTTATCATCAAGTCATATAAGTCATGAAATCACAGTAAGTCACATAAAATTAGTCCTAGTCGAGTCCAAGTCATACCCCAGTAAAGTTGTGGTGACTTTACTATGAGCTTCTACGGAGTTTTGAAAACAACACGAAAAGACATGTTTCACCACATTATATCACTTGCCCACACTCGTGCATGTAATTCAACACTCAATGAATAAAACACCACCATTTTTAATCATTAATTCGCGAAAAAACACAAGTTTAAGAAAATAATAGAATGCAACGACATGATTTTTCCGTGTTCCCGCCAAAACTCCCAACCTCGAAGTTGGATGCAATACATGTCCGTCATATTTTTTTTGCATAGTTTGGCGTCTAAAAAGATTATAATACTATTATACCAACATCAGTCTTATGGTCCGGTTCATTTCCGAGGTGCAGTCACAGAATAAATAATAGTACTCCGTACAGAAAGTTAACTCCGCAAAGGAATTGAAATAAATAAGGACTCTATCTACTAGGCAATAAAGTAGCAATTCAACTCGCACAGCGCTGGATACAGCTCGCTATATTCACCTAGATATACCGCTCTCTTTCTATCACGTATGCTTAGTTACGTGCGACGAGGCTAGCGTGCGGGCGGCCACTGACTTCTGCCTTGCATTGTCCTCCCGGACGGAGCGCCGGCCGAACATAACTAAACTGCGGAGTGACACCCTCCTGGTGCAGTATCGCTGTTCGCACCGGTACCGTGAAACTATACGGAAGAGTTTTGGCGGGAGCACCAGTGCACGGATTTTAAAGACTAAGTATATGTTGAGCGCTGGCTCATAATCATAATCATAATATTTATTTTGTCAGAACATGGTAGGTACACAACATACAGAGAAGCATACAGGGTGGCATTAATGTGAGAAGTAAGTTTATACACATGTCCTCGCCTGGTGTGGCGTACAAATATTAACAAATAAATTGATAATGATGTCAAATGAAAAATAAAATTATAATGTCAAACAAAATTAAAGAAATGTCAAATCGTAAATCTATATAATAATAATATGTCAAAAAGTATAATTTTGGGTCAATTATCAATACAAATTACGTAAAAACTAAAAAAAAAAACTCATGTCAAAACATGTTTGTCCATTAAAAAATCAGTAATTGTGTAATAGCACTTTTTTGTCAATAAAATTTTAAGTTTATTTTTAAAAACTCTATCATTCAAATCTCTAATGTCTTTAGGTATTTTGGAATATATAATTGAACCCATACAGAATATACTTTTTTGTACGAGTGCTGTTTTAGCTGCTCGAGGGCAAAGCTTCAATTCTCCCTGTGTGCGGGTTCGAATGCCAGAAACAGTCCATTCACCGAATAGATGTGGATTGGATTTTACAAAAGAAGCAGTCTCTAGTATATACAAGCACGGTAATGTTAGGATCTTGTATTTAAGGAAATAGGGTTTGCAGCTATCAGTTTTACAAAGATGGAACATTGCTCTGATACATCTTTTTTGGGCTTTGAAGGCAACCTCTTTGTCCACAGAGTTACCCCAGAAAATAATGCCATACCGCAGTACTGATTCAGCCATTCCATAGTATGCCGTTATTAAAGCGTCTTCATTAATAACAGACGATAATTTAAATAGAGCGTAAGCTGTAGAATTAATTCTCTTACTTAATGCTTCTATGTGTGCCTTCCAATTCAATTTGCTATCAATGGTTAGCCCAAGAAATTTGGTTGTCTCTACTTGTTGTATGGTGCGTCCACCATATTGCACTGAAATACTTACAGGTATTGTACGTTGGTGAAAGTGGATTATGTTTGTCTTATCTAAATTTATATTTAAATTGTTCTGATCTAGCCATTGGATTATGGACTTTAATGTACTATTTATTTCTGTTTCATATGTCTGTTTGTTTTTACAACTTATTACTACTGTACTATCATCTGCAAAGAGAATCGTCGGATGGTTTATTGCTTTAGGTAAGTCATTAATGTACGATATGAATAAAAGAGGGCCTACTATACTCCCTTGTGGTACTCCAAAACCTGGAGAACGTTCTTTGGACCTGTAGACTACTTCTTTTTTTTCAGTCATGTTTATTTTCGTGATTTCCGTAAAGTGCTTTCTATTGGTCACGTAAGATTCTATAAGAGTTAAAATATTTCCTCTGACACCATATGCTTCCAATTTCTTTAACAGAATACTGTGCTGAACGTAATCGAAAGCTTGGGTCATATCGCAAAATATTGCGCAAACTGGCGTGGTCTTATCTACGTTTGACATCACATTGTCTAGGAAGTCATATATTGCCATATTAATTGATTTATTTTGCCTAAAGCCTTTTTGTTCCTTACAGAGTATACCTTTTTTTTCCATATAGCTATAAAGTTGCGAATAAATGTATTTTTCAAATACTTTTGAAAGAATAGGGATGAGCGAAATTGGTCTATAGTTATCTATGTTTTCTTTGTCTTTCTTTTTGAATACTGGTTTAATAATAGAGACTTTGAGTGCCTCTGGATAGGTACCTGCACTAATACATAAATTCATAATGTGGCTTAGGTGTCCACATATATATTTTGCTACTTCTTTAATAATTTTTGTAGAGATTCCGTCATAGCCAACACTGTTTGTGTTTTTTAAAGACTTAATTATTTTAAAAATGTCATACGCAGTACTAGGTGGGAAAAACATTGAGTCGACTCTGCTTAAAATTAATGATTTATGAGTATGTAGATTATTAGTTATGGGCTTAATTTTGTCAATAAAGTGGTCATTAAAGGCATTACATATTTCAACGGGATCGGTAATTATATCACCTTGGAATCTTATTTGGCGTATAGACTCATTCGGTATATTGCCTTTTGAACTATTTATTATATTCCATATGCATTTTGACTTATTGATTGCAGTTTTTATAGCGTAGTCATTTTGAGCTCGTTGAGTAAGCTTAGTGATTTTTTTAAACAGTTTTGAATAGCATCTTAATTTGTTTTTATTGGCAATATTCTTATTTCGTCTGTATTGCCATAAAAGTTTTCGTTTATTTTTACTGCATAGTTTGATTCCACGTGATAACCATCTGGGTTTTTTTGTCGCTTTTACTATTTTTTGTACGTACGGAAAACACAAGTCATAAAATAATTTAAATATGTCAACAAAATAATTATATGCCTTATTAGGGTCATCAATACTATATAGGTCAGAAAAAGAAAGGTTTTTTATACATGATACAAATTTAGAAATATTGTCTTGACTATAGTCGCGTCGTTTTATATACCAGCTATCAATTAAACATTTCTTGTCTACGGGACACAACAGCAGTTGAGCCGTGTGGTCTGATAACGCGTATTCGATTACTTCAAATTTACAACCATGTTTAAAATCATGCGCGATGTTGTCAATGCAAGTTTGGCTACTTAGTCGAGTTGGTTGTTTGAATGTTAATTTGAGATTATAACTTATCAGCAGATTCTCAAATTTGCGGGTATTTCTGTCTGGTTTTAGGATATCGATATTGAAGTCACCGGCTACTACCACCTGTTTGTATTGTTTTTTATATAAAGTATTAAACAAGTTGTCAAGCTCTATAAAAAACATTTCAAAGTATTTAGATTTTTGCTTATTTTTAGGTACTCTATATATACACACAACCACAATCTTGTAAGAAAGTAACTCTACAGCACAGCACTCAAACACCCCTGAAACTGATAAAGCCTTAATTTCCGTAAGTTCTCTATACTGAAGTCCGGTTCTAATAAGAATACATGCTCCACCTCTCGACATATCTGATCTACAGAAACTGGAGGCTAATTGGTAGTTATATACAACGAGATTGCTTTCAGAGCCTGATCTCATGTTGTGCTCTGTTACACATATTACACCGACATTAACATTTTTATCACATCTTAATTCATCAATACAAACAGTCAGCTCATCAGCTTTTCTTAATAATCCTGCAATATTCTGATGTATGACGCCAATATATTTACTCTCGAAAAAACTCTACACTTGGTTTCTGGTTAGTTTTACAATTATAGATGCTGCCAGAATTGGTAGTATATTTAATGTCCCTTATTACACACCCTACATTACTAATAATGGCATGCAGGCCGACATTTTTCAATTTTCCTGAGCGGAGGTAAAACATTTTACTGTCATAAGAGATACTTGTATTAGAGTCAAATATGTATGAATACTTATATGTCATGTTATCTAAATACAACAATTTATTAAACGTGTCAATTCTATAATTATACGAGTTCAAATCATCCATTACTATACAATCTAGAGAAAACTTGTAGGTAGGTAGGCAGATAATAAAGTTTGTATTTTTTATATTACATAGAGCCTCTCTAATGACACAAATAAGATGAATATGGTCTCCCGAAACTTTAAAGTCCTCGTCTCCAATTAGGATAACGCAGTAGTCGTTCATAGTCAAATCCGTCACTTTTTTATCAATTCCATGCATTAGTTCATTTATACCTCCATTAGGTGTCAGGTAGTGTCGTATAAAAGTAGTTCCATTTGAGCTGTTAAGTGTGTCTTCAGCTACTTGCAATACCTTGTTTTGTTTATTTGAACTAATTAAAATAATGTTGCTTGGTTTCTGTGGAGTCTCTAATCTCTGTGTAATATGGACAGGTATATTCTTCATGCATATTTCAGCTTCAGCCGAAATGTCTTTATTATGGATTTGTGTTTTTGCCTTTCGCTTACTGGCTTTCTTTTGATTATGGTTTTGTGATTGTGTTTCTGATTCTATATTATATTCTGTCTGTGTTTCCTTATTATCAAGTAATTTATCATTTAATATGAATGTTGTTTGTGTGGACTTCCTAGTTGGAGTGATTATGATTTTGTGTGTGAAATTCTTTTGCTTTGCTGGGCTTAGAGTGATTTTTTTGTATAGTTCATTTTTCTTTGTTATATCTTCATTAACACGTCTGAGCTCGCTATTCTCAATTGACAGTGTTTCTATTTCTATATGTGCACTGCTTAGTTGGATAGTCAAAGTTTCAATCTTATTCTTCAATTCTATAACTAATTCACTCTCCTCGTCGTCAGATATATCTGGTAAACTATTCACAGTAGTATTTATAGTCTGTGTCAGGATCTCATTGTCATCCGTGTTAGTATCTGATATTGTACGTTTACGTCTGAAGGTAATGTTGTCGAGGAAATTCATTTTCAATCACAAAATAACGTTTTAGTCAGGTACCAATAATATACGGCAACCAAGATTCGAACCCTGGCACTCTGACTCTTCAGTCTAAGGTGTTTGCCCCTGGGCTATTTACCCTTTTACGACAATGGTGAAAAAAACTGTACAATATCTGTTTCCGTTCTTTTTATATAGTTTACTATGGTCTCGGAAAGATGTCGCCTTGTAATACTGTCGTGTAAAAGAGATGTCGCTTTTATCAATAGTTGTATTTTAATTTCTAGCAACACTCTAGTTAGCTTGTCATTTCGGTAACGTACTTTTGGCTCAAAATCATAAAATGACTCATCTTCTGCTTAGATGGAAATCAAAACAAAATATTATTTCCTTATTAGGTAGTAAATAATGTACTCACAGCTGACGTGACAATAGTGTTTTTATAGAAACGTGTTCTTACTGTGTTTTCTTCTGGATTGTGCCCCAAAACTTGTGTTTTTAAGGTTTTTATTGGGTCCTTGTTTACATTGTACAGATCTTACAAGTGTACTTTATGTTTGCATTTAGTATTTAAAAGGCCACTAACACTCGAATCACGATTATTATGCACATTTGTGTACGATTATGCTGTTTTGTCACTGTTCAAACTGCTTTATTCATTATAATATTCATAGAGATACGGAGCTACTACTTTACCGTCTTGCCAAAAAAACCGGTGAATCGGTTCCAACTCTCCACTCGACTCGCTCGCTCTCCACTCGCTTCAGTCATACTCTGCTTTTGCGACATGCGAGCCGTACGATACGACAATACAAACTTCTAATACATGTACATGTGTTCTCTTTTTGTCATGCAGTAATTAGATTCGCTATGACTAGGTATGCTTGATTGTGTTGTCTTCTTAATTTTGATCGATTTGCAAGCGCTGTGCCCGTCCATTCCATTATCACCGTCGCGGGGAACACGGAAAAAAATATCATGTCGCTGCATTCTATTATTTTCTTAAACTAGTGTTTTTTCGCGAATTACAGTCTTACTTAAAAAAACTTCTCAACCGTTAGTCACTGCTTAATATGCTGTGCCATCTCTCTCTGACGTGAAGTGTAACATGCAAGAACAAGACGGAGAAGTTTAAGCAGTGACTAAGAGAATCGAGATTATTTTAGGTAAGGCTGTTAATGATTAAAAATGGTGGTGTTCTATTCATTGAGTGTTGAATTACATGCACGAGTGTGGGCAAGTGATATAATGTGTTGAAATATGTCTTTTTGTGTTGTTTTCAAAATTCCGTAAAATTAAGCTCATAGTAAAGACGCCACCACTTTACTAGGGCATGACTTGGACTCGACTTTGACTAGTTTTGTATGATTAACTGTGATTTCATGACATATTTGACTTGATAATACTCACTGACCTCTATTATACAAGGATGACATATGACTGAGGTCAGTGATAATACTACATAAACTTGAACATTTCATATACTTGACTCTGGTAGAATGTAAAACGTGTGAAAAAAACAGTAAGTACGGCATCGTGTCGCGGCGCGTTGCCGTAACGTGGACATTTGCGGTACGAACTACGAACCCGTGCCGTGTCAAAGACAGTGCGATGAATTGTAAAGGCCGTGTTTTTCTAAACATTGACCACTCAAGAAGTATTTTGATTCTCCTCTTAGGAAAAGACGCATGAAGAAAAAACAGGATAAAAGAAAATATTGGGTAAATACACCTTACTATTATCACACTAATTAATCACATAACACAAATTTTATAAATGCGAAGGTGTGTCCAGTACGTGTGTGTGTATGCATTTTGCCTCTTCAAAACTGCTGAACCGATTTCGATGAAGCTCGTAATGGAGATAGCATATGTCTCAGAATAACATAATTAGATATAGGGTTATTTTTATCATTATTATCGTCACAGTTTTTCATCATCACGCGAAAAAAGCCGCGGGTGTAGCTAGTGAATCATAGATCATTTCACTGCTGAAGTGACAGCGCCGGCCGTACATGTTTTTTTTCTTATGTTTTGGCATCGCACGTTATGCATATCGTACATTTAGATGGTGGCGCGGTGACGAAGCACGTCACAACACCGTACCGTTTCACGGTGCCGGCGCCGCCGCACCGCGAGGTGCGCACCGCGAGGTGTGTCCGGGCCATATTACTATCCCTGAGAAAAACTATGTACCTATATATAGCTTTTAGTTGTTTTAGTTTTTTTTTAATTTTTTTTTAATCATAATGTTAGTTCAGTTAGGTTAAATCCTTATACTCGGATATCAGTTTAAGGCATTGTTCATAAAGATTTTATTCGTTTTGGTTCAACAGCTAAACGTGTAGTAGCAATATTTTATAGTAGAAGCAAGCAGGTGTCCGTTTAGAGGCAAATTGATATAAAACTCGTCAGATTGTTTAATATAAAACGTGTATCAAGCAGATGTAGCTTTATTTAAGGCTTCGTACACCTTATCAGCTCTCTTGTTCGCACATATCATGTTATCAAGAAAAAAAAACTTTATTTTGAAAACTGACGTGGTTTTGACACTTTTTTGTTTTATTTATACGGGAATACTCGCGTTTTAAAGTATCTCGATGTCGAGTATCTCGGTGGTGATGTCGTGTGATCTCGTGTTTAGAGTATCCGATTTAACCCGTATAATAAACCAAAAAAAAACTGTTTTTTTTTAAATTTGCTCAGCTCATATTACGATATTAATTAACATTACGAAGTAAGTAATTCCGACAGTGTCCCAGTACTCGACAGATTTTAAAAAATGGCCTGCTATTTATTTCTACCGCGAACTAAATAAACACTTTTTATGCCAACACATTTTTGGTAATATGCTAGATAATTAGAATAGAAACATAAAGCCATTAAATACAATAGCGCTGGAGAAATGATCTTTCAAAGTTAGCGATTCCGAAATTTGTGCTTTTTGTGAGGTTTAGTTACGGAATTGTAGTACTGCGCACCACAGTTGTTTCTAAGTTTCGGATGTTCAGTGGGCTGCTTTGGTAAATGTAATTATTTTGTGTAACACTTAAGTTAGTTACCTAACGATCAAAACCTATATAATTGTTTTCTTTTTATTACTAGCATCTTTTTTTGCATGTGACATCTACTGGTACATCATATCCCTAATTGACCCAATACTCGTCAATATTAAAATTAAACTTGTCGGGTACTGGGACATGTTTGACTAATTGCAGGTAATGTCGACATAGAGTATATTGTAAACCCTATTGCGTCGTGATACGGTTTACGGTTGTGACAGAGGCGATAGCTTTCTTTCACGTGCCTTGATTTTCACGTGAATAAAAAATAATGAGGGTACCATATGTATTTTAAAGTCTGGAAGATATCGGTGGTTGGCGATAAGGACATCGATCGCTCATTGCACTAGTCGCTATATTTTTGTGTAAGATACCTCCTTGTGTTTATTCATGCAATTTTTCAATTTTCAATTAATTAATAATAGGCTAGCATTTGACCGCCATCACACATGCAGATGTCAAGCGACGATGTTGTTTGAAAAAGAGCACGCTTGCCTAGAACTTTGCGGTTCACTGACGATTTGAAGGTTATCATCATCATCGTCAGCCCGGAGATATCCACTGCTGAACGATAGTACAGTGTGGCGGTCTAACAGGTAGTTAGACCGCCACTCTGTACTACAACCTGCCATTTGCATCCAGCGGTTGCCCGTAAATTTCACAATATGGTCGGTCCACCTAGTGGGAGACCTTCCTTAAATGCATCTTCCGGTACGTGGTCGCTATTCAAGAACCTTTCTTTCCCATCGGTTATTAGTTTTTCGAGCGATGTGTCCATTGCCACTTGCAAACCCTGCGAACTATGTTGCTGACTTTGGTTCTTTGGCGAGTATCCTCGTTCCGAATTTTATTGCGCAAAGTTACTCGGAGCATAGCTCTCTTCATTGCCCGTTGTGTGACTCTGTTTTTCCAAAAGGCCAGCAGTTAAAGATCACGTTTCAGTTCCATATGTAATCACTGGCAACACATACACCCTTGTCTTCAGGCATAGCGGGATTTTGGACGAGAAGATATTACGCAATCTCCCGAACCCTGCCCATCCCAGTTGGATTCTTCGGACGACCTCGGATTAAAGTTGGACCTACCTAACAACAACTTCGAGAGAATTGTTCCCAACGACTAATGGTACGGGCACAACATGGACATTGGACATGACTTTTACTTATACGTGTTCATTTTAAGACCCACCTGTTGAGAAAATTTACTGAGATAGCTGATCTTAGTATTAAGGTCTTTCAGCGACTCTGCTGTAATGACTATATAATCGGCAAAGCGAAGGTGAGTGATGTATTCGCAATTAATGTTGATGCCGAATCCGTTCCAGTCCAAGAGCTTGAAAACGTCTTCCAATGCGTTTGTGCACAGTTTCGAAGAAATAACGTCTCCACGCCTTTCTGCGATTGGACTAGTTTCGTGCTCTCAATGATCTCGATTGATGATTTGAATTTACTCCAATTATATTTTTATATAGAATAAATAGTTTTCTGTCTATATCATTTATATCCTTAGAGGAGATCATGGCTGAAAAAATGGATGAAAGAAATAGCAAAAGCTATTGAGACAGTATCAAGAGGAACTTCAGCTTCCTCGGCTGCAAAAGGATATGATGTGCCACGGCTCAATAGCCTGAACAAAGGGCTCACTCACTGTTTAGACAGAAAAAGAGGCAAACAGTGGGTTTCCTGTCATCAAAGATCAGTCACAGGACAGTGTCAGCATTTACAAAAACAAAATAGGAAAAAAAACAAACCGACAACCCTGATTACCAATGGTTGGAAGTATTTGTTAAACGGCACGCAAAACTTGGGCAGTGGGTTGCCCAAAACTAGTCACAGACAAGTGCCCTAATCAGAGAATAAGATATCCGCACGTGGTTCAGAGAGATCTAGGAGTACTATACACCGCATGATCCCTCTGTAGATTCACGAAATTTTTTCAACTGTGATGAAAATGCATTTTTCTTATCTCCAATCGCAAACAGGGGTGCTAGCGTGGTTAAAAAACGTATTATGTCTCAAATGTTGCGGAACACAAGAGTGTGTCACCGTTCTCTTAATAACATAAAAGTCATCGGCTAAGCTAGTCAGCATTTCTTGCAAGTCTTGCAGCGATTCTGCCATGAACAGGACCACGATATCATCGGCGAACCGTAGGTGAGAGAAGTGCGCGCCGTTGACAATTAAGCCTTTTCCTTTCCAGTCCAGGGTATTTAACATATCTAGGGTGTTAGTGGGTCGAGACCCGAATCAAGATCTGGGCAGTATTGCAGTCCCTTCAGCGATGTCATATCGACTATAGGTATATCGAAATGTTGAAGTGTATAAAACTGCTATCATGTATAAAAAAGCTACCATGTCAATCCGATTGCAGGACAAGACCACAAAACCAATCCAATTGCAGAAAGGGGAGAGATGAGGAGACGTTATTTCACCGAAACTGTTCACGAACGCGTTGTTGGACGTTTTCAAGCTGTTGGACTGAAACGGATTCGGCACTAACATTAAAAGACATCACTCACCTTCGATTTGTCGATGATAAGGGTCATCATGGCAGAGTCGCTGGAGGACCTCAATACAATGCTTAGCGACCTCAGTAACGTTTCCCAATAGGAGGGTCTCAAAATGAACATGGACAAGACGAAAATCATGTCCAATGTCCACGCTGTTCCCGTGCCGATGGTTTATCTATCTATCTACCTCGGACAGATGGTTCAGATAGGTAGGTCCAACTGCGACTAAGACGTCGCCCGAATCTAACTCGGACGGGCGCAGCGTTCGGGAAATAGCGTAATATCTTCTCGTCCAAAATCCCACAGTGCCTGAAGACAAGAATCTTCAACCAGTGTATTGCCAGTCATGACTTAAGGGACTGAAAATTGGTATTTGACTGTTGGCCTTTTGCAGAAACTCAGAGTCACACAACGTGCAATGGAAAGAGAGTTACTTTGCGCGATAAAATCTGGGACGAGGGACCAAACGACGAGGGTTTGGATATTCACCAAAGAACCAAAGTCACCGACATAGCTCTCAGAGTTTGCAAGTCGGAGTGGCAATGTGCAGGCCAATTGCTCAAATAACTGATAACCGATGGAGAAGAAAGCTTCTTTCAAGATGACCACGACCCGGAAGACGCAGCGTAGGCAGGCCTCCCGCTAGGTGGACCGACGATATTGTGAAATTCGTGGGCAACCGATGGAACCAAATGGCACGTCGTCGTATAGTGTAGCGGTCTAAGTGGGAGGCCTTCGTTCAGTAGTGCACGTCTCCGGGCTTTCTTAATACATCTCTACGCATGCAAGCAAATACACCCTTAAAATTTTAATTCTGTTTGACCAGTACCTTAAGCTTAAGCTTTGCTTAAGCTGTGCGTTGTCAGTCAGTCAGTCAGTAAGTAAGCCAGACATTGATTCTGATAGTACTGGATTTTGCAATTATAGTTTTACTTTTGTCACTGACATTTAGCTTTTACTTTGGTTATTTTAGTACTATTTATTCTCTGTATTTTCAGTTTATTGGGTCACATTGCAAAATAAAAACAATATGAAAATGTAATTAATGTGAACCTTAAAGCTCAAGTACTAAAGTTCAAATTGGTGTTAATAATTGTCGAGTACTGGGACAAATCTGTCGAGTACTGGTACAAATCTGTCGAGTACTGGTACAAATCGCCTCTTGGACGGTTTTTCAATTATTTTAATACTTTATTGTTTTTCTATCACTCTAAAAATAAATTAAATGAAAAGAATGATAAATCAGCAACCACGTCACGAAATTTCATTTTCCTAAGTTAACAAACAGAGGCGTAACGAAGCTGTAAAGACAGCTAGGTTCAGAAACTGTCGACTACTGGGTCTCTTACCTTATTTAGAATAAGTTTTTTTAAATATTTTCTTTAAATAGACTAGAAAATATGTGACCAGAGTAAGGATGATAATGTCAAATTAACAACTTATTTGAAATACTATTTACGGATTTTTTTTTGAAAAATATCCCCATTACTTATTGTACTGTGCGAGCGATTGAGAGCTGACAGCAAGACCCAAGCCTTGAGAGTATACCTACCCATAAAGGGAACAATTTTTACAATACTTTTTAAATTATTACCTCGGATAAAAAATTACCAATACGTGAGCCATTTTGTAAAAGATGATTTTTACCCGAATACAGTAAACAAAAAAGTCGTTCACTTTACAGAGTAGATCAACAACCTCAACTATTGCTAACACTTGTATAACTCAGAACTTATAAGTGAACATGTATGAACTTCAGAATAGTCAATTCGTCTGTTGTACAAACGACCATTTTAACTATTCCAAAGCTACTCCTAATCACGTTAGTAAAATATGTGTATGAGCTTAGAATATAAACATTAATGTTTTTGGAGTTATTGTTGCAAAATACACACATCAGATGGCGGTAAAATACCCTTGCTAAAAAATATATCAACACGTTTCGCAAAACTTGATTGTTTAACAATACAAGAACCAGTATGCTTAGTTTGAATTGTTAAGGGTTAAGGGTTAGGGTTGAATTTGGCTAATTTCTAATTTTCTCAACATTTTAAGTGTGATATAATTATTTTAAAAGGAATTGTTAAATAATTTTGATATGAAAGTCAGTATCCCGTATGGTCTAGTATAGTAAATCCGTGTTTCGTCTTTATCCACCGCGTTACTTTGTAACAAAGAAAAAGACAAACGTTTGACATTGAATTACATCTGATTAAATCTGATGATCTGAATAAAACTCTGTCCCCGTAATTAATAAGCCCCAATAAACCTCGGAATAGTTAATGCGTTTCTTGTCTTTTCCTTTCTTTCTTATTTCGTAATTCGGTGGATAACGACAATATACGAATTAACTATTCCGACGCTACTCCACGTGTACTAAAATGACTTATACGTTTAAGCCATTTAATATTATGCCAGATAACTAGCCTGGTTTATGTTCTAAATTAGGTAAGGACAATAATTCAATTTTATTATGAAAACCGACGTGGTTTTGACACATTTTTGTTTTATTTATACGGGAATACTCACGAGAGAGAGTGAGTGGGGGGGGGGGGGGGGTTTATACGGGAATACTCATTCCCGTATAAATAAAACAAAAATAATTCAATTCTACAGATAAATTAAACATTCTACATAAATTACAAGACGGTGTAATCGGTTTTTTTCTCGAATGATTTTTCCCAAAAGGATCATTCCCTGCCCTAATTTGTCGTGTTTGAGTGTTGAATTTTTCGAATGTTTCCGGCTCAGATTTTGAATGTACCTAATGTTCATTTCTATGAACATCTTTATCCCCTAACTCTAATGCTAGGGCTTCACCTGCGTGACGCTCTACGTCTAATTATCGGAATAATTAATGTGCAATACATGATGCATGGATTGCGCTACATGGGTGAACGCACTATCATTTGCCTTGCCAATAAATCGCCACTAGCGTATTAGCGCGCTAACGTCCGGCCATATCTGCGTACTATTTCATATACCGCGCTAAATAATGACATTACACGTAGGTGAAGCCCTAGCATAAGCTATAAAAACTGCCGGTAAACTTCTAGGTATTCGAAGAAACTGTTTTCAGTAAAGCTTATTTTTAATGAATCTAGTGTGTTTATAATTAACTGGCTACACAAACATATACTATACCTACCTACTTACCTATATTTATTTGTTTATAATTATTCCTAAATATTAACTACTTATATTAAATAATTAGATAATGCAATTACCTACCTACAAATGGATAATTATCGCCCAAAAACAAATATACTATAATTATGTACTTATACTTACAAAATAATTCTCTCCGTACCTAATTTATGTATTAGTCCTGATTCTTCTAGTGATACTTACCTGAAAATTAAAAATAGATTTTGAATAAATTGGAATTAGTTATTACAGTTAGTTAGAACAGTAAGCATTACCACCATAATTAATAATAATAGCATTATTATTATTTGCTCATCATTACGAAATCCATCCACATTGTATTTATAACCATACCTTGTAGCTTGACAATAAAGTGTTGAAATGGAAACTTTTTTAACCTCCTGACTATACTGAAGATCACGTATGTGGGCTAATTATTCATGCAATCGTCTTCTTCTGTCGTACTACCTATAAAGCGTACTACAGGGTTGCTAGTATTTAGAATCTTTTGTGATAATGCCCTTTTAATTTCTACTGTTTTTTGCCAGGCAACATGAATGAAGCTCTCATTATTATTTCAAGTTACTACTAGTGCCATCTGAGGAAGGGTAAGTAAAACGCTTTCTGAAACTGTACGGTTAACAATGTAACGCACCACTTCTTAGGGTTAGAGTTAGATGATCCCACACAACGCCAATAGATGGCGCTATTTCAAATAACAGAAACGTTAAATTTTATGTGTTATAATTTGGACGAGTCAGTTCTTTTTAATTTATATAACATTGATTTATTGAATAATTAATTATATTAAATATTTATGGTATAAATTGACGTACCTAGCCTCAAATTAACTTCAAACACAGGTAAATTGGACCAAGGCCTACCTATTAATCTAATCATGCTTATGAACTTTGGTCCATGAACCTTCACTTTGAGCAGAAAGGTCACCGGATCGCTGGAAAGATCATGTAAAGTATGGTACCAAAACGAACCAATGTTACTTTAACTAGGACAAGTATGTATTTGGAACATTTCCAAACATTTTTGGATACATTGGTAATCCAAATATGTTTTGTGCATTATGGTGGTTATAATGGTTATTTATAATAAGTACTTACTTTATGTACTTATTTTTATTTTAGTATAACTGTTAAAGGCATGTTCCTCGTGAAATATTGTTTGCATTGTACTCATTGAGCTAATATCTATAGAGTCACAAAATTTCAAAAAAAATGTCCGCGCCTAAACTCGGCGCATGCTATGCAGTGCGCCGACTATTTTAAACGACTTCAACTACGCAAGCACAAGCGCTCAAGCATTTATTGAACACTATACAAGCGACATAACGTCTAAATTCGAACAATTGTGAACTATATAATGCACGTATACCTATATAGGAATGTACAACGGCACTCGGACGTTTTTTTACTGTTTTCACTATTTAGATATTAGCTCAATGATTGTAAGCCATTCTCATATCAACATAAAAAAATTAAACGTCTTTTGTTGGATATCTACGGCGCGTAGCAAGCTCTACGGGCGTAGAGCGTAGCAGCATCTTTAGGCACACATACAGCTAAGGAGGTGGTTTCTGTCTATAATACAAATTCAAAATATAACCAAGCCTTAAATGCTTTATGTCAAAACTTGGTAAGTATATATCAAATCAAATCAAATATTTTTATTCAGACAAAAGAATAGAGAACATTTACAAGTTTTCTTTGATCCCCAAACTAGGCGGAGTAGCCTGTGCTATGGGGTTCTGAGCTCGAGTGTTTGAGAACTGAGTAAATGGCTGATGAACATGTTTACAAAAATTACAACATTGATTCAAAAAACACTAAATTAAATATTAACGCACGATATTTCCTCACGTTTAGTTACCGTAAATTCGTGTACAACCCGGTCACAATATCTGTGCACCTGACCTCGTGACGTCATATCGGCGGTCTGGGTACGATGTGAAAAAAAGTTTTTTCGAGAAATGTGGAGGTAAAAAAAAATTACTAACCTTTTCAAATCAATTTATTATTGATGAAGGGTTTGTTATTAAAAAACAATAATAACAATAAAGCGAGGTGCACAGATATTCTGACCGGGTTGTAGTTACCTATTTCTTTTACATAAATATTATCTTGAATATTAAATCAAGTGTAGGTATGCACATTTAGCATAATATTATGTCTATTCAAGGGCATCAGAAAAATTCAAGCTGAGTAAAGATAAAGCAAAAAAATATAAGCAAAGCTAAGCAAGCTAAGGTAAGCTAAGTAAGATGACGGAAGCATGCTTGAAACGTGAGGAAAAACTCGCCTTAAAAAATATATCGGTTAGTTGTCACGAGTGTTATCCAATTCTTGGAGGAGTTCTTTAAAATACGTATTTTTATTGTTACGTGAGGTAACTATTATCAATAATAAAAGTAAAATTGTCTTTATTCCCTTAATGATCGAATGCTTTTTTTTAAATTAACTCCACGGACTGCGGGTCCGTGCCTTTTGTCAACTTTTACATTTTATTATTAACTTAATTTTACACTTAATAACTTAAAAGCTTAAAGCTTTACAAATTGAATATTTAGATCGAATGTTTAAAGTAATTTTTTTTGGGGCACCTTAATTTGGATGGATGCCTCCTCGCCTTTCCATGCTTTATTGTGAGGTGTTGCCATAATCCCCACGCTTGGCAGGCGGCTGGGGATCGCAGAATGCTCACCACTGTTAACGGAGAGGACGCTGCTGCCCGTCCTCCGGTGGTACTGGTTGCAGTTTTAGTACATACCCAGGTCCCAGGACTTTCATCGGTCTGGATACAATCCTTTTGTTTTTTTTTGTGTATTAGGCTAAGTAGTATTTGTAGTTTGTTGTAGTTAATAAAGGCTTATGCCTAAAAAAAAATTACGGCTGGACCTATTTTTATGATCTTTGATATGTTATCTTTGACATGTGTTTGTCTCCCCCCGAATAGCAGCATTGCATTGTTTTGTAAAAAACATCTGAAAAAATCACAAAAAATATTCTAGGCGGTACAAAAGTAGCTAGTTGGTATACAAAAAAACGTGCAAAGCAGACTAAGCTCAAACTAAGAACGAGATATGTCTTGGGGCTCAAGTACCTAAACATAAAGTACAAATATATTTCGTATTTCAAGTGTAATGTGTTTTCCAACGAAAAATTAGAAGAATCAGTGCTAAGCCATTGTAAATAGAATTCCAGAGTAAAATCCTCTGTGTAAAGTTTTCGTAGTTTTAGAAAGTTTATAAATTGTGTTCCACACGAAGCTATCTTTCCTTTTGCTGTCCGAGAAACTTTTTTAATCAAACTGGAGCAACAAGGCTTTAGTCCGGAAGGACTACTTTTACAAAGGTGATACTTGGGCATTCAAAACGCTTGTCCTGGCTAATTACAGAACAGGTGTGAGTTTTTGGCGGGAACGCGAAAAAACATGTCGCTGCATTGTATTATTTTCCAAAATTTGTGTATTTTCGAGTGTTAATGCATAAAAATGGTGGCATTTTTTCATTAAGTGCTGATTTACGCGCAGAGTATAGGCCAGTGATATAATGTAGTGAAAAGTGTCTTTTCGTGTTGTTTCCAAAACTCCGAAGAAGCTTGTAGTAAAGTTGCCACGAGTTTACTAGGGCATGACTGGACTTCACTGTGACTTACTAAGTGTGATTTTGACTGTGTCTAACTTGACTTGAAATCCATCAAAAACTTGTTTGATATTTAGATTGGCACTGACACTGGCAAATGCACAAAGTGCGACGCCATAATCCTCCTAGGAGGAAAGAAGAAATTACAGGTGTATTTTACATACATGAGTAAACAGGATGGTAGGACTAAACCGAAAGTTATCCATCATTGTGAGCCACTTTTACTATGGGGCCAATGAGAGCTACAGTTTTTATGCTCACTACTTGGCGCCACTCGCGAGTAAGGTCCTAAAGTATACCTGATTATGGCTGTTATCGACGTTTAAAAATACGTTAGTAAAAATAGTAAACACAGGGACCAGGGACATAAGTATCACAATAGTTCTAATCTCTGAATTGGCTGTTCTTTCAGCACGCTTAAATTTGCCTCTTTTTCTTAGCTCCGTTTTTCAATCACTGATATCCATTGACCCGAACCTCGAATATTGCAATATATTCATAACTAAACCTAATAATCCCCAGGTTTACTATAGAAATCTTTGATAAATTATATGTCTAGATAGACTGATGGATCCTAAACGCGTCGAAAAATAGCCGTGCATAAGAATGCACGCACACTTTAACAACAACAATGGTGCAACGCGAGTGTAAGACATGGCTGTCACGCACACTAGTATAATAATGTTGGCGTCATTTTTCGTTCATAAACAGTACGAGACTCTATCTAGACATATTATTTATCAAAGATAGAAATAATTTTATTTTTAATAGGTTTAATTCTCTTCAGTCTGTAAATATGGAAATGATGGAAAACCTGCACAAACCCCTGAAAATAAACAGTGACAGTATGAGATGTCGGAGGTTGCTAGCAGCGATTTTAAACACGATTCTGTAATCGTGAAATAATCTGTTGTTCTAAGAGAGCTCCATATAAAAATGACGTTTCTATAAAACGTACGGAATGAATGTATGGATTAGGTGTTGTTTTATGTGATTTTCGGATTGTTTTCATTGTAAAAGTTGTCCACAATTTTATTATAAGTAAAATGCCTTTCGGCTTAGTAGGTCCTACCGTTCAGAATAACTCCGTATACATAAAATTGTTCATGTATTCCAATCCGACATACATTCGCGTAAGAAAACATTCTTGTTCTTGCCTGTCCTCGACTTTTTCTTACATTTTGCCATTGATTTTTAAGCATTCGGCCAGTGCCAAGTTGTTACTTTATTTTTTTTGTATAACTAAATTTAATTTGACAAAACAAGTTACATTAACAAACAAAATTATTCGCAGTTAAGACCAAGCCATGCTTCAATAAAGTGCTTGCTAACTTTACTGAAAGCTTCTATAGAGTTTAGGAGGAAATAAGAAAAAAGACAACACGCTCATGTACAATCAATTAATTAGTGAACCCAATCGCTTTTAAGCGGAAAAGCGTTTTAAAATGTTTTTCCTAGTTTATATTAGAAAAAGAAATATTCACAAAATACAGAAACGAAGCAATGTTTTTTTCACATCCCCGCCAAAATTCCTGTTTTCAATTTATAAGTGTTGATCAATAATGCATCTGATCGAAGTTTACAATCTTTTAATTAACATTAAGGTATCTTAATAATTATACGCAATCGCAGCCTTATCATTGAAAAACTGGAATAATTATTATTCTTAGGTTTAATATGATAACAATAATGCTTTGTAGTGGTAGGACTCTACTGCAGAGTCCGCCTGGGGAAGTACCACACCTTTGCCAGTTATTCAACCGCCAAGCAGTAGTGTGCAAGCATTACTGTGTTTCGGATTGAAGGGCAATGTTACCAGAGAAATTACTGGGTATGAAGAGATTTAACGTCTAATATCTCAGGGTGACGAGCGCAGTGCGGTGCGGCGCAGAATTGTGTTCGCAAGTTCACAATTCTAGCACTGCTACTGTTAGTGGCAGGCGTGACGCTTACCATCAGGTGAAAGTCTAGCTTGTCTCGTCACTTGACTGTATAAAAAAACAATGTTAAATGACTCCTTTATTTTTAAATACACATAGCCATTAGGTAATACGGCGAATCCTAAAATTGTGCTGCGACGTAAATACTCATAAAAAATTAAACGATGCCTTTTTATCCATCACCACCAACACCAGTCTACTCGACTGGTGTTATAGATAATTAATATATGGCTACGAAAATTTCTGTAGAATATAATAGCTTATCCAAAAAAATCGCTTGTCAGGTATTTCTGTGCGGTGACTGATTGGCCCATTCATCAATGTTCAATGCTCAGTTCGCGCTGGACAGAGTAATGTGTTGACGGGTGGATTGATTGTGCCTACAACATGCTCCTGGATTTTATTCATTCATTTTAAATTCGGTTGTCAGTTCTTCGAGCAATGTGGCCTGCCCATTGCCACTTCAACTTGGTTGGTTCTTTGGCGAATATCCTCTTTCCGGATTTTATCGCGCAAAGTAACTCCGAGCTCTCTCCATTGCCCGTTGTGCGACTCTGAGCCTCTCCAAAACTCTCTCTGATAACCGATGGGGAAGAAAGGTTCTTGAGTGGCGACCGCGACCCGGAAGACGCAGCGTAGGAAGGCCTCCCACTAGGTGGACCGACTACAATGTAAAAGTCGCGGGCAACCGGTGGATGCAAATGGTAGGTTGTCGTACAGTGTGGCGGTCTAAGGGGGAGTCCTTCGTTCAGCAGTGGACGTCTCCGGGCTGATGATGATGACGATGATTTTAAATTCAGCCTTTATTAAAAATTCAAAATGTAAATAATTATTTTCAGACTTAGTCTACATTAAATTTACATTATAATAATACGCTTTTAAAAAATATATATAACCGACTTCTATTTCGAATATCTGGATGATATCTTCATAATTTTCTAGTAATTTTGATTTAAAAACCAAAGTACTAAACCGATTTAGATAACTATTATTACCACCTCTGAAGTATTACCCACCAAACAAAAAACAATGATTAAAAGGTGGAGTAATCGCGTAAAAAACATTTTAAAAAAAATTACAGTTGAATTGTGACCCTCCTTTTTTGAAGTCGGTTGAAAATACATCATTGAATTCAAGAAAAAAATTAACTACAACAAACTACAAAGACTACTTAAATTATAATGTGGCTTTATATGACGTGGTTTTATGCAGCGTGTTTTTTTAAAAAATGAAATTAGGTACACTCTTTGTGGAGACCATATCATGGGTACTGTTTGTAGGTAGGTACTCGGCTAATCCTCCCGTTGATGTCTTCCAGCACCTATCAGTGTGTTTCAGCTACGCTCAATTCAGAACCAGTTTCCATATCGTCACGGCACCAGGTGAGCTATGGTTAAATATCTATTTCATCAATATTAAAACCAGATTAAGCTAGTTTTTTGACAACAGAACCTTTTTTCAATTTCTAGTGAATACTCACAATATACCCACCACAATACCGCGAACCTGAAGACGCAGCGTAGGAAGGCCTCTAAAGGTGGACCGACGACATTGTAAAAATCGCGGGGAATCCGTGGATGCAAACTTTTTTCCCATATTAAAATCATACTCAGTCTTGATTTTAATAAGACTGTAGTCTTCATTTTAATAAGATTGTAGTCTTGATTTTAATAAGACTGTAGTCTTGATTTTAATAAAACTGTAGTCTTGATTTTAATAAGACTGTAGTCTTGATTTTAATAAGACTGTAGTCTTGATTTTAATAAGACTGTAGTCTTGATTTTAATAAGACTGTAGTTTTGATTTTAATAAGACTGTAGTCTTGATTTTAATAAAACTGTAGTCTTGATTTTAATAATACTGTAGTCTTGATTTTAATAAGACTGTAGTCTTGATTTTAAAGTTGCAAGCGTTACCAGCACTATAAAAATCGTAAGCTAGGAGAAGAAAAGCTAATAAGGCTATGGAATAAAATATAAAAGTCATAGAACATTTACCTAGTTAAAACTCGTACCTGGTCGAAAGATTAATGAATTTAAACTTAGTCCAACTAAATCATTAAACATTAAGCTTTGACAAACAGCAGTAACTGCAGATGAAAGCTATCACTTAAGTCGATAACATCGCATATAATTTAATGCAGTTTCAGCCACCGTTTCAGCGCTACCTTAGGATCCAATTAAATTGACTTAGCTAATATACTTAACTCGAAGCTAATCTTCGAGTATTCCAATCATACCTTGATTTAATTTTCAATCGATCGATCGATTCGTGTCGATGGCGCAATCTAAAGACTTAATAACGAAAATCAGTTATGATTGTGTGTGAGTGATGGACTTTTGGTGGTAACGCGGAAAATCATATAATATTCGTCGTCAGCCATAAAAATTCCACTGCTGGACGAAGGCCTCCCCTTTATAGAGAGGTGTTGCCATAATCCCCACGCTTGGCAGGCGGCTTGGGGATCGCAGAATGCTCACCACCGTTAACCAAGAGGACGCTGCTTCTCGTCCTCCGGTGGGTCTGGTTGCAGTTTAAGGACATACCCAGGTCATAAAAGTCAGGTAGGTCAGGTAGTCAAAAAAATTCAATTATAATTAAATCAAATAATAATTATATGTCAAAATTTAAAATGTCTAATAATAATTGCATGTCAAATTAAAAATCAAATAAGTAATTATTCAAAGTCAGTGAACTATGTAATTTTTCTTTTTTCTTTTTTTGTAGTGTTAGGACTCTATTGCTGAGTCCGCCTGGCGAAGTACCACACCTGCCAGTTATTGTGTGCAAGCATTACTGTTTAAGGCATACGACGAGAAAAACCGTAAGAAAAAACCGTCCGGTTTCGCGCGAAAGGAGCGCTTTCGTGCATACATTTTGTACTAGGTCCCGCACACCGTAAGAAATTTCTCGAGACGCTCGTCTCGCTCGCACCAGTTAATTCTGCGCACTGTGTTTCGGTCGGTCCGGCGCCTGTCGGGTGCCGTGCCGAATCAATGTGCGACCACTCTAACGGTCCACTACCTACCGAGAGTTAACTTTTTTGTACTTCACTCATCCCGGTCCTTAGTCAGTCTTATTCAGGTTCGACTAGTAAATTTTACAATATCTAGACCGAACGAGTCGACGTCGTTATTTTCTTTCGTAGTGGTAGGACTCTATTGCAGAGTCCGCCTGGGGAAGTACCACACCTTGCATGTTATTCAACCGCCAAGCAGTAGTGTGCAAGCATTACTGTGTTTCTGTTTGAAAGGCAATGTTACCAGAGAAATTACTGGGCATACATGAGATTTCACATCTTATATCTCAGGGTGATGAGCGCATTGCAATGTCGCGCAGGATTTTGACTGCAAGTTCACAATTCTAGCACTGCATCTGTTATGAGCAGGTGTGACGTTTACCACCAGACGAACGTATCGCTCGCCTGGTCATTAAATTCAATTTTTTTTAAACTGCCTTGCAACATATCCTAGCCAACCCCCAAATAAACAAGTAAAAAAATGGATTAAAACGACAAAATAAACATGAGCATTGCCAAATTGTTAAACAGAAAATTACTTAAGTATTTTTTCACTTATCTAATGTACTTTAGTTCCAATAAATACGTTCTACATAAATGGTAATATTCTTTCATTTCAAGTATTACAGTATTACTAGAGAGAAAAGAAAATAAATTTCATTATTCGAGCTTGAATGCGTCTGAATACAGACTTCGTAGTCTCTTGTGTTCTCCCCAGACTGCCTATATAAGTAAAGGTAAAAATCAAATATAGATCAAACGTTTACCAAGTCTTTCACGTTATGTGCTACAAACGGGATAAAAGCTATTGTATATTTTCATCTTGGTTTTAGGGTTCTAGAAATAACGAGAAATCCTTATAGTTAATACCGTGTCGGTTTGCATGCTGTGCTAGTTTTATTCTGAACTTTTAGGGCTTTATTATTAAACGTGGAGTAGCTTTAGAAATCTAATACTATAAGAATCTTTGTCTGACTGACTGACTGACTGATTTAACGACTGACACAACGCACAGCCTAAACCGCTGGGGGGGTTGGGGTCGGTAAACAGAATTGCTAAGGATGATTTAAAGTGGTGAATTTTAGGAACGGGCCTAATTTCTTCCGTACGTGGACGAAGTCGCAGGGACCTCTAGTGTAACTATAATCTGTGGTGCTTCAAGGCCAGAGTGAATAGATATCTTCTAGATATACGTGTTTCATCCTCAGCCACTCCGGTCGGTTACCGCCAAGCGAGTTGGTGGCCAAAAACTTAGATCTGTATATGAATTTTAAAACAACGTCTTTTGTCTGTATCTACGAAATAATGGTAAAGACAAAAGACATAAACTATTCCGAAGCTACTTCATCATTTATTATAAAGACCCGTAAGAATTATACTTTAAAATGCAATAACTTGGGGTTACCTAAAGTTTTTAGGACATTTCCCATAAACGTGGCCTAGTGCTGAAACTTTTTCATACATACTTCTAAGTTCTATACGCCTAAATGGCATATATACCTTTTCAGGAAATTTTGTATGAAAAACTACCGTTTTTGTACCAAATTCTTCACTCCATACCAAAGTAGAGTTTTATTGAATAAAAAACTATAACAAAATGCTATAAAGGCCAAAAAGCTGTTTCAGCAATTTAATGAGACAAACAAAAGCGCCCTACATTTTATGATACTGGCCGCCTAGTCGTCGGCTTGCTGGTGCTTGATACACACGGATATGAAGGAACGGTTTGAATATGTTCTTGGGAACTCTTACTTTCATATCAGTAGGCATAAGCACATTTATTAAAATCATTAAAACTAATACGTCTCTATCAAATAAAGCACATAAAAATGTCTTGTTTTTTTTTCCTTTTTTTTATGAATGTCTCTGATGCTGTTGGCCTCAGATGGCCTCTACAGCGTCACCTTAGGCAAACGCAAATGGCGCTAGGGAGTTTTGGCGGGAACACGGAAAAATCATGTCGTTGCATTCTATTATTTTCTTCATTATATTCATTGAGTGTTGAATTACATGCACGAGTGTGGGCAAGTGATATAATGTGGTTCGAAACATGTCTTTTTGTATTGTTTCCAAAACACCGTAGAAGCTCATAGTAAAGTCGCCACAACTTTACTAGGGCATGACTTGGACTCGACTATGACTAATTTCGTGTGACTGACTGTGATTTTATGACATATTTGATTTGATTTTAATAAAAATACTTGAAAAATTCATAAACTTGACACTAGCACAATGCACAATGTGCGATGACAAGAACTAAGAAAAAAAAAGGCGCTAAGCCTAGTTTGACATGTTTGTTTGTATAATGTTTAACTTTCGAACGATGTATACAGGGTTCGTAAATGCACTTTTTGAGCAAATGTGTTGTAAATAATATTATCTAGCAAGATAGTAACTATTATTCTGTTCATGCGGTATTATTTTCCAAAATTTTATTCCGCTCTGTCCCCCTTGTATTTGTGTCACAAAATGTGTGTCCCCAATCTCATAAAGCCGGATAAAATATGACGTTTCGATCCTCATCGCGACACGTCTCGCTCCAGCTCTGGGTGTCGTTTAATATATCCGGGCGATTCATTGTCCTTGCCTAAAGAAAATGCCTATATTTTTATGAGGAAATAAGAAAGGTTTTTGTTCTTTTGGAAATTTTGCTAGAGTAGAGTTCATTGTACTCGGTGAATGATTATTAGAGATTAGAGGTGACATTTGCTTGCACAGGTAGCTACGTCAAGCGCCAAATTCGGCAAGCGCCGTCGAAACCAGTCTTTAAACGAGTTGTGCGTGAACATTATTTAAAATCAGCTCTAGTTTTGTGACCATTTGATCACTCGTATATATTTATTTATTTATTGCATAAATATTTGTTTTTCATATTTATATTGTATATATTATTGGTTTATTTTATAATCTAATTAATTATTTGTATTGAATTTTATTTATTGGTCATTTAAATTTATAAGTAGGTAGGTATAGATATATTTTTAGTTAATAGTTAATTGAAATGTAATTACTGTAGTTGCTCGTAACTATAATTTATTTTGTGCGCCTACATCCCCGCTCTTTAACCGCGGGGATGACTGGTAGAAAATGCTTTAGCCTATTGTACAATAATGTATTTATGTGTGCATAATAATTAAATTACGCGTGAAGAGGTCATGTTGTGCCACGGTAATATTTCAAATTTTTAATTAGATTACGGACTTTCCTACTATGTATTTTACGGAAGACTTATAGTAGGTAACCAATGATAATACGGAAAGCCGTACCTACATAATAGCATAGCCTGCCTACACTCAAAGGGCCATTGGGCCATATCCACCACGCTGGCCCAGTTGCGAGTTGGTGGATTCACAATCACTTGTAGTAGTATTAGTATGGGGCTAGATGGCGCTGTGTGTAATAAATGTCCCCCCCCCCCCCCCAATATATATATATATATATATAATATATATAACGTTTTTAAAACCGCGGTATGTATGGTTGTTTCGCGGAGTAATCGCTAAATAAACATATAGTCAAATTGAGAACCTCCTTTTTTAAATCGGTTGAAAATGGCGACTGCCGGCGGAACGGTTGTTAGGCTGATTAACTGATTATGCCCAAAAAAATACTAATAAAAAGTAATAGTTATAAACATTTGTAGTTAGTTATTACAAAATTAATACAATAAATATATCTTTCTAAGTACAAGTCAAACGAATTACCTACGTAGTCATGAGCCTTCAAGACGGTTTTCATGTATTATTCACGATGAAGCATGTACGGCGTGAATAGACAAATTAGATCCATATTGAGAATGGCATGAGCAAAACACATCATAGTGGCTATATACGTTTTGCGGGTTTACCTGCAATTTTCTATTCACCCTGCTTTATACTGGAAAAATATCGGCCCTACATTCATCCTCTTACATGCAATTATCTATTCACCCTGCTTTATACTGGAAAAATATCGGCCCTACATTCATCCTCTTACATGCAATTTTCTAGTCGCCCTGCTTTATTCTGGAAAAAGTATCGGCCCTACATTCATCCTCTTACATGCAATTTTCTAATCACCCTGCTTTATCCTGGAAAAAGTATCGGCCCTACATTCATCCTCTTACATGCAATTTTCTAGTCACCCTGCTTTATCCTGGAAAAAGTATCGGCCCTGCATTCATCCTCTTACATGCGATTTTCTAGTCACCCTGCTTTATCCTGGAAAAAGTATCGGCCCTACATTCATCCTCTTACATGCAATTTTCTAGTCGCCCTGCTTTATCCTGGAAAAAGTATCGGCCCTACATTCATCCTCTTACATGCAATTTTCTAGTCACCCTGCTTTATCCTGGAAAAAGTATCGGCCCTGCATTCATCCTCTTACATGCAATTTTCTAGTCGCCCTGCTTTATCCTGGAAAAAGTATCGGCCCTACATTCATCCTCTTACATGCAATTTTCTAATCACCCTGCTTTATCCTGGAAAAAGTATCGGCCCTACATTCATCCTCTTACATGCAATTTTCTAGTCACCCTGCTTTATCCTGGAAAAAGTATCGGCCCTGCATTCATCCTCTTACATGCGATTTTCTAGTCACCCTGCTTTATCCTGGAAAAAGTATCGGCCCTACATTCATCCTCTTACATGCAATTTTCTAGTCACCCTGCTTTATCCTGGAAAAAGTATCGGCCCTGTATTCATCCTCTTACATGCAATTTTCTAGTCACCCTGCTTTATCCTGGAAAAAGTATCGGCCCTACATTCATCCTATTACATGCAATTTTCTAGTCACCCTGCTTTATCCTGGAAAAAGTATCGGCCCTACATTAATCCTCTTACATGCAATTTTCTAGTCACCCTGCTTTATCCTGGAAAAAGTATCGGCCCTACATTCATCCTCTTACATGCAATTTTCTAGTCACCCTGCTTTATCTGGGTGATTTGTTTCGACATTATTGGAGAGGGAGAGAGCTGAATCCTCCAAGTTCACAGGCCATGTGTCTTTTAAGTGAGTACTTTTGTCAGAGAGAGTTTTTTTGTTTTTTTTTTTGTGTTTTTTTGTCTTTTGTGTTGTTTGTTTGTGTTTGTTTTGTGCTTTTGTTTGTTTTGTTTGTTTTGTGTTTTTTGGCACAGTAAACTCTTTTTGAAAGAGGAAATGTTGACCCACCTCTTTTATAATAGAGAACCTATTATGAGATACAAAGTAGTTATCACAGAATTATTACAAAAAAATGCTGTATTATCTAAGGTAGTAGAAAGGTCTTCATCATCATCATCAGCCAGAAGACGGCACATTAACTCTGACACTAAGGCTGACCACTCGGCCTATACGAAGTTACTTACTTATTATCAAAGATAATATAATACTATACTAGCGTATAGTAAATGTAACTATAGTTCAGGCACTGAACCTGAACTGAACCGGTTCTGAAACTAAAGACTTCAATATTTGCTGAAATATAATTGATTTTTATATACCTTCCTTATTAAGTCAAGGGCGAAAGTTCTAGAAAATTTGTAGAGAACCGAATTACGTTTGTAAAGAACCGAATCTGCTTCGCTGTCTAGGTCGACTAAAGTGTCGGTATTGCTCTTTGAAAGGTTTTTCCAAGTCTGTTATAGTAGTACTGTTTTTTTTTTTCTTTTCGTCGTTCTTGATACAATCCTTTTGTTTTTGTGTAGTAGGCTAAGTAGTATTTGTATAGTATGTTTTTAGTGCATTGCGCACATTTAGTATTGCACCAAACTTAAAAGAATGTTTTAAATTTCATATTATTTATTGTGAGAATCGTTAGATAGCGGAATCCGTTGCTTGAGAGGACAATTCTCGATAGAAGCAATCTAGACGTCTTCAAGTCGCGAGTTATTAATTTATTTTATACGTAGCTTAGGTACGTAGTAAGCTATTATTTATTCTGTGGGTTAGGTAAAGCGTATCATTGAGCGTATCATTAGGGCGCAATCGAACGCAACCTTTGAAAAGTTAGTGGGTGATAAAAAACCTCGCTTCGCTCGTGATTCATTCCTAAAATCCTCGGATTTCTCAGGTTGCTCGCTTGCTCAGGTTTCAATACAAGTCAAAAAAAACAACTTCGCAGTCTTGCTTAACAAATAACTATCACTATAATAATTGACCCTGTATTCGCGGAAAATTCAATTAATTATTAATTCTGTAGACCGTGAAATAAATAGATTTTTCAATTGTACTGCTGATTTGTGTCTGTAAGTCTAGATGTGGCAAACCACTAAATCGCTTAATTATTTAAATTGTGTAAGTTGGGAATCAATCCCTCAGTTGGCGGCGCCTTAACAGGATTTCAGACGACCCTACCAAATTGAGTTACCAGGGTGGCGGTTAGTACGATTATACCAAAGAACAAGGATAGCAATAGAATCGCCTTTATATAAACACCGAAAACATAACAGTAGGTACCTATACTAAATACAGAAGATCAAGCATAAAACAGGAAAAAAGCAAATAAGTACCTACTTTTTAAAAAAACAACGACATTAATTTCGATTACCTGTATGACATCTTTTTTCCAGTTATTTTGATTTAAAAACCAAACTGCTGAACCGATTTCGATAAAACTTATATGGGCCCTCTGAAGTATGACCTACCAAACAAAAAAAAACATCAAAATCAACTCATAATTGGCGGAGTCATGGCGTAAAAAATATATATAACACAATTGAATTGAGTACCTCCTTTTTTGAAGTCGGTTGAAAACAGAGCAGGCCGCTCCACACTAAATTGCCATACCCTAATTTGGGTCATTTTTTAGCATAACGTGCAATAAATGATTTTGGCTTTGATGACTTTTATTCACTCCTATAGAGAACGCGTCTAAACATTATTGTTTGTGTTTTATGCCCTCGGGTGACGAGACGAGCGAGACATTCGTCTGGTGGTAAGCGTAACGCCGCCCACACTTGCGAACTAAATCCTGCGCCGCACAGCACTGCGCTTGTCACCCTGAGATATTGCATGTCATCTCTTAATGCCCTATAATTTATCTGGTAACATCATTGAGCGTAGCTCCGCGTAGCTCCGCGTAGCTCAATGGGTAACATGGATACATTTTGTCTAACGTCAATGAACTTTTACATGGAACAGCTGTTTTTTCTCTAATCCGTGTTGGTCCCATACTAAAAGTTATTCATAATGATAAGTACATACATACATATCCTTCAGTGCTATCACACATTTTTGTTACACGTTGTACCTACTTACTTACTTTAAAATTATGTTGCAGTCAAAACTCATAACTAGCCAAAACCACTTCTGTCTGCGAAAATCAGGCAAAAATGATTTTGACTGACGGCTTTAGGTATATAGTCAAAAACTGTTTTAAAATATTTTTGGAGTCATAACAAGTACTTTAATAAAATATATATCAACCTATTTCAATTTTGATTATCTGGATGACATTTTTTTTTTCGGTTATTTAAAGACCAAACTACTGAACCGATTTCGATTAAATTTATATGGGGCCACCTCTGAAGTTAATGACCTACGAAAACAAAAAAATAATCATCAAAATCAATTCATTATTGGCGGAGTAGTCGCGTAATAAACATACAAAAAAACAACATGCAGTCGAATGGAGACTCAAATTTTTTGTAGTCGGTTCAAAAGTGTTTTTGACCGGCTATGACTATACTTTTGACTATAACATATTTGATTGGATTACACGTACACGTACCGCGTGACGCTAACCTTGTTATCTCTGATGTATTGCCGCCCTTTTTATTGGATTTCAGTTAAGTTGAAAGATTAGACGTTGCAAGAAATTCTGGTTTCCATGTCATGGCTTATTACTAGAAGTAATCTTTGTAGTGGCAAGTGACCCTGCCTCAGGTACCTATGTTTTTTTTTTGGGTTCTGCGAACGCAAACACTCAAAGCGTCGCTATGAAGTCTCTTCGTCGTCGTTCTCTCACACGTGTTATCTCAATGGAAAGTTTAGAAATCACAAACTTTGAATAGATAAGCAAAACTGACCGCATTCTTATATCCATAAAGCTCAAAGTTGACAGAGCTCTGGCACATATAATATATGTCGTTTTAAAGCAGGATTTCTACCAATATTTAGAACAAAGAGCGTTTATGGCTCGGAAGAAGAGTTTTGCTGCACGTTCTTGGAAATCGTTAAATGCTACCAGATGTCTATTTCGGGCTGTGAGAATGGAATGTATCTGTCCGAGTTATCATATGATTGCACTGACTGTGATTATTTTAGTCATGTAAATAATCACGGTTAGTAATAATTCATGATTAGACATGATGAGACATGGTTATGTCATGTTTGTACCTTGACAACGGAAGTTAACGGAAAGCTGAATACTCAGACTACTTAACAACAGTACATTTATTACAGGAGGCTTAGTCACAAATTGTTCTAGGAGATAACTGTATATTTGTCATGTTCCATGGTTACGCATCGGAGGTGCCATCGTCCATCTCGCTCTGGCTGTCGGCTGAGACCTATTGCCGTTTCACTAGACCAACGCGGGGGTGGCTTTGCGCAAGCGACGCCGTTTTTCCAGCCAATCAGAAGCTCCCACGAGCTTCCCTTAACCGAAGGAAAAGGCGTGGTTTCATCATCAAGAAAGAGGGGCTCGTTTAGCATTTTTGCGTCCCTAAGCTTCACTCAAGTTTTCAGGATTATAAAGGATGGTCGTGGACCACTTTGGTGGCTAAAAAGTCTGTACTCAGACTATTCATTGTGATTGTGTCATGAAGTCACTCAGATCAAAATGTTAAATCAATTGTGCAAAACAGTTTAAAATCATGGAAGTGCACACTGAGGGTTCCAGGTCACTGTATAAACAGCTAAGTACACTGTATCGTTCAAAACGATTGATCCAATTGCAACTGTGAATAGTCATAACTTTGATCATTATAAAGGGTATCCCATCACTGATTATAAATCGTGTTAATATCAATTAACACTTTGCTATCCTGACCTGTAAGGTCTGGATCTTATCAACAAATGTGGATAAAGCATTATCAGTGTGACTTTTGGATCAATCGAAGGAATAGTATTTTCTATAAATGTACATAATCCATCTATGCAAAAGTTATTGTCTATTTAATGTCAATCTGCCAAAACTACTGTATCTCCTGAGCGCGAATACATAACAGACTAATCATTGTGATTGTGTCATGAAGTCACTCAGATCAAAATGTTAAATCAATTGTGCAAAACAGTTTAAAATCATGGAAGTGCACACTGAGGGTTCCAGGTCACTGTATAAACAGCTAAGTACACTGTATCGTCCAAAACGATTGATCCAATTGCAACTGTGAATAATCATAACTTTGATCATTATAAAGAGTATCTCATCACTGATTATAAATCATGTTAATATCAATTAACACTTTGCTATCCTGACCTGTAAGGTCTGGATCTTATCAACAAATGTGGATAAAGTATTATCAGTGTGATTTTTGGATCAATCGAAGGAATTGTATTTTCTATAAATGTACCTATCCATCTATGCAAAAGTTATTGTCTATTTAAGTCAATCTGCCAAAACTACTGTATCTCCTGAGCGCGAATACATAAGTATATTGTGTATGCATAGATAGTACTGTCACGGTTATCCGTGCCGTTCAATTCACTCGCAACTGAACTAGTATCATTTATTATTCCCTTAACAAGGAATTAATGTGTATAAAATGACATAAATGATTATCATTAATAATAAAAGTAATTGAATAAATGCCGATCAAACTTCTCAGGATACAGTGACAAATATAATTAATCTTGTGATTAAATAATGAATAAAATTTATAAGGGCAATCACGAGTAATGTAAGCTTCTACGTTTACTACTTTATCTAGGCGCCTTCTCAGTTTTCGCTTTGTACTTTTCGCTTTCTGAGAAGCACGTGCGCTAGTAGACGAAAGGTACTTACTTACTTAATTACTGTATTTTCACGTTTCACATCTGAAGCGAAATACATAAACTTATACCTACTGATTTAGATCTGATCAAGTGCGTCCAAGCACACTTATGTAATTACTCGTTGATTATTGATCTTTGGGAAATATAATTTATTTTCTTGCCCTAAACTATTGTTTGATTTTATCTTCTGTTATCTATAAGCCTCGATCCCAGATAGGTAGGCTATGTACTAGGGATGTGATTATATTACTCATTCCACCTTCTAACAGAACTATTTCTGATAATTCAATTCATTCGAATTTGAGCTATATATTTACATAGTAAATATGTATACACATATGTACAAACATGAATGTGTACATATATATGTAAATATGTATTGTCAATTAGACAGGTTAACGAAGACGTAGCTTCGATGCTGTGTCAGGCTATTGAGCGTATTAATTGTTTGTAATAAGTAATAAGTAAAAAAGTAATGTATTGACGTGGATTCGATTGTGGTGATCAACTGGACTATACACTATATTCCAAGAACACATCAAGTTATTTTATGTCTCTAGTTAGCACACCTTTAGGTTGGGAATACCGACTCGCCAGTATAAATCACCCGTGCCTGACACTCTGCTGTGGTTCTGGTTGCATTCACATGCCCTCCCCTTTGATGTAATGCAGAGCAATACATCGCGGACACCAGCCACCGTCAGCGGCCGCTGACCCTTGAATAAATCCATGGTTTCGTATTCATACGAAAAGCCCGCACCCTAAGGTGCGCTGCTGTTTTTAATGCGTTCTCACGCAGGCTAGCTGTCCGCCAAAGCAGTACTAGGTACTCTCCTTTTTAAAGGATCTTAGGTCTCGCAACAGAGTGAGTCAAGTGAATGTCAGTTGCCGATTGTGTAAGTTACCACAAATCAGTCACTTGTACCAAACCTTAAAATCTCCTCATTGCTCATCTCCACGAGCTCCCTGCTCTGACCATTACTCTATTCTTTAATATTGTTCTATGGTCTACAAGCCTGAATGTATAACTTCACAATTGAGCATAAGCCGCGGTGTTCTATCACTATAGGTGTACTATTAATTATTAATGTCAGTAGACATGCAGATCCTTACGAAGGAACCACCATCTTAATCGCATCCGTGTCAATACAATACAATAAGCCTACTCTGAGAGCAGACGATCACTTTAAATGAATTTACTAGACCATACTTTCACATATAAACTAGACGATCACTTTATAAGAAATAGATTCTGGCTAAGATTTGCTAACTCCCCGTAACTCGGTGGAAATTGGAAAATCACTAGAATCGGTATAGACGAATAACGTTTACCACTACATCTTGCGTGTTAAACTTTACCTGTAAGTCTGTTGTAATCTTGTTAAATGAAAGTGAACTTACTTTCATTCACTTTCACTTCATTCACTTTTTTTTTTCTTAGTTATTGGCATCGCACGTTGTGCATTCTGCCAGTGTCAAGTTTATGAATTTTCAAGTTTCTTTTACTAAAATTAAGTCAAATATGTCATTAAATCACAGTCAGTCATACGAAATCAGTCATAGTCGAGTCCAAGTCATGCCCTAGTAAAGTTGTGGCGACTTTACTATGAGCTTCTACGGAGTTTTGAAAACAACACGAAAAGACATGTTTCACCACATTATATCACTTGCCCACACTCGTGCATGTAATTCAACACTCAATGAATAAAACACCACCATTTTTAATCATTAATTCGCAAAAAAGCACAAGTTTTAGAAAATAATAGAATGCAACGACATGATTTTTCCGTGTTCCCGCCAAAACTCCTTCATTCACTTGGCTATAGGTCAAGATATCCATGCGCATTCTATTCCTATCTTACAGCAAGGGCGTGCCACTCCGCAGTTTAGGTATGTTCGACCGGCGCTCCGTCCGGGAGGAAAATGCAAGGCTGAAGTCAGTCGGCGCCCGCACGCTAGCCTCGTCGCACGTAAATAAGCATACGTGATAGAAAGAGAGCGGTATATCTAGGTGAATAGCAAGCTGTATCCAGCGCTGTGCGAGTTGAATTGCTACTTTATTGTCTAGTAGATAGAGTCCTTATTTATTTCAATTCCTTTGGCGAGTGAACTTTCTGTACGTAGTACTATTATTTATTCTGTGCTTACAGTAAGTATGGTACATACTACAATCATAAACCTTTTTATTTTTTTATATCATTGGTGGACTTTTCAATGTATATTGACATTTTATTTTTTAATTATATTTCTTACTTTTATGTTGATTTTTTTCATTATAATTATTACTATTATTGAACTGTTATTATTGTAAAATAATTTTGTATTAATTGTATTCCTTTTATTTATTTTTATGTATAATTATGATTGTGAGATTCTAATGTAATTAGCCTGACCGATTTAAATCTCAATAAATACAAATTAATTCTAATATGTATTTTTTTCACACAGCGCCATCTACTAAGCAAAGGTACTATGAGCTAGATAACTGAAGCTTAAATTCCAACCCCAAGGTTTGCCAAACAGCAATGAAGCTTAGCATCCTATGAAAATACCACACTTCAAGGCCCTGATTTTTGAATTGTGTGAATACGTAGGTTGTACGAGTTAAGTATTATTCTAAAGTGTAATTTATGTACGAAAACCGCAATTCATGATCAAAGTCTCTCTGTCTCTAGTCAGTCTGTTCATCCATCCGATATGTTTTTTTTATAAAATCAAGTGACGAGACGAGCAAGACGTTCGCCTGGTGGTAAGCGCCACGCCGGCCACTAACAGTAACAGTGCAAGAATTGTGAACTTGCGAACACAATCCTGCACTAAGCTCGTCACCCTGAGATATTAGATGTTAAATCTCTTCATACCCACTAATTTCTCTAACAAACAAACATTAACAGTAACATTGCCTTTCGAGCCGGAACACAGTAATGCTTGCACAGTAACGGCCTTACGTAAATAAACTTTTCAATCGTTAGTCACTGCTTAAGATGCTCTGCCATCTTCTCTCTGACGTGAAGTTGCACGTGCTAGAAAAGGACAGAGAAGTTTAAGCAGTGACTAAGATAATCGAGATTATTTTAGGTAAGGCTGTAACTGCTTAGCGGTTGAATTACTGGCAAAGATGTCCCCAGACGGACTCTGCAGTAGATTCCTACCACTACATAAAATTTATGACTTGGTCTTCCGAAACGTAATTGGTAAGTACTTAGTTGATATTTTTTTAAACAGAATATTTGTTTCTACGGTGAATTACCTGACAGATAATAAAGCTGTAAGTGTGTAAAGTGTGTTGACCTGGGTATGTCCTAAAACTGCATCCAGAACCGCCGGAGGACGGGCAGCAGCGTCCTCTTAGTTAACGGTGGTGAGCTCTGCGATCCCCAAGCCGCCTGCTAAGCGTGGGGATTATGGCAACCCCTCCCTATTAAGGGAGAGGCCTTCGTCCAACAGTGGACGTTTTCCGGCTGTTGAAGAAGAAGAAGAATAAAGCTATGACTTTCAACCATTGTTCTTACCCGATATGCATAATTATTAACTAACACGATACAGAATGTATTTTCTGTGCCGACTAAAACCTTCGATGCACAAATCCCATTTACGCTAGACCGGTTTATATTTCTACATCGTTAAGCAAATCATTATAATGGTGGCATATTCACAAGAAACATTTTCTAGAATGCTAACAAACCTAACTTTTTAAAGTAAATCAAAGGGACGCTCCAGTTCTGCCGCCGACTTTGTTATAAGTTGTTTAACTTATGCATCTTTACTTAAATTATATTTACTTTTAACAGTGATTTCTGTACAGCTTGAATAAAGCTATGAAATGCAAAATGAATAGACAGAAGTTGATTGATTATTTTGTGAATATATTTCGACTAATTTCCGGCTTTAATAAGGGATAATGTTTTTAATTTTACCATTATTCTTTATGCGAGGGGATTATTCAGAACGGTTACCATGCTAATGCGAAAGGAATTTGTTGCACTATATTTTTATCTATATTATTATTTGTATCTATATTTATACAGGGTTAGTTCTAATCAGTTAGCATCCTTGAGGGCATATTCTGTACATCAAAACAAACAACTTTTACTAAGGGGCCAACATTGACACCGCAAAAAAAATACAGCTGTTCCATACAAAAATTTCATCGACCTTGGGCATAATGTATGGAACAGTTTCGCGTTTTCTATGTTGGCCCCATAGGAAAAGTTGTTTGTTTTGATGTACATAATATGCCCTTGATGCTAACTGATTAGAACTAACCCTGTATAAAAATCAATTACTGTTCATTTGTCTCGCTAAAACTCGAGAATGGCTGAACCGATTTGGCTAATTTTGGTCTTAAAATATTTGTGAAAATTCAGAGAAGGCTTAAACGGTGAGTAAACAGCTGGGCCGATTTGGATGAAATTTTGTGTTCCTGGAGCGGGTCATTAATTAATTAAAAATTAAATTAAATTGTATTTATTTAGATTAAACACGGTCAGGCCAATTACATTTGAATCTCTCATCACAATCATAATTATATTAAAAAAGGTAAACCAGCAACACAAATACAATACAAAAACAGAATTACCTACAGATTAAATGAAAATAACAATAATAATAATAATATTTAAAAAAAAACAAAAAAGTAAAAAAAAAACAAACATTTGTTTTAAGACAGAAAAACAAAACAAACTAAAAGTCATCAGAGTCATAGTAGCGAGGCCGAAGGCGGAGCTCTACCTGTACGAAGTAGGTAGCGGGTATCAGCTATTTAATTATTGATAAAATGTTACTATGACATCTCTGGGCGACATCTTTACTAACATTTACCTACACTAGATCTGGCAGACAAAAATTATGACCGTTATTTTTTTTGTAATATCAAAGATAATTATATGATACTATACACTACAAGTCATATTATCTACTATTTTCGAATTGGTCCCGTAGAGCTAACTCATCCATGGTGCCGTAGTAAGTAATAGGTGTTCAGAATGCCGAGTACAATTAACCACTTTCGGCTTAGTAACATACAGTTACGAATATAAACAGGCTGTTAAGTTTATAAACCGTTATCCTTCTAGGATTTCATTGTACTCATCATTATGAACAACTTTTACTATGGGCCAACCTTGAAATCGCGAAAAAAAATCTCTGTTCCATACATTTTGTTCAAGATCGATGAACCTTTTTGTATGGAACAGCTGATTTTTTTTTCGTGATTTCAGGGTTGGTCCCATAGTAAAAGTTGTAGGTACATAATGATGAGTACAATGATATCCTAGAAGGATAACGGTGTTCAAACTAACAGCCTGTATATTATTCCGGGAAATAAGCTATCTCCATGCTTCACCCAAACCCATTCAGCCAATTTTGCATAATTTCTTTATACAAATACACTGTTATACTGTTACAAATACACAGACTGACAAAGTTTCGCGTTTTTATTAGTATTTTAGTGAGATAAAGATAATGGTGATTCCTAAACCATACCATGTATGTGTATCTGTACCGTGATATTTCCATACACTATTTCAATTTGGAAATATATTTTTTAACGTAGGTATAAGTATTCCTGTACCCATTTTCTGAGCACTCGTGAAAATAATTATTTACCTACTAAATAATGTACCTACTAAGTGTAAAAGAAGCTCTCAGGGCGATCCTTGATACATTTTTGGCAAACAACTATATATAGGTAACTAGCTGTTGCCCGCGGCTTCGCCCGCCTGGGCTTTATTACAGGTAGATACGATATTACAATTTGGCCTGTAACCATATCATGGCTTTACGTTTATTTGGCTATTTGAGCCGTCATTAATTGGAAGACCGCTCGACTTGAAACCGTGAAGACGCAGGTTCAAATTCCGGACCCGTACCAATAATCTCTTTGACGCGCATGTACGGGTTACCTTGACACTGGCTGTGAAAAATAAAGCACCGTGTTCCTCCTGCATAGGACCGGAGAATACATTATATGGGGTATGTGAATGGCAACTGGGCTAGCGTGGTGAATATAGGTCTATTAAAAAGGCTGATAGTAACTATGCTATACTAAAACCACAAGTTTATTTGGAATCGAAACAAAAACAAAAAATCCTTTTAAACTTTAGACCTCCCTTGCACCTCCTTAAGGATAGTTTTGAAAAAATAAAAAATACTTCATTATTTACTTTAAAGTTTATTTGTGCCGAGTTTTGGGTGAATCGAACCAAGGAATAAAACACATCCATAGAAACTTTACCACCCTGCTTAATCCCTTTAGGGGTTGATTTTCGAAATTAGGCGATATGTCTTATAAATTATTATTATTTCTACAAATTCCAACACCTAAACTTTCCACGTTTAAAATTTCATTAAAATTGGTTTGGTAGTTACGGAGGTACGTGGTAACAAACATTCACACACACAAACTTTCGCATCAACATTAGTAGGATTAGGTTAACTATATACACATTGCTGTAAAACTTATAGGTAAATACGGATAAAAGTTTTTTCAATATATACAAGATCCGTCAATGTTCAACATTCTGCGTAAAACTTGAGGGAAAGGGATCGACTCTGAACAAAATTTCGGTATTTAAAGCCAAACTCCTCCTCAAAGGGTAAAACAGTCGGGAAATTATTCAGCAAACAACAAATTATGGTAAATAGCCAGTCCCGGGACAAGTTAATCGGATATTGCGTCCATATTCCGAGTTTCGAAACGACTGAATTAATTTTTGTTTTATTTATTCGGGAATACTCATGTTTAATTAAATCGGATACTCCGACTATAGTTTCGATCACATCCGGTGACCTTTTTCAAAGAGTGAAAACAGAGCCCGTCGCGTGTGCAGCTGCGTCCTGCTTAGCAATGCGGGCCGCTGCGCGTCGCGCGCCCGATGACAGCGGTTGCGGTTGGTTGTGTCAAAACCACGTCAGTTTTCATAATAAGACTGAATTAATGATATGAACGAAAACTTTTTAATGTTTTTTAAGGCTTTTTCTATCAGTCAATGTTTTTAAATATATTTAAATTAGCGCAACTGACTTCAATGTAATTGTCCAACAATCGGGATCCACATTGCGATGTTTATCCGCAAGGTGGCGCATCGTCGATGCAGCCATAGTCAACTGTCAATCTCATACATTTCGTTGTTTTTTTCTAGAATTTAATTTATCAATTTTTTATTTATTAAATGTAAAATAAAATAAATAAATAAGTCTAAGTACCTACCTACTTGTACGTACTAAAATATCCTAAGCCTAGCTATAATACTTTTAAATTTTGTTATTACCAAAGATCAAGGATTGGTTATTACCAAAATTTTTTTTTTAATTTCTAGTATTTTTCCGCTGTAATATCGTTTCGAGTACAAAACAAAAAACAACATAAAAAAATACAAAAAATAAAACATACATGAAAAAAAAAACAAAAAAAAACATTACAAAAAAAATAAATTAGTTGTTAATTATTTAAATAATTTATTATATATTTTTTTTTTATTTTTATTGTAAATATTACATTGAAACAGCTTAAAATCATTATTTGATTTCAGAATTTATTAATAAATTGCTTTCAGGTTTAATTGACATTTTGTTTCAGGTTTAATTGACATTTTGTTTCAGGTTTAATTAATTTTTTGTTTCAGGTTAGGTTCAATATCAATTAAAGTTGATAGTTCCAGTAGATTTTAGTGTGTCCCTTCATCCTATAAGTACTCGAAACGATATTACAGCGCAAAAACACTAGAAATCAAAACAAATTTTGGAAACAATGGACTTCCGCAAAGTAAAGCCTGAATCAATCACATAGATTGGTTATTACGCAAAGAACAAGTTATTTTCTACCAAAAATCCATTCATCATTTGTATATATATTGCATTTTAAGTAATGACAATAATACCAATTGACTAAAATAGTACCTGTACCCTTCGCACGCTATTATATACTTGGCATAGCGCATTCCGGGCAAGTACTGTCAATTCGCCTGTCTAATAAGGATCAATTTGGGTTTTAATTAAATTTAGTGAAAGCTTTCGTGCCAATCACAGACGTCGACAGCTTAAATGAACTTATTCCGGCCAATGATAATCTAATGTGCTTACCTTGCCCCCCGAGCCTGTGAAATGAGACTACTTGGGAATTTTCTGCATGATGCCTTAATGTTTATTGGTCTATGTATTTAACATATCTCGGCATTGAAAGTTTACTCGTATTTATACATTAACACATTTCTATTAAAAAAACTAATTTAATTATTATTATTTTTCTTTTTTGTTTTTTTTTTAATATCTTTACCCCAATGTGTATAGTAAACAGTTAATTCATATATAATGGTACATATTATTTGTCTTCTTTAATTTAATTTTGCTATAATATTTAATAACATACCCTACAAAACAAACCCTAAAGTATATTAAATATACAAAACCTATAACCATTTCATATTTTTATTATGCCTAGTAACATCAGTTGTTGTATTGTGAGTATATGGGCAAAACCTCCGATTTTTTATATATACCTAATTTAAATTTACCAATTACTTTCTATACAATTACTTGCATGCTTCAACAGCGAAAATAGAGTCCTTGCTGTATAATTTAAGATCACAATATATTGTTAACCTATTTTGCAAGAATTAAATGAATAAATGAATATAACCATGGTTGAGGGACATGGGACATCTCAATATCTCGGTCTCTCTATTTGTAGATTTATCTAGAAACCAAATAATAATCCATGATTGGGGGCCCCAATTCAGCTAACCAAAGCCGAACCGCTTCCCATGCTTTCCCAGCTACTCTTTCTGTCTGACAGCGGCGGACTAACGATCTTGGTCCGGCCAAACGTACCTAAAGTTTTATAAACGTGCGATGTCTATGTCGATGAGCAGTTTGTCTATGGTTTCGATAAACTTTAGGTACGCTTGGCCGGACCACGAACGTTAGTCGGCCGCTGTCAAACAGGAAAAGTAGCGGAAACGCATGGGAAGCGGTTCGGCTTTGGTTAGCTGAATTGGCCTGCAGGTATCGAATTAGCATTCTATCTAGACTGCACAGGCAAACTAAGAATGTCATTTGCATAATCTTACTACCGGTAGTGCATGACAAATCCGATTTGGTATGTCTCTTCGCAGCCGATTTACATACCTAAGTAACTTTGTCTGCTGAGTTAGAAACTGTTGCAAAAACTAATTAAATATTCATTTATGTTTTGTTATCCTATATTTTGGCGTCGCTCTTTAATTATTCTACCAGTGTCAAGTATTGACATTTTATTGAATTCTAGTTGCACTGAATGAGAGTGAGAATAAGTCACTCGCAGTCAAAGTCAAACAAAACTAGTCACAGATTAGTCCAGGTCATGTCCCAGTAAAGCAGTGGCGATTGTACTGGAAGATTGTATAGACTTTGGAGGCAAAACGAAACGTCAACAACGATAAATATCATTTGCCAACACATATGCGGGAGTTTTGGCGGGAACACGGAAAAACCATGTCGCTGCATTCTATTATTTTCTTAATCTTGTGTTTTTTCGCGAATTCATGATTAAAAATAATAGTGTTTTATTCATTGAGTATTGAAATACATGCACGAGTGTGGGCAAGTGGTATATAATGTGGTAAAACATGTATTTTCGTGTTGTTTTCAAAACGTGTCGTCGTGTAAAAAGAAATACAATACAATACAGTTAATAGATAATATTATTGTAATACTTTTTCTTTTACATTTTTTTTTATAAAATCCGGAACGAGGATTTTCGCCAAAGAACCAAAGTCACCGACATAGCTCGCAGGGTTTGCAAGTTGAAGTGGCAATGGGCAGGCCACATCGCTCGAAGAACTGACAACCGATGGGGAAGAAGGGTTCTTGAGTAGCGACCGCGAACCGTCCTACGCAGCGTAGGCGCGGCCTCCCACTAGGTGGACCGACGACATTGTAAAAGTCGCGGGCAACCGGTGGATGCAAATGGCAGGTTGTCGTACAGTGAGGCGGTCTAAGGCCTTCGTTCAGCAGTAGACGTCTCTGGGCTGATGATGATGATGTTTTTTTTTTCTTTGTTCTTTGGCCACAGCACGTTTGTGCATTGTGCCAATTCTCAAGTATTCATTGTAATACTTACTGTTACAATAATATTTCTCTTGACATTGGTACGCTATTACAAAACACATTATAAACTTATCTGATAAATTTGGCGCCCAACGCGGGACATAAAAAGAAATGGAATGAACCGTTATTTTCAGGAGCTTAGAACTGCCAGAAAAAGATATCGTTCCTTTGACATTGAAATAAATGTTTATTACACCAGTACTTTGGAAGCAGCCAACATTTCCATACGTAACAACTGACAATAATTCTGCTTTATACTCGTTCTTAAGCAAGGACCACACCGCACAAGGCTTGGGGCAACTCCCACACGCGATTTACCTAGCGGTGAAACTTTCACATACTTTTTACGTAGTAGGTCAAAAGCCTTATGCATTTAACGCATATTCTATTGGAGTCAAGCATTGTCAATAAAATGTTGACTGCTGGCACCTATACAACGTTTAACAAAAAAGGTTCAACAATACTGAAGAGTTCATAGTTCATTGACCTTGGAGAAAATCTTCTGTCATATTAATGATAAGTATAATGAATCTTCTGTTATTACTAAATAATTGTATCTTTTACAATATATTTAACTAGAGGTTGCCCGCGATTATGTCCGCGTACGGAAGAAATTCGGCGCGCTCCCAAAATTCATCACTTTAAATCATCCCGAGCAATTTCGAACAATTATTTTAAGCCCCGCCCTCCCAACTCTACCGACCTCTACCGAATACCAGATGTAGTAGGACTTGAAGTTCGTGGTCCTAACAGTCGACTCTAGGCGCTGCAGCTGCACTACTGAGGACGTTTCCCCCAGCCTTTTCTGCACGTACGTGTGCAGTCTGCTCCTGACGTACTCGGATCCACCCGTTAGATTAGGAATGTCGGCTCCACGGCTTTGAGTTCTGTTGATATGGCAGTACCCCGTTTGTTAAGATTGCGGTTTCGATGACGACGTTTAATTCGGTTTACTTCTGTTTATAACATGTAGTCGTATACTTGTAGTAAGACTATTCAGAATCCAACTATGCATAAGGCATTTTGTGTTGTGTCCCAAGCTTTACTTTCATGACTACGGTATCTACATACGTATTCGAAAATGCTTATTGCGGCCACCAAACTCACACCAAAACTGTCCTTATTTCTGGGGACTAAGAAATCAAAATCGAGCGCTTATTACTTCTACCAAAGATAAACCAAAGATAATATACTATACTAGCGTCTACAAAGAAGTACACAATCGATAGTCCTGTTTGGTAAATCCACTCATGATTTGGTGTAAAGTATGAAATGAAAAGACTTTTTAAGTGAATTTGACTGGTCAAGAACGTTTTTATAACACCTATTTTATGACATTGACCAAATGTTACTAACAAAACAAGTCGGCCTAACTTCCCAACTTAATGCATAAGTAACTAGAAGCCCGGTCCACTCCATGTAACTTACTGTGAACTTACTCTAACTTATTGCGAATGTGTGAAACTTGAGCCATGTTCGTTCGTTCCTTATATTTCGGAACTGTTGCTGGGTCCAGTTTTTAGAACTGAATTCCACGCTTACCTATAGGTTTTCTACGAATAATGGTTTTTATTTAAATTAAATACGATAAGATAAAATAAATTTAGTTTGTCAAAAAGGCTCCGTCGCAGAATGTCTCTTTCCGAAAATATCTACCGCACGCAAAACGTCCTTTTCGCAATATGTCCCTTTCACAATGCCCCTTTCCCAATATGACCCGTTCGCAATATTTCCCTTTCGCACAATGTAACTTTCGCAAAATGTCACTTTCACACCTTTGGATATAATATTTAAAAGCCTAAAATTTTTAAATCCTAACATTATCTAATCCTACAGTTAATGAACATAACAGCTACTCATCCTAATATAAAATCATCCAAAAAATTTGTGCATCATTTCTACTCCTCACCTAATCTATCCGAGTCGGATCTGTCAGCGAGCTCTAATATACATAGTGTAGCATGAGTAGTAAGGATTTCTGGGTTGAAATAACAAAACGCTAAGGCAGGAAAAGGGCTTACCAATATGTGTAATTAGACAAAGAGAGAAAGAGAGAGAGAGAGAGAGAGAGAGACGGGAACCTCTCCCTGAAAGAGTGTGCGGAAACATCTATGGTTTTCGAGAAAACAATAAAAATAAATTTTGATGTTTAGTATTTTTTTTTTTTTGAAATGTACTTTATCGACTGATTTCTTGATGTAACTTTGATATAACTCGAGTCAGGATGCTCCGAGTCGGACCTGTTCGACCATTTCGAACCTAACCAACTGAAATTTGACTCCGGGTGGGTTCCCGCCAGAAGCTCTTGCGGTCGCCTCTGAGTGTCCTTTCGCCACACTTGGCCTTCGCTTCGCTACGGATTGAGCTTCTGGCTCCCGCACTTTTTATATACACTCTAGGGGCTGGGCTCTGAGACTAGGTGGAGTCAGTGTGCTTTGATTCGGATCTATCACCCATTTCGAACCTAACCAACTCAAGTTGGGGTGCACCATGGAGGTGGAATTACGCTTATATTTAATATACATACAGTGCTGCACGAGAAATTAGGATTTTTGGGATGAAATTTAAAAAAACTTTCGCTTCGCTCCCGTCTTAGCCTAACCTATCCAAGTCAGATCTGTCACCGGGCTTTAATATAGGTACATACAGTATGTTCTATTTTCCATTACATAGAGGTGTAATGGAAAGCTGAGCTAATTAACAAAAAAAAACTAAACCAAAAAGATAATGGCACCAATCATTCTTAGGAACAATAACTCTATGAACAAAGAAATTAGTAACATTACTATTTCTGTAATCTTAGGGTGTATAACCATTGTGTCACAACTATATTAGGATCGACAAACACAAGAACATAAAATAATTATACCAGTAAAAAATTGTGTGCATGTATCATTATGACTACAGTAGTTTATGACTAGATGCGTATGACTAATGACAAAAGGACAAAAATCAGTATGTCAATTCTTAGGACCCCCCTTCACACAATGTCTCTTTTGCAAAAATCACAGAAAACGCTTTTTCATCATACTTGCTCGTAAAGTGGATCTTATTGCATCGGTTTTAGGCTCATAATCCAAGCTATCACGCACGCGTGCTTTTTACCCGGTAAAGTCAAGTTTGTACGTGAATGCAATTAGACGTACGTATACGAAGCACTCTTAATATAGCCGGGTAATACTTACAGTTTTTATGTAATACCAACAAAGAGTTCTTATGCCGCTGAAGTAAATGTCAACCTGCGCGCGCATTACTGATTTGGGCGCCATTTTCCGCAAATGTTTGTTGACGTTTTCGCTGTGTGGTTGATTATTATCAAAAAAAATGTTATTTCGTCGCAAGTGGGACGAAAACAGTCGTATGAAACTCTTGTGCTATGTTTCAATACACTCTCGGCTTCCTTATCGCGCTCGCCTGCGGCTCGCGCGCATAATACCGCCTCTAGTGTAATGACCAACATAGCACACTTGTATCATAATGTACTAATATACAATATGCACCAAACCCTATGTCGTATTTTGTATACTGGCAAAATACCAACACAACACACGGATAAAATTGCGACAGGCACCTAATGAAAAAAAAAATCGGTTGCAAATTCAGCACACACTCCGCTAACATTCAGTTCGTATACGCCTTATTGTACCGCGAAATGAGCTAGATTGGCGCAATTAAGCGTCAAAATTAGCTAGATTGGCTCAATATTACCCGCTTGGAGCGTGCGCCGAATAGATAATAATAATTAGTACCTACCTAGAATAATAATTAATATTATTTACCTACCTACTGTAGTGTTCTTTCTTTTCATCATCATAATCATTCATATCCATCTTTTGTAAAAAAATATGTAACCTTTTTTTTTACTTTTTCATAACTTTTTGGACTTCGCGTTCGGCAGCCTCCAAGTCAAAGAAAAAATCGATTTTTAAATGGATGACGAAAACTGTCAGAAAAAGGAATTAATGACAGGTATTACATGGGTATTACTGGGTATTACGTAGTATTTACCTAGTAAATTTCTCTGGTATTTACTTACTCTCTAGTAAATTTCTCTGTTACTCTATGATGACAGGGTTCTGGGCAGGTTCTGGGGCAAATCTTGAGGGAGAAAAGAAAAACAAAAGCTAAAAAAAGTATTTTAAAGAGGAAACTCTGATTGGAAAATTCTAAACACCAATGCAAATGCATTGAAAATAGGATAGAAGCTCTGACTAATGCTTCGTGGAAAAAGCGCTAAGGATCCAGATAAGTTTTTTAAAAACCAACGATCTTATATGCATTGAGTAAAATACACTATGAAAATACATATAACATCATTGCTTATATGTTACACGTGAGTTTCCTGATTATTCATTTCCTACTTTTCCTCACTATACCTTGACTGGAATTGCTACTACGAGGAAGTTACTATATTTGATATTAACAACAGGTGGTCTATTATTCCTGACCTTATGAAGAAGAACGTTCGCGGAACTTTCATCGGGCTGAGCATCGCCAGATTCTGCCGAACGTAATCAACATTTAATTTTCATCATAAATTAAAAGTGTAACCAACAAGCTGTTTTTTTTATTTCCTCTCTCGCTATTAGGGTCTTCCTGCTAGGATAAGTAGGCCTTAATTTCCTAACCACTTGATAATTGTGAAGGGACGTTTATTTTATTTATTTAGAATAACCGTTTCGTTACACTACATAGTACCACCGTAGTAGTAGTAGTATAACTTACACGTAACCTACTTACTTATAATGTCTATATTACTATACTAGGTGGATCTGGGTATGTCCTAAAACTGCATCCAGAACAGGACGGGCAGCAGCGTCCTCTCGGTTAACGGTGGTGAGCATTCTGCTATCGCCAAGCCAATTGTGAGGATTATGGCAACCCTTCGTGCAGCAGTCTTCTGGTTGTTGATGTAACTAAAGGTGGAAAAGGGTAAAAATATACTTCTGTATATTTACTCTTTACCACCTTATAGCCACTCAACAGCCAGAAGACGTCCACTACTGGACGAAGGCCTCTCCCTTAATAGGGAGTGGCTGCCATAATCCCCACGCTTGGCAAGCAGGCTTTAGCCATTCATGTACTCTTAAATAAGATTAAGTACCTACTTAAGTTTAAGAATAAAGTTTTAAAATCATTATTTTCTTTTAAATTAACTAGGCCTGTCATCGCAAATGTTTTTCTAGGCAGTTTTGAAGAAGTAGAGCAATCAGCGCTCGCCAAAGTTAATTTCATATTCATTAAGTTTTTAGGGTACTTAGGGAAAGTTGCTAAAACGGTTTTGAAGTAACATCGAGTTTACAAGAAAAATATGAAAAGAGACTGTAGAGATTGTTGCCAATATTTTTTTACCTTTTACTTAAATAACACAGACAATAATGGTTCTAATGAAGTATGAATCAAGCCTTAGTTTTAGTTAATCAAACGACTTAATTTTTACCCCGAGGCCAGTTATCTCGGCTCAAGTTTTTATTCTTATTAAAATTATCTTGAATCTTGAGCTCATCTTTTATCACTTATCATCTAAGTTTATCGCCATGCTCACTTTTCACAAGAAAATTCCAGTCTCCTCAGACCCCATTGTTATAAAAGGTTGCCTAGCTCTTTTTCTGTCCATCTTATCAGGCTTTCCTAGACATAGTGCCAGAATAAATAGACCTCTTCATAAGATAAACTATCTAAGGGTATCATCAAGCTAGCCATACGTTTTTTTACTTTCATCTGTCTTTGTTATCTAAATGTAGTTTTTTTTTCTTATTTACTCATAAGCAACCTTATTTTATTTTTATTTTATTATTAGGACCTGGGTATGTCCTAAAACTGCATCCAGCACCGCCGGAGGACGGGCAGCAGCGTCCTCTTAGTTAACGGTGGCAAAACTCTGCGATCCCCAAGCCGCCTGCCAAGCGTGGGGATTATGGCAACCCCTCCCTATTAAGGGACAGGCCTTCGTCCAGTAGTGGACGTCTTCTGGCTGATAATGATGACTTATAAGCAAATAGACGTACAGTACAGGCAGGGCCTGATCTAAGGGGAGTTGAACCGGGCAAATTCCCAGAGCGGCAAAATTGCAGGTGTCCTCAATTCTCTTTCTAGGCAAAAAATTATAATAAAAAAAACATGCTTAGCAGCCCAACAAAAAAACATTTTATCTTTTTTTTTTAATGCTTCTTTGGTGGCTGTAAATCCTTAGACAGACCAACATATTTTAAAGTGCTGTCTTCATGTGTTATAATTTTTTTATGGTGTCCCCTAGGTTTTTTTTGCCTGGATCAGCTAAATAGCTAGATGCAGGCTGACAACGAAGTGATCCTTTGAGGGTATTTTTTTAAAGATAAGACAAGTAAGTAGTATTTTTATTAAATTGTCTAAGTGATAAACATACATATTTAAAACAGCATTAGTTTGTAAGATATTTTTATGGAATAGAGTAACGAGGCTGGCGTGACGATCGCCTGGTGGTAAGCGTCACTGCTCATAACAGTAGCAGTGCCAGAATTGCGGGATTTTGTTTACGAACAAAATCCTGCGCAGCACTGCACTGATTTTGACACCCTGAGATATTCGATTTCAAATCTGTAAAACTCTTATATTAAATCGCGCTTATGTAAATGAAATTAAATGAAATATTTATTGTCTAAAACCGTGTACGTACTTGAGTAGTTTTGTCCTTGCGGACAAAAAAAAACAAATAAAAAACCAATAAAAATACCTAAAACCTAGAATAACCCACCTAAAATACCTACACCGTCTTTTATTAGGTTTAAACAAAAAATAAAATAAAAGAACTAAACAACGAAAGTTCTTTTTAATAGTTATTTATGTGGTAAGTTGGATTTTACAAATGAGTAGACGAATTACCATAGTCACGAGTTTGTAAAATCCAATATCGCACGAGTGCCATTACAACGTTTTACAACACATTTGCGATAAAATAGATAATAGAAGTACTTACAACAGATAATGAGGCAAACTAATTATTTTGTTTTTATTATATCGGACGGAAAATCGCAACTAAACTTTGTTCTAAAGTTCGTCTTCGTTAAAACGTTTCTAATAATGAGTGTCTTTTCGTGTTGATTCCAAAACTCCGAAGAAGCTTGTAGTAAAGTTGCCACGACTTTGCTAGAGTATGACTGGACTTGACTGTGACTTACTAAGTGTGACATCACTTTGACTGTGACTTAGACTCGTTCGACTTGAAAATTATCAAAAACTTTATACAAATAAATACTTGACACTGGCAAATGCACAAAGTTCGACGCCATAATCCTCCTAGGAGGAAAGATCAAATGGCACGAATTAACAAATGGCGCTACGTGCGTTTGGTGAAAATAAAAAAAAATAAAGAAATTACTGGTGAGAATTTCTTTCGTAACATTTTCTGTAGTAAGACAAACGTATTGAGCAAAAGCGCTTCCAAGAAGGTTCGATCATTCAGCTTATATGTATTCTCGTAATGTGAAACTCTTTGGTGGAGTTCTTAAATTATTATTATGGAAATTTAAAAAAAACCGTAATGTTTACGCACGGCGCTATACAAGGGAGCGTGCAGTAAAATAGGTACTTAGCTGAGAGTACCTATTTTACCGCACGCTCCGTTGTATGGTGCGTAATGTTCAACTTTTGAACGATGTATACAGGCTTCGTAAATACATTTTCCGAGCAAATATGTTGTAAATGTATATTAAATTGATGAGGTAACTTATATATTGTCAGTGAATTAGTATTACCTACCACAAATCTGTGCTATGAACAAAGAACATAAATGATTGACTGATTTGATTGTGAGCCCAACTTTAAATGCTATTTTAATAATTATTGTAAGTATAAAGAACCCTTTGTAGTCTTTTTACAACATGGGCCGCCATCTTGTACTAATATAGTTAAAATTAAACGTCTGAGAGACTATCAGGCGTCATTTATTAAGCGCTCATAAAACGTGGACTTATCTATGAAGTCTGACGACTTAGAGGTAGGTGACCTTAAATATTCTAAGTTCCAACAATGAATACATATTAATACTAGATACTAAGTCTTAAAATTCATGTGAATCTCTAATCTATATTAAATTAATAAAAGAGAAAACCGCAAACCTTACGGACAAGAAAACTCGAACACTACCAAACCTACGGCTTTTACATTTTGCACGTGTTCTGTTATTAGGAGGTAGATGCTCCCTAAGAACGAATTTTGAGAAATTCTACCAATAAGGGGGTAAAATGGAGGAAGTTTCTATGGAAAAAAAAAACTTTTTTCGATGTTAAGTACTGCAATAACATTTCATACACATAATTAAGGAAGAGGAAAAATAAGCCCATCTATCTTTAGTAAACTTTTGTGAAAATATATAATAGGTGCGTCGAATTGATAACCTCTTTTTTTGGAGTCGCTTAGATAATACTTACTAGCTTTTTTTAATAATAGACAGCGGTTTTACCTAATATCCTACGGACACAGCATATATTCACGGGATAAAAATCATTTCCATACCAAATTTCATTGAACACAGTTGATTGTAGTTGAGCTGTTACGTTTCTAATTCCAAAAACGTAGATTTAAGTAAACTCAAAGTACATAATTAGTCTACAAATAAAGGTGGTCGCCAAAGTTATATCGAGAAATCTACCAACTTTATCGTAAACTCATTAAAGACTTGAGAAAAGTTGCGGTTTTTCGCGAAATTCTTTATTCTGTTTATTTATACGGAATATTTTAGGAATCTTTATTAGGTTTTAATTTGTTTTGGTTATAAAATGGTTATATTCTGGGATGATTTTTATTTTTAACTAATATCTGATTTGGCCGTCTCCATTTTTAAAATTGCGAGTACTTAATGTATGTTTCGTATTATTAATTTAATTCCTTAGCAAAAAAAATACGTGTCGTATTGTTTTCTGTACCTTTTAAAAGTTTCCTATCGTGGCTTCTATGTTGGCCTTTTTGGTAAATAGCATTAAGCTGAATGAGAGATTTTCCAAACATGTTTAAAAATAAGTAATTCTCTTCAACTCGATAGATGGCGCGACTATACGTGCCAGTCAAAAACAGCATTGATCTGTAACACATAAAATAAAATAAAAAAACGTGACAATGGCAGACACGCCTGGTCAGCGCCAGTCTTTTTTAAACGCTTAACTGTGTAGGTGGAGTTGGGCGGGAACACGGATAAATCATGTCACTGCTTTCTATTATATTCTTAAACTTGTGTTTGTTCACGAAGTAATGGTTAAAAATGGTGGTGTTTTATTCAGTGATATAATGTGGTGAAATGAGTCTTTTCGTGTTGTTTTCAAAACTCCTTAAAAGCTCATAGTAAAGTCGCCACAACTTTACTAGGGCATGACTTTGACTCGACTATGACTATTTTCGTGTGACTAATTGTGATTTCATGACATATTTGACTTGATGGCACTTTATAAACTTGAAAATGCATAAACTTGACACTGTCAGAATGCACAAAGTGCGATGCCAATAAATAAGAAAATAAAACTGTGTACTGCGTAGGTTCCTGCGGTAGTGCAGCTGTAAGGTGGGGTGGCGTGACATGTGACGTAACAGTAGTAAAGCGGCCTGTCTAAATGACACGGGTTGATGACATATTGACGCGTGACTTAATTCGGGCGTCAAAAACGTCATAAGCGTCATATGTCGTAACGAAAACACCCTCCCGCACCGCTCCACTACCGCAGGCACCAACTCAGTTAAAAGCTATGTCTCTTTAAGTGATATATAAATATAATTGCCTACTACTCTCGTCAAGATTGATGTAGCCTTCTTTACCACTACTGCTGATAAGGTTTGGCTCAACTACCACACCTTTGCCAGTTATTCAACCGCCAAGCAGTAGTGTGCAAGCATTACTGTGTTCCGGTTTGAAGGGCAACGTTACCAGATAAATTACTGGGTATGAAGAGATTTAACATCTAATATCTCAGGGTGACGAGCGCAGAGCAGTGCGGCGCAGGATAATGTTCGCAAGTTCACATTTCGGGCACTGCTACTGTTAGTGGCAGGCGTGACGCTTACCTTACGTTCACCTGATGGTGAACGTCTTGCTCGTCTCATCATTTAATGTAAAAAAAACTGTGACAAATGCCACAATGCCAGTCTCTATGCCTTAGTAGCTTGCAGAAAAATATAATATATGGAAGAAAATTGAATGTCTACATAAACTGGCTTATATATTCTAGAAATCTATTTGTTTCTTTAAAAAAAACTAAATTTTTATCTTATTTTTAAATTTAAAAACGCAATGTTCCATAACAGTGCATACATAACTGCAATAAAAATCTATAATAATCTTCCAATAGATATCAAATGTTTACATGGCAATGAACGGTTTTGGATAAAACTCGGAATGGAGATAGCTATAAGCTAGCCCAAATTAATTATATTTTTATTATAGAAAGATAGTCAAAACGGCAATGATTCTTAGAGCTTAGAATAGTAGATAGCGCTTAATCTGAGTCGCGTAAGTGACTAGGCAACAAAACTGTTAAAATAATTAGTAACAGTGTTAAATAAAATCTATCTAAGGTCCCAACCCATCACTAGAAGCTGCTCAAAAGGGAAGGGAAAAGAGAATAAAGTCAGATTTTTTTTTTTGTTCCCATGATAGTACCAAGCCAAAATGTTGATTGGTGCTATTTTGAGAATATGCGAGATGCTCATTTCATGGGTGCTCAAAAAATTGGTGCTTAATCAGAAATACCCCGCAGTAAATTAAAGAACTGTTTGAAAAATTGGTCATAAATAAGGTATTAAATATTTTGACTGTACCGTTTAATCACTCGTATAGGTAATGCGTAACTTAGCTTTTACTTATTGTACGTCCGTAAGTATAATAACTGTTGATACCCAAATTACCTTTAAGACCTTTGTAAGCATAGTTATGAACAACAACAATAAAATATCTATGTTTTTAAAGCTTAAACAGGAAGAAAAATTATGACCTCCGGCAGGACTCGAACCCGCATACGAGCAGTCGCTATGGGTTTCCGTCCCAACTGCTTTGCCAATTAAGCTACAGAAGTCTCTGCCTTAACACAAATATTTACCCAAGCCGAAACCGTTGCAGGTTCCAAGGCCTGACGAGAGAAGTCGCACTGGCTATACTTTGGCCGGTCATAATTTTTCTTCCTGTTTAAGCTTTAAAAACATAGAAATACCATAAGTGTGGAATCACTTCATACAAAAATATTCAAACAATAAAATAGTATTCTTTTCTGTTTCTATTCTATCATATTCTTGTACTTGCACCCAGCGACAATGATAACATGAATGGACGGGAAATAAGCGCACGGATTTTAAAGACTGTATGTTGAGCGCCGGCTCTCCACTCGCTTCAGTCATACTCTACCTTTGCGACATGCGAGCCGTACGATACGACAATACAAACTTATAATACATGTACATGTATTCTTTTTTTGTCATGCAGTAATTAGATTCGCTATCTCTATTTTCCGGCAAATGTAATAAGCATACTTTTAGCTAGGTATGCTTGATTGTGTTGTCTTGTTAATTTTGATCGTTTTGCAAGCGCTGGGCCTGTCCATTCCATTATCACCGTCGCTGCTTGCACCTCGACTCTACTTTAACGGAACTTACAGAGCAATCAAAATGTTAGCATTCGTTTTGCTTTGTGTATGACTCTTGAGGTTCTTGCTTTGATGGCAGCGCCGCTTTGATGAAATTAGACCGTTCTTTCCGGAGCGACGTTATTCCGAGTGTAACTTTATACTTTCTGTTAGTTTGCCCATCGTTTGAAAAAAGAACACAGTTTCCAAATGTTTTTAATTGTTGTTGTTGTTTTTAATAGTTCCTGGCCATGGATACTAGTCCTTCAGCCGAATACATTTTTCTTCATCGATCCTTCTTTCTCCAGTTAAATGAGTCGTAGTCACAGTTCAAGTCACAGTGAAGTCCAATCATACCCTAGTAAAGTCGTGGCAACTTTACTACAAGCTTCTTCGGAGTTTTGGAAACAACACGAAAAGACACGTTTCACTACATTATATCACTTGCCCACACTCTTGCTCGTAAATCATCACTTAATGAATAAAACGCCACCATTTTTATGCATTAACACTCGGAAAAACACAAGTTTTGGAAAATAATACAATACAGCGACATGATTTTCTCGCGTTCCCGCCAAAACTTTTTTTAATTTTTCAATCCGCAGTGTTACCGTATAACTATAATAACGTAGTGACTCATATCGACTGGATTTTATGAGTTACGTGCGAGTCATTTTTGTGTTATGAATAATATAAAATTCGGTTCACCGTACACATGCAATGTAGCCACGAGTAAATAAAAATAAATGGTTTTCGATTAAGGCTCCATAAACGTCGAGACTGAATTTAAAAGCTCTTACCCCACGCAGCAAATTCTTTTTCAATACGTTTCGTAATCGCGAGAATACACTTCTATAAAACGTTATCAGTAGATTTATAGTACATTATGATACGAGTGTGCTATGTTGGTCATTACACTAGAGGCGGTATTATGCGCGCGAGCCGCAGGCGAGCGCGATAAGAAAGCCGAGAGCGTAATGACTAATAGCACAAGAGTTCCATACGACTGTTTTCGTCACACTTGCGAGGAAAAAACAATATTTTTTTGATAATAATCAACCACACAGCGAAAACGTCAACAAACATTTGCGGAAAATGGCGCCCAAATCAGTAATGCGCGCGCAGGTTGACATTTACTTCAGCGGCATAAGAACTCTTTGTTGGTATTACAAAAAAACTGTAAGTATTACCCGGCTATATTAAGAGTGCTTCGTATACGTACGTCTAATTGCAGTCACGTACAAACTTGACTTTACCGGGTTATACCTATTATAGTACAAGTGCCGTAATGTAAAGTAAAAAGCACGCGTGTGTAATAGCTTGGATTATGAGCCTAAAAGCGATGTAATAAGATCTACTTTAAGCAAGTGTGATGAAAAGATATTTTTTTAATAAATATGTCTCAGTGAGGAATGTAGAGATCCGGCATCGCGTTAAGGTGTCTGATACGAAAATCACGAAACTAAAATGAAGTTGAGCAGGACGATGCTGACTTTGGTAGTTATTCAATCGCCAAGCAGTAGTGTGCAAGCATTACTGTGTTTCTGGGTTGAAGGGCAATATGTTACCAGAGAAATTACTAGGTATGAAGAGATTTAACATCTAATATCTCAGGGTGACGAGCGCAGTGCTGTGCGGCGCAGGATTGTGTTCGCAAGTTCACAATTCCGGCACTGCTATTTTTAATGGCAGGCGTGACGCTTACCACCAGGCGAACGTCTTGCTCGTCTAGTCACTTGAACGTATAAAAAAAACCTCACTCTATAGAAAACACTTTTTAAGTCGATTAAAGAAACTGAATTTGTGTGTTTTGGTACTGTTAAAATTATTTTCCACGTAGCGTATGTTCCTTTGTATTCAAAAGAAATACATCGCAAGCTTTCACGGTAAATAAATCCAGTAATTCCATGATTCTTTTGACTAAAACGCTTAGAATAGAACATACGGGAAAGTTTTCATCAAGAAAAAGGTAAATAAAAAACCGGGTTGTTCCTTACTTCGTTTTGCAAAATTATTTATCAAAGTATTTATTAGTTATAAATTAATAGAAATAATTATGGCCCAATGCTATTTATAGAAATTAAGCAATATACACCAATTTACAATCTATGTCTTATTTTTTAAAAAAACAACCTTAGTCACTGCTTAAACTTCTCTGTCCTTTTCTAGTACGTGCAACTTCACGTCAGTGAGAAGTTGACAAAGCATCTTAAGTAACAAGCAAGTTAAGCAGTGACTAAGTTTGAGCGGCGTTTTTAAGTAAGGCCCTATATGTTTATTTTCATGGTGAAGTATCTTATGTAATTAGACTTATGTATTTTGTTGAACCTAATAAAGGCATTTCACCACAAAAAAGCTAATTAGCTAAGCTAAAAGCTAATTATTTCATTTAATTTCAATTAGTATATTCATCATCATCATCAGCCCGGAGACGTCCACTGCTGAACGAAGGACCGCCACACTGTACGACAACTTGCCATCCAAGTTCATCCAACTGACAACAGATGGGGAAGAAAGGTTCTTGAGTGGCGACCACGAACGGGAGGCGCAGCATAGGAAGGCCTCCCACTAGGTGGACCGACGACATTGTAAAAGTCGCGGGCAAGTGGATAGCATTATTATAGGTACATCTGTACGATAGCCTGATAGCTCAGTTGGTAGTATGTCTGCCTTCAGAGCTGTAGGGCGTGGGTTCGATCCCCCACCCAGGACAAAAATGTTTGTGACGTGCAGCGATGTTTGTTCTGTGTCTGGGTGTAGTATGTATTATAAGTATGTATTTACGAAAAAAAATATTGTATATAAGAATTCTATCAGCTATCTGGTTTCCATAATACAAGCTTTGCTTAATATGGGGCTAGATGGCGCTGTGTGTAATAAATGTCCCCCAATATTTATTTATTATTATTATCTATTCTGTGTAGTGTGTCATATTCTTTATTTCATGTATGAAGTAAGTAATAGGCTAGATGACTGGTTTGTTTTTATTGTCCTGTTAAAATGTGACCCATAAATATAGCTGATTAATGAAAAAAATATGAAAATCTGATCAAAAATAAGCAACTTATAAGCATTTTAATATCATGCTAGACAGAGAGGCGAAACAGCAAATCGTGACGTCCCTTCTCAGTACGCCATATAAATTCTATTCTGACAAGTAAGGCGCGACGTCATGTTTTGTTTTGTGGGAAAGGGACAGAGTTGTCTCTAACAAAAACTTTAAACGCTCATATATCAGAACATTATTAACCGATTTAAATAATGTTTTCAATAAACATACCATATTTACTGAAATTCTTCATCAAAGCTATTGGTTTCAAAGATTTAAACATCAGTAATCAAGTCTATTGTATATTAATGATAGGTATAAGTACAATACAATAATGGACCTGGGTATGTCCTAAAACTGCACCCAGAACCGCCGGAGGACGGGCAGCAGCGTCCTCTTAGTTAACGGTGGTAACACACTGCGATCCCTAAGCCGCCTGCCAAGCGTGGGGATTATGGTAACCCCTCCCTATTAAGGGGGAGGCCTTCGTCCAGCAGTGGACGTCTTCCGGCTGTTGATGTGATAGGTACAAGTGCGATAAGTTGGTACTTTTATAACCTAGTCTACGTAATTATTAAGATACACTTCACACTTCACGTACGCATGCAACTGCGCCGAAATATTGAGACCTCGTTTCACGACCTAATCATGGTAAATATCCTGTAAATAATCATAGAACTGAAATATCCCTTTACACCCGAGATTGTACGATCGTGAGTTTTGACTGACAACTAGCTGACCCGACAGACGTTTCTCCGGAAAATCCCTTTCAGTTTTTTGAAATATTTTACAATCGGTAAAATTTCCTAACTAACTAACTAGGGCTAACTTTAAAATCGCATAGCTGTTCCATACAAAAACTTCATCGACCTTGGGCAAAATGTAAGGAACAGTTATTTCAATATTGGCCCCATAGTAAAAGTTGTTTGTTTGGATGTACAGAATATGCCCTTAATAGGATGCTAACTGATTAGAATAGACCCTGTATAGTTTGACAGAGTTAAAAATTGAGCTATGTATTAAGGAATATGCATGGGTTTTTTTTATTGACTCACAAAAGAGCCAATTCGTAACAAAATAACACCTAAAATAATATTAAATTTAAATGTAAACGAAACACAAATAACGATGTTATAAACATTTTAGTTTCATGTTAGACAAGGCAAATGTCAAATGACTATACTAACAAATGACGTCAAAGTTCACAATCCCAAACAAATTCTGTACTAGCGCACGTGTTTTGCTAGAAAGGGACAGATGACTCCCTCCCAAATACTTTGAACGCTTTTGTTTCAGGACTTTACCAGATTTTTTTTTGATGCAAGCATCAGATTCAGTTAATCTCTCCACTTACCCTATTATTTTTAATAATCTAAATATCAAAGATACTGCCTATTTATAAAAGACAAAAAAACATAGACAAAATAGATAGAGATACTTAGATAATTTTTTAAAATGTAAAGAAGCTAGTTTCTGTAAAGCTTATCCCGTCATCTCCCAAACTACGAGCTGTTTTAGACAGAACATTTGTATGCGAGATCGTCTTTGTCACGGAATGAATTCCGGTCAATCTCGGATATTGGAGGAATTCTTTATCCGACTGACGCGACCTTTTGAATTTATACAGCGTTTATTCAAACGTATTTTAAAAACAACTGTAAATTCAACTTTTCTAGAAAGTCTTTGAGTATTTGCGCTATCTCTGTCTGCTTTTCTGAGAGAATGATATGCATATACGTAAGTGAGTACGTATATGCTGAGTGGCCAGCCCCATTGTCAAAGTTATTGTTCCGCCCGAAGGCCTCTGACATGGTTTAACAGTTGCTTTTATATAAATACAGAACAAACAACCGGAATCGATAATTTTACGATATACAGTAGGTATCAAGTATACGTAATTTAAAATTATCAAGTTCTCATTAAGGTATATTGAGAAAAAGTCAGTTACGGCCAAGATAATATTATAATAGTACTTAAGTATGCTAGCATAACATGCTAGGGAAACAAGTCATGATCAAACTCAAATTATGAAAAATTAAAAATGAAAATGAAAAAATGTTTATTACATTAGAATAACACGTTTTAAACAATTATTAATAAACAATTATGTCCTAATAAAGTGGTGAAGACATTACCTAAGTTTGAATACAGCCTACAAGAAGCTTAGGATGTTAGGTATTATTAATTTTATCAACAACCAAAGACACACACACACATACACACACACACATACACACACACACACACACACACTTTTATATACAATTAAAACTATTGATGAAAAATAAACCTCTTCTAAAATAAGTTTCGTTGCACTTGCACTTCGTTTTTATTTCCTTTTTTTGTCGATAAAGTTAATAACTCAACATCATTAATACTCTTAGGCTTAATCAAAAATAATCTTCCAATTTGTATGAAAAGAGCTTCTATCATATAATACCGATCTAAGTCTGGAACACAAATTGACGTCTATGTCTTTGCTTACAACACGACTTCTACGCCCTTGGGCTTGTTTACTGAAACTTGTAGTTATATTATTACTTACTGTCAAACAATAAAGGCAAACTATTTGTGTTACTAATTAACTGTAGGTATTATTTGGGTATTACAAATGAAATCGAGGCCAAACTCACAGATTAAACAATAACCACCTTATGCATAAAACATATTCCTTATTTCAAACCTATTTTAGTTAAAAAGTGTTTTTCACACCACCTGCTTGACAATGTCCGATTACATATCATGCAACCTCAACGTAAAGTAAAGCATTATCTCTTTAGGGATATAAAGTTGTATGAAACTCGCTAAGGAATAAAGTGATTTGAATTTGGAACGTCAAATTCGTGTCGAAGCTTGTGGAAAAATCTAAGTAAAAAAATGACCATATTACATTGTAAAGAGGTTTGTTCGAAAATCGAACTGGCCACCATAAGCAGAACTCAAAAAAAAGGTGCCTTTACAAATAATGGGAAACATAAAACGGTGTTTGGTCCTGTGATTGTCAGTGAATTTTAATTTATGGAGACAATAAAAAGCCAGGGCTTTTTATTGTCTCGCAGAAGGTGTGAAAAAAAGAGTATGCTACTCTTCGTCTTGGGCAGCTCGAACCCCTCGCTTTACTCGGGACTCTATATAACTCCCTCGTTACGCTCAGGGTTCAATATGCCGCCCGCGACGTAAGACACTGCTTTATTCCCTTAGTGCATAATCTACTATTGTCTTCTTTTTTCAAATTCAAATCGTAATTCGAAAGAAATTTTGCAAAACACTTTTTAACTAAAATATGTTTTAGCGCTTTATGCATATGGCGGTAGGTACTTAAGTAATGTAAAAAAGCTACAGCAGAAAATTTCTAAAACTGTAATAGTCAAGGGGATATCTTTGCTACAGTGGGAGCCAACAGGCTAAAACCAATATCAGTAGTTTTAGTGGTAGGACTATAGATGTAAAAAAAAACGATTTTATACGTTTAAAACCAAATGAGCCGGTTTAAAACCCCAAATAAATCGTTTTAGACGATTTAAAACTCGCCTACTAAAATAAAAGAACTACACTTCATTATCGACAATATTTGGTCACCTGACGTTACGTTTCGTTTTAGTTAATTAGTTTATTCTTATATCTACATTACAATATTATAATTATTAATAAATAATATTACGCACACATACATAGACTTGTAACAGATCAGACAAAATGTCGCTCGTGCGCGCATAGGGTAAAACGGCAACGTCGCATTTCTCAGATTGATTGACCGAATCGATCCGATAGTGTGGCCGGTGTTGCTTTCACGAAAGGATGTGTTTTTGTTTCATTAATTAACCTAATTATTGTACCTACCTAAAGAACCTACTAGTTTTTTTATTTTCAGTCCGCTATCTATGTAGATATATTTAAAATTACACTCCCACCTTCCCCCCCACATCACAACGCATCACGCATGAACGGCTAGACCGATTTCGATAGTACGTCGTAATTCTTATTATTTTTTCTATCATTATTTTTACTTTGACATAGTTAAAAAAAATACATAAGTATTCATTTGCAAAGTATCTTAAACCAGGGTGATTCGAATCTCTATTTTCGATAAGAGTCCCATCACTACTCTACACAGTAGAGCAGGCGAGCTGGCAACGTTGCATCTTGACCTTGACTTGACATCTCACGGCGCGAGGAGTGCGAGTGTGTGAGTTTGGTTTTAAACCGTATTAAATCGAATCAAACTGATTGTATCTTTTGAAAACAACCAACACAGTTTTAACTATAGTTTTTTATAACTTAGCTAGGTAATGCCTACGCTTGTTCGGTCGACTTGCACCAACTAGAACCTAACCAAGTCAGTGTACCGATCTAGGTATCACACATTTCATTTTACAGTTTATAGGTAATATATACCTACTCCGTTCTATTCCTTCTTCGGAATATTAAGAAAATGTGGTTATATTTTAAGAAAAACATACTCGTCAACACCGTTTTAAATCGAAAAAAAAGGCTTATTTCGGTTTAAAACCGTTTTTTTTCGTTTTAAACCGATTGATTTAATTGGTTTTAAACCGGCCTTACATCTATAGGTAGGACTCTATTGCAGAGTCCGCCTGAAGAAGTACCATACCTTTGCCACGTATTCAACCGCAGTAGTATGCAAGCATTACTGAGATTTGGTTTAACGGGCAATGTTACCAGAGAAATTACTGGGCATGAAGAGATTTGACATCTAACATTTCAAGTGCGACAGCGCAGTGCTTTGCGGCGCAGGAGTTCGCTAGTTTACCATTTTGGCACTGCTTCTGTTATCGTGGGCGTGATGCTTACCATGAGGCAAACTTTTCGCTCGTCTCGTCACTAGATTGTATAATAATAGGTTTTTTTTAATACATCATACTTTTGTGCACTTTCTAGTACTCGACGTGATTATTACCACACTCAAGTTTAAGCTCTGTAGACTAGCCAATTTTTGGCTTGTTTTTTTTATTTTACTTAAAATGCAGCTAGCAGTCTTACTTACTCCTAGGCACATCATTTTTATTTTAGTTAAATAAAATACTTATAAATAAATAAAAACTATAAAACTGCTTTCAAAATACAATTGTAAAAGGTGTGTTAAACCTAGTAAATAATTGTGTAGATTACATGAAAAAATATTTTATCAAATTTGGACAATATTATGGACAATATTAAAAGGTAGAAAAGAGGTTTTTCTTTTTGTATGGCAAGTACACGGTATAATTATGGCTATATCCAACATTATAGGCTTTTTAAAAAAATACAACCGACTTCAACTTCGAATACCTGGATGACATCTTCATATTTTCTATTAATTTTGATTTAAAATCCAAACTACTTAACCGATTTCGATAAAATGTATATGTGGTCCCATACCTATACCCATACCTACCAAAAAAAAAAAAATCATCAAAACCCATTTATAATTGGCGGAGTAATCGCTTAACATAAATACAAAAAAAAACATACAGTCGAATTCAGTACCTCCATTTTTGAAGACGGTGGAAAAAAAAGTATGATTCCGAGCATAATCTCATAGCTCTTTCTTTATATCTCTGCGTGACTCTGAACTTTTACGGTGGACGTAAGGTAGTACACAAATATAGAACCTGTGTAATCTATCCCGCTCTTGAAATATGAGAGTCGCCATACTTTATCGCATCGCCATCTGATGTCACTTGGCATTTTACGGGACACTTTACGACGTTACTTTACTACCTTGTAAGAAGACGTGTAGGCGAGTTAAGGGGTACCTGCCTACCTCAAGGCATAGATTATATAATATACAAATTATAATACTATACTAGGCTCCAGACGTTGAAGTAAAGAAATCAGGCCTAGATTACACAGGCTAAGGGCTTTAGTTAAAAAGTCGTTTCTTAAGTTATTAAAAGTCATTTAAAAACTTCAGCCCAAAAAAAATTTTGTGGTTACTTGATATTTTAATTCTATTAAAGTTTTTAGCGTGCCTTGAATATTATTGTTCGCTTCTCTGAATTCTGATGAAATTCTTTATCGATAGCTTTGAAATGTTAACTCAATTTTGCATTTGAAATCGTGCCTGTTTTAAAATCGCCTAATTTGCGGCAGGTTTTAATTATATTTGCTTACAGGCTTGCGTTTGGCAGCTACGTGCGAAAAAGTGGAGTCTACGAAAGTGAGTCTACGATGGAGCTTGATTCCTCATCATCAGCCCGGAGACGTCCACTGCTGAACGAAGGCCTCCCCCTTAGACCGCCACACTGTACGACAACCTGCCATTTGCATCCACCGGTTGCCCGCGACTTACAATTACAATTAAACCTCTACTAACATAAGTTTCGTTGCACTTATAAAAAAAGAGTGTTAGCTTATACAATTGATTAGTTCGTTTTTGATTTTCGTTGGAATTGATTACAATGTCGTCGGTCCACCTAGTGGGAGGCCTTCCTACGCTGCGTCTTCCGGTTCGCGACGCAGCTTGATTGCTTAGAAGAAACTAATTCAATAGCGACTTAAATTTGACTTGATATTTTATCCATCGGGAAAGTACCCGGGAAGCGCATTCTACTGTTTAGCATGTCAAAAATAAAATTTGGCAATAAAAGCTCATTCTAATTCTGAGTAGTGGTGATGAATCCTGCACTGACCTGCACTGACCTGATCCTACGTCCGACGTCCCGCCTAAGTCCGACCTAAGGCTGTGCACTGGTATTTTAAGGAGCTCGGTTGGTTTGGTTAGGCTGGTAGGGGCCCCCTTAGCTGGTAGGGTCGCTGGCATAATCATTACACCCCTATTCCGCCAGATGTTGTGGTGCGGGCTTGATGGAGTTTTCTTGAGGATACCCGATCTCATTTGTATGTTTTCTGTACCCATGCAGTGCACTAGCACATGCTCGCACGTCTCGACACGGCCATGCATGGTCATATTTTCCTGGAGACATCCCCGGCACAAGGGACTGCCTGTAGCTCCAATTTATGCATGGGATAATTGAGCTCACATTGGCATGTGATGGCACTTGTCATATCTTAAGGCAAATGTCATAATAGCATAATAAAAAACTTATAAATGATTTAGCCTATAACGACTTTATCGACATATCATGTAATACAAAAGCTATTTTCAGAAGCACCTCCCGTTTTTGTCAGCAATTTTGTCAGTTTCTTCGATCATGTTAAGGAAAACAAGCACTCGCAAAATTGACCTTTCAGACCCTCGTAAGTAATGTATCTATTTTCTTTTTGTCGATACATATCGAATACTAATAGGTTTACTTACCTGTGTAGCGAAACTCGTCATCTTAATCAACCTATCATAGAATGTTTTACATAGGCTTAAGGCACACTAGTCAGAGTAGTGGTCAGATTTTCGGCGTTTTGCTTTCAAGCATTGCCAGCTTTCGTATGTATATCGTCACTCCATCGAGTTTCAGGGCGTCCGGCACTATGTTTGCCGGTGCTCAAAATTACGAAAATCTTTACGGTATCGCAAAAAAAACAATTTCTCAGTGGCGTATGGCAACCCAATGGTAATAGAGGCAGGGAGACAAGTGTTGGTAATTGCTGACAAGACTCTTAAGATTAATACAGGTTGGGTTAATTCAATCAATTTAAGCTTTACCAATTCTTATTTACTGCAGTAGAGCTCTTTGGCAAGAGGTCACTTGCAGGGCCCAATCTAAGGAGGGGTGAACCGGGCAAATGCCCAGAGCGACAAAATGAGAAGCGGCAAATTGAGGACGTCAAAGGAGTCTTAAATTTTTTCTTTAGGAGAGACAAATCTAATAAAAATTACCATGCTAAGCAGCCGACAAAAAGTATTTTTTAAAGTTTTTTTGCCAGGCTTGACTGCGTTTAAGGAGTAAAAAATAAGTGAATGGACCAGTTTTATGGAAGATAAACGTAGGTATTCTCGTATAAATAAAACAAAAATGGTATGGAAGATACTTGAGGTGTATACTGTGTACATCCATAGTATACCCTTCAGTATTGTTGAACCTTTTTTTATACATTGTTTATACGAGTACTTATTCTAAAACGCTGGTATAATAATGTAATAGTAATACTATCTCAATAATTAAAGAAAAGGCACAGAATTCACGAGAATCGTTCCTGGATTGCATGAGGCACCATCATCCCCCACCATGTCACCGCAACAGCTTAACTTATTTTCAACATTGTACACCTTCATCAAACCCACTGGACTACCAGAGCCAGCGGGTCAGAGCCTCGCTCCAGTACTTCAAGGAGCTGGGTTGGCTCATGTAGACGCTGGCAGGCGAAATGCACAATAGGCCCCAAGCGGGATGTCAGTGCAGGACTTATCTCCCTTATCTCCCTCATGCAAAACAATTGCCCCATGTAGGGCAATGTTACCAAAGAAATGACTGGGCATGAGACTCTAATATCTAATCCCTAAAACCTTGGATAACTCCTGGCATATTAAGATGTATTCGAAATAGGAATAAACTTCAGAAGCAATCGAAAATTGACCCACATAATGACGTATTAAAATTAACTTTTAAAAGATATAGAATATACTGTAATAAACTATTAAAAAAACTAAAAAGAAAACATGAAAGAGAAATGCTAGCTAATTCGATTAAAAATAGTAAAAAACTTTGGCATAGCATTAATACTATTACACATATAAAAAGTACTAAAACTGATAATGTTAAACTACTGGAAGCTAAGAATTCACCCGTTGATGCAGTTAATTTTGCAAATAGTTTTTATATAAATATAGGTAAACAGCTTGCAGAGGACATTTTGGCGAAACATAGAATAGATCCTAATAGTCCCTCTGTAGCAGAAGGTGCGCACCTATCTTCTTTTGTCTTACTCGAGACAGATCCAAAAGAGGTACACGATATTATCATGCAACTTAAACCTAATAGTGCCCCTGGGTGGGATAATATACCAAATAGCTTTCTAAAATTAACCAAACATATAATTATCCCAATTATTGTTCATTTGGCAAACTTATGTTTCAAGCAGGGTGTTTTTCCCACGTTTCTAAAGAAATCAATTGTTACTCCAGTGTATAAGAATGGGGCCAGAGACGACGTCAGTAATTATAGACCAATTTCGGTTCTGCCTTCTATATCAAAGATTTTAGAAAAACTTTTAAACAAACGACTAATAAGTTACTTAAATAAATATTCAATTTTGGCTAATTCACAATATGGGTTTAGACAAGGCAGGTCAACTGAAGATGCAGTTACCGCTATAACATCGCTTATCACAAAACAATTAGATATGGGCCAAAAATGTTTGACAGTGTTCCTTGACCTGAAAAAAGCTTTCGACACCGTCTCTGTCCCTATTCTTATACGAAAACTGGAACACATAGGTATTAGAGGTACACCCCTTGAAATTTTTAGAAGCTACCTTTCAGAACGTACACAAAAAGTAAAGATCGGTCAGTACATCAGCAGCGACTCGAGCATTACGTTTGGTGTACCACAGGGAAGCGTTCTTGGTCCTACCTTGTTTCTGGTGTACATAAACGATCTATGTAGACTGGAGGCAAATGGTGCTCAAATTTTCTCATACGCTGACGACACTGCAGTGGTATTTACTGGCAATAACTGGGACACAATTCGTAAGGAAGCTGAACAGGGATTGTCCAAGGTTGCCTTTTGGTTGAACAATAACTTACTTACGCTTAATACACAAAAGACGAATTACATATGTTTCTCTATTAACAACAAGGGGCAGCCCAGTTCAGACCTAAATGTCAAAATTCATCAATGTGGCAACTCGACCGCTTTCGTCGGTGGCCTCTGTGGATGTCCTGATATTGTTAAGGTTGACAAAACTAAATACCTGGGTATAATTTTGGATCAAAGGCTTTCTTGGCATAATCAAATTGAACTCCTCAACGATCGAATTAGGAAATTAATTTGGATTTTTAAAATTCTTCGACATGTAGCTTCTCTTATATTACTTAAACAAATATATACTGCTTTAGTTCAATCCGTTATAAGCTATTGCATTCCGATATGGGGAGGAGCGTCAAAAACAAAGTTTCTTGAGGTGGAAAGAGCTCAACGTGCTTTACTGAAAACCATGCTTTGTAAATCGTTTCGTTTTCCAACATACGAACTGTATCAACTATGTGACCTTCTAACCGTTAGAAAATTATTTATTCTAAACTCAATACTTAAATTACACAAAACTCTAGTTTATAACCCCCAAATCCTAAAAAAAAGAAGAAAAGATATTATCATAACAAAATGTAGCGTAAAAACATCATTTGCAAGACATCAGTTTACTGCACTAAGTACCTATCTATATAATAGAATAAGTAAATCTGTTCCAATATACCACAGAACAATATTTGATTGTAAAAAAACGTAACAGATTGGCTTAAACCACTTTCTTATGATGAAATTGAAAATTTACTTAATCCACTACAATAAACTTCACTTGGGTAATTTTGAATTTGTGTCTACCTGTCCAGTGTTATTGATTATTAGAGTATTAATAACATTCAAAAAAGGTTAATTTCACGTTCATTACACAAGCACACACACACACACACACACACACACACACACACAAACGCACGCATATTTATATATATCTATATATACACACACATACACGTATTCACATCTCACACACTTATGCAAACACATACACACAAACTCACCTAACTGCGCATTCTCCATCAGAGAAAACGGCTTATTGTAATCTACTTACTTTACCTCTTTTTCATTTTCATAATTTTTATTACTTACTATACTTTCTGTGTTTCATAAATTTTGCATTTTTAAGCTGATTGTCACATAAATTCATACCTAATGATTCTTACATTTATGTACGATAAATACACTAATATTTGTAATGGTTATGGAAGAGTGAGGTCTTCTGTCACAAGTATTGCTATACTCAAAAGAAGGCCTCCACAATTGTTGTTTAAAACGTGTATTCTAATGTAATAAACATTTTTTCATTATTTTTTTTTTTCATCTCAGGGTGACGAGCGCAGTGCAGTGCGGCGTAGGGTTTTGTTCGCAAGCTTACAATTATGGCACTGCTACTGTTTTGGGCAGGCGTGACGCTTACCAGCAGGCGACCGTCTCGTGCGTCTCGTCAATAATAAAAAATGCACATTGAATATGAATAAGGTCAGGAAAATATTAGTTAATAGTTTTAGGTTAAGACTGCGTGTATGCCCGGAGCACTCACGCTCGCTAAAAAGCTTCTTCTTGCGGCGGCGTCCTGTGACGGGTCGCCCTCTTCCCTCCTATATGGTAGAGGAGAGCGATGGCTGGCAAATGCGTCACGCTCGTGAACGAGTACTGCTTGCTCCAGCTAGACCGCTCGCGGTATATACGCAACATAGATATAAGGAAGATCTCCTCTTGAATGCCATTGTGAGTAATTAATAACGTAGTTGAACATTATATGACTGTTGATCTTATAAAAAAGCACGGATCTTCGTGTCTGTGGAGTGTAATAACAACAAAAAAAAACATAAGAATTGTCTCATCATAATTATTTATCCCATTCCCTCAGAGGGCTGTTAAAAGCTAATGCGGTTTTCTAAGAATTTTGCGCATTTTTTTTAAATATCGCATCTATATCCCACTCAAGCAGTTTTAGCTCTCTAACGCCTTTAAGTGAAGCAGAATATATCTTCCTCCTGCGTCCCTGCCCTTGACATGGAAGGTCGCCTGAAAATAATAATGGGCTAAGTAAAACGTGACTTGGCATCTGATGCCTTGCAAACATTACGCGTGTGAAGTGTCATGTCGATAGAATGCGAACAATGGAATTAAAGTAGTTCTTTGGAGAAATTATGTTGATAAAACAAACTTTACTCATTTCTGTGTATTTTTTTTATTGTTGCTTAGTCGGTGACTTTTTAACCTACTATGTTTTATTTTGTTTTTTTATGAAAGGGTTTAAAACCAACCTTCTCTCTCGTACCTACTCTCGCGTTGGTCCCATAATCTTTATTTCTAAAAAGTTTGTGTACAATAGGCTAGATGACACGTATTTTTTTTTGTCCTATTAATGTGTGGCCCGTAAATATAGCTGATTAATGAAAAAATTATGAATATCTGATCAAAAATAAGCAACTTATAAGCATTTTAATATCATGCTAGACAGAGAGGCGAAACAGCAAATCGTGACGTCACTTCTCTGTACGCCATATCAATTCTATTCTGACAAGTAAGGCGTGACGTAATTATTTTATTTGTGGGAAAAGGACAGAGTTGTCTCTAACAAAAACTTTAAACGCTCATATATCAGAACATTGTTAACGGATTTAAATTATATTTTCAATAAACATGCTATATTTACTTAAATTTTTCATCAAACCTCAAACAAAAAAACATAAACAAACAAGATAAGAAGAGATAAGATCTTGTTAAGATATAAACATCAGTCATCTACCCTAATGACGTCAAAACTTAACAATATACTGTATGTATGTTATGTAATAAATACTAAGGTGATAAGGCTAAGTAATATCAATTATATAAATTATAATATAATATAATATGCGGGAGCGTCGGAGTGAGGTGAGGAATGTACTTAGTAGGTAAGCCAGGAAGTCGAATGAGATGGGCCTTGTACAATATACAGGCATAGAATAAATAATAGTACTACGTACAGAAAGTTAACTCCGCAAAGGAATTGAAATAAATAAGGACTCTATCTACTAAGCAATAAAGTAGCAATTCAACTCGCACAGAGCTGGATATCGCTCGCTATATTCACCTAGATATACCGCTCTCTTTCTATCACGTATGCTTAGTTACGTGCGACGAGGCTAGCGTGCGGGCGGTGACTGACTTCTGCCTTGCATTGTCCACCCGGACGGAGCGCCGGCCGAACATACCTACCTGGTACAGGCCAGATTCACTCCCACAGAAAATGCGTCTTTAACTTAGATATACCTATAACAATAACCATATCATAGTAATTGTAATGGTAGGACTCTTCTGCAGAGTCCGCCTGGGGAAGTACTACACCTTTGCCTGTTATTCAACCGCCAAGCAGTAGTGTGCAAGCATTACTGTCTTCCGATTTGAAGGGCAATGTTACCAGAGAAATTACTGGGTAAGAAGAGACTTAACTTCTAATATCGGGTGACGAACGCAGTGCAGTGCGGCGGATCAATCTCAGTAAATACAGGGGCCAGATCCACGATGGATCTAGTGAAATGTAATTTTCTCATTAGATCTGTTTTCGAAGATATGACAGAAAATGTATTTAATGAGTTTTTTTTTGGTCCCGATAGATCTATTTTTTGATAGATCCATTTTTTTGTAAATTTTGATGGATCTAGTGTTAAACTTTTTTCCTATAAGATACAGTTTTGAAAGCTGTGGATCTAAGGAGAACTTACCCGTAAACTTACTAGACCATACGACAGTATTACAAATAATAATTCCTCCCTACAGTAAGGAAACGCCTTTGATGTCGTGTGACACCAATGTAACACCGCCACTCGTGCGTCTTTTGAGCAAAATACAATAATTCGCATACTGTTATGCAAGTAGTCCGCCAGCAAAAAATCATAGTACTGTTGAGGCACCTCTACCTCTTCTGGATTGCTTGTTCTGGTCTTATTAACATTAGCCAGCTGGTTTCTTTGACGATAAATACTCGTTTTTTTTCGACGAATGTACTGTACTGGTTTATTAGACGCTAAATTCCATCCCTTTTTCTTTCGATAAAACTTAGTGCCTTTTTATATAAGCGAGGAGCAGGTTCTATTCCACGTATGGCTTCATCACAATAATCACTTATCGTTCATTCGATTAAATTATGGGTTACATCAGGAACACAGACTTCCAAATGAAGTTTCAACTATGCTGGCGTTTATTTGGCTCAACGCATAAGCATTGCCATCCAGCGTGGCAATGCCGCCAGCATGCTGGGTACGCTGCCGACTGGTAGTGGGTTTGAGCATTTGGATTGTCTCTAGACTTTCATCGGTCTGGATACAATCCTTTTGTTTTTTGTTGTGTAGTAGGCTAAGTAGTCTTTGTAGTTTGTTGTAGTTAATAAAGGCTTTTATTAAAGACTATGTTTTGAGTCTGAAGCAAAAATTATAATGGAGTTAAAGAAGCAGCAGGTACTAAAACTTTAGTAAATCAAAATAAGTAAACTTGAATCCCGTCCAGAAAAAAGTAAATTAATAATAAATAAAAATAATAATATGTAATAATAAATATTGGGGGGACATTTATTACACACAGCGCCATCTAGCCCCATACTAAGCAAAGCTTGTATTATGGAAACCAGATAGCTGATAGAATACTTATATACAATTATTTTTCGTAAATACATACTTATAATACATACTACACCCAGACACAGAACAAACATCGATGTACGTCACAAACATTTTTGTCCTGGGTGGGGATCGAACCCACGCCCTACAACTCTGAAGGCAGACATGCTACCAACTGAGCTATCAGGCTGTCCAATTTTTTTTTTTTTTTTTTTTTTTTTTTTTTTTTTTTTTTTTTTTTTTATGCAGAGTTTAATTATATTGATCATAATACAATATCTATAATATTTACATATGTACAAAACTTAAAATAAATATTTAAACTATATACTAAAAACTACTTATTTACAATAAAATATATAAATAAAAAAAATAAAAAAAAAAAAAAAAAATTAAAAACCCTAGTTCCTATAAAACAAAAACGCCGTCAAGATCGCCACCATGCGGTAAGGTTCCCAGGATGCTGGCTGCATTACCCCGTTGAATGGCAATACTTAGCCTCTGGGCAAAGTATGCGCCAGCTCTGAGGTCCCCTGAGGCGAGGACCAATCTCTTGGCCAAATCTTTACAAAATTTTTTAGTGTCGGACGACCACGGGCCCAAAGTTTCCACAGCCAGCGCCACAAAGTCATAATGTGCGCTTAGCTGTGAATACTTTCGATGTTTGAGTAGTTGGGCCTGTTCGGCCGCGGCCCCGACACTGCGAGCGGAGCTGCCGACATGGGACGGTGCCAGGGTATCTACGCAAGTGGCGTCCCAAACCAAAGCTCGGCCGAGACACCACGGTACCAGCGTAGCACCGTCCGGTCGCTTACCATCATCCCTCGACATTCCGCTCGGTTCCAGCGTCGAGGGCACGGCCGCCGTGGAGAGTGCCCGCCGGACTAAATCATTGAGCGCCCAATGACGAAATAGTCGGCCGGCACTCTTCACGCAGGACAGTCCGTGTCGTCCGGATTGGTCCACGTCTCGTCCGCAATGGCAACGATGAGGCTCACACAACTTAGCCCCCAGACGCAGACCCACCGCTATGCGCAAACAACTGGGGTCGAGGACTGTAGCCAAGTTGTCAGAGGGAAGCGCATGGAGCCAGTGACCTGACTCCGCCTCTGCAACGGCTAAGAGACGCGCTCGGTCAGCATCGTCAGAAGCTTGGTCCAACAGGGCTGTAAATGTAATTTTGGTGAGCGGAAGGTCCCATTTACTCTGTATCTTCATTTCGGTGGGAGTGCTGACACCTGGGCATGAGGCGCACCAAGCCTCCAAGGCCTCCGTCTGGCAAGCAACCCGAACATCGGCAACAGGGTTATTAAGGATCATGCCGATGAGGGTCTGCGAACCGTAACTGGAGGCCAAGAAGGCTGGAAGTGCCACACTAGAGGTGCGTCTGATGCCTAACCCACCGAAAGAAATGGGAAGGGTAGCCTGCGCCCACGAGCGATTGTCAAACTGAAGATTTAGAATTTTGATAACAGTTTCTTTCAAAGTCGAATCAACCAAATTAGTAATAGAGTGGAAATACCACAATGGAGAACATCGTAGTAAATACATGAATTTTGGGGTAAAAAGACAGAGCCGAAGTATGTAAATTGCCATGTGTGGTTTAATTTGGAAGAGGCGATGTGAACTATTATTAAAATGTTCGATTTTTGATGTCATTAAAGGTGGAATTGCTTCTAAGAATACTGGAGCACCAAGCAATGTCAAAGAGGTTTTTGTTTGTATTGAAATTTTAGGGCATACCAAATTAAAATTTTGATAAAGGGAAGCACGAGTACTATCAGAAATGTGATCCGGAAAGAAAATTTCACATTTGTCAAAATTGAGTGACAGACCAATAGAGTCAAAACGTTGTATGATAGTCCTAAGATCCTCCAGTACCTCGGATGCACTACCGCCTAATGACCCATCATCAAGGTACCACACATTAAATTTGGAATTTAAATCTGAAATTATGGAGTTGATCCCCAAACTAAAGATTGCTGGACCAAGTGGGTCTCCTTGTTGGCATCCGACGCATGATGCAATTTCTTTTTCGCAAAACATTAATTTTGTGGGGGCTCCGTAACATTGCCACATGTAATTATAAATTTCAGGTATTTCTTTTTGAATTTCTGATAGGAGGACACCCCTGTCTAGACTATTAAATGCGTTTTTTACGTCAATTTTGATAAAAACGTCGTAGTCCGTCGACCCCAAAAAAGTCCGCGCAGCATGCACAGCCGCTTCACAACCTCCTCTTACACCAAAACCAAGCTGTCGAGGATGAAATTTTTTGGAAAGGTTGTCCTGGATTGTTCGACAGCATAGTTTTGATGCAAGGCGTCGCAATGTACTGCCGATGGCAATGGGACGAACCCCACCGTCTTTTTTGGCTAAGGCTATTAGGTTTGCTCCGTACAGAATGGGTAAAATATTCCCCGGAACATGACCATCCAGCATAAAATTTGCTAGTGAGGTCAAGTTCCGGAGAAGATCCTTACCCGCTTCTCCGATTAGAGGGTCTGTAAGGTCTTTCAGGTGCTGTGGTGTTATTCCGTCTAAACCACCTGCAGAACCATTCGGAAATGATCGAATGGCCTGCAGTGTGGCTTCCTCGTCGATGTTAAGAGGCTTTACAGATGACAGAGACGGTGGAGCCGGAAACTGGATGGAGGTAGACTGTGCCGGGTGTTTCTGGCAAAGAGCAGAATAAGTCTCGGCAGAGTCCGTGGCAAGGGAGTCGCTGCAAAAAAGGAGTTTCGCCGCGCCTCTAACGTTTCCATCGGACAGTTTATTTTCTATCAATTTGGTAGAAAATGAACATTGGTAGGCATTGAGAATATTGAGGTGGGGTGGAATGAAACGGCGGGATGTGTTCAGTTTTACGGCTGAAGTAAGTGAGCGGTGATTTGAGTCAGAAGTGACGTGAAAAGTGTAGTAGGCGAAAGTGAGTAAGTCCTCCCAAGATGAAAAGGAGTTTTCAGATACAACCTTCGCCACGCACTCCGACAAGCTTCGGGCCACGCTCACGCGGGCTCCTCTAGGGACACGCTTAATGATTTTTACTGATCGTTTCAGTTGTGCGAGCCTACTGGCCAAAGACGAGTTGCCTGCTGTGCTGATACCTGGAGTCGACCGATGCAGGTCTTTTGGCCCACCTGATGGTGTAAGCAAGTCTGATCTCGGCACATGTCGCCGGCTGCAGTGAATTTTTAAACCTCTATGGCCTTTGTAAAGTTTGCGATCGGCACATATTTCACACTCAAGCAACACGTCTGAGGCCGTGGACGACGTTAATATTTGAGTATTACTAGACGAATCCATGTTAAAAGCTAAATAAGTACCTATATACAATATCAACAAAAATAACTAGAAAATAAACTAAAAAAGAGTCGACTTGTTGACTTCCATGACGTCTTCAGTCAGGATGGCGCTTGTACATGCGCATTGCTACTGCGCAATGCGCAGCCGGAACATTTTTATGCCGATTTCCGTACCACGGCTTGGCGCCATTGTTGTCATGGGAACGAGGCTCAGCGTCTCCGTTGTCAAAGATAAAAATCAATTGTAAAATTCAAAATCAGCTGATAATAACACTTCATGCGCATGCAAATCTCTGCAAAGCTGCAAGCCCCGTTATATATTATCAATTCACACACTTATGGCAAAAATAGAGCGCAGCAAGTATTTTTAAAAATTATTTATTTAACGACATTTGACATTTTATACATTTAGTCGCCATGTCTTTCTTTTTTTCTTTCGCTGTCCAATTATCTTTCTGGGCGGGATATCTTACTAGCAAAAAAAAACACTCGCCGAGCTCACTGAATCCATCGTGGATCCTGTGTCTACTGAGATTAAAGGTCTTAAAGTTACTGATCTAGTACATTTCAGATTGGAACCATTACCGCTAGAGACTGGTGCCATTTTTGAAATGGACGTGTTTGTGATACATGTAATCACTACATAACAGCACGGTTCCCCGTCCACTTTTTATGAATTTAAACATTCTAAAATTATTGCGCAGCAGTGTATTTTCTATTTATGCAATACCACTGTCAATGTGAAGTTTTGACATTATATTTTTATTATTTACCCATAAAGAAATTTTCATCACACTTGCTCGTAAAGTAGATCTTATTACATCGCTTTTAGGCTCATAATCCAAGCTATTATACACGCGTGCTTTTTACTTTACATTACGGCACTTGTACTATAATAGGTATAACCCGGTAAAGTCAAGTTTGTACGTGACTGCAATTAGACGTACGTGTACGAAGCACTCTTAATATAGCCGGGTAATACTTACAGTTTTTTTGTAATACCAACACAGAGTTCTTATGCCGCTGAAGTAAATGTCAACCTGCGCGCGCATTACTGATTTGGGCGCCATTTTCCGCAAATGTTTGTTGACGTTTTCGCTGTGTGGTTGATTATTATCAAAAAAATATTGTTTTTTCCTCGCAAGTGTGACGAAAACAGTCGTATGGAACTCTTGTGCTATTAGTCATTACGCTCTCGGCTTTCTTATCGCGCTCGCCTGCGGCTCGCGCGCATAATACCGCCTCTAGTGTAATGACCAACATAGCACACTCGTATCATAATGTACTATTACTATTTGATGTCACAACAACAATCTAGGGTTCATAGCAAAAATAGTTTGTTAATAATGGATCTACTCAGAAAAAAAAACTCATTAGATCTATCGTGGATCTGTACAATGGATCTAATAAGAAATAAAGTTCTCATTAGATCTACAGATTTCAAAACTGTATCTTATGGGAAAAACATAGTTCACTAGATCCATCGTAATTTAAAATAACATAAAGTAGATCTATCGGGAGCAAAAAAATCTCATTAGATACATTTTCTGCATTATCTTAAAAAACAGATCTAATGAGAAAATTAAATTTCACTAGATCCATCGTGGATCTGGCCCCTGTATCTACTGAGATTGATCCAGTGCGGCGAAGGATTGTGTTCGCAAGTTCACAATTCTAGCACTGTTACTGTTAGCGGCAGGCGTGACGCCCACCACCAAAGAGAATTTAACACTACGTTATACCTACCACCAGGCGAATGTCTTGCACGTCTAGTCACATGATTGAATAAAAAATAAAATGCCAGTGCAAGCTAATTTGTACTTTTTTTGTACAAGACGCTTCAGCACTACAGGGGAATATCGATACTGTTCTATACAAATAGAGTACAAATTAGCTTGCACTATCTGTGAGACCTTACATTTTATACGATACTAAACGCGTTCCGCTGTCAGCAAAGTTGAGCACAAAACTGCAAAACAGCCAAATACTTTTACAAAAAGTTCTTAGTTCTTAGACTCTTTGCCTCTTTTCTACAAAGCATTTCCCCTTTTAAGCGTAAATTTTTTAACATCTCTCCATCTCGGAAATATTTAAGTAATCCGCTCATTTTGCAAAGATCCGTGAGAGCTTGCAATCCGTCAGAAGGCAAAGAACACTATATCATGCCTCTTCACTATTAGTAATGAAGCCTCTAGGTCTTTTAAAAATCGTTAGATCTGAAATACCTGATAGATTGGATAAGGTTGTTGTAGGTACTAGTCGTATCGCCTATCTATTCAACATATAAATCTAGTTTTAATCAATAGTGTCGTTAACACATTTTCGCTTAATATCTGGTGAGATAGCGGTCAAATGTAAGCCAAAAAGTAAAAAAAAATATGGTCAAGAACATTAAGTAACTTAAGTAGGAGTTTTGGCGGGAACACGGAAAAATCATGTCGCTGCATTCTATAATTTTCTTAAACTTGTGTTTTTTTGCGAATTAAAGATTAAAAATGGTGGTGTTTTATTCATTGAGTGTTGAATTACATGCACGAGTGTGGGCAAGTGATAATAATGTGGTGAAACGAGTCTTGTCGTGTTGTTTTCAAAACTCCGTAAAAGCTCATAGTAATGTCGCCACAACTTTACTAGGGCATGACTTTGACTTGGACTCGACTATGACTAATTTCGTGTGACTATTATATTATTTAACGAAATTGTTGACTTGATGATACTTTAACTTGACACTGTCAGAATGCACAAAGTGCGATGCCAATTACTAAGAAAAAAAACTTACTTAGGTGTAAAAATAAATTGCATTCATTCAAAATGTAAAAAGAAACAATTATTTCTCTTTTCTCCCATCGTCTAACGGTTATAAATAAATATTTATCCTTATTAGTAGCTAGGTGGTTTAATCGCCAAACTATTTCGTCTAAGAGTAAACGACTACTAAAGTCTAACATAATGAAAGGGAGAGTTAGACAAACTTTACCGAAACCATAGATTAAGAATAATTAACATAGATTGTTCACTCCTTGTAAATTTCAGCAGAATTCCACAATAAATCAAAGATGGCGTTACTTGGTTCGAATGAGAAATAATGTTAGTATCAACGAATTATTTTCGTCGTATTTCCGTTTTTTATAGTACATGATCATCATAAATATTTATTTTAGCAATAAAATACCCGTTCCAGTAGGTTATAACCAAAGAAAACTAAAAAAAACTTAATTTCTTTATTGGTTCCAATTTTCCTTGAACTAGATCAAGTTTTATCACCTTTTTAGTAAGCTGGAGGAACATGCAGTTATACAGGAATCCGGTAGATGGCGCATTTCACCAATACGAGAACGACAGCTTGCCATGTTTCACTTGTTTAGGCTTGTGTGTGTGTGTGTGCAATTAAATTGCTGTTTAGTGGTGTCACATAATCACATAATAATGGCGGGAATGTAAAAAGCTTTGTCGCCAAATCATATAATTTTTCTAGAGTTAATTTTTAAAAATGGTAGGCACGTGACGATTGAATTATTTAAGTGCATTACGTGTGTGAATGTAGGCAAGTGTTAAATGGTGGTGAAACACAGATCTGATATTCTCTTATTGTATCCAAAACTAACGTACCTAAGTTTTAAGTTGCTCATCGCTTTACTTAATCAACATTTTTCGCGGGAACGCGGAAAGAACATGGTGCCGAATTTTATTATTTTCTAAAACTTGTGTAGTTTCGTGTGTTAATGTATAAAAATAGTGGCGTTTTATTCATTAGGTACCGATTTAAGTGCATGAATGTTGGCGTGTGATATAATGGCTATCACGCTCTGTTTTAGGTACTGAAGTAATTGTCTATTTCACTCGAACTTTGGCTCGTTGCGTTTGGTCCTCTGGTTACCTATTACGATAGTTCGAGAACGATTTTAGAACTCCTCTAAGTTTGGTCGTACATTGCTTGTTATACAAAATAGCTAATACTGAACTAGTAAGGAAAAGCGCAATGTACAATTTACAAACTCGTTTGTACGAGCTTGGATATAAAATGAAGCAATCATAGTAAGCGCACTGTTTTCGTTCGTAAACGTATCTTCTTAGTAGTTAGGTATCGAATGGCGAAATCATTTCAAACGAGCAACTGGACTAGTGAACTAGATGAGTTAAGTACTTCTTATAGTGAAAAGTTACGTATATATCTTTTCATTTTAGTGACACACTCTGTGCAAGCCTATGTATAACATGTTAAACTCCGAAAAACTTTAAATAAAATTGCCACGACTATACTACGGGAAGAATTCACGATGAACGTAGGACGTATGACAAAATGAACAAAAAAAAACAAAAAAAAAACGCCTCGCCAGAGCCTAGTTACACAAATTTCCCATACTTCCTTGTAGGAACTGGACCAAAATGTCACATCCCTTTACTCCAAAGAATTATTCGAAAATTAACAACAATGAAGAATGTTCACACATTTAGATTATTAGCTTTTCGTATTTTCCATGAGAAACTAAAAAAAATGTGAGTAATGTATTTCGATAAACGTCAAATAGTTTTCGAGATAAATATTTTTAAAAATGAGCGCCCGAAATTAAATTCCCCGGCCAGCCCTCACCGCGTGTGACGTCATACTACAATACAACAGTTCGCACTGTTTGTCTAGCGCCGGCCTACGGCCAGTATACTGTTCACTACAAGATTAAGCAAATATATTTTGAAATATCCATTGCAAATACTATAAAATAGCTAGATATGAAGAGGTTGAATCCGGAGCTAAAATCAGAGTATATTGTCGCGAAGAATGTAGAAATATGTAGAACTCTGTCAGGGTCTCAGTGTTCCCCAAAGTATGATAATATTGTTATCAAAACTATTATCAAATACTGTAAATCAAAATCAGCAAGGTGGAAATAAATATAAACCGATTTCGAATAAAAATAAAAACGGTCAAGTGTGAGTCCGATTTGCGTGTCGAGGGATCCGTACCATCACTCAAAGTACATTGTACTAGTTGAGGAGCGTTTCGTAACATCAATCACACTAATGTTATAAATGCGAAAGTTTGTCGGTATATCTGTGTGTGTATTTGTGTTTGTTAACTCTTCACGCCAAACCAGCTGACCGGTTTTTATTATTCGTTTTGTTATTTACTTTTGTTTGTTCTATAATAATACGCTTCTATGTATTACCCTTTTAACGAGGGAAAACATTTTTTTTAAATTTTGTGTTGATTATGGATAGGCAATCAATCTTATACTATCAGGGCAGGTTAACTCCCATATAAAACGTAGATTCATCTCTATCAACGATAATGTCATATTCAGTGCAAGCTAATTTATACTTTATTGATATAACCTGTATGTCGATTTCCTCTGAAAAGCTTGATTCGTTGACGTCACGTGGCTCCCGCTAACTGCGCGCGCGCTACACATTAGCTTACACTGTATGACATGATTGTAGTATTTGATATACAAGCTGTTGTTTTGTATTTCCGCCACATTTACAGAGGTAGATATTATACTCATCGACTTTACAACTTTTACTATAGAGCCAATCATAACATCGCGAAAAAAAACAGCTGTTACACACAACAAGTTCATTGATCTAGGAAAAAATGTATGGAACAGCTGATATTTTTACCGCGACTTCATGGTTGTAAATTGGATGCAAAACAACAGCTTGTAATGTGGTTCAACTATAAGCTGGTACTACTAAGACGCGTTTTTTTAGAGTGAGTCTTCTGTACGTTACGTAGTAATATTATGATTTCTGTAAAATGTTGACTGACTGGCTATTGATAGCTTGGATAATTATATTATATGTCATAATTAAAAGGTATAACGGATAGACAGACAGCCATAATAGGTTCGGTAAGGGGGCATTTTCAAAAAAATATATACTCCCTGATTTTTGACTGTACCTCGACTTCTACCGTATTTTCTTAAAATGTAATTTATGGTTGAGCACGGGTGTATATTTTATTTGTAGATTAAACAAAAAGTTTTGTCTTAAGTATTAACAATAATTAAATTCAAAAAATATATTTCTTTAACATGTGTAATTTTTCTCTGTCTCTTTCCTATTCATGCTGAGTGAGAAGTACATTTTACGACATTATTTGGTAGAAAAGTACCTTTTAAAAATGATATAATTGATTCTTGAGACTATTCACTCATATTATAACTAAGCAAAAATATCATACAGTAGAAAATATTAAGAATAACGTTATTATGATATAAGCACACGATAATGCGACGTAATGCGCGGACATTATGTTTAGTGACCCGTTTATTCTATTTTATTACATAACAGAACAAATGGTTGTATTTTAGCAGCAACATCAAATTTGTCGCTTTAAAAAACAGTTGGCTATTATTCAAACCATACAGCATGTGAAAAGGAATGGATATATTTGTGCCGGCGCTGTAAGGGAACTAAATTTGCTCCTCAGTTATGTGACAATTTTTTGTCGTATTTTCCACTATTATTCCTCATCGTTTTAATGAATTCGTTTGTAAATTATATTATCTTTTAACAAATCCAAATTGTAGAACAATAAACGTTTTGGTTATATGTTAAAACTTAATAAGTAAATCAGAAGACATCCACATGTGACTTCCGGTGTATGAGTATTTAAATGGTCACATATACGCAGACCATAAAGTCACAATATATCTGAATAAATAAAGCACAGTTGACATGGCATTTTTATCAATAATAAGATTTAAGTAGAAGAGTTTTGACCTGGGTATGTCCTTAAACTGCAACCAGACCCACCGGAGGACGGGCAGCAGCGTCCTCTTAGTTAACGTTAACGGTGGTAACCATTCTGCGATCCTCAAGCCGCCTGCCAAGCGTGGGGATTATGGCAACACCCCTCTATTAAGGGGGAGGCCTTCGTCCAGCAGTGGACGTTTTATGGCTGACGACGAGAAGAGTGTAAATTAAGGTAGGTACTTATTTCAACAGCGTAACGGACCAAATTATAGATCAAAGTGTCAATAATTTGTTAGGGTATTAAACGTTTCTTTGTTTTTTTAGATTTGCCTTCGTGATCACATCCGCCGGAATAAAGAAAATTGTTTATTATTAATATTTCACCAATGATACCGTGAAAACAAGATAATTTCGTTTGACGTATCTAGAGCCAGAACTGGTTATTTAACTAATTATTAATAAAGTATTAAGTACTTAGCATAATTCAAAAGGTGCCTATATTTTGTCATTAGTTTTTGTGTTTTAATGTACCTAAGTACCACGCTTAGTACGAGTAACAATTAATAACCAATAAATTTTAAGAAAATCTGTGTTTCTTTAGGATTGGATTAACGTAGAATTAGCAGTCATGTTGGCGTCATGTAAACACATCCTTACTATTTTTCAGTGTTCTGTTTTGTGACTGTACCTCTCAACCCACAGAATATTTTACTACTTTTTTGAGTATTTGAGTATTTTTGTAATTTTAATGTTGATAACATATGGATATAAGAAAAATTATGTTTATTTTCTATATTAGTATAAGTTTTTTCTCAATATTACTCTTATTATATCAATATGCGAATATGGTTGGAACGCCTAAGATCAGAGGAGTTTGTAGTTTTTTGTGGGTTTGGATATAAAAACTGGAAATAATTTGTATCATTACGATTATATAAAATGTTATGCAAATAAATTACTAAAACAACTATTAGATATATTCACTCTTATTGCATATTTTCATGTCATTAACTGTAGTCACACAACTGATACCATTATGCAAAACTTTCCATTATGTGTTAGTATTTTCTGCAATACGCACAATGTGGTCGATTCTGGCGGTTTTAGTAGACAGTTCTAAACTAAAGTATTGCTGTCACTTTTTTACTAGGCATGTTAGCTAAGGACAGCAATACTTTAGTTAGTTTAGAACTGTCAACTAAAACCGTCAGAATCGACCACATTCGTCGTCGTCAGCCATAAAACATCCACTGCTGGACGAAGGCCTCCCTCTTAATAGAGGGGTGTTGCCATAATCCCAGCAGGCGGCTTGGGGATCGCAGAATGCTCACCACCGGTAACTAAGAGGACGCTGCTACCCGTCCTCCGGTGGGTATGGTTGCAGTTTAAGCACATACCCAGGTCAACCACCACATTAAAAGCCTATACTTTTATGTTTTTCTTAAAATAGGATAAATTGGCAACATAATTTGACAAAAAACAAATAAAACACAACATGCGAAATAAAATTGTTTTTTTGGGCTATACATTTTTCTGAAAATGCTCAAGGACTAATAGAGTCCCGACGGAAACCTTTCGGGTACGGAACCCTAAAAAAGGATATTAAACACCATATTGTAGATTTAGGCGGCTAAACATTCACTATTCTTTAAAAAATAAGGGGAACCATCTATGTCTATCTATTTTATGTAACTATCTATATAATAGCCGATAGCTTTTTTTTCAAATATTTTATCCATTATACTGTACTGTTTAATTAATTAATTGAACACTCTAAGAATGCAAGTGATAACATAATGCACGGATAAATAAACAAAATAACATTCACAAATGGGTACATTAACATAGCACAGAATACCTAGCAATACTGGCGGTCGAAATAGTGAATCTTGCGAGCGCGACCGGAGCGTTGTAGAATGACGTCACATTCTAGCCGTGCGCCCCCGTGCGGCATTCGATATATACGAGAGTTTTAAATGGGTGTAAACATAAAACTAATGGGTCTTTTTGAATAAAACAAAAACTAGTGTAATCATCATCATCAGCCCGAAACCATCCACTACTGAACGAAGGCCTCCCCCTTAGACCGCCACACTGTACGACAAGCTGCCATTTGCATCCACCGGTTGCCCGCGACTTTTACAATGTCGTCGGTCCACCTAGTGGGAGGCCTTCTTACGCTGCGTCTTCCGGTTCGCGGTCGCCACTCAAGAACCTTAACTAATTAACTAGCGAACTAGTGTAATAGTTTACATATAAGCTATACTGTGACAAAGTTTCAAGCAATTTTTCCGACCTATGAACCTTCTCCATTCGGTCTATCGCAGATTTTGATTGTGTTTTCCTTAGCATGGCTCGATTGACAAATAAAAATAATCATAACATTGAGCTAATATCTATAGAGTCACAAACGTGCAAAAAAATGGCCGTGCCAAAACTCGGCGCACGCTATGCAGTGCGCCGACTTTTTGAACGACTTGAACGATTGTGTCTTATAAGCGCTCAAGCATACATTGAACACTATACAAGCGACATAACGTCTAAATTCGAACCCATCGGAAACCATCTGTTTTCGACGTGTTTCTCATTCTACAATAAAGCACATATACCTACCTATTATCTATATATTTTAAAAGAAAGTCGTGTTAGTTACACTATTTATAACTCAAGAACGGCTGAACCGATTTGGCTGAAAATTGGTGAGGATGTAGCTTAGAACCAGGAGACGGACATACTTAGGATATTTTATCCCAATTTTTTAAAATAGATTATTAAGTATATATTTTTTTGGTAAAAATAAAACTCGAGTTTATTGAAAGTGGTGAATTGGACCGGACCGTATTTCTTACGTACGCGGACGAAGTCATGGGGGACCTCTAGTATATCATATAATAAAAAAGCTACAAGCATGCCAAGTTTCATGCATTCTGCCGGAGGTACCGTTATTCATGCTAAGAAGCCGGACTAGTCCTGTGTCGATCGTGATTGAACGAATCAAAACGATCGAATCGCGCTTTCTGCGTGACCGACCCGGTCGTCAATCGTTAAAGACCCGGGTCGTAATTGATCGACGCGCGGCCCAAGATCCGCGGCTCTTGCCATTCATAACAATCTTCCGATCTGCGACCGACCGAGAGACCGAGACCGAATGAATGACCGGCGATTGATGCTACACCAACCGGTTTCGTCTCGGTTTTCTTCGATCAATCTCGGTGAAATTGCGTACCTAGCTAAATTCAACTCTAAATTAAAATCCTTAAGCCTTATTTTTATTTGTAGGTTCTCGAGACCGATGAACGACGTTTTGATCGAATCTTTTTGCTCGGTCACTTGGCTCGTCGGTTACGAAAGATCGAGATCTCCTAAAATGACCGACCGACACAGGACTAAGCCGGACTACACCACAAATGCTCAGATGCATACCTACTTAAAACAAAATGTCAGCGAGCTAAGAAAGCTGCATTTGCAAGGATCATGAATAATACATTATTTATCATCTTCTATTGGTAAAAATGTATGACTTCTGCAAGTCCTTTATAATACATTTTAAAGAAAACAAAATGCATTATAAGTTTTAGTAAAACCTGTAAACATTTTATTTCTGTCATTTTTCTTTTATTAATTCATCAAGACAAGTAACTAAACTTTCTATGAGAACTATTAGAACCGGACAAGAACACACACCCAAAATTTCAGCTTTACAGGACTTATGTGCAGGACACGTGGGACGGACATGATACATGTTTTACAACTCTTGCCGTCGCGTTTTACTTCTAATTAGCAACGTATAAAGGTTGAAATTGCTTAGTGTCTCCGCTTCGACAACGCCCCGACCCACGTAACTTGCCTGCACCTTGTGTCTTCAGTTAGCGTTATGAGTGAATGTTATGTAGGTACCTATTGTCATAAGAAAATTGTGATTTGACAAAGAAAGACAAAACAAATAACAAAAAAAATAAAACAAAAAGTTAGGGTTCCTGGATACGTATCAGTCACGAAACATCAGACCTCTGGAGTACAGGGGGCCTCTTGTTGAAAATGAAATTGATGATTTATAATTTACCTATCTATCTTGTGCTAAAGATATATGGGAGAAAAAAGAACAAAAGATTATTTGAGGTTACAATGCGTTTACTATTTTGATAAGTCCTAATACAATATTAATATTAAAACGCTGATGGCGATAGTCCAATGGATGACGGCAACGAGAAAAATTGGGAAAATAAAATAAATGAAAGGAGGTTATCTGATGGATCCTTTGCTGATGGTGTCTTCTGCAGGATCATCCGATTCTCGAACGCTTCATGGAGCTCCTCCAGTGAAATGACATTGCCTTGTCTTCAAAGCTTCAAATGAGAATTTCGCTCGAGTTCCTTAGTTTGGTGACCGCATGGCGCGTCACAAAATAATTCTTGAAAGTTGGAGTTTTACGTCATCTCAGACGGAAATATGGACCTGGTGTCCCCTGCGGGATCGGCGTTGGCTCCCTCAGGTCATTCTCTTCTCAAAAAGATGTAAAAAAATCCAAAAGGTGATTCACCCCGTAACACACGCAACGGCGGCTCCGACGTGAATGTCTATTTTTCAAAATGGTCTCCTCGATCTAGCTTCTCTTTCTCGCTTATGGAAGAATTCTTCGAGTGCGAGCGAGTCAGCGTATATGACGTCATGTCGTAATACGGCTTCCAACAGATAACCAAATATTTTGTATAAAGCTATCCGATAGATTCTAAATTTGAAACTAATTTTATTACTAGTTTACAATTCCAAAATAAATGCTTAAAAAATCCTAATTTGTTATTTAAATACAATTTTGATAATTAATTTCACACCAACATTTTATGTTGGTTCCTGATATATTTTATGGAGCAAAGCACAAGCCATCCTGTGCGCCAATTTGCAAAATGGGAGCTAATAAAATAAAGTAATAATATAATTTAAAGATTATATGACAATATCCCCCTTTTGAAACAAAAGACAGTTTACTGTCTGAACAGACGGGGTAGGCATGAAAAGAAACTTTTTGTTATAGGTTGGAATCCTGAAATATAGTGAGGTTGATACTTCAGCAAGCTTCCTACATTCCATCTAGCAAAATAAACTGTTATTCCACTTTCATAAAATAAATCACTCACATTCTTTCATACATAGGTACCTATAAGGAATTCAAATAATATTCACACTGCCTAGTTCTTACAAAATCACCACTCACACCTTTAAACTTACATCGAACTTCATAAATCTCCTTGCATCTCATAGTTAAATTGAGCTATTCTGACATACTTGCTTCACTTTTCATAATCCTCATGACTCCATACATAACATGATGGTATAGGATATACCTATAGAAATAACACATTGTGTAATAAAACAAAAGTAGTATATAGCAAGTAGCTTAAAAGGTAACTGTTAATATAAATATCCATTCACTCTTATGTAGGTGCGGACAAAACTTATCTGAAAAACAATGATATCTAAATGGTTTTAAACGGTAAGTAAATATGTGTTAGTATGTTTGTAATTCTTATAATAATCTATACCCTACAGTTTGGGTTTTCTAGTAATGACCTAATTCTATGAGAATAAAGTCTCACTATTGTCTAATAGTATGAAGTGAAAACTTCTAATGTTTAAAGTAAATATCTATCGTTGTAAACATTAGATAAACTAAGTATAAGCTTTAATTAAGTACAGGTAAATCTTAATTATTTAAACCTAAATTAAATCTACGCAGTGAATCCGTGCACTAGATGCTGCTAACTATAATTAAAGACTAATTGTTAATCTTAGAAGGTTCACAGACAACCTTTGGTATCTACAAGACAAAAAGGTAAGTTTGGTATGTATGTATGTATGTAGATCTACTAAATATTGCTAGCATGTCCGAGTGTTTTAACTCAGCCATAAGAAAACATCTTAAGTCATACTAGGTATAAACTTGTCGTTAGTCAAATCCGGTATGTATGTTAGCATGTAACAAAAAGACTAGAACTAAATCGTTCCCAAATAATTAGCTAATAAGCTATAGTTAATGGTAGGTTGCCTTTAAATAGGATCCTCCAGAAAATTGCCCAATATGTAGGCTAAGAACTAATAAGCACACGAAAATATGCATTATTGAACGTTTGGTTTATAGTTGGTAATGTAAAAATAATTACTCATACTTAACCTTAAAATTATTGCATCACAGACTTGGTTTTAACAAAAATTACCAAGTCTCAAAACACAAAAAAAATGGTATTAACCTTAAAAAATTGCTTCACAGACTTGGTTTTAACAAAAATTACCAAGTCTCAAAACACAAAAAAAATGGTATTAAATATACTGCTTTTGCTTTATATAGCAATGGATACTTGTCCAAAACAAAACAATAGCTTTGAATACTGTTATTAAGTTAATTCAAAGTAAGTATTTAAGTCTTTCCCTGAATGTAGGTCAACACTTTGTTAATACTTGAAACTTGTCTTTGAGACAGAAAAAGAATCGTCTTTTCTATACAAATTGGAAATCAAAATAAGTAAATTCTTGTATAAATAACGCTTAAGTAGTTCAATGTCTGAATAGAAGTCATACTTAGTCTGAGTATAGACCATATAGTATGTCATTTTACCTACATGAACTTGTTGGTTTACAAGGAAAATTGCAATGTTTAAATTCTAAACTTGTTTGTAAAGAAATAATTATTGATTTTATGATTTTATCAGTATTTGTTATGGATTTACAGTATCCTAAAGTATCCGTAGAAATAATAATGTGGGTAAAAACGCAAACTTAAAACTTATGTGTTTCTTTTTTACTTTTGAGAATTTTGGTTGTGAACATACGGTTTTCATTTTAATTTGAATAATACTGAACCGATAGCCAAAATTGTGTATCTATAGGTAGCTAGATATGCGTAGGTACGATAAATCAAAAATAATTGTCTGTAACTACAATTTTGAAAAAGTTATAAGCGCCGCCATATGTGTGTTTACATACTGCATTGCTTTGAATAAATAAATATTGTTTTTGTTTATATTTCAAAAACTATTGATCTGAATTTTGCAATAAAAGTATACATTGACTTCTGTTAGCGTCTACTATGGGTAGTAAACAAAATACTTTAATAAAAAGTTTGAGAAGAGAGTGGGTAACGAATGGCGAACTGATCTGTAAAATTTCAGAGCAGTGCCTTCTAACAACTCTGAAAAACCTCTCAACAGTACACTTTCACACACATCTCTTGCTAACTTAATTTCGTTCACTCGATTCAAAAATTCAACAACACACGTATCACCACTATACTTCAGTCCCCAGGACTTCAAATTGGAGTTGTAACTGTTATTAATTGCATATGTTACCTGGGTGACTGGTACATGACTGTTTTGTGTCGAGTGCCTTTGTTTCATAAATGGAATATACTTGTCACCGTCTGTGGCTGGATCTATAACACTAGTGCTAGGATTTGTGTGGATATTTTTGCATAATGGCGACTGGATTGTTCCTTGAGCCATCCTCACATCGGTATTGACATAATTCATTTCTTCTGAATCTGAAACAGGTATATCTATTAAGCTCTGTGAATTTTGGAGTTCTGGTTGAGGTGAATCTGACGTTTGCTCCGCTGTTAACTTACGGTCAACAGACGGTGTACTATACATCTTTACAAGAAAAATTGTTACACAAATTCAATAACACAATTGTGAAAATACCTACTTCTACAGTAGATTAAATTGTAATCTTTTGTTTATAAATTCCAACATACACCTTTGCACAAGATAAAATTGGTTTGTTTTTAAGTTAAATTCTAAGTAAATAATTGTTCGGGCGCCATTTGTCATAAGAAAATTAAATTTTTGGAGAAGAGAAATAAATTTTTTGCAAAGTTACAATATGTTGGAATAATATTTAAATAAGCTGATTGCTATTGTTTCGATGGAAGATAATGACGAGAAAACTTGGTAAAATAAAATGAAATGAAAGGAGGTTATCTGATGGATCCTTTGCTGATGGTGTCTTCTGCAGGATCATCCGATTCTCGAACGCTTCATGGAGCTCCTCCAGTGAAATGACATTGCCTTGTCTTCAAAGCTTCAAATGAGAATTTCGCTCGAGTTCCTTAGTTTGGTGACCGCATGGCGCGTCACAAAATAATTCTTGAAAGTTGGAGTTTTACGTCATCTCAGACGGAAATATGGACCTGGTGTCCCCTGCGGGATCGGCGTTGGCTCCCTCAGGTCATTCTCTTCTCAAAAAGATGTAAAAAAATCCAAAAGGTGATTCACCCCGTAACACACGCAACGGCGGCTCCGACGTGAATGTCTATTTTTCAAAATGGTCTCCTCGATCTAGCTTCTCTTTCTCGCTTATGGAAGAATTCTTCGAGTGCGAGCGAGTCAGCGTATATGACGTCATGTCGTAATACGGCTTCCAACAGATAACCAAATATTTTGTATAAAGCTATCCGATAGATTCTAAATTTGAAACTAATTTTATTACTAGTTTACAATTCCAAAATAAATGCTTAAAAAATCCTAATTTGTTATTTAAATACAATTTTGATAATTAATTTCACACCAACATTTTATGTTGGTTCCTGATATATTTTATGGAGCAAAGCACAAGCCATCCTGTGCGCCAATTTGCAAAATGGGAGCTAATAAAATAAAGTAATAATATAATTTAAAGATTATATGACACTATTAAACCTATTTCGCTTTTAATGAGATTATGAGAGTACTAACCAATAATAAATTGAGGAAAACCACATTTAGTAGGTAAGTACGTAAAATTATAATGAAGACTGATAAATACTATGCAAATAGTGGAAAATACAATAATGTAAATGTTGGTGCAATATTCATGAGCGTTCGCGGGCTTTAGTTGGAAGTCGTATATTTGTGTGTATGCGCGCTCGCTGTTCCGTCATCCTCACTCACTAGCGCAATATTGTACACGAATACTGCAAGGTCACGCGGTCGTTACCAACTTCCTCGATAGATGGCACTAAAAAATTAATCGTAAATGTACACAGTCACGCCATCTAACATAATAAGTGGAACTACGAGGTACCGGCGACGATAATAAGTTTTAAGTAAGTTTTTTCCTTTGTATGAAGTGAGCAATCTATGTTAATATACTTAATCTATGCCGAAACTGTCGAAAGAAGGAACGTATGTATTTTTACACGACTGCACAAAAAGATTGTAATGTTTCTGGATTTCATGTATGCATGCATTTATATGTGTATTTGAGTTTCTTTGTTCCACCATTATTATAAGTTACCGTGAAATCCTCCAACTTTGGCCATGTTTCATAGAAAATTTGTTGCCACACCAAAAAAAGTAGAATAAAGGTGTTGATTAACATTAACACTAATTACTATTAATGAAGCATAAAAACCTGTAAAAAATAACTGATTTTGTATCCTAAAAGTAATTTGAAAGACTGGCTAAAGTTAGCTCCACTTTCTGTCTACATTATCCACAGCTTATATCAATAGACATTAGACAGTAGTTTATTTGCGACAAAAAACATATCATATCATCTGAACTATCAGCCCTATTTGCATTTTGTTACGAGCTATGGTCAAAATCTGGTCAAAGAAGGTAATGAAATAAAGTAAAACACCAAAGGTAGCCATTTGCGCTATTTTTGACGGTGGCCATTGTTACCTGGTAGTTTTTGCTAATTTCCATACAACTGATTTTAGGTACTAGGGTTGACACAAAGAAAGATAAATAAATTACCCGTCGCTACATCGGCATAGCTAGGTATATGATAAATTCATTGTATTGAAATATACTATAAAATCTATAATTATTTGCGCAAGTACAAGTTTCAGGTTGACAAAATGTAGTGGAAAGGTGAAATCAACAAAAAACTTCTAAATGCAGTCCATCATACTATCTTATTGTACTTTTAAATTACAATGTAAATTAATTTTAGATAGGTAAGTACTTTGCTATAATTCACTTCACAATTTTTGTTGTATAAACTTAATTAAAAACACCAAACTTATAAGAGCGAAAGTCTAAAAACCTCATTTACTAGCAGGTGGCAGCCCTAATGCATAATTGACAGCGGCCAATGTTTACACCCCAGGTACGGAAGAACTGTTTGTAACATTGGTCGCAAACCTTTCTCAAACACAAAAACCGATCTTCTGCATATCAAAACGTTCTCCTGACATCATTCTATAACATATTGAGAAACTACTAACCCAGGCATCACCAAAACAGGCTGTCAATAAAAAAAACAAAGGTAGAAATTGGTCCACACTCAATGGTGTCACTTTGACCACGGTTGACGGACAACCAACTGATGTAAGTTTTTTTTTTCTTATTTATTGCTATCGCACGTTGTCCATAGTGCTACTGTCAAGTTATGAATTTTCAAGTTTTATTAAAATCATGTCAAATATGTCATGAAATCACAGTCACACGAAACCAGTCATAGTCGAGTCCGAGTCATGCCCTAGTAAAGTTATGGCGACTTTACTATGAGCAGGAGGGTGTCACTCCGCAGTTTAGGTATGTTCGGGCGGCGCTCCGTCCGGGAGGACAATGCAAGGCAAAAGTCAGTCGCCGCCCGCACGCTAGCCTCGTCGCTTGTAACTAAGCATACGTGATAGAAAGAGAGCGGTATATCTAGGTGAATATAGCGAGCGGTATCCAGCGCTGTGCGAGTTGAGTTGCATTTCTGACATCCTACAAACTCATGAAGATTCTCTTTTGCGCCGACCGTATATAGGGCAATTATTTATATTTACTAAAGATAAGGAATTCTCATAACAACAGGGCTCCGTTAATTACACAAGTTTTAATAGCGTTACGTTATACCCGGAGCTCCTTCGTCGGAGTTTGCACCAAAAGTATGAACAGATTACTGACGAAATAGTTAGGTTCATAGTCTTTGGTTGGGAAGAATTTTGATAGCCAATCTTTATAAAGCTTTTGAAATGTTTTACAAAATGCTATACTCTAGAGCTTTATAAATATTTAGTACCTCAATGCTAAACTTTGCTTTTAAAGTAGATACCTACCTTATCCTACACGTATTTGATCAAACTTTTCGCATATACCTAGTTATGAGTTTTTACATGCACGCGTGCGTACGCATGCGTGTTTGCAAATAATAAACATAGGTTAAACTCGGAATATAATATAATTCAGTTTTGTCTTTTCCTTTTTCTCTAATGAGTATTACTCGATGTATAATGACAAAAGACGGTCTAAAAACATTTGTGTAAGTCAAAGATTACGAAAGATGCGCTATCGCGTAATAAAACAACGTTTGAAAACGACTCCAGTGCCGTCACGTTTACGAGTTGCGCCGGAGTGCGAAAGAAGATAACACTTTTATGAGAGCAAAAGGGATAACGCGCGTCTCGCTTAGTGAGCGCAGACAGGCGAGTCAGGCCCTAGGGCCGTCTCACGGGGCCATTTTAGGGCGCAATATGACATATTTCCCTCCTTATATATAGAATATCATTGGTGTAAGTATTATAACAATAAAAAGCCAGTCATAAAATATTTGCTATATGTACTTACATAATGTTGGCAACACTACGAAAATCTGCAGTTTATGTACCATGGATAATGGATACCTATGTACTGTATGCAGAATGGCTTTATGGCTTTAGCCTGCCCGACTGCCAGACGAAGTTTTTAAAAAAAAGAAGAAGAAGCGGGGGAAATTGTTTTGTGTGTTCTAGAATAACTTCTTACCAGCGAAAAATAGAAAAATAAAAGTGTAAACAGTTTAAAACAGACTATTATTTTAACGATAATATTTTAATGTGTATAATGTTATTATTATTTTTGTGGGAAAGTGCCATTATTTAACACAACAAAATACTTAAAAACTAGCTAAACTACTTGTCCTACTACACAAAAATGGATATGGATGAAACTCTAGATACAATCTAAATGCTCAAGCCCGAACGCTGCCCATCCGAGTTGGTTTCTTTCTTGCTTAGAAATGTTTGCTTCAAATTAAAACAAACAAGCTATGTACATTTTATATTAACGAGTAATTCCAATTAACATTAAATATGATATCAAGTAAGAACGAAATAAAATATTTTATATCAGAAAATACCCAGTTTCCGTCGAATGAAACCACATAAAATATTTTTAGTATTGCTATATATTTTGTTACAGCCCCACATATGTATTTTTTACTGTTATGTTTATTGTGGTTTCATTGCACATAAAGAGTAACGTATACTCAACATCTATCTTCATATTGATATTTACATTTACCTTTTACACTACCTTTGTATTCAACTGGGGCTCTAAAATGGCCGCATTAAGCAATTCCCTTAAAAGCAGTTCATCTTATGAACTCTTAGTAGAATGAATTGTAAAAAGTTGCTCTCGACTCGACTAACTTCTAACGAATCTGCTAGTTGACTTTATGCAATAGGCTAGATGGCTGGTATTTTTTTATTGTCCTATTAAAATGTGGCCCATAAATATAGCTGATTGATGAAAAGAAAATGAAAATCTGATCAAAAATAAGCAACTTATACGCATTTTAATATCATGGTAGACAGAGAGGCGAAACAGCAAATCTTGACGTCACTTCTCTGTACGCCATATAAATTATATTCTGACAAGTAAGGCGTGACGTCATTTTTTGTTTCGTGGGAAAGGGACAGAGTTGTCTCTAACAAAAACTTTAAACGCTCATATATGAGAACATTATTAACCGATTTAAATTATTCTTTCGATAAACTTACTATATTTACTTAAATTCTTCATCAAAGCTATTGGTTTCAACGATATAAACATCAGTCATCTACCCTATTCATCTTTCATCGACCATTTTACGACTTTCTATAGAAGACTGTCAAACTAATGAATTCCGTAATAGAATCATTTGCAACATCATAGTATGAATTGGCGCTTAAGTGACCGTTTTACTATTTGCGAAATGAATCATCATAAGATCGTCATCTTCCTGCCCTTATCCCACTAGGTGGGGTCGGCACAGCATGTTTCCTTTCTCCACTTCTCTCTATCATTTGTCATCTCTGCATTCACTCCCTTTACACGCATATCATCTTTTACACAGCTCATCCATTCCTTTTTAGGGCGCCCCCTTCCGGTTTTACCGCTTACCGTCATTTCCAAGGCTTTTCTAGTTATATAGCTCTCTTCTCTTCTCATGACATGTCCATACCACGCTAGCCTTCCACTCCTTAAGTTTTTCGGTCACTGGTGCTACTTTTAGACTTCCCCTTACATACTCATTTCTAATCTTGTCCATCCTTGTCACTCCACACATCCATCTCAACTATTCACATCTCCGCTGCGTGCAATTTCCTTTCGTTCTCATCTTTGGTCGCCCAACACTCTGATCCATACAAAACGACAGGTCTTATGACTGTTTGTAGATTTTCCCCCTTTAGTTTAAGGGCATTCGCGAGTCGCAAGTTGTTCCCGAGATCTGTCGCCACTCATAGGATCATAATTATGCAGAATTGCTTAACGTGACCATTTTAGCCCCCCTGATCTAGATCCCACTGGATCCCACTAGGTGGCCCGACGACATTGTGAAAGTCGGTGGCAACCAATATCCTCGAAATACCTGTCCTTCCATTATGTGGAGGTATTATTTGGAAAAAACAAAGACCTATGTACGAAGTACATAATATATATCGATGGGAAAAAATGTTTTTTTGCGATTATTTCGCGACATTATTGTATGAAACAGATGTTTTTTCTCACTATTTCAGATTTGGTCTTACTGTAAAATACCAAATCGGAAATGGCAGGCCACACTCAGGGCAAACATTTATGTGACGAACATAGATAATGTTCTGTATCTGGGTGTAGTATGTATTATAGTTATCTGGTTTCCTTAATACAAGCTTTGCTTAGTATGGGGATAGATGGCGCTGTGTGGAATGTCAATGTCAAACGAAAAAAACAGCTGTTCCATACATTTTGTCCAAGATCGATGAACCTTTTTGTATGGAACGGCTGTTTTTTTTTTCGTGATTTCAGGGTTAGCCTCATAGTAAAAGTTGTTCATATGATGAGTACAATGATATTCTAGAAGGATAACGTTGTTCAAACTAACACCCTGTATAATAATTTATTTTAGTAACAAAATGTTTTTAATAGGAAAAAAGAAATCGGTGGAGTTTCCACACAGCGCCATCTAGCCCTATACTAAGCAAAGCTTGTATTAAGGAAACCAGATAGCTATACATACTACATCCTGATACAGAACGTTATCTATGTTCGCCACATAAATGTTTGCCCTGGGTGGGGATCGAACTCACGCCCTACATGTCTGAAGACCGACATGCTACCAACTGAGCTATTAGGCAGTCAAGTACTAAGTAGTAAGTAAAAGTAATTAAGTAGTGTAAGTAGTAAGTATCCCGGTCCACCTCGTTTCTGGTGCAAAGGATAGCCATTCCCATGCAGCGTGGTAATGCTGCCAGTATATTGGGCACCTTTGCGCCAGAAACAGTGAGGAGCGGGTTATTCGATTAAATGTGACGATATTTTTAGAGTATTATTATTATTTCTTCTATTTAATTTGAAACTCTGGTCTAAGCCCGGACCTTTAAGAGGCATTGGTGGGGCCGAAGCCAACACCAAGAGGCCCTGTTAGATACAAAAATAACATTATAAAACTATTACATGGGTGTGAATAGAATATGATACAATATTTTAACATAAGGAAAAAATAATCGGGGTATTTTGGTGATTTTTGATGAAACATTGGACTGGTCTATGGAATGAGAAACGGCACCTGCCAATTCTGTCTCATTATCAAAATATTTAGGCAGGTAATGACTCGCCATCCACTAAATGGGCCCCCCATGAAGGCTACCGTATATCGGTGCCGGAAGGGCAACATTGGCGTGGATGGCTTAGGGTGTCGAGAAGTGTGCTGCACTTTCTTTAAACGCCACTCGCGGCGTTATGCCCTTTAACACTTCCACCCTGGAGCTTAGGTTCTTAGCTCTTGCGTTTTCCACCCCCGGACAGCCGGTTAAGGCAAGCCGGAGGTCTAGGGTCTCATTTAGCTCCAAGGAGTCAGAGTACGCGGTGTCGCCACTCACCGACGGCTTACCACAAAACCGCCCCTGCGTATTTATTATTATTATTATATTTAACGAAAAAATTTTTTTTGAGTAGTAAGTTGGTACTTGGTACTTAGCATATTGTACGCGCGTCTTATTTTCTTCTGATTAAGCTCTCTGCGGGCATGGGATTAATTTACCTTTCCTCCGGGAAAGCCGCTCTCATTGCTTCAAATCACGAACATGGAATTAGAAATGGTCCAGAATTGAACTGTATCCGTTTGAATTAAAGTCGAGATCGAGTTAAAAAACTGGTCATCGACTCAACCAATCCTACGTCGTTTTGGCAATAACCAACTTTTTGCAAAGAGATTTAGGTTTAAAATCGTTAGACGTTGCTACGAAAGGCTTGTATTTTCGCTTTCGGTTATTACGCTATGTAAATAAGATGTATAGTTAATTACCATATCAAATAAGTCCACCGTGACATAATTGTATAAAGTTATAGGCTTCTGTCACGCACTTGACGGACTTCATAAGGTGCGGTCTTACCATAAGTCATAGGCAGGTATGGCTTATAGTAAAGGTATGGGACATTTTGGCCTAGTTCATACAATATGGGAAATGTGTACCCCTAGGCCATCTGCCTATGGGAAATGTCCAAAGCTTTTTATACCATGGACATGTTGTAGGTATTGTAGGCATTGCGTGTATACCCGGAGCACTCACGCTCACTAAAAAGCTTCTTCTTGCGGCGGCGTCGTGTGTCGGGTCGCCCTCTTCCCTCCAATATGGTCGAGGAGAGCGATGGCTGGCTCATGCGTCAACTCGTGAACGGGTGCTGCTTGCGGGAGATGGACTGCTCGGAGTATACACGCAATTCTAGCAATAATTACTAATACTTAGTTAGGTTCTTTTGGTATATTCTTTATGTAAAGCCTTCAGCTTTTAAGTCATTAAGTGTAAAATTTAGTTATAAAAAAAATTAAATGTTGATAAAAGGCACGGACCCGCAGTCCGTGGAGCTAATAAATAAATTTAAAAAAAAAGCTTTTAAACCAAATCAAAGATAATACTGTTCATATAATATGTTTTGTTAATACATTATCATTTTACGGTCAAGTTACGAGAAGAACGAGACATTCACCAGGTGGTAAGCGTCACGCCTGCCACTAATAGAAGCAGTGCTGCGCCGCACGGCACTGCGCTCGTCACCCTGAGATATTAGATGTTAAATCTCTTTATAGCTAGTAATTTCTCTGGTAACATTGCCCTTCAAACCGGAACACAGTAAGGCTTGCACACTACTGCTTCGCGGTTGAATAACTGGCAAAGGTGTGGTACTTCCTCAGGCGGACTCTGCAGTAGAGACCTACCACTACAAAAACTACATACTAGTATACATTGTCAACAACTATATACAATTACTATGTTCGTCACATAAAATGAATGTTAGTCCTGATTTCCGAGTACTTACCGAGTAACTATTAGGTATCATGCGAGACTAATAAATACTTTTTAATGTCGTGGACCCAAAACTTGAGACGAATAAGTATGGCTTATACCAATTACATATGTTGATAATAAATTTAGATAAGAATATATGTAATTTGAATTTTGTAGACAATATTTTTTTATTGATTTTGTGTTTACTAAAATTTGTATAAAATCCATATTTCGTTCACATTTTTAAACACTCATTATTCTCTCTCTAGGTGGTAATTGATCCTACAGCTAAAAGCTCACGAAGCAAAGGAACAGTCAACTGGGTCTAGAAGTCGAGTCGTCAAAACTGAGCTTTGGAACGTGCAAAATGGTATTTTTAGTAAATTTCTCTGTATAATAATAATTATACAGAAGAAGATTATAATTATTTCTGTATTTAATAATTATTTCTGTATTTAGAAGCCTTTTTTTTTCTTAGTTTTTGGCTTCGCACTTTGTGCATTCAGACAGTGTCAAGTTTTATGCAATTTCAAGTTTACATAGTATCAAGTCAAATATATATATCATAAATAAACTCACAGTTAGTCACTCGAAATATACTATGGGCTATTCGGAGTTTTGAAAACAACACGAAATGACATGTTTCACCATATTATATCTTGCCCACGCTAGTGCATGTAATTCAACACTCAATGAATAAAACACCACCATTTTAAATCATTAATTCGCGAAAAAACACAAGTTTAAGAAAATAATAGAATGCAGCGACATGATTATTCCGTGATCCCACCAAAACTCTTGGTAGCCTTTTTTACAACTTCGGTAAAGCAACGCCTGATTCAATCGCTTCATTACAAACTTTTTCCCATCTGCCGTCTGTTCTGTTCTTGTCTTCCAAAGAACATATCGCATCAACATATCCCAGAGCGATTTATATTCATGGAGAAACAGTGAGAAGGCATTACCAAGACTGACGTGTTCCGTGCTATATACTCGTAGTACTACTAGGGTCCCCCGCGACTTCGTCCGCGTACGGAAGAAATTCAGCCCACGGGAGCGAAAATACTTTGGAAAATTTTGGGAAAATACTAGTATCTTCCATACCACTGGGTAATAATTATTAATATTAATTACTAATCATTTTCCTCGCCATATACACTACTTAAAAAAATTATGAACACAGCATTTTTTATTTCAAATGAACTATGCAAATACAAATTTTCATAACTAAAAGTTCAAAAACAAAGGACTTTCATACAAAAGTTTCCCCCTTTTCTTCCCCTTAGGGGTTGAATTTCAAAAAATTTCTTAGTACACCTCTACGCATCAAGATAAATACACCCTCCAAATTTTAAGTCTATACAACCAGCGGTATAAGCTGTGCGTTGTCTGTCAGTCAGTCATTAAGTCAGGACAGAGATTCTTTTAATATTAGAAGATATTTGGTACAATATGGGTTTGCTCGAGAGACACTTTTTACGCGTCGTACTATGTAGGTCATTTGTTACGAATGAGGGAAAATTCTGGGACAAAAATGCTTTAGGTCAACAAACTAACAAGCTTATGGTATAGTTCAGATGCCTTTGACTACAAAAAAATAACCATTTTGTCCGACTTGCATAAACTTTGCTTGGCAAAACATTTTATTAATGACTCTTCAAATGCAAATCTAGAAAGATTTGATACTTTTATAAGCAATATTTTAAAACGCCTTTCTTAGTAATTGATCCCTACCATTTACAAAGAATTTAAAGGTATTTTGGCCTATAACTATAGTTCATACAAGGAGATATGGGATATTCGTACCACTAGGCCACCTGATGCCAAATTTCAGGACTATTGAACCAATGGAGATCCACTTTGCATTTTTTCCCGCTAGGTGGCGCATCGTCGATGCTGCCATAGTCAACTGTCAGTCTCATACATTATGTTGTTTTTTGTTTTGATTTTGCAGGGAGAGAATCTACATTATATACTGGTTTGTACAGCAATCCTTTAAAGCCTTGCTAATAAAAGCTCTGTCCAATATAAAATGTAAACAACTAGATAGTTGTTTACATTACAAATTTTACAAATTTTTTAGGGCGTCAACAGCTGCATAGATTCTTCAAACAAGGCACAGTAGGTATACCCAATATTTTTTTCTTTGATTATCGACAACGCCCTCGACAAGAGATATATATAAGCAATGAAACTTGATTTTGCCACATCTGAACCGCTGCTGGCGCCATCTGAAAAAAGTATTGCCTGTGTTTAGGCCACAGAGTAATAGAAGGTTTATCCTCCATGGTTTAGGCCATACATTGATATGCAAGTGAGTCAGTTAGGAGTTGGCATTGATACATAATTACAGATTTTGTTACGCTTAGGTCCTAAATCCTTCAAATAGATTTTACTTACTAAACTTTTTTACTTTTTTTTTCTTTTTTTACTTTTTATACAGACGTAACTTTGTTCCTCGATCTTAATTTATTATTTGACGTTGAAGCCCTCCTGAAACCTATGCTACAGGTAAATAATTCTTATTATCTCTTGAATAGCTCTCAGCTTGCTCTCAACTGCCACAAAGAAGTCTCTGTTTTATGAGTGCTTATTTATATGTGAGATTTTTGTATTCATTTCTTAAACTTTTTGTGTTGCAGTCTTGACATAATTTTAATAGACTTCAAAAAGGAGGAGGTCCTCATTTCAGTTGTATTTTTTTACGTTTGTGACCTCAGAATTCCGTCATTTATAAACGGGTTAAGAAAATTAAAAATTAAAGGATAGTAATAATATACTCTCAGATTGTTCCCGTAGACATTTCATCAAAATCGATTCAGTAGTTTCGTTTTTAAATAAAAATAACTGGGAAAAAAAATTTCATCTAAGTAAACGAAAAAATAATAAATTACGAAACGAATTGCGAGTTTCGCTTTGAAGTCAGGTGTATTTTTTTAATGGTTTGTTCGTAAATTTGGTTAAGTCCCAACATCCTTGTATTTGTAAATCTAGTTTCTTATTTTTTATTTTCATTCATTTATTCTGAATGAACGCAGAATTTGATTATCTCGACAGGTAAGCTATTTACGCTCAATCCGAATTCAGTGAAAATTCATATTTTCCTCGTTAAAGGGATTACCACTTACTACGTTTATTTTCCATTTCCATGCCGACTTCGTGCGCGGATTGAAATGACTGTGATTTTTATTTATTTTCCCAAGCTTGTTGGTTTTCCTTTCAATCCTGGTTCCACACTTGCCAGTGTCAAGTTTTGAAAAGTATTTAATAATATTTAACTTGGAGAATTTAGCTCTTTCATATTTGAGGTAAACAGTAACAAGTAAAAATTTTACATTAAAAAAATCCACGCCTTTATTGTGTTTTATTTAAGAACTCTTTCGACCATCGCTCGTTGACAAACCGCGAGAGTGGACCTTTGCTCGATTGACAAAGACCAATGGGCTATTTTCTGACAGGCAAAAAAAAACTCATTGTAGATCACAGAAAAGCGAAGGCCCTACACTATAAATTTCTTTGGCCCTAGTAAATTTCTCTGCTTTGGCCCTACATTACTTCTCTCTTCAGTGTTGTAGATGGCTCTGACTTTACGCAGACCAGACGCGGCTGTCATTGTAAAGTATTTAATTGTATTTCATGTGCCACATATCAAAAATATATAAATAAGCTATCTATCGAGTTGAAGGAAACTACTATGTTTTTAAATCATGTTTGGGAAATCACTCATTATTTGAGCACCGTGTGTGAGGATGGGGAGAATACACATGTCTCTATGAGTTTACGTTTCAGGCGTATAGGTAAGTTACTTTTTATTAACTTCATTTTATTTTCTACATAAATCTATATATATAAAAGGCTCTTAGTACAATGAATTGAGAGTTTTAGTCTACAAAATGTCCGGTAGTTCTGTTTTTTTTAATATGTTGTATAAGTCGATAGAGTAATGAATAATCGAAGTTTTCGTCCTGAGCTTCCTCCGCCATCTTGGAAAAACCAACAAAAATCGACACTTTTTTCAGTATCTCGCTTATAATTACTTTTCAGTGCAATTTAGAGCAAAATATGTTTTGGCAACTTTGTAGAATACAACATTTTGTACAAATTTAAGCTAGAAAGTTTTTTTCTACGATCACTAGAAACGGGGCTATGTAACGCCAAAGAACGGATAAACTGGCGTGCTTTGTAAAATTTGTATTAGATAGTACAGATCAATGTGTAATGGAATGTTGTAGTAAGTACGTGGGTTAAAAGGCGGACACGCGAATGTGTTAAATTGGCACTCAATTTCACACTAACTTTATATAAACTTGAATTACCACTGATTCAGTCACTTACTTAGAGAACCGATTGCACGTTTGTGGGGGAAAGAGGGAAAACCAATTACAGGTTCGTGGAGACAGTGGTGTAGAAATCCCGGGAAAAATCCGAAACCTTCAAAAGGTTATTCTTGGAGGTCAACGCCCAAGAGAACTCGGAAACGGTAAACATTTTTAGGAAACCAGTTAATCTGATTTGTTCCCAAACCCAAAATTGAAACGTCTATAACTTTCGAACAGTTAGAGATGGGCGGGGATGGCGGGGGTGTTCAAGCAAATTTTTATTGTTTTTTCCAAAATGGCGGAGGAAGCTCAGGACGAGGGGTGACGAAAACTTGGATTTTTCATTACTCTATCGACAACATACATAACATAACAACAACAAACAAAAAACAACATATCTAAAAATCAGAACTACCGGGCCTTTTGCGGGATGACCATACATAGTTGGCTGGCCTCTATTAACTATTTCCTGACTGACTGACTGACTGACTGGCAGACAACGCACAGCCCAAACCGGTGGTCGTACAGACTTGAAATTTGGAGGATGTACTCGTATTCGTCTTATAGTGATGAAAATTGACATTTGGGTAGTTCATTCAAGGAGGGAGGGGGGTAAAAACGTGGTGAAATTTGGGAGCAGACCGAAATTCTTCCGTACGTAATACATAAAGGTAGATAGGTAGTATATAAAGGCATGTGACATTTTGCCCAAGTTCATACAAGAAAGTATAGGACATTTGTACCATTAGGCCACCTGCGTTTGGGAAATATCCTAACTCTTTAGTTCTTACAATACTCTGTTTCGTAATATATATTCTTCTAACCAGTGAACTTTCTGAAATATAAAATTCTATTATTATTAACGGGATATTTACCGTGATTATGTTGTGAAATGAGCTCCCGATATTTCGGCGCAGTTATGCGCACCATGTTCACGAGTAGACTGATGAATGCGGGTGGTTGTCAAAAGAGTTCGAACAACATTAAGGGCATTCATAACGAACTACCCTCTTTCTAATTCTTTTACTACGATTACTGGAACTCGAACTCGAACTCAAGTCTCGACAAAACACACTAACAATATCACTGCATATGTTGTTTTGAACACATTTAGGACGTGACTTAATATTTTTAAGGCAACCTAACACTGGATTCCACGAACTGGAGAGTTGAAAGCCATCACCTCGAATAAAATTCCGGCATTTCGAGATCTCAATGGCTTCCTTCACTAGCCTTTGAATGTAGTGGCGCTCGGTGGACAGGATACTCGGACTATAACTCGGCCCGAGTCCAGCAGATGCTCCGCTATGGCAGATTTGTGTCTCTCGTTATTTTTCACTGCCTTTATATGTTCCTTTAGTAAGCAACCGTGATAGTTTAAAACAGTGTTTTTCTGAAATATAAGACAATAGCTATTTTTATTCGTGCAGAAAATATTCTAGCGTACCTAGATTAGGTATGCATTAGGTTCTTTAGACACGTATTTAGGAGTAACACAATATTCACTCTTTTCAATCAAATGACTTTGAAGATATCTTCAAATTTCATCATATTCAGATGAAATATGCTTACGTGTTTACACATTATTCAACCAGCGTTTTCCAAGAAATAGTGGATGCGGCTAAAATTTTTGCAAGTAAAATGTATAAAGAAGGTCTAGAAACTTTAGGAAAAGATGAAATAAACTAAAATTGGTACCATCATCAGTATATTGTCCTGCTGTTTTTTTTTTCTGAAACGGTTGACTACCGAGGAACTGCTTAAACTAATATTGTAGACATGTCAAATATGTTTTAAAAAAAACCGAGTTGCAGAAAGAAATGTGTGAAAAGTGAAAAATAGTGGTAAAAGTAAAAGTGGCTGCCATTTTTTTTATGCATTCGTTCTCACATATTTTTATAAAGTTTTTGGGGTAGGGATTGTTATTTGAACATGGTCACTTATTTTTTTGTTTTTTTTTATACATTCATGTGACGAGACGAGCAAGACGTTCGCCTGGTGGTAAGCGTCACACCTGCCATTAACAGTAGCAGTGCTAGAATTGAGAACTTGCGAACACAATCCTGCGTCGCACTGCACTGCGCTCCTCACCCTGAGATATCAGATGTTAAATCTCTTCATACCCAGTAATTTATCTGGTAACATTGCCCTTCAAACCGGAACACAGTAATGCTTGAACACTACTGCTTGGCGGTTAAATAACTGGCAAAGGTGTGGTACTACCCCAGGCGGACTCAGCAGTAGAGTCCTACCACTACAAAACGGTAAACTTTAACGTTATTTTAGCTATGGAAACCAAGTTTCATTTTTCTGTCGTCGCCGTCGTCCATGCGGTTGGGATGCGACCACATCGCCCGTGTGGTTGCGACCGCAACGTGAATAATTTCGCAGTTTTGTGTTAAAGAAATCAGTTTGCGGTAAATTTAAATTTTAAATTTGAAGCATCTGTGGTTCGTTGCTGAAAGTAAATTGCTCGATTACTTTGAAGTTTCACTTAACCTACTGTTTTTATTTGAAATAAAGGAAAATACGTGTATTTTCTTTTCGTTCCACATCTGTTTCACAATTTTTATTCGTTTAGTTTTTTTAAGTATTCACACAAACAGATATTCTTACATACTTCCTAATGTTGTAAATGTGAATGAAAAAGTGCTTGTTTATTGTTTTTTTTATCTTTTGTGCAGTTTTTTATGTTAATGATCAACATAACAAAAAGTTTATATTTATTTTATGGTCAACAGACTAGGCGTGTGACTAAAACTCACGGTACAGTCGATGGCAAAAACACATATAAAAGTAAGTTATGTTAAGTTTATTTGGAGGTATTTTTTGTGTACATTAGATATGTAGATATCACAAAAATAAAATAAAAAAAAACAAAAAAAATGTGTCAGAGAAGATAGTTTGACCACAAGGTTTTTTTTTCTGTTGGACAAATCTAGTTAGACTATCCAGTTTATTTTTTTCTTAGTTATTGGCATCGCACGTTGTGCATTCTGCCAGTGTCAAGTTTATGAATTTTCAAGTTTCTTTTATTAAAATAAAGTCAAATATGTCATTAAAACACAGTCAGTCACACGAAACCAAGTCAGAGTCCAAGTCATGCCCTATTAAAGTTGTGGCGACTTTACTATGAGCTTCTACGGAGTTTTGAAAACAACACGAAAATACATGTTTCACCACATTATATCACTTGCCCACACTCATGCATGTAATTCAACACTCAATGAATAAAACACCACCATTTTTAATCATTAATTCGCGAAAAAACAAGTTTAATAAAATAATAGAATGCAACGACATGATTTTTCCGTGTTCCCGCCAAAACTCCACTATCCAGTTTGACCACGAGGAGCATTGAGTGAAGCATATAATATCATTGACGAGGAGAAACCCGAATATCCACCGTAGGCTGCATCTTCGCTTACCATCAGGCGAGATGGTAGTCCCACGCAAGCCGTAATAAATTAATATGCTTTTATAAAAATAAACCGCCTTGAATTTTGACTACCATTTCGACTACCTGGAGCATCTTTATATTTTCCAGTTATTTTGAGTTATTCCAGTGTTTTTTATTTAAAAACCAAACTACTGATTCGTTTTCGATAAATGTATATGGGGCCACCTCTGAAGTATCACCTACAAAACGAAAACAGAACCATAAAAATCAATTCATAATTGGCGAAGTCATCGCGTAAAATACATACAGTCGATTTGAGAAAAAAAATAACATACCTACAGTCGAATTGAGAACCTTCTTGTTGATAAACAAGAAACGAATTGGCGCTGTTTGCTATTTTTTGAATAGTCAAAGTGCAGCCTGGGATACTTTTATCGCGAGCGAATCCGGGAGCTACGGATAGTACCTACATAGGTACGTTTCATACAGCTGTAGCAATACTTATGGGTGTGTATTTATCGATGAATGTAAACAACTTTTAGAACATGACATTTAAAAGAAATATATATAATCAATCAAGAATATATGTATAATCAATCGAGAATATTGTAATCAATTTGAATATAAAAGATCTTTAATTACAACATTTTTTACCACCAGGGTTATCGAATTCAGCTATCTTGCGTTCTAAAAGTTTTGATTCTCCAGTGTCCATACTCTGTAGGTACATATTTTTTTAAATTACTGAAAATACATTGCTCTTATAATTATATACAGATCAATGCTTTTTATAAACACCGACTATCGGCATTGTGCCCAAAAATAATCCAACATAAAATGTTACTCCCTACTAGGTCTGGCGTAGGAAGAAAGTAGGCGTAGTAGGCGAGAAAATGGCAATTTATGCCACTTTATACCTCATGGATACCTTTCATGGTACAATGGCATCTGTTCAGTGGAGCCCTAAAAAGCTTATATTCCCCCATACCTACGCCTGTTTTCTGGACATGTTCGAACTTTTTTCGGCTTTCTGCGTTTTTTTTGTATTGATGTTGCGAGAAGCTTCGAAATCACCTTATACAGGGTTAGTTATAATCAGTTACCATCCTTTTAAGGGCATATTCTGTACATCAAAACATACAACTTTTACTATGGGGCTAACATTGAAATCGCGTAAAAATTACATAAAAAGATACTTCAATTAATTTTAACGGCGCTTATGTGTAGTCATAGTTAATCGTAACAAACAGTATTCACATATTTACCAAACCTTTCTCACAATAAATACCTAAGTATAGATTTTATCATCAGCCATTGAAGTTTGATTAATCAAAATGCATAACAGTTTTAAAATTGTATCTTTATCTTAAGGCATGTGACATTTTGGCTTACTTTATACAAGAATTTATGAAACATTTGTTCCACTAGGCCGCCAACGTGTAGGAAATATCCTAAGCCTTCATTTACTCTTCAAAACCTAATAATGACAACTCACGCACGAGATTCGTCAAGTTTTCAATCCGCGGGTAGTTTTTTACAACATGAAGCAAACAGCTTAATTCTCGAGCCAGTATACATCGTTAAGAATCGACAACTCGATTATACACTAGTCGGGGTCATGTTGCATAATACCTGCGGCCGATCACGAGGGCCGGTTAGCAACTACTTACTTGAAAAATATGAAGTTAATTTCGAACGGCTTTTTATGTGACAAGCAATGAGACGCTCTCCTGATGGTTAGAGGCAATGATGTTATATGTGTTAGAGGCCAGTCGTCAACCTAGTCCCTGCATATTTCTACTTACAATTGTGTATTTTCGCTTTTTTGTAATTTACTAATAATATCATTATTGCGAAACGATATAATTTTCATGCAGCAACAAAACTTTTTTAAATCACGCCGATAGGTTGAAGCCAATTCGAATAAAAAAAAATCTAACTGTTTATGCTTTAAAAAAACAAATAAATATCCAAAGTGAGAAAACACTTTTTTTTTTTATATTAAAAAATAATAAGCCTGTAAATATGGAACTAACGAGTGGTTTGCTTAGTGTACGCGGGTTTTGGTTATACAATCTGTAAGTACCTTGATTACTTTATCTCACAGAGAAGTTCATAGCCGCGAGCATACCCATGGTATATAATGATCAGCCAGAAGACATACAGTGCTGGAAGAAGGCTCCTTTTGTTCGTTTTTTATAGTTCCTAGCCATGGATACTAGTCCTTCAGCCGAATACATATTTCTTCATCGATCTTTCTTTCTCCAGTTAAATGAGTCGTAGTCACAGGCCAAGTCACACACAGTAAGTCATGGTCAAGTCCAATCATGCCCTAGTAAAGTCGTGGCAACTTTACTACAAGCTTCTGCCAAGTTTTGGAAACAACACGAAAGGACACGTTTCACTACATTATATCACTTGCCCACACTCTTGCTCGTAAATCAGCACTTAATGAATAAAACGCTACCATTTTTATGCATTAACACTCGAAAAAACACATGTTTTGGAAAATAATACAATGCAGCGACATGATTTTCTCGCGTTCCCGCCAAAACTCCAAGAAGGCTCCTTGATAGGAGGGGTTGCCATAATCCCCACGCTTGACTTGGAGATCGCAGAATCTTCTGGGTTAATGGTGCGGCCCGTCCTCTGAAGTTTCAGGACATACCCAGGTCCGTAGCTTATACCAAAGCTCAATAAGCAGCAACATCCTTCGGAACAGTTTTTTTTTTAATGTATGCCTTGTGTTTGACTCATGAGGAAAAATGCGGATCAGAATTTATAAAAAAAATATACCTACGTACTACCAGCTTAACTTTTTTTAGTTTTTACTGCTATGCAGTTTGGCTGAGTTATAAATTGAGCTATGTAATAATATATCTAAGGCAAAAAAATTACTACCAGTACCGGATAAATTATTGGGCATTAAGAGATTTAACATCTAATATCTCAGGGTGACGAGCGCAGTGCAGTGCGGCGCAGGATTTTGTTCGCAAGTTCATAATTCTGGCACTACTACTGCTACGAAAAAGCGTGATGCTTACCACCAGGCATAAAAAATCCGACTTGTTAACTTGTAGTTCCAGAGCACAAGCCCCTTGTTTGTGCATCCGTCGAGCTAAACCCTGCGATGATGTCGCCATTACGCAACCGTTTATAAAACTTTATGTAAACGAAGTGCATTTTACTCCGTGCAAACAATGCATTTAGTAGAGTTTATGTCTGAAAGAAATTTTAGTAACTGCTAAACTTTGTCTGCGATGAGATATGTGAAATAATGTTTGTATAAGGATGACAAAATGTAGTAGATAACTGAACTCGTAGTTTAGGATACATAATTTTCTAAAGTAGAGCAGCTCCCATAGCTTAGAATGTTTAGTGTATGTAGCACTTATATTTTGATTTATACAGGGTTAGTTCTAATCAGTTAGCATATAAATATAGAATGTATTGAATATCTAATTTCTCAGAGTGACGAGCGCAGTGCAGTGCGGCGAAGGATTGCGTTCGCAAGTTCACAATTCTAGCACTGCTACTTTTATTGGCAGGCGTGACGCTTACCACCAGCCGATCGTCTTACTCGTTTCGTCACGTCATGATTACATTAAAAAAAAACATAATTTTAAGAGCATATTCTGTACATCAAAACAAACAACTTTTACTGTGTGGCCATCGTTCAAATCGCATAAAAAACAGCTGTTCTATACATTTTGGCCAAGGTCGATGAACTTTTTGAATGGAACAGCTGATATATGTTTTTCGCGATTTCGTGGTTTTTATTTACAGAATATGGCCTTAAAAGGATGCTAACCGACTAGAACTAATCCTGTATACCTATTTACTTTCAGAGCTTTAGTAGGGCCTGGGTTCGATTCCCACCCAAGACAAACTTTACACGGGTGGTGTTTACGTATTATTATAGTTAAGTATTTACAAAAAAGGATACAAATATTCCATCAGTTATCTAGTACCCATAGTACAAGCTTTGCTTAGTTTGAGGATAGATGGCGCTGTGTGAAATGTCCACCAATGCTTATCTATTTATATCGTAGAGCTTTTAACGTCGAACTTAGAGCAACGCTTGTAGCGTAACACTAATACTTACTTTAAATCTCGTAACGTATTATAACTTGCAGCGTAGGATTCATAACGTAGAACTCACAGCGTAGACCCTAAAGCGCAGTGCTCATACAAAACGTATATACGACAGCGTAGATCCTAGAGCGTAGCGCTAATCCAAAGCGTATATACGACAGCGTAGATCCTAGAGCGTAGCGCTCATCCAAAGCGTATATAGGACAGCGTAGATCCTAGAGCGTAGCGCTCATCCAAAGCGTATATAGGACAGCGTAGATCCTAGAGCGTAGCGCTCATCCAAAACGTATATAGGACAGCGTAGATCCTAGAGCGTAGCGCTCATCCAAAGCGTATATAGGACAGCGTAGATCCTAGAGCGTAGCGCTCATCCAAAGCGTATATAGGACAGCGTAGATCCTAGAGCGTAGCGCTCATCCAAAGCGTATATAGGACAGCGTAGATCCTAGAGCGTAGCGCTCATCCAAAGCGTATATAGGACAGCGTAGATCCTAGAGCGTAGCGCTCATCCAAAGCGTATATACGACAGCGTAGATCCTAGAGCGTAGCGCTCATCCAAAGCGTATATAGGACAGCGTAGATCCTAGAGCGTAGCGCTCATCCAAAGCGTATATACGACAGCGTAGATCCTAGAGCGTAGCGCTCATCCAAAGCGTATATACGACAGCGTAGATCCTAGAGCGTAGCGCTCATCCAAAGCGTATATAGGACAGCGTAGATCCTAGAGCGTAGCGCTCATCCAAAGCGTATATAGGACAGCGTAGATCCTAGAGCGTAGCGCTCATCCAAAGCGTATATACGACAGCGTAGATCCTAGAGCGTAGCGCTCATCCAAAGCGTATATAGGACAGCGTAGATCCTAGAGCGTAGCGCTCATCCAAAGCGTATATAGGACAGCGTAGATCCTAGAGCGTAGCGCTCATCCAAAGCGTATATACGACAGCGTAGATCCTAGAGCGTAGCGCTCATCCAAAGCGTATATACGACAGCGTAGATCCTAGAGCGTAGCGCTCATCCAAAGCGTATATAGGACAGCGTAGATCCTAGAGCGTAGCGCTCATCCAAAGCGTATATAGGACAGCGTAGATCCTAGAGCGTAGCCCTCATACAAAGCGTATATACGACAGCGTAAATCCTAGAGCGTAGCGCTCATACAAAGCGTATATACGACAGCGTAGATCCTAGAGCGTAGCCCTCATACAAAGCGTATATACGACAGCGTAGATCCTAGAGCGTAGCGCTCATCCAAAGCGTATATACGACAGCGTAGATCCTAGAGCGTAGCGCTCATACAAAGCGTATATACGACAGCGTAGATCCTAGAGCGTAGCGCTCATCCAAAGCGTATATACGACAGCGTAGATCCTAGAGCGTAGCGCTCATACAAAGCGCATATACGACAGCGTAGATCCTAGAGCGTAGCGCTCATCCAAAGCGTATATACGACAGCGTAGATCCTAGAGCGTAGCGCTCATACAAAGCGCATATACGACAGCGTAGATCCTAGAGCGTAGCGCTCATACAAAGCGTATATACGACAGCGTAGATCCTAGAGCGTAGCGCTCATCCAAAGCGTATATACGACAGCGTAGATCCTAGAGCGTAGCGCTCATCCAAAGCGTATATACGACAGCGTAGATCCTAGAGCGTAGCGCTCATCCAAAGCGTATATACGACAGCGTAGATCCTAGAGCGTAGCGCTCATACAAAGCGTATATACGACAGCGTAGATCCTAGAGCGTAGCGCTCATCCAAAGCGTATATACGACAGCGTAGATCCTAGAGCGTAGCGCTCATACAAAGCGTATATACGACAGCGTAGATCCTAGAGCGTAGCGCTCATCCAAAGCGTATATACGACAGCGTAGATCCTAGAGCGTAGCGCTCATACAAAGCGTATATACGACAGCGTATATCCTAGAGCGTAGCGCTGTCGTATATACGCTTTGTATGAGCGTTACGCTCTAGAGTCTACGCTGTCTATATAGCATAAAACTTCATCGCGCAGCTGTCATACTAGAGTAGCGTTAATCGCATAGCGCTAATACTTTAGTGTAAAGCAGCAAATTCGTACTAAAGCCGTTATAAATATAAGAAAACAAGTATCTAAGTATATTACCTAGGTTAAACTTAAGAGCCGTTCTATAGTCACTAACGCAACAGTTATATATTTCGATAACCTTTACGAAGACCTGACCTTAGACATTTTGGAGAAATAAATTATTCGAGTGTTCGTGAAGGTACTTACCATGACAAAAGTTTGCCAAAGGAAACTTAGACAATCGACAAACTTGGCAAATAATATTAAATTTGAAACATTGGCAATTAATGTTTCAAGAATGTAGTAACTGTATGTAAAGATATTTAATTTATGATGTTTATGTAGATAGCTAAGCAATCTGAGATGTTTATAGTATAGTTATATCAGAAATAGCAGTAAGAAATCACTAGTACTTTTTTTTATATATTGTCAAGTTACGAGATGGGCTAAACGTCGCCTGGTGGTAAGCGTCACGCCTGCCACTAACAGTAGCAGTTCCAGAATTGTGAACTTGCGAACACAATCCTGCGCCGCACTGCACTCCGTTCGTCACCCTGAGTTATTAGATGTTAAGTCTCTTCATACCCAGTAATTTATCTGGTAGCATTGCCTTTCAAACCGGAACACAGTAATGCTTGGCGGTGGAATATCTGGCAAAGGTGTAGTACTTCCCCAGGCGGACTCTGCAGTAGAGTCCTACCACGACTAACTACTTAAATAAAGTACTAAGTACTTAAAAAAACAACTTCAGATCGATTACTTGGATGACATCCTTTTCCAGTTATTTTGTTTTAAACTTCAAAATACTGAACCGATTTTTATTATATTTCTATGAAACCAATCTGAAAGCAAATCCCTTCAAATTAAAAAATAACCGGTTTATAAACGACGGAGTTCTGAGGTAACAAACACGAAAACGAATTGAGAAACTGCTCCTTTTTTTAAGTCTGAAACTAAAGAATCTCGTAAAAATAGGCCGTAAAACTCTTCTAGTAAATCAATTAAAAACCAAAAAATTGCCATTGATAAACATAAAATATAATTTATTAGAATACAACATAATATCGTAGACACATCCACAGAGAGAAATTATAGCTTAATTAATGCTTGCACACTACTGTTAGGCGGTTAAATAACTAGCAAATGTACTGTACTTCGCCAGGCGGACACTGCAACAGACTCCTACCACTACAAAAGTTGTAGAACATTCTCTTAAGCCCGAGTTGAGTATAGACAACTTGTATAACTCTATAGGCGGCCAGTGTGGTTTCAGCCTAAGGTACACAAAAGCTTCTTTATCGCCGTACCTTAGTTATTTACATTAAACTACCGGTCTATAAAGTCTCCGTGTTTGGTTAGGCATTGAACGAAAGGTTTACTAGAGGACATAGGTCTGGACTGACTATTTTTATCTGATAATGAGTTTTTGTATTTCTTTTGACGTTATGTAACTTTAAGTTTCCTACGTGTGTTTTCTTGCTAAGTGTTTAACCCTATTATTTACTAAGGGTACTTTAAGCTAGACTGGTAGATATTTAAGAGCGGTAAGAAAGTTTTTTTTTTTAGACAATCAAGTGACGAGACGAGCAACGCGTTCAACTGGTGGTAAGCGTCACACCTGCCACTAACAGTAGCAGTGCCAGAATTGTGAACTTGCGAACACAATCCTGCGCCGCACTGCACTGCGCTCGTCACCCTGAGATATTAGATGTTAAATATCTTCTTACCCAGTAATTTCTTTGGTAACATTGCCCTTCAAACCGGAACATAGTAATACTTGCACACTGCTGCTTGGCGGTTGAATAACTGGCAAAGGTGTGGTACTTCCCCAGGCGGACTCTGCAGTAGAGTCCTACCACTACAAAATGCTGCAGTTGTTCATATACTACGACTAAACGAAGACCGCGACTTCGTCCGCGTACAGAAAAAAAACGCACCGCTCCCAAATACTCGTATCTACCATACCGCTGGGTTAATCACTAATTATTTTCCTCCCCATATTCATCAATTTAAAAATCATCCCCCCACCCCCTTTAGTAATTTCTGTCCGAAAAATATTGTTTTTTTAATGTACTATCATTTTGTTTCACTATAACTTCAAAAACAGAGAACTTTCTATACAACATTTCATCCCCCATTTCACCCCCTTAAATCATCCCTGTCTAAAAAATATTGCACTTTTTATTTTAAACTAACTATACAAATACAAATATTCATGGCTAAAAGTTCAAAAACAATAAAGGACTTTCATACAAAAGTTTCCCCCCTTTTTTACCCCCTTGGGGTTGAATTTCGAAAAAATATTTCTTAGTACACTCCTTCGCATCAAGACAAATACACCCTCCAAATGTCAAGTCTGTACGACCAGCGGCTTAGGCTGTACGTTGTCTGTCAGTCATTAAATCAGTCAGTCAGACTGATAGTATTCTTATAGTATTAGATACATAAACAAGCTTTGGCCAACCAATATGTTTTTATTCATAAATTTATTGATAATAGTGGAGGTATCCGTAAAATAAATGCTTTTAAGTAATATCGTACTGAAAACTCTATAATAATATTCAGAGTACCGATGGTAACTAGAGTGATAACAATAGCGGCTCTCGCAAAATAAGATTTTATTCAGGGCTACGTGGAAAGGCATTACTAAAGCGAAAGGAAGTCATTACACTCATCGTTGTGAAACACTTTTTCTATGTACGGGTGCATTTTGTGGAGGGCGGTGACATTTTTCAATGGAAGAGCTAATTTTTTTCCGCTATTTCTTGGTCCTTAGACAAAGTTGTTCGCAATCACTGAAGAGAGAAGTGAATAGAACGGAAATGTGACAGACCGCGCTAGCCGGCATTAAGTATATTTAGCTTCCAATATACATGTTTTTAAACTGAGAATACTCAAAAATGACAAATTAAATAGACGCGTAGGAAACCAAACCACATTGCATCGTAACTAGATTAATTATAATCTATTGTAAAATGCCATTTCGAGCGTTTTACTTCAAATGCACGACCAATGATTGGCATTTTTTCGTCGTAGTTTCTATACAAATAATTGAGAAACTGGCGACAACGGTTTTCCATACAATTGCTTTACAACATTGATTTGACAGCCGTTCTATCTAAGAAGTAGTAGGGCTTTCGCTTTTCTGTGTTCGCATGATGAGTACCTGTAAGCCTGTAACTCTGTATAGAGATGATGTACCCATACACAAGTGAAGTAAAAGAAACTTATATGCATAATATCATTCAAGTATTCTTGAAATAATTATATGTAACTACAGGATAGTGTATTTAGTAGTAGTTATATTATGTCCGGTCAAAGCTGCAACATTTTGACCCACTTCTGGTTGACCTGTTTGTTTCGAACACACATTTAACAAATGAATGGTGTTGATAGACCCAGTAGGAGGCCGACAATGGGGAGTAGTAGGCTTGTACACATATAAAAACTCACTGTACAACCGCGGGTTTACCTGCTTTTTCTTTTTTCAACCGATTTAAAAAAAGGAGTTTCTCAATTCGGCTGTTTTTTTTAGTGTGTGAATGTTGCGCGATTATTCCGCCAATTATGAATTGATTTTGATGATTCCTTTTTAGTTTGATAAGTGATACTTCAGAGGTGGCCCCATATAAATTTCATCGACATCGGTCTAGTCATTAGTTTGGTGTTTAAATCAAAATTACTGGAATAAATCAAAATATCTGGAAAATATGAAATGTCATCCAGGTACTCGAAATTGAAGTCGGTTGTATTTTTTTTCAAAGCGTATTATTTCCTGCAAATTCCGGTAGTAGAAGTATTCTTTCTTCGTCCTCTTGTTACGCCCTACCGCTAAATTTCGTCGAGATCTCAACGGTTTAGTCATTATCAACCAGAAGAAGTCTGCTGCTGGATGAAGGCCTCCCTCTTAAAGGTTGGTCCATAATCTCCACGCATGGCAGGTACCTTAGAGATATCAGAATTCTCACCACCGTTAACAGAAAGGACGCTGCTGTCCGTCCTCCGGTGGTTCTGGATGCAGTTTTTGGGCATACCCAGATCCCAGGTCAGGACAACATTAATTAATAATAAATTTAATAAATTATAATTAATAATATGTAATTAATTACAATATTAATTATTATAATAATAATAATTATCAATAATAAATATTATGTTTATTAATTATATATATTATATTATATTATAATTATAGTTTTAATATTTTTTATAATTTATTTGCTGTGTGTAATAAATGTCCCCCCAATATTTAATATTTTAATATTTATTTATTTAATTTATGAAGAAAAGTATTTTTAGTAATCGTGACATGTAAAGTAAATGACAGAGTTCCGGATACCAAGCGCTACCTCGTGCTTGGTACCAAATTTTAAATTACCCGAACTACCTTGGGACATGAGCAACTCAGCAGACGTAAAATTATGTCAGGCATGCACGCGTAAGGTTAATGTGGCTGTCAAAAATGTGATTTATTTATCATAGGAATAGGGACGTAAATCAAATGATTAGGAATCTAGTCACGTATTGTCTCCAGGGATGGATTTAGAAAAGGCGAGAAATGGAGATCTGGTCTTAGTGACAGAAACAGAGGACCTTAGGACGTAAGTAGATCTTGAGTTACTGTTGCCATTGCACTAATTTGAGTCCTCCAATTTGTAAAACTTAGGATTAATTTGTTTCATGGTATGCTTATTATCAGGTAAATAATTCTAAAAAAGGCAAAACACTCAATTGAAAAAAACGTTATTTCAACCGATATTAGGTTTTAACACCATGTTTTTTCCAAATCTTTGTGTTATTGTTTAGTTCCCCTTCTGCCGTCCACAAAAGCGGAGTTTCGAAATTGGTTACTGCAAACATTTTTCCATCGTCATCATCATCATCGACGGTCTTCTTTATCCCACTGAGAAGTATAAGGCATCTCTTTTTACATGGCATTTGCCTCTATCATGATCCAATCGTGTTCATGTACGTCTCGCGATTATATCCGCGTGAGACTTTTATTTGCTTGTACTCAAATGTATTATAATATTTTGTGATTAAACGTGTGTTTTCGTGTTGTCTACGTAAACATACTTAATAATTTTTAATAAAGCATTCACCACTTAACTATAGCATCACATTGTGGTCGATTCTGACGGTTTAGTTGACAGTTCTAAACTAACTAAAGTATTGCTGTCCTTAGCTAACATGCCTAGTAAAAAAGTGACAGCAATATTTTAATTAGTTTAGAAATTCGGTTTAGTTGACAGTTCTAAACTAACTAAAGTATTGCTGTCCTTAGCTAACATGCCTAGTAAAAAAGTGACAGCAATATTTTAAATAGTTTAGAACTGTCAACTAAAACCGTCAGAATCGACCACATTGTAATCGTAAATGAAATCTTATATGGATCAGATTTTCCGAAGATATTGGCATGGTTATTAAGCCGAAATCTGCAGTTACGGCGTCCATTATCAGGAACGCTCAGAGTAATGACGGGGCTCGATGGGCAGCCAATCCGAAAGCTTTATGTCCTTCATAAGGGCAGGACGCTGTTGTTAACAGAAGGCTTTTAGGGTAACATTCACTAAGCTAGATTTTGCGACGCGACAAAGAGGTTATGAAGATGTGTTTGCGTACTAGTAGGCAGCAAGCTGGGAGAAACAACAGAGAAATGCAGTGAGCAGCGACAGTCTCATACAACGGCGGATCCAGGGGGGGGGGGGGTCATGGGGGTCATGACCTCTCCCTTGGGATGGGTGTAGGTCGACTACTGATAGCTTTTCTAGTTGTAATGGAATTGGAGCCTGACTACTCGACCTCGACTCTACTAGATGACTGGACTTGAAATCTGAATCTGAAAAGGGAGAGGCTTTCGTCCAGTAGTGGACGGCTGATAATGATGAACAACTTTAACTATGGGGCCAAATCTGAAATCATGAAAAAAAAACAGCTGTTCCATAGAAAAAGTTCACTGACCTTGGAAAAAAATTATGGAGCACCTAATTTTTATTTCGCGATTTCAGGGATGGCCCATAGTAAAAGTTGTTCATAATGATGAGTACATACATACACTTTAGTATTGTTGAACCTTTTTGTTACACGTTGTAAATTCAAATCGCGAAAGTTTGAGATTTAATATTAACACAGTATCGCGTAGCATCGAAATGTGTAGCGTGACGTCACTCCACTACGAATCCAGCCTACGTCGCTACACATAGCGTAGTACATCTTCGGTCTTAGTTCTTGGATATCGAATAACATCAGACTAGGAGTTATTGAAGTTCACGGCAATAAATATCAGCAATTGGATGGCCCATTGAGCACCCACCCTCATTACTCCGATCCCTTTTATGGACCTGTTACATAATGAACGGTTCAGGCAACGTTCGATCGTTGATTGGCTAGAGCTGATTCTTTCATCTAGAACCTAATGATCTGGTTGAACATGGTGCTTCAGCATTGCAAAGCTATAGAAGGGACTAGAATCGCTACCAGATTTAGTCAGCTTATTTTCATTATTAGAGGTCGCCCGCGACTTCGTCCGCGTACGGAAGAAATTCGGCCCGCTCCCAAAATTCACCACTTTAAATCATCCCGAGCAATTTTTTTAGCCTTCAAAGCTCTACCCACCCACAACTCCCCCCGAGTCATAGTTATTTGTTTAATATTTTTCTTATTATTTCCGTGAATATGTATCTTGGAAAGAATAAGAAAAATTAAAAATGTATGAGTGGCCGTTAGTTACGTATCCTGTAGTAAAAAGGGTTAAGGAAGGTTAAGGGTAGGTCGTAAAATGGGCAAAAAAATAAATTTACATATTATTATGAGCTTGATAGCTTTATGATTTATAAAGTAGATATTTACTAAAAGATTATAAGACACTCTTTTTATTTCCATTATATCAGATGTTTTATTTTAATTTTTTCAACGATCGAGTTAAGCCTAAATTATTTTTTAAACTTCCTTTTAGTCCTCTCTATTCTTATACAAATACCAACAGCGACCAAGTATTAAAGTCCCATTCCTTCAATCTTGTTTAAACAATGCTGTAATTCTACTTGGTGTAAACACAACTCCCAAGAGTGACGTAAAGTCAATAAACAAATAAGGATATATATAGGGTGTGGTCGGAAGTGCTCGGAATAATTCCACTCCTCAACCTGTGGAATGGCACGGCTGCGTGGGCTTTTAGAGCAACCTGTTACTCCATCACTCTGTGTTATTTATACTTTTAAAAATCAACGTATAAATTGTATCACCATGTATGTGACACATTTATTAATAGATAACAATTGTAGAAGTCCTATATAAAAAATATATAGAAACACGTACATCGTCAAAATTCATTTTACATAAATATCAAATGGTTATATCAAAAGCCATGGATTTTGGATCCGAGTAAAATAACTTTTAAAGCGTATCTTGAAATTAGTTTTAATTAAAATCTGACTTACCCTTCGCATGACACGTAGAGAAAACGATGAAGTCTTCATGTTTATTTTTCTGACTTAACACTCCACAATATATTAAAAAAATATACAGAAACGCGGCACGAAATATTTAAAGCCTTTAACACTTAGCAAACACTCGTTTTCAAGGACAAGTATTTAAATAAATTACTCTAAAATATGTAGAGTTATCTTGTTTATTTTGATCGTTTGTTTTTTATGGATTATACAAAATAGGTTATATAAAGAGGTGAGCAGGTTTCAGCTTTATTTTATGAAAGATATTGAAGCGAGCGACGCTCGGGACGGTATATACGCGACTGATTACTTTCTCCGTGGCTGAAACTGGGTGAAAAGGACACACTGATGCCCTCAGAACCTTAACGACGTAAACGCAAAACCCTCCCAGCAAATATAGAATCAAAACACTTACCAATAATGATCAAATTACGACGACATGTAATAGAAAGATTTGAAGGATTCGTATCTGTGTCCTGCTCTCACTTTCATCTGGTTGGACAAAACATTGATACAGGATGAATTGAATTTACGCCTTTACTGAGTGTGATTCGCTTCGATCTATTTACTCGAAAGATTTTCCGTTGAAACTTACATTGCTTGGTTTGCTAGCCAGATCTTTTTAGAGTCTTAAGTCAAGACGTAATGGTTAAGATTTTGTCTGCGAACTTAGTGGGGAATTTATGTAAGAAAAGCGCGTTTTATCCAACGTCATCTCATGTTATTGTTCTAACGAATACAGTAGATATCGTGGAGTATCATTAGTAGCATGACCCTTGGAAAGAGGCGAAATGCCTGTGGATATGTCTAGGCTTGTCTACAAAGAAAATTCTAGAATTACTTGGACAAGTTTAGTATCCAACTTAGATTGGGGTAATAAGACTTATCGTGTTAGGAACTTTAGCCTGAGACTGTTATTAGGAAAGTTTATTTCTGAAAGGTGAAAGAAAAATTAACGCGATTATGTTTAGTTATGTTATGGTTGATATACCAAAAACTCGTACGAAACGGTTTGATTCCACTTTCTTTATTCGAACTGCTAAACAGTGGGTAGCGATGCCTGAGTGGGTGTTTCCCGATAATTATAACCTGGGTGTCTTGAAGTCGCGAGTGAATCGGTTTCTTCTAGGCAAGCATGCTCCATCGTAGACTGCATCTTCGTTTATCATCAGACGAGATGGCAGTCAAACGCAAGCCTAAAAACAAACAAAAAAATTACATTTATTTTGTTCACGAAGTATCAGAATCTAATGTAATCCTAATTTATTTATTTAGTTTATTGGTATACAAAACAGAATACAGCCAATAATAAATTGTTAAAGGAACTAGTTTTCTTAGACGTTTTCGTATTTTTTACCCGACTACGACTGTCCAATGATGTTATTCGCGTGTGTCTTATTAGGTATGTGTGTATTTTTGGCTGAACTCGTGACTGTAACTTGCGACTTGACTTAGATGACTACATTACACATTAGACTACATTTTTGTAGTCGCGCTTTTTTTTCTTTTAATAAGAAAACTTGAATAGTAATAATAACCACTTCATATATTATACCTACGTAGAGGATTTTTGGGAATAAATAGATTTTTCTTTACAAAATGTTACCCAAGTTGGTTTAGGTTCCATGAAAATATACTAATACTCGTACTTAGACCAAAACAGACAGAGCTACTTTTACATTTTTATATCTAACAGTGTGTTATATTTTTTTTACTGACTCGGCGATTGGCCTCATCTCACCTGACGTTGTGGCGGTGTGGCTGAAGGCTGGCTGAAGGTGATAAATACATCTAGCCTGGAAAAGGAAATGGCTCTCAAATGTTATTAATTGACCGAAGCGAAGCGGAGAGTCTAAGAGGAGAAGTCAGCCTTTGTATGTAAGATGTATACAATAGATTCTGATATTATGTTATAATTATGTTCGACGATAACTTGCGAATCGTCGATCTGATATGAAATTTTGTAAGAAGCAAGTAAAAAACTAACTAGAAATAAGCAAATAAAATTACTAAGTTCGAATACGAGCCAAATTAGTCGAGGGGCTTGGAAGGGGTTTGGTATTTTTTTAAATATTTATATGTATTTAAAATCAAAAAAAAAATGCTAATAAAATTATTCACTTCGAATATAACCCAAATTAGCCAAGGGGCTTTGAAGATACGGGGTTTGCGTGGCCTCAGTTCACTGCAAACTACTACTAAGTATCAACTAGATATTAAAACCACCGACTGATATTATCAATTCGATTCTAAAGAAACCTCTACCTCAACAGACATTTAATAAAATATTCCAAATAAAACCTTTAAATTAGTAACTAGCACAAATTCACCCCAATTTGCCTTCCATTTGCCTGGTTAACTGTACTAAAGACCTTACACTAACTATAGTTTACCTAAGTTGGGGTTCGCGGTTGAACCCAGCTGTACTGTTATTCAGAACATTCTCTTTGCACACGTGTTTTAATTTGCTGACTGTAAGTCGGTGCCTGGAGTTTTGGCGGGAACACGGAAAAATCATGTCGTTGCATTCTATTATTTTCTTAACCTTGAGTTTTTTCGCGAATTGATAAAAATGGTGGTGTTTTATTCATTGAGTGTTGCATGCACGAGTGTAGGCAAGTGATATAATGTGGTGAAACGTGTATTTTCGTGTTGTATTCAAAACTCCGTAGAAGCTCATAGTAAAGTCGCCACAACTTTACTAAGGCATGACTTGGACTCGACTATGACTAATTGCATGTGACTGACTGTGATTACATGACATATTAGACTGCATTTTAATAAAATAAACCTCCATATTCATAAACTTGACACTGGCAGAATGCACAACGTGCGATGCCAATAACTAAGATTAAAAAAAAGACTCGACTTCATTCTGTTTGATAAAAAAAGAACATTTTATTTTTGTAATTGGAACTAAAAGCCGCGATCTCTTTGGTAGAATGCGTGCATTGCATTGCGGCTATACTACAGAAGAAATAATTAAAACGAAGGCATTGGCGCCAATTCTTTAGATTTTTTCTTTAGCTTGGCTTGGATTATGTTTCTCTAGTTAAAAACGAATTGCGTGACTGTAATTTATTTGACAATACCTAGTGAAAATGTAATTGTCTAGTGAGAATGGAGAGCCTTATTTGCAGATGGAAGAGAAAGTAAACGAAATAATTCCCAATCTGTTGCCGTCAAAGTCACAAAGCATTTATTTTGGTGATTATTTAATTTTCTCGCATATCGTAGTGAAAAGTAGAGTGTAACATACGGCGCTAAAACCCAGACACGGAGTTATAACTCGGTGTCTTTTAATCTCTCGCTAAAGCTCGGTTGTAAATCTACCTCGTATATAATTGGTTATATTAGCCCCTTGTATAACAATCTACTATTTCCGTACCGGAGTCACACGCGACTGAGAGCAAAATAAGGCATATTACGCTATTACACAATTTATGCCTTGTTTTGACGATGCCGTTTTTCAAGCGGCGATCGTGTCTTACCCTATTATGTCATCGCAGCTTCCCTGCCATTTTTTTTTGTAGTTTCATAGCAAGTGTCACTCAAGGGATGATCTAAGGATTCTAACAATACCCCATGTATCCAAATCTGCTAATGTATTTAGAAGTTATGGTGGAATAAAGAAACTCACATACATTATATAAACACTGAATAGATTAAACTTCTTTTTGTGTTTTCTTAGGTGAATTTATATAACAAGAGAAAATAAAATCTTTAACTTTATTTTATTTCTGTAAAAATACGGTACCTTTAAGATATCGGACAAAATCGTGGGCATCTATTTTCAACCGACTTCAAAAAAGGAGGTTCTCAATTCGACTATGTTTTTTTTGTATGTATGCGCGTTTACTCCGCCAATTAGGTATGAGCTGAGTTTGATGATTTGATTTTTGTTTGGTAGGTAATACTTCAGACGTTAATAATATACAGGGTTAGTTCTAATCAGTTAGCATCCTTTTAAGGACACATCCTGTACATCCAAACAAACAACTTTTACTATGGGGCCAACATTTGAATTCGTGAAAAAAATATCTGCTGTTCCATACAAAAAGATCATCGACCTTGGGCAAAATGTATTGAACAGCTGTTTTTTTTGTTGCTATTTCAATGTTGGCCCCATAGTAAAACTTGTTTGTTTTGATGTACAGAATATGCCCTTAAAAGGATGCTAACTGATTAGAACTAACCCTGTATATTATTAACGTCTGAAGTATTACCTACCAAACAAAAATCAAATCATCAAACTCAGCTCATACCTAATTGGCGGAGTAAACGCGCATACATACAAAAAAAACATACAGTCGAATTAAACCCATATAAATTTTATCAAAATCGGTTTAGTAGTTTGGTTTTTATATCACTGGAAAATATGAAGATCATCATCATCATGATCAGCCCGGAGACGTCCACTGCTGCACACTATTGTTAAAGTCGCGGGCAACCGGTGGATGCAAATGGCAGGTTGTCGTACAGTGTGGCGGTCTAAGGGGGAGGCCTTCGTTCAGCAATGGACGTCTCCGGGCTGATGATGATGATGAAATATGAAGATGTCATCCAGGTATTCGAAGTTAAAGTCGGTTGTATTTCTTTTAAAGCGTATTATGTAACATTAATTATTAGTGCGATTGTTGTACTAACTCAAATGAAAACCAAATTAAGTAATTATGTAACTACGGGCTAAGGAAACATACCTGTACAAAAGTAATAGAACTGCCAGGGTCGGTCTGACTAACGAGGGTCGGTCGGCTCCGTAACTGCCTCGAATGGCACAATGTTGCCATCCACCTGTCTGGAACAGGATCTGCCGCTATTCAAATACGTATACAGCGACATTCTTAAAGTAAAATAGAGTTGGTTCAATGATGGAAGTAACATTTTCATTTTTTTTTTTTTTTTTTATTTTTTTTTTTTGTTCATTTTATACAGCTGTAACCAACTGGCAGCATGCTGAGCTGGGCCGTTTTGTGGAAGACCGGTAGGGATAGCTTGGTAGGGATAGGTGTACCAGGCCGAAAAAACTTTGTGTGCTACATTTACGAGTATTGTCGCAAATAAAGTAATGGCAGTAATTCTAACATCCTACAAAGTTAAGTCGAATAAACTACATTTTCTTCAGATATTATTTAAACCTTGCAATCCTTGAATCAATGTCCTTTGTGCTACATTTGTCGCAAATAAAGTAATGGCAGTAATTCTAACATTCTACAAAGTTAAGTCGAATAAACTACATTTTCTTCAGATATTATTTAAACCTTGCAATCCTAGAATCAGTGTCCTTTTGAAACTAAAAAAGCCGTCAAGGTACGAGTCATCTTGCGACTCGTACAATGAGGGTTCCGTACCACCACATGTACTAGGTAATCCGCGATAGTAACGAATATTTTTTGAACATTTCAACCGGCTATCTATTACGATTCAAGAGATTATTGGTCAGTAAAGACCGCAAAGACAGATGGACAGACAAACAGACACAGAAGATGGCTTAATAATTGGGTATAGTTGGATTCTCTTTGGGTACGAAACCCTAAAATAATTTCCACTCTCGTTCAATACGCCAACTGCGAAAAAAATTAAAATATGTGTGGTGATAACTCAGACAAATATTTTCTTGTTGTTTTCAAAACTCAACAAAGCCGCCACAACTTCACTAAGTCATGACTTGGACTTAGCCGTGACAGTTTTTGTGTGAACTGCTTCGATTATTGGACTTATCTTTGTTACTGATACTATCAAATTCTTTTAAAATGCCAATGGCAGAATGTACAAAGTGTGATGCCAGTGGAAACTCATTTCTTCATATTAAAGAGTAAAAATTGAGTTGTACGCAGAAGAAACCACCAAATTGGCCTAAAAAAAAGGTATAACTAAGTTAAATGTCATACAAAACTTCTTTCTCCATAGGAGTTTTTGAATCGTATAGCTCTACAGATTTGGTCAAAATGTTACCACTAAAAAAAACTCACAGTACCTATCAAAACTCCGTAAGAGCTCATAGAAAAGTCGCCACAAACGAGCACTAGGTGCTGTGACTATGCTGTGGGGCATGACTTGTACTTGACCGTGACTATTTATAATTATTTATTTTTGATATGCTATCACGAACTTGAAAAGTTATAATGCTTGTTAGACTGGCAGAATTCACAAAGTGCGATTCCAAAAATGAAGAAAGAAAAAGAAGGACTCTGATACCTACTCGGGAAAAGGTTTATACAACATGAAACTCTTTTCTCTATAAGAGTGACATTGGGGTAAGAAAAGGTTAAAAACTAAAGTGAAACTCCTTTCTTCTTATTTTAACTTCATGCACGAGCCCGCTGCCATGGATCGAATCGACCTAAAAACGACAAACAGAACGTTTGCGAGTTTTAACACCTAGCTAGCGCCATCTAGTATTTTTTTGGGAACTAAAGAAACAAACAAAATAACCATTTAAGTTTTGGCTTGAGAAATTACAATATATCTACAAATTACCAATTTTCAGATTTTTTCCATAACTACTATAATGAAACCTTACTTCCTGCCAAATTTCATGAATCTAGTTCAACGGAAAGTACCCTATGAATTTTGATTTAATCGCTCTAAAAAACTCGCAAAAATAGCTGTAATTTTTTATTGTGTTGACTTACAGCTTGATTTTTTTTACAGCTCCAAGAGACCGTAGTCTTACGTATTTGATATTAATTTCAACTTGATATCTCCACGCGTCCCAGAGAAAAAGGGTCTAGACAGACAGACAGACAGACGGACAACGGAGTGATCCTATAAGGGTTAATTTTTTCTTTTTAAGGTACGGAACCCTAAAAAAGAATGCAACATTTGTCAGTTTTGAAATTAGCAATTCATTATTCATTTTCGATAGCCTGACACGCCTAAAATGAACTTTGTTACCATGTTACGAAAGTGTCCAGTCATGACATCTCAAGGTGAACTACTTGTACTAACTATTATTTTATTCTGTGCCTTTAATATCTTTTAGGTGCAGATTAAAATGACGTCTTATTAAGTTAGTTTTGAACACGTTTTGAGATGACATTTGAATAAATGGAGAATCTTACACAGGCAACTTTTAGTGACTTGTGAAGTTAAGTCAGTGGTACCAAAGGATAGAAGCCAGTGCCAAAAAGACCTTGGTAACTAGGCTTAAATTAAATTTGAAGAAATACAGTTAGGTCGAACTAAATTTTGTGCATGAAGGAATTAGCACCATTATCTATTAAAACAAGTGAAAATTCAACCTTAAAAAAACCTCCGACTCTCTTGAGTTGTAGCTAAGAACAATCTCGGTCAGAATCAGATACAGAATCAGAAATAATTTATTGTATAACTGTGTACATAAAAGATCGTAAGGTATATAATGGTGTCAACAGTCTGCCCTTTGCGAGCGTACAATAATATATTATGTATAACAAACTAGAATAGGTAATCCAGGTATCATCTAGATGTTATAAATATTATCAATCTAATCACATTTCTAATAAAAAACTGTATCAAAATTGGTTCGTCCGTTTGGGAGTTGTGCCAGTTTTAATTTCATCTGGCAGCGGCGTAGGTACGAGTTCAAATCGATTCAGTCACGACATTTTGATAGTAAGTGGTTAGATTTTTAGTTTCTATCCATAGGTTGTCCTTCAGGATTAGGTAACATTTAAACGTGACAATGATAATAACAACGAGCCCACCTCATGGGTATGATGATTGCTTAGTACCTTTCCGAGTAACCCCATAAATAGGTATAAAACATAACATTTTAACCTAAACAGGGCAACACTTATGAGTATAAGATTAACAGGAGTTTTGGCGGGAACGCGAAAAAAACATGTCGCCGCATTGTATTACTTTTCAAATATTGTGTTTTTTCAGGTGTTAAATGTTAATGCATAAAAATAGTGGCGCTTTATTCATTAAGTGCCGACTGACGTGCATGAGTGGGGCAAGTGATATAACGTGGTGAAACGTGTCTTTTTAAAGCTTGTAGTAAAGTTGCCACGACTTTACCAGGTCATGATTGGACTTGACCGTGACTTACTGTGTGGTACTTGGACTGTGACTACGACTTATTTAACCGGAGAAAGAAGGATCGATGAAGTAATATATATCCGGCTGAAGGACTAGTATCCATGGCCAGGAACTATTAAAAACAACAACAAAAATACGATTTATATACCTAAATATGGGTCGCGCTTAAACGAACTCATAAAAATTCTTAAATGAAAGTCGTACGTTTTCATCTGGTTTATTGTGAGCGTTATTAACTATTTTCGTCAAAAATGTGCAGGCAATATAAAATGTACGTGGTAAATCACCTACTGTGTATGTACGTGGTTGGTCATGGTCCCATACTGTGATTCAATGGGACTTTATTTTTGGAGAATGGCAATCAAGCACGGAATGTCAAAGTAACAAAAGTAAAAGCTTTTCACAGCAGCACAGAGCTTAGAGTAAAGCATTCTTCATTTTATTATGTAGCTACCTAATAATACCTACTGCTGCCCGTCCTCTGGAGGTTCTGGATGCGGTTTTTAGACTGCCTACGCTGCGTCTTGCGGTTCGTGGTCATCGGTTATCACTGTTGTAGTTATAGGTAGCTAGGATATCTCATTGAGGTAGCTAGGGTACCTAATGAATAATATGAGTCGATGTCTGCCTACAAACTGCTTTGCAGTTTGTTAATTTTAAATTGAGCTATGTACCTACTTAATTATTTTTAATAGACAATAAAAACTCTTTGACGCGTTTTCTATGGAAGTAAATCAGCCCTGATTCAGACCGAAGAGCACATTAACAGCAGCGCAGCTTTTTACTTGGCGGTAAGTCTCTTGTGCAAGTTTTTTTTTCCTAGTTATTGGCTTCGCATGTTGTGCATTCTGCCAGTGTCAAGTTTATGAATATGCAAGTTTTTTTATTAAAATCAAGTCAAATATATCATGAAATCACAGTCAGTTACACGAAATAAGTCATAGTCTAGTCCAAGTCATGCCCTAGTAAAGTTGTGGCGACTTTACTACTCGTATGAGCTTCTACGGAGTTTTGAAAACAACACGAAAAGACATGTTTCACCACATTATATATCACTTACCCACACTCGTGCATGTAATTCAACACTGAATGAATAAAACACCACTATTTTTAATCATTAATTCGCGATAAAACACAAGTTTAAGAAAATAATAGAATGCAACGACATGGTTTTTCCGTATTCCCGCCAAAAAGAACCTATTATACAGTTGTAACTAACCGGCAGCATGCTGAGCTGGGCCGTTTTATCGAAGACTGATAGGGATAGCTTGGTAGGGATAGGTGTACCAGGCCGAAAAAACGTGCTATATTTATTGTCGCAAAAAGTTAAGTCGATATTATTTAAACCTTGTTTGAATCAATGTCCTTTTGAAACTAAAAAAGCCGTCAATGTACGAGTCATCCTACGACTCGGACAATGAGGGTTCCTCCATCTTTGTGCAAGTTGTAGCCTGTTGGGACAGCCATCATACTTCCATGTAAGAATGAGGCCAAAATGTCCTATGCCTTTAAGCACTTGCCAAAAAGTATTTAGAAAAAGTTTAGCCCACCACACCCTGTATTTAGCAGTGTGTCACCGGCATCGTTATGGGTGCGATCGCCATTTACTTTATTACTATGTTTAATTAAAATAAGGTCTCTATAGAGAAATGTTTGGGGTCTAATTTACTAATTGATATTGAAACTGTCGCGTGAATATACGTTTTATTTACTAGACAACATTTAGGTAAACAAAAACAAATTAAGATGTCATAGGCATGTTCGAAATATTTTCACTTTTAGTGTCCCGAGCCGAGCCATAAGAGTAAAAAGGGTAAATAGTAATTACTAAGCCTGTGACATCTGTCTGTCTTTATGTCCGTTTTAGGTATCAATATGATTCGTTTTTGGAAATACAAGTTGTTTGTTTGCATATTTTTGCAAAATGCGTTTTGCATATTTTTTGTAAAGTTTTTTAAACCTTTAAATTTAAATTTGGTATCCGTTTTAAATGTCATAAAAAAAAACGGACTAATTATCCATAAGTACAGTGTTAGTAGTAGTGTTAAACCTATGATATTATTTTAGTAGTAGTAGTAAGTACAATTATAGATAATATTTCCAGCAAGAGATTGATACACACTCAATTGTAAGTATAAATAGCTACAACCGAGTGTATATCCATCCAGTGCTGTACGAGCCGGCTATCCAGTAAGCCCGCCACGACGCGACGGCTAAAAGGCCATTGCGAGAGTCGCGCAGGCGACGCCACGAGGCGGCACAGCGCGCGCGTATTATCGCTGGGAAACTGTCCACGCGCGCGGTCGGCAAACATACCTGAGGCACTGCACCTGCGCGGCAACCACAACAGCGCCCTGGATGCATTGTCGAACTGAACTCTCAAAGCACTTAGACTTTTTACGATAGTTAGTCCATAAATTACATGTATAAAGCGAGGTACAGAAGGCCTGGAAGAGGGTGATTTTAACTGGCACCGAACAGCTACGAAAACTATGAGCTATCATATTGGCTCTAACTGCTAAAGCTCTCCGCTCCTTCTCCACATCATCATCATCCTGAAGACCTTCGTTCGCCCAGTGACCGAGGTATTTGAAAACTGAAACCCTCTTAAGAGGCTCGCCATTAACTAGTACTGGGGGAACGAAAGATGGACTTCTAGCCACATTATACTTGAGGCCGTGCGTCATAGCATATTTTTCACACATCGATACAAGTTTTCTTAGTCCACAGATTGACGGACTCAGCAGGACTATATCATCGGCATAGCTTATGTTATTGAAGCTAATGTCGTGTATCCGACAACCAACACGCATAATGCTGAGTCCTTCAATCAAGGCATTTACATAGATGTTAAAAAGCAACAGAGAGCCGAGCCCCCCCCCCCCCCCTGCCTCACCCCACATTTTAGGATATATTCATCAGAAAGCATACATCTCATCGGAGGTCATAATTTTTCTTCCTGTTTAAGCTTTAAAAACTAAAAAAAACAGCATTGCTTAGCATAGCAGTCTGAAAGCGGATTTTTCTATATATTTTTGATTTCTGTAATTTAAAGTAGGTTAAGTAGGTAGGTAGGTAGTAGGTAGGTTGGTTTTTAAGTAGGTTTTTAGACAATAGAAAAAATATTGTATGATAGATTTTAAGATTCGATACATTTTTATTTTATTTTAAAAGAAGTTATTTTTGCAAAGATACCTCTAGAAGGATACTTCTGTCTGGCTATTTTATTATCTGTAAGGTCGCCATTAAGGTTCCCACAATACGGGCCTTGAGCCTAGTGTGGGGCCGCAGTATAATCTCTGATTGGATCAATAAATCATTTTAAGTTATTGTTAATACGTACACATCATTTGTATCCAAAGTTAATTGTGTTTCAGCAAATAAACTTTTACTTTTTACTTATATCCCCCCACTTTACATAGTTCAGTTGACCAGCATACCAATTTTTTTATGTTTACAAAAAAAACTTAGTTTTCTGTTTAATCTACAAGTGAAAACTGCAAGAAAATCTTATAATTTAGTAAGTTCCTATGTCTTGTAAAAAATTTTAGAACAATAAGTAATTAACATGTTTTTAAAATTTTCTAATAGAATACTTGCCTAGTCTATATTGATAAATTTTACTGAAGAAATTGTATAACAAAATATCTATCTTTTATATATATATTCTTAAGAACTTTTTATTAACGTTTACTTTTCACACTTTCACATTACACCTCCTGTCGTCGTCTCCAAATAGCCTTGGTGTTTTCGTAGGACGACATACAATAATACGTTTATGTTTTCATTTTATCTCTTCCTACTTATATGAGGCTGTAAAGGACAGAATATTGTTTTGAGAGAGAAAGTCGAGGGTCAAGGTGAGACAAGGTCGTGGAGCCGAAATAGGTACGTGTTGGGTACGTGGGTACGGGGCTAAAGTAGATCTGTACTTGGCATTTCTTCAATTTCTAGTTTTCATAACAGACTATTTACCCGTTTATTGCCCGTGGTCGTACCGCGTAAGTAGTTCTACCAATAGGACCACTGGCAATTTCTGTTTACCTTTGTTATTACACGATAGCAGTCGTGAAGGAGTGAAAAAGGAGTGTAATTAATTGCAGGACTTTCAAATCTCTTCTAGTAATTTATCTGGTAATATTGCGTTTCAAACCTAAACACAGTAAAGGCCGTCACACGCGGTGAATATGCTATAATATTTCATGTTATCTTAGTACATATTTCGATATCGCTACTCATACAAAACAAATTATGACGAACAAGTGACGAAGATAATATATTTCATAATTGTATGGCGAGCGATATTTCATCTTAACATGAAATATTATAGCATATTCATCGTGTGTGACGGTCTTTATGCTTGCACACTGCTCCTTGGCTTGGGGATAACTTCCCCCGGCGGACACTCCAATAGATAGAGTCCTACCACTAACTACATAATATGAACAATTCAATAAATTCGTTGCGTCAGTAATTGAATTAGAAAGGACGACCACAAAATTTAAAGACCTACTTAAATAAATAAATGTCTAAATGTCATCTAAATAAGTAAATAAATGTGTGGGCAGAGATTTAATAGATTGTTTTGGTACAGATTAAGCAGTTAATGTTTTGGACGTGTCTGGGTTGGCAACTAGGTAGAACTTGCTGGGACGGACATTAAATTAGTTTAGATAGCCATTGGGATACCTCTGTGGCGACTAACTGACTAACTTTTTATACTGATTTTTGGATACTAATATAAATGCTAGTAATGTATAAAAGGCATTTTTTTAAGTACCTATTACATTCAAGATCGTGATATTACGTGTGTTTAAGTGACATGTTGGAAAAATAATGAAAATATATGACAAATAAGGGTTAGAACCTTAATACAACTTACAGCCGGGAGATCACATTGCATAATTTAAAAATATCTGTCCGATCGACAAGATACGTTCAATTTCCAATAAATATATGTAAGTACATGATAAAGCTGACAACATGACATGATGATGGGACCTGGGTATGTCCTAAAACTGCATCCAGTACCACCGGAGGACGGACAGTAGCGTCCTCTTAGTTAACGGTGGTAACACTCTGCGATCTCCAAGCCGCCTGCCAAGCGTGGGGATTATGGCAACCCCTCCCTATTAAGGGAGAGGCTTTCGTCCACTAGTGGACGTTTTCTGGCTGATAATGATGACATGATAAAGCTAAGGATAATTGTTAGGGCTTCAACGTTGTGGCACCACGATGGCTAAAAACACGATTGAATAAAAATACGAAGCTACCTCTAAATCGCACAATAAAAACTTAATACTCTACAAAATACTCGCAATGAGAACTTGAAACTTAGCATAACAATTAAACTGAATGTAAGGGAGGGCTTGATTGTTTTAAATTGTAAACATAACTATTATTAGCTGTAAAGAAGACATACCTATACTATCGAGCGTTGAAACCAGTTTAACTGAGACCTTTCCTACCGCCCGGCCCAGGCGAATGGTGCTGAAGTAGCGTACACTCTTGGGGATGCTCTACTATAGCATTGGCAAGAAATGGCGCTAGAAGTGTTTAAATTGAAAATGAAAGGTTAGTATTAGAATGCGTCGTGTATGTAGTCATTTTGCGGGATCGCAAAATTTTACGTAGGTACTATTCTTATTCAGTGATATTTCTCATAGAGGGTGATATAAAAAATAGTGTCCATCTCGGGAGCAAGACTCTTTTAAGCTTGAATGGCATACTTTAAATACCTCGCTGCGCTCAGGATTCTACTCTAGCATCCTGCGCTCCGCTCTGAATTCAAAAGAAACGCTCTCGCCTTAAAAATAGTTATCTGCTCCCTTGGTAAACAATCTACTATAAAGTCGTAGATAGCAATTCAATTTAAAGTAGATCACTGGCGAACATGGTTAGGTATAATAGTGACTGTAAATCTCCCACATTTTTAAACGTATAACGAATATACAACGTGTTATAAAAGGTGTAGTAATACTGACGAGTATGTATGTACTCATCATTATTAACAACTTCTACTACTACTCTTACTAAGGGGCCAACCTTAAAATCTCCTCACTACACCTTTTTTCACGTTGTATATTCGCTACACATTCGTGGGAATCTCGCAAGTACAGCTTTGCATAATTATTATAGTGATGTGTATTGTATTCTATTTACTTGATTTTTATTTAATTATTGTTTTCTTTAACTAATAAATTATTAGTAAACATTTTCAGGAAAACCTAGAAGGTTCTTAGCTGATTGACGTCACTAGCCTGATTTACGCTGGAGAACTGTAGAACGCAGGAATTCACTTTCATACCGAGACGTGCCGTTTATAGCTTCGTGACCGGGGCACCAACATGCCTTTAGAGAATCTTTGAGTATAAACCATTGGAGATACGAATAGCGATAATCTGCCTACATGATTGTCTGCCGCTTCTTGCGGGGGACGAGGTAATCATGCATGGCACACATTTTCAAATACTTTCACTCTATTAAAATAAATTACAAACACTAAAAACAATCTCACAATACTCGTACCCCATACCTTGCCCCCTTGTCCCTTGCTTTGTATTTTCTTTTAGATGTACCTCTTAGTATTATATTATCATAGCTCTTACCTTTTGGCAAAGGGATACACCTTGGCTTGCCACCTCCAATAGTTATGTACTCGAAGCACATGGTACGTACATTACCTACTTAGAGGTAGACTACTGAGGTAAAAGTGATGTCTGATTTCTTACAAATTATTGTGCGTTGATAAATTATGGATAAGAGAAAGATGAAGACAAGTTATTAACTATCGGCTATCTTTATATCGGTTATTTTTATTATATTTTTTCGGTATTATCTTTCTTAGTGCTCAAGTTTTTTTTTCTATCTACCTGTTACTGAGCTCTGTCCAGCGGCCGTGAAAGTGGGGGGCATTGGGGCCAAATGCCACCCACAAAATCAAACGGGGGGAGCCTATACCTATCCAATTTTAAAACCTAGTAAAGAAAGTTTCTCTGTTTGATGGTGTGTTTGTTTGGTTTGGTGGTCTGTACCACAGAGCTAAAATGTATAATATATACGATGTGAGTTGTATACCTACTACATGTTTTTATTACGTAGATGTATGGTATATAAGTATTTTATTTATCAGTTGTTATACTTACCTGCATTTTTTATTTGCATAATAATTATAAGTTTACCTTATAAAAATATTTTTTATATTAAAGTAATTGTAAATAAGTAGGTTTTTTATTGAATAAAAATAGGTTATTTAATCATCTATTTCTGGAACTCTTTAGAAGAATCTAATTGAAGGGACTGAAACTGACAGTTATGAATTAATTTAAAATATCCAATAAATGTGGCCCCGGGGAGAATCCCTGAGCCAATCCAACTTTTATTACAATTCAGTCTTTGGATTTGGGATCAAAGTTAAATAATCAAATCAAAGTTTTAGAGCCCACTTAAAAAGTCTGTGCTTACATTATCTTTGACAGTTTAAAAATAGATTCGTTTTTAAATTAAGTTTTGAAAAGAAGGTCGTATGCTTGATGGATGCCTAGACTTTGCTTAGGTACTCAAAGTTCTAGAGCCAAATAAAAAAAAAGTTGGCGAAAAAATAAAAAAGCGCGAACAAAATGCATTCCGCCTTCGTATAAGTGTTTACTCAAATTCGGATTTTACTTGGTATTATAAAAAAATTGTGTGTTGAGGACACAGTAGTGAGAATGAAATAAACGTACTATTCTTATTCATCTGTTGCACTTACTTATTTTTTCATAGAAGGTGATAAAAAGTAGAATGTCTACTTCAGGAGCAACACTATTTTAAGCTCGAGTGAATTGATCTCGCTGAAATCAGGATTCTACTTTAGAATCCCACGCTACGCTCTGGATTCAAAGAAACACTCTCGCATTTAAAATAGTTTGCTCCCGGGGCAAACAATCTGCTATGTATTTTGAATAAGTAATATTATTTTACATACTTCGTGGACCAATAACAGTTTAACAGCCGCTAGTGACCTACATTATCTGACCGTGAGACAACCACAGATTATATCCAACTTCCCCACAAATTGAAGATTTATAGCTTTCTCCCGCCCTCCTTCATCCGGCACGTACTCCGTAAATTGTACACTTAACGGGCGCTATTTTAACGTAGGCACTTTGCCGCGTTGTATTAACGAAGGTACAATATTAATGGTCCGCCACGAAAAGATTTAAGAAGTTGCGGTTCTGAAAGTCCAATTTTGCAAAGTTTGTCGAAAACAGGAAATAAGATTATGAGGATATGGTGTATTTTAGGCAAGCGTGCTCCACCAACCGCAGCCGATATAGCAGAAAAAAGGAGTTTTTTTTCCTTTGTTATTGGCATCGCACTTTGTGCATTCTGCCAAAGTCAAGTTATATGATCGTTCAATTTTATTTAATATTATCAAGTCAAATATGTTATGAAATCACAGTCAGTCACACGGAATTCAAGTCAAAGTCGAGTCCAAGTCATGCCCTAGTAAAGTGGTGGCGACTTCACTATGAGCTTTTACAACACAAAAATACATGTTTCACCACATTATATCACTTGCCCACACTCTTGCATGTAATTCAACACTCAATGAATTTAACACCACCATTTTTAATTCGCGAAAAACACTAGTTAAGGAAAATAATGGAATGCAGCGACATGATTTTTCCATATTCCCGCCAAAACTCCAATCTAGGAGTTAAATCCTTCGAGAACGGCTAAGTATATTGAAAAATAAAATAAGAAAAGCGATCAGTTTTACTTTAAAGGTTTTATTAATTTTTTTCTACAGAAAATGATAGGTATACAGGCATAGCGCTTAACTGAGTATAGGATCTTGCGGTGCGGGAAGGGTGGCCTGTCCTAATAACACGTGTTGATGACAGCGATATTGACGCCCGAGCGAAGTACGAAAACACAGCCCTCTCGCTTCACTACTGCAGGAACTTACTCATTTATGCGAAGTTGGCAGGCGGCTGGGAATCGCAGAATGCTCACCACCGTTAACAGAGAGGACGCTGCTGCCCGTGCTCCGGTGGTTCTGAATCTGGATCACTGAAGAGAGAAGTAAATAGAACGGAAATGTGACGGGCCGCGCTAGCCGGCATTAGGTGCAATTGCGCTTAATGACAATTCTGCCAATATACATGTTTTTAGACTGAGAATACTCAAAAAGACAATTTAACTACGCGTAGGAAACCAAACCAAATTGCATAGTAATTAGATCAATTTTAATCTGTTACCAAATAGCATTAAGAGCGTTTTACTTCAAACGCGCGACCAATTATTGGCATTTTTTCGTCGTAGTTTCTATACAAATAAGTGTAAAACTGGCGACAGCGGTTTTCTATACAATTGCTTTAGAACATTGTTTTGACAGCCGCTCTAACCTAAGAAGTAGGGCTCTCTTCGCTTTTCTGTGATCTGGGTGCAGTTTTAGAACATACCCAGGTCCTAGTACACTAAACCGAATAAATTCCTTGTTACATAAAATCTCTAAATTAATCATTCCTAGATCAGAAATATAAAAAGAAATGTTTCATAATACTTAATTGCATTATATATTATAGCTTGGAAGATCCCATTTTCGCTTAATTTGGCTCCATTATCCGATCGTTAATCAAAGTCGGGCTGACTTATTCCCGGAGGTCGCAGGTACAATCTCTCTCCCTTGGACTGTAATCTCACAAGGAAAAGGTACATGTTGAGCATAGTGTTTCATTTTGTAAGACAAAAGATAATGTAATGTGGTAATAACTTAAAATACTTATAACAACAGAATGAAAAAGATAAATAGATATATTTTTGCCATTATTGTTTTTTATTATGTACCAAGAAAATTAAGTACCCGCGGTCTTGTCCCCTATCCTATATGAACCGCGTACAACACCTACTTTATCAAGATTTAAAGTAGGACATTTTGACTTAGAAGAAAATTTTATCAAAGATGCCATTGAAAACATTGTTTTTGGTCTCTTGCTAAGAGGTTTCATAGTAAAAACATAATAATGTAAATTCTGGAACATTCTGGAATCGGAAAACAGAAATGAATTTATACGCGTATTACGAATTTACGACGGATGTGAAAAACAAAAAAAAAACAAAAAAACAATATTTTACAATCTAGAATGTGGAAGTTTCGCTCGAGGCTTAACTTTACCAGATAAGTAAGTAGTTCTAAGCGCCCGGCCCAGGCAGGGCTATTTGAGCTGAGGTAGTGGTAGGACTCTACTGCAGAGTCCGCCTGGGGAAATACCACACCTTTGCCAGTTATTCGACCGCCAAACAGTAGTGTGCAAGCATTACTGTGTTCCGTTTTGAAGGGCATTGTCACCAGAGAAATTACTGGGTATGAAGAGATTTAACATCTGATATCTCGTGTGACGAGCGCAGTGCAGTGCGGCGTAGGATTGTGTTCGCAAGTTCACACTGTTAGTGGCATTCGTGACGCTTACCACCAGGCGAGTCGTTGCTCGTCTCGTTACTAGAATGTATAAAAAAAAGCTAGCGTACACTCTTAATCAAGAACCTGCGCAAACGCCAGATTTTTGCTCCGCTAAATGTGACCTATCTATACTGCTATTAGGTGCATAGTTGTGGTGGTGCTATATGTGTAGCAACAGCATGAGACCAACGAAAAATACATATTAACAAAACAAACAGTAGAACAAACCCACTTGAATCGTGGAAAAATGTCCCCAATGAAAACTATTGAAATATGTCCGTTCATCCACATTCGTAACTAAAAGTTCATAACTACTCGTAGCTACGAAAAAAGAGATTTTCTTCGTTGTTTCATAACCTAGTTATTAAACAGGATTCATTTTTCCATGTTTATAACTATTCATAACCATGCTACGTATTTTTTTCTGAGTTCATAACCAGTTATTAAAAAGGATTGCTTCTCCATTTTCATAATTTTTCTTTTATGATTTTAGTTTAAATTATTATAAAACATTATATTAAATATAAAAATACAATTTATGTCATCTATATGTATTTTTAAGTAGTGCTTAGGTTTTCTTATTTCAAAAAAGTCCAAACGAAAAAGGGCTTTACTAGTACCTAGACATTAAGTATTTCCACTATCTCCTGCTCACTGGTGCGGCGCGTGCGGGGGAGCCACAACAGCATGCTGGCCGTGATAGTGGGTAGGTTAGATTGCCCATACATTAACCATTGTTGCGGCCTGCACACTGCACACTGCACACTGTAGAAGCTCAAATGTAGTGGAGGTAGGTAATATTAATTTTAATTTTATTAATATGTTTATTGCGTTGACATCATACAATTGAATTGTCATTTTTATAATTTTATTATTTAAAGTTCATGATTTTAATTTCAAATTCAATTTTAATTCCAAATTCAATTTTAATTCCAAATTCAATTTTTAATTTCAAATTTAATTTCAATTTCAAAATTAATTGCAAATTTAATTTCAATTTCAATTGTGTGTATGGTACTTATTAATGTGACTGCTAAATTGATGATTTATAATATGAGTCTATGATACTTGAAATAAATGATTATTTAGTTTAATTTTTAATTTTAATTATCGGAATCAGCTCGGTGATAATAAACTGACTGGTACTTAGCTGGTTATACATTTCTAGTCTAATTATATGAATGTCGATGAAGGCAAATTATTTACAAAAAAATATATTAATAACTGGTTATGGGACAGTAAATAAAAGTCTTTGTTCGTAGCCGGTCAGGGTTATGAAAATGGAAGGATTCTTAATTATGAATATGGAAAAAAGAGTCTTGTTTTATAACTAGGTTATGACGCGAAGAAAATTTCTGTTTTCGTAGCTAGTTATGAACTTTTAGTTATGTATGTGGATGAAGGGAAATAAACATTACAGAAATTGTAAACTCATCACTTTAACTAATGTTTTGCTGTGTGGTGCCTAAGCCGAGGTCATAAGGGCGGAAGTTTGTTAAGTAAACTGAGCAGAGCATGTCGTCACCGTGTCATATAACGTTAATGTTTGCGGACGGTATAATATTAAGTACCTACCTTTTTCGTTAGCTTTAAGCTACACCGCACGGGTTTGCTTCTGTGGACTACGAAATAGTAGATTACTCACCTAGGGAGCAAAATTAAAGAATGTCTCAGATCTCATATATATTTTCTCCCAAGGCGAAGCCAAAGATGACAAACATGAGATCTGAGGCTTCTTTACTTGCTCCCGTGGTATGTATACGGTTTTCCGTGCCACTGCGGAGAGAAATGGTTCCTTTCGCTTCGCTAAAGTAATCACTTTCGTCTCGCAAGCACTTAAATAATTTTATTTAAAATTGATATTTCATCTAAGAGACAAAAGATCACTTAAAATTAAATCTTTTTTATTACAAGTTTTTTTTCTTCTTAGTAGGTATATGTTTATTTCCAGCTGTCGCGGTGTCTGTATGACTGTAATAAAATCTTGCAAGTTAAATTTGACCCACTTTCCGGTTTCCGATTGAGCTGAAAATGTTGCATGCATGTAAATAATAATAATTTCCAAAGACAACAGAATTGTGAATTTACAGATGGCGCCACCAACGCTTTAGTTGGTAGCTTATAACAGGTTCGGAAATTTGGCATCTAAGGCAGAGACTTCTGTAGCTTAATTGGCAAAGCAGTTGGGACGGAAACCCATAGAGACTGCTCGTATGCAGGTTCGAGTCCTGCCGGAGGTCATAATTTTTCTTCCTGTTTAAGCTTTAAAAACATAATAATGTCCAAGTGATAATAATATTGCATTGTCACCCGTGCAATATTATTATGACATGGTGCTGATCTGATGATGGAGCCGGAAGGTGGCCCTGGGAATTTTGTAATAAAATAACGCGACGCTGGTTTGATTCATATTCACTAGGACCTTTTTAGTTAGGTTTTTCACCCAATAAAAAATTGTGTTAGAAAATGTTTTGTAATTTTCACTTGTTAGACTTGCGTTTGACGCGATGGTCTACGATAGAGCATAGAGATAGTGTATATTTAAAGTTTCTTAAAATTGTATTAACACAGGGGTGTTTTCGTATGAGGGGTTAAAAACCATAATTTTACGAACTTATACATACAAACAATCATGGGTTCAACATCATAATGTAAAATTTTGCGGATGGAGTCCATAACTCGAGTGGGCACTGGGCAAACACCAATTAACAGCTTGGGAAAGTCCTTGGGTTTAACGAGGAGGGTGTTATAATTATGTTACGCTAGTTGTATGTTACATAGGATCGTGCGGTTAAAACCATAGATATTTTAGTATCCGCTCTGTGGTTGAAATTATGTTTAAACAAAATTTAGGTAATATAGACTGCGGCGATCCTACCTTCCTTACCGTCCTATAAAAGAAACTACTACCAAGTAAAACTCTTAGGACTTTAAGTACTTAAGAACATCGCTTCAGTGAAATGGCTTGAGTTGTAGTAAACTTTATAGCGCATTTCATTTTTAATAGCGCAGAAGTTAAAATGACGTATGTTAGTTTATGCAACCGTTTTTAGTAAGATCCTTATTTAATCTATAAAGAAAAGAAAGAAAGAAGAAAGAAAGAAGAAAGAAAGAAGAAAGAAACAAGAAAGAAACAAGAAAGAAACAAGAAAGAAACAAGAAAGAAACAAGAAAGAAACAAGAAAGAAAGAAGAAAGAAATAAGAAAGAAAGAAGATGGAAAGAAGAAATAAGGAAGAAAGAAGGATGAAAGAAGACAGAAAGAAGAAAGAAAGAAATATAATTTATTATATAAGATCAGTAAGGTAATAATTATATCAATAGCTAGCGAATGTCATAAAAATAGCTTCAACTCAGCATAGTCGTGATGAAACGTTTTTAATTGAATAAACTGCAGGTACTAGTATTCAGTAATTCACCCCAAACTGAGACAGACGGAGACGGCCAGAGCAGTGTCAGCTGTTCGTGTATAAGTGAACTCGTCCTAAACGGCTGGGCCAAATTTAGTTAATTTTTGTGTGCGTTTTAGTCTGTGGATGTTCAGATTCAGATATTTATTGCTTCCATAGTGTACATAGGTATTGTCCAAAAAAATGATGTATGTAGTATTTCTATGGAGTGTATTCTATGTTTTAGATTTGGACCCGGTAGGTGGCGCTGCAATCGGGTTCCAGGTTTTTTTTTTTATGCGCAAGACGGCTAGGTCTGCCAGGTATGCTAGTAGGTATAATTATAAAAATCAATTGCCAACTCTCGCAAAAAGTTGACAATGGCTGAACCGATTTGAATTTTATTTTACCTCAGCACAATATCAGGGTTAAGATAAAAAAAAGTGGTATGAAGTTCACCGGTCTTCTATGTATCTTATATTTCTCGTAATTAGTTACTCTTCGTTTTCAATATTGTGCTGATAATTATATCCTCTCTAATCCCTAATTCCCTAATGCTCAATATGACTTACATAAATGCGTTCTTCTTGACCTTTCCATGGAATATCTACCCTACTTCTCCACACGCCAAGGTCGGGGCTACATCTGTATTCTGCAGACTCGCGTACGCTTTAATTCAATTATGAGGAGAGTTACGTGAATGTAGAAAGAGGCCTTTTACTCCGGCAAAGGAAATTTCGTTAGGGTACTCGTATACTTAGTATTATTTTATCTGTGGTTGGGGATAGCCACAAAAATTCCTGTAGTCTTGGTTTTTGGAAGCGTTATTAGACTTGACTATCGAACCTCACCACTGTGAAGCTGGAGCTTTCGTTTTACGGCCGCGCACATCCATGTTTCAAGCACATTTTTTACTGCGATCAATCATTATTTTAAAGCTGAATGAGATAGGGCAACATTAAGCGGAGCAAAAATATGGCAGTTACGCAGATTCGTGCGAGAAATATGGCAGTTACGCAGATTCGTGCGAGTTACGTTCGATTTTTGAGGTTTCAGACCCATTTTTTTTTTTATGCTTGCAGCATAATATAAATATTTTTTCAAAAACTATACGTTCGTGACAAACTATATTATTTACAAGTGAGTATATTTACATGCTAAATTTGTAAAAATTGAATGATTAAAACTGTTGTAATGTGTATATTTTTACACATATTAGAGAGAATCAGACGTAGGAGGTTTTTAGACGTAAACTGTAATTTTTTTAAGAGCGAGTACAAAAAACCCATAAACAAACAGCTTATGGGATCCACGTGCTCTTTACTCATTACATTAAGGTAGAGTTCTTCATAATTTGGTTATTATGACATCATTTGCTCCAAAAGTTTAATCTAACTAAGTATATTTCAAATTCTAGAACATTGACTTTTTAAGTATTGTTACAAAGTAGCTGATCCGGCGAACTTCGTACCGTCTATATTTATTTGTGTTTTTTTCCTATGTTTTTATAGTTTTTCTGCTATTCGGGGCGGAGACAAATCCAACGTAAATCAAAGATCATACAAATCGGTCTAGCCGTTCTTGAGTTATAATGTGTAACTTACTTAGATAAAAGTTTGTTATAGCTGTTCCCTAAACAAAATGGATTAAAATGAAAGTGAAGATTTTTAGAAAGTTAACTCCAAATAACACTGTTTACACTATCATAGTTGTCCATAACAGTTCAACTATTCTTTAATACGGGATATTTACCATTATGTTGTCTGCCCGTGCAACACCAACTACGTGAGACTGCGCCGAAACAGCAGGAGATTGTTAAGGCCGGGATATTCCATGTTTCAAGCACATTTTGATAAAGCACATCATTTGCCTAAAAAAAGGTTTTAAAAAAAAGGTATAGGTGTCAGTAGGGTCACATTTAGCGGAGCGAAATATGGCGGTTACGCGGATTCGTGCGTGTCAAGCTTCTTTTTGAAGTTTTTCTCAAATTACTCGAAAAGTATCGGATTTAATAACTTTTCAACCGTAAAATGTTATCCAAAATACCTATATCTTTTAAAACATAATTTTTTTATGTGACTATGTGATGTAATTAGGACATAAACTAAAAAAAGTTTTAAATTAGGCACTGTTTCGGTATTTTTTTCTATCGAGGAAAGTATAATTAATCGTGTTTTCAACCGTAAAAGTTACTAAGACGGACGCTCGTCTGTAACATATATATATATTTTGGCATTTAATATAGTCATTTGACTAAATAGCATTGATTTTGCGAAGGGCAATTTGGAATATAGAGCCCAACACAACACACACACACAACACACCTCACACATCTTATCAACACACTCGCTAAACCCGTATGAAAGAATCGTAGAACTTTAACTCCCCCTAGGTGTCAACTGCAGTCTTTATTGAAATAAATGGCCACTTCTGCCTTCTTATATTTCTTTTATTTCCATGGGACTTGTCCTCTATGCCAAGCAATGCGAAGGTTACGAGCAATCCTACTATCCAGTAGGTATTTTTACGTCTGAGGAGCTTGCCAAATGGTGTAATAATAATTGTCTCTACTTCTACTCTACCGAGCTTTTCCGTACTTTTACCCGGCTTTTCCGGGTATTTTCCGACTCTTCCGACTCGTTTACTTTTAATTTTAAACGCTCGTCCTTCCGACTTAGGGACAAGTATTAATGAGGTCAGCTCGATTTCGAGAAATAAATTCAAATTAGATTCGATTCACTGATATGGGGGAAAATGTGTCAAGATGCGGTTAGTCTACAGTTTTATTATTATTTACGGGATATGATATTTACCGTGATTATGTTGTGAAACGAGCTCAAAACACACTAACTTGTTTTTAAGGCAACTTAATTCTCTGGTCGTATGACGACTTCGTGCGTTGAACCACGGTCATCTCGATTCTGCATTTCGAGATCTCGATGGCTTCCTTCACCAATCTAGGTTATGAAGTATTTTATCAATTATTGAGTTTCCATAAAACAAACTTTACTTAGTTTGGGGCTAGATAGCGCTGCATAAGATGTCCACCACGCCAATATTTGTTTATTTCTATTTCATAGTTGCTCAAATTGTATTTGATTCTCAACAACATCAGTTAGAGATATTCAAAGACTTTGACTCTTTGAACAATTTTATTTGACGATTCAATATTAGAAATGATCTAAAACACAACGATATTATTTTGCTAAAGATGTTGCGAGACGAAAACTGCAAAGTCTAGACAAGCTTAAAACGAGAGATATCTTGTAAAGTGGTCACAACACTCCTGAGAGTAGTAAGTATTATGGTTTGGATTAATCGTCGATATTATTTGAAGAACTTTGACGATTTCTTTTATTTTACAACTTGATAGTTGGGGCACTTTCTAGTTCTCGACGTGACTAATTACCATACTTAAGTTTAAGCTCTGTAGACCAGCCAATATTTATTTTTTATTTTATTTATTATTTTACACAAAATGCAGCTAACAGGCTTTCTTACTCCTAGGCGCACCATTTTTATTTTAGTACTAGCTTTTGCCCGCGGCTTTGCCCGCGTAGTAATGTTGAATACTGGAATTCGGTTAAATCGGGGCCCAACTCAATTGAATCACTAAAATACGTATATTATTGCATTTTTTCCAAGCCGCTTGCAAGTCTTGCAAGCGGCTTGCAAGTTTTCTTGAGGATGACCAAATTTGGCATGTCGCGTTTGCAATACTTACTTCAAAACAAAGCCGTCTTGTTGAATTTTAAACAGACAGACAGATGGACATGACAAACTTATAAGAATTCCTCGTAGTACTACGGAACCCTAAAAATGTCTGCTAATGACGCTATAGTTGCCGGGGCCTTTGACCCAAAAGATTACAATATTTCTTTGTAGACAACGTTTTTGATTTTTTTGTTGGAAGGTGCTAAAATAGCCAGGCTTTCAGGGGAGCTAACTCGCGAGCAAGCCACATAGAACTGACCATGCGAAAAACAGTCCTGCCTTAAATCAATACCAGCGTATTTTAAAGTTTGACCCTGAGCCTTATTGATGGTCACGGCAAAACAAACTTTTAGAGGAAATTGAAGCCTTTTGGAGTCATAAGGTAAGTCACTGGGAATCATGGGAATACGCGGCACAAACACTGTTTCGCCATGGGCACACCCAGTCAAAATGATGGCCTCAACCAGATTACGATGCAGCATTTTTACTTGTAACCTGGTTCCATTACACAATTTGGGTGGTCTTAAATTCCGAAGGAGCATGACGGGTGTACCTTTCTTCAGGATAAGCCTCTGATATGGTAGCCTCGCTGGTCTTAATGAATTTAAAAACTCAACTGGATAGTTTACAGCATCATCATTATTGCATACCGTATCAACAGAGTCAATGAAATGAAATAAGCTTAAGCAGAAAAAGTATGATAACAAAGAACGTAAAAAGATTACCAAAATATCGCAAGAATTACGAAACTTCGATAAAATACAGTGCTGCACTGATCGCTTAGGTAGACTCGGTGTGGGTTGGAGTGGGGCGCGCTCGAGGTACAGCGCGTCATACTCGGGTTTTAAAGTATCTGAGCCGACGCGGGATGGACGTTTCGAAAGCGCTGTGCTTGGTGCGTGCACCGGATCAAGTACATGTGTTTAAAATATTTATCTTCTTACGCATAAACACTCGATTAGCTAATCTATAAATATAAATTTTTTTTTTCAAATGAAAAACTGACCCGTGGCCTTCCAGTTTTGAAATTGTTTGAAAATTCTGAAACATGTTTATGTTTATTTTATCTTATCTCTTAAGTCAAAAAACGTAACAGCCTTAAATGAATGGTTTCGGCAAAATGGTATTTTAATGATACATTGAACCCCTTGCGAATTTTTCAAAATCGTTGCTGAGTGTGCGTTTCTCTGCATCAGCCCTTAACACTAATGGTATATCGGCCTACCCTGATTGGGCCATATTCACTACGCTGGCCCAGTGCAGGTTGGCGGATTCACATATACTATCGTATTTCTTCTCCTGAAATATGAAGGTTTCCTCATGATGTTTTCCTTCACCGAAAAGCCATTGGTATTATCCATGCGTAAGTTTCAAAGAACTAATTGGAACGGGCTCGCCCGGGTTCGAACCCGCGACCCCAAGAATGTGAGGCGAGCTTGATCTCACTGAAGCTACCACAGCTTGAGCTGAGTGTAAGTTTACACCACTCAAAATTTAGTTTAGGCATTTAAAAGTAAGTTAATTTAATATTAAAAATTAATTTAGCAGCTTAGGCTGTACAGTATCTATAATAATTATGTCCGTCAAACAGTCGTCTGCGTGGACCTACAAAAATAGCCTATGTCCGTTTCCGAACCTTATGCTATAACTACCTATCCAAAAATGCAGCTCCATCTGTTCAGCCGACCAATAAATACGCCCATCCCCGTCCCCATTCCCAGCCTCATCCCTATAAGCGCCCCCTTCCCCATCCCCATCCCGATACCAAATGTCATTTTAATATGAACACGCCCATCCCCGTCCACATCCCCGTTCCCTCTCTCATCCCCATCCCATCCCCACCCCCATCCCGATTTCAACTTTCATCTTAATATGGACACGGCCATCCCCGTTCCCAGCCTCATCCACATCAGCATCCCATCCCCACCGGTCCCCACCAAATCCCCACCCCATCCCCATACCATCCCCATCCCCACCCCATCCCCATCCCCATCCCGATACCAATTGTAATCTTAATATTAACATGCCGATCTCCGTCCCGTCTCCGTTCCCAGTATCATCCTCACCCCCACCCCCATCCCCACATCTATCCCCATCCCTATACCAAATTTCATTTTAATATGTACAGCCGTTACAAAGTTAAGGAGAAACAAACGTACTATCACTAAAACTTAGTTTTTTTTTATACTAACGGGAGCTGATTTTGAAAAAACTGTGACACCCGTATCTTCTTATTTTTATAGTAGAATATGTATACCAAGTTTTGTATCAATCGAACCAGAGAATAAAAAGTTTCATACGAACTTTAACACCCCATTTAACCCCCTTCGGGGTTGATTTTCGAAAAATCCTTTCTTAGTGGGCGTTTACACCTCTCCAAAAACATACCCTCCAAATTTCAAGTCTCTACGTTTAGCGGTTTGGGATGTACGTTGTCTATATGTCAGTCAGTCAGTCAGTCAGTCAGGACATAGCCTTTTATAGTTATAGATTAATATAAACACGCCCATCCCCGTCCACATCCCCGTTCCCTCCCTCATCCCCATCCCGAACCCCATCCCATCCCCACCCCCATCCCGATTTCAACTTTCATCTTAATATGGACACGCCCATCCCCGTTCCCCGCCTCATCCACATCCACATCCCATCCCCACCTGTCCCCACCAAATCCCCACCCCATCCCCACCCCATCCCCACCCCATCCCCACCCATCCCCACCCCATCCCCATCCCGATACCAATTGTAATCTTAATATTAACATGCCTATCTCCGTCCCGTCTCCGTTCCCAGTATCATCGCCACCCCCACCCCCACCCCCATCCCCACATCTATCCCCATCCCTATACCAAATTTCATTTTAATATGTACAGCCGTTACAAAGTTCAGGAGAAACAAACGTACTATCACAAAATATTTTTTTTTATACTAACGGGAGCTGATTTTGAAAAAATTGTGACACCCGTATCTTCTTATTTTTTATAGTAGAATACGTATACCAAGTTTTGTATCAATCGAACCAGAGAATAAAAAGTTTCATACAAACTTTAACACCCCATTTAACCCCCTTCGGGGTTGATTTTCGAAAAATCCTTTCTTAGTGGGCGTTTACACCTCTCCAAAAACATACCCTCCAAATTTCAAGTCTCTACGTTTAGCGGTTTGGGCTGTACGTTGTCTATATGTCAGTCAGTCAGTCAGTCAGTCAGGACAAAGCCTTTTATAGTTATAGATAAAATACTTATAATAATAAAACTATAAAACAGCTTAAAAAGTAAAATTTCAAAAGGTGAGTTAAGCCTAGTAAATAATGTGGTGAATACATGAAAAAAAAAATACCGAAATCGGACAACATTACAAAGTAGAAAAAAGGCTTTTCTTTTTGTAAGGCTCGAAATCTATTTTCAGGTCGTGGATTCTTAAAACACCACTATTGGTTACTGTGCCGTACCCAGTATTTTTCTTTGGACTAGATTATCGACAATGCTCTCATCAAGAGCTGATAGGGCCCGCCACTGGCGCCATCTGTGAAAAATTTGCCTGTGGAACCTAATTGCTTCAAAACTCTGAACAGACGAACGTTGTAATGTCCAGACAAGTGAGACAAGCCCGGGCACCGAGCGATGTCGTGTAAAGTGGTTACAGCACTCCCGGGGCGCTTGTTTCTGTCTAAGAGGCGCTTCGGCTAAACGTCGCTATCAAGTTTTATGGAGGGTTTAGTATTTGGATCTAAGTTAGGTATACACATAACATTCAAAAACATCGTGAGGAAACTTCCATTTTTTTTGACTGCCTTATACTCAGTTGGTAGCACGTCTGCCTTCAGAGCTGTAGGGCTTGGGTTCGATCCCCACCCAGGGTAAACATTTATGTGGCGAACGTAGATGTTTGTTCTGTGTCTGGGTGTAGTATACCACCAGGCGAACGTCTCGCTCGTCTCCTCACTCGATATCGATAAAATAACATAAATGAAATAGTATGTACTATAAGTTTGTATTTGCAACAAAAATTTTTTTATTATCTACTAGCTAGTTGTTAGTTGCCTTTAATACAATACATTACGATACGATACAATACTATACGATACAATTCAGTACAATAGTTTATTGATAACACCAATATATTTTTCTTGTATAAAAACTTAGAATTATTGAGTAACAAGCAACTCTTTCGATTTCGTTAGAGATGACTGCGGAAGATGGCTGTTATTAATTATTAATTAAACATTAAAATAAATAAAAAACGCATTAATTGTGAACAAGGATTACTGTATCTGTAGATAATAATAACATTTGTCTAAGTTTCATAGATTCATCGAAAAACTCATCATTAAATATTATATCATATTTCGCAAATACGTTCTTAAGACCCGATACTCAACTAAGGGCCGGTTTTTTTGATCCGTGGTCAAAATCGACATAACCATTTGCTAAACTGACTATAGTTAACTAGCTAACCATTAGTTACATTTTAGTCCACTGGTCATGCTAACTATGAATCAAAAAACCGAATTATTGGGATTTTAACAATTTGTTACCGTTTTTAACTATTAGTTGGCTTAACTACGCGTCAAAAAACCGGCCCTAAGTAACATGTCACGTGACCTAGCAAATCTACATACGAGTATAAATGCGTGACGAGTGGCAGGTACCAACGCGTTAGGAAAACTTGTCAGATCACATGTTAGTAGTGTGTGTCAGTTGCTTAGGTGGGCACGGCGCCCTGTATACGTATGCGTTAGATGTTCCAGCAAGCACTGTTTCAATAAAGCGAGAGTAAAGCAATCTGCTGATCCACCGAACGCTCATTTCCCGCAGCCGGAGGTTGATCTGATCCTAGCTAATCCCGTATTTGCTTTAACGTCTTCAATCTTTGTGAACGCTGGCGCAGAAATAGTAAGGACCGATGTACATATTTTTTTAAAGTTAAAATTGTCAAAATTCGCGGTCCGTATAGTTTCACCATCGGCGACAATCTGAAACAGACTCGCTCTTGGCCGGTTTTTATTATTTGCTGTTATATTTTAGAATTTATCTTTATAATGACACTTAGTTTGATACATTATACAATGTGTAACAAAAAGGCTTAACAATACGGAAGGGTATAGTATGTACTCGTCATTATGAACAACGTTCACTATGGGGCCAACCCCGAAATCGAGAAAAAAAAATCAGTTGTTCCATACTAATTGTCCAAGGTCAACGAACTTTTTGTATGGAACAGCTGATATTTTTTTCGCGATTTTAGGGTTGGTAGGGTAGGGTTGGTTATAATAATGATATGAGTACATACCCTTCCGTATTGTTACACATTGAATATAACTATAGATATACATTTTACATTATTATTATAAATGTTTGTGTGTTTTGCTTTACTTTAAACGGTGTCTTATATCGATTATTTAATAGGTAGTTTGACTGTTTTTATTTTATATTTCGTTGTTAGTTCAATAAATACATATTTTATAGTGTTATGGAATGTTACGGTATGGAACCCTTGCTATATAAACCATAGCGCGCAAATCCGACTCACACTTGGCCGGATTTATTTAGAGTGTTTTATCAACGAAAACATTAGAAGTAGTTGCCATACTCTGTATAAGTTGTATGCCGACCTAAGCCTACTTCTCAAGACAAAGAGCCCTGAGATTTTGTTCCAGTTCAGCAGAGGACTCAATTATTTAAATATCCACGTTTCTATAGGGATGTTGCTGATCCCTTGTTTATTCTTTGCCTCGATTTCGTCCTGATTTCGATAAATGCTTACATATTGAGAAAAGGGGCTTGAAGTCTGTACTACCTTACCTTGGTACTTCTAAGTTATTCCTATTTATCAACCGACTTCAAAAATGGAGGTTCTCAATTTGACTGTATGTTTTTTTTAAATAAATATGTTACGCGATTACTCCGCCAATTATGAATTGATTTTGATGATTCTGTTTTTGTTTGATAGGCCCTTCATAGGTACTTCAGATACTTCCCATATACATTTTTCAAAATCGGTTCTGTAGTTTGGGTTTTAAATCAAAATGACTGGAATATGAAGATGGCATCCGGGTACGTAGTTCAAATTGAAGTCGGTTGTTTTTTTTAGTGTATTTATGCATTGATAAAAACATTTAGCAATTGTTCTTTTTTGAGAAATTTACCATAGTTCATTTTTCAACCGACTTCAAAAAAGAAGGTTCTCAATTCGACTGTTTTTTTTGTATGTATGTTTCGCGATAACTCCGCCAATTATGAATTGATTATGACGATTCTTCTTTTGTTTGGTAGGTGATAGAGGTGATCCCATATAAATTTTATCGAAATTGGTTGAGTAGTTTGGTTTTTAAATCAAAATAACTGGAATATGAAGATGTCATCCAGATGGTCGAAATTGAAGTCGCTTGTTGTTTTTTTAAAAGCATATTATAAATCATTTAAATGTGGTGTTTTTATTTGGCTGTAGTCTTGGAGTAAGGAAAACTACGTAATATGTATATTATAGCGGTTTTTCAGAAAGGTTCTTGAGTGGCGACCACGAACCGGGAGTCGCAGCGTTGGTAGGACTCCCACTAGATGGACCGATGACATTGTAAAAGTCGCGGGCAACCGGTGCATGCAAATGGCAGGTCGTCGTATAGTGTGGCGGTCTATGGGGGAGGTCTTCATTAAGCAGTAGACATCTCCGGGCTGATGATGATGATAATGATAGAGGCTTTTCGCGCCAACGAAACATAAATCATGTCGTCCCGTTTTATTTATTGTTTAGTCCTTGAGTTTTTTAGTAGTTACAGGAAAGTTGTACTCTCTTACACGCTACCTAAATATTTAATTAGACAATTCTATTAAGAAAGTTAGGAAATCTCAGGCAAAATAGTCGCTTGAGTAGACTCAAATTAAATTATCAACATAAAGTTGGGATTGTAAGCCACCTACTTTGGCAAGTTCGTGGTTAATTCGGCAGCTTAGTTCTACGGCGATCTACGTGCTACGAGAAACGTAGCACATCTAACGAATGTAATATAGAAAATTCTTTCAAACTTTGCAAAAAAATGTCGGTAGTTCCATAGAAAATGACCATGTACTTTATGCAGATGCAAATGTGACGGGCCCATATGTTTTTAAACTGAGAATACTCAAAAAGACAATTTAAATAGACGCGTAGGAAACCAAACCACATTGCATCGGAATTAAATAAATTTAAATTGTTGCAAAATGGCATTTCGAGCGTTTTACTTCAAATGCGCGACCAATGATTGTAATTTTTTCGTCGTAGTTTCTATGCAAATTAGTGTGAAACTGGCGACAGCGGTTTTCCATGCGATTGCTTTACAATATTGTTTTGATAGCCGTTCTACCTAAGAAGTAGGGCTTTCGCTATTCTGTGTACGGAACAGTTGTTTTTGTTTGTTAAATGCCAATTTAAGTCAAGCAACAAAAGTTGTTTCGGGGTAGTAGTTAGTACCATTGACCCTATAGGTTTTTTTGTTTTTTTTATTATGGTCAAATAAAATTTCACTCAGACGGTTAAAAAAACTTTTATTGCAGGTAACAAGACCCACAAAATTAGCTAAATACAATAAAAATGTCCAGAAATACAATTAAAATGTTCAGACAACAGTACAATAAAAATAATAATAATACTGATGTCCAATAATTTTATTATGAAAACTGACGTGGTTTTGCGATTTAATTAAACGTGAGTAACCCCGTATAAATAAAACAAAAAATGATCAATAAATTGCAAATAAAATGTCAATTTCAAATTAAAAAATTGAATAATAATAGCTACAAGCATCAAATTCATTTATATAAATAAAGTTAATCAAATAAGAACAAAAAACAATATTAATTAACAATAGTCACAGTTAAGTTCGACTTCAAATCCAAATCCACCCCGAACTCACGGGTGGAGGGGTTCAAACCCAGGTCCGTACTAACGAGCTCTTTGGATTTCATGTACAGATTTTCATACCACTGGCTTTGATAAATTATATGTCTAGATAGACTGATGCATCCTAAACGCGTCGAAAAAAATAGTGGTTAACTGTTAGCCTCTTATGCACGCACACTATAACAACGACAATCGTGCAACACCAGTGTAAGACATGGCTGTCACGCACACTAGTATAATAATGTTGGCCTGTCATTTTTCGTTCATAAACAGTACGAGACTCTATCTAGACATATTACGAGTATTTATCAAAGATCACTGGCTTTTCTGACTGGTGAAGGAACACATCGTGAGGAAACCTGCATACCACCGTATAATGGCGTATGTGAATCCACCAACCCGTAACCAGGCTCGCGTGGTGGATGTGCTCCAACCGTCCTTCGAGGGTATTAGGCCTACCCTCGTCCTCATCCAGCAGTGGACGATTAAAAAGGGTGATTAAGCTGAGATAAGTAGATTGTGGCTAAGCAAATTGGTTTGCGCAAGTGCCGGCCTACTATTCCTTATCTGAATTATTTACAAGCATAAGTTATGAGGTTTCAGTACCCCTGGCTCAAAAAGTATCAAAATATATTACGTTCGTATTTATTACAACGACGACTAGTTATTGACTAAATCATGACACCAATTTTGGACTTCAAAACTTATGCTTTGTATGAGTATCAGTAGTATTGTAGCATTGGTTTTGAGATTTAGCATATCGTAACGACCAATTGACAACTAAATTTTGGTATCAAAACCACGTCTCTAGCCCTCACCGTTCGCTCCCACGAGAGGTGAGGATTGGCGTGAGCTTCACGCCAGAATCCTCATCAAACCCTACCTATATATCTTCGGAATTAAGATGCGACTAATTATGTCACATTGGTGACTAATTATGACTAATTAATGACTAAATATTTGCATTTTCATCTCACATTGGTGACTAATTAATGACTAAATATTTGCTTTTTCAAAACCGATTTTCAAGAAGTTTTCAGTGGTGAGGATTCTGGCGTGAAGCACATGTCCTTAGATTATAAAAAATGTAGCTTTCTCTATGATATCGTACGTAAAAGTAACTAATTTGGCAGCGAGAACGATTTTCGTATCACAAACGTATCGTCACGTAAACGATACTTGTGGGACTTCGACAGGTATATAATCAAAGGGGACTTCCATACCAAATTGAGAAAATTAGAGAGCACGAACTTTGTTTTGACTTACGGTAATATAATTTTTGAAGGCTGTCTATGGTCCGCTAAAATGAGAGAGAGAGAGAGCTAAATCCTCCAAGACTAAAAGGCCAAAATCTTATTCACTAACATTTTTTGATGAGATAAGTTCATAACTCACGTATCTTTCGAAAGTTTATTTAAAGTGTGGAGAGCTCGCTTTTAGTGCACAGACGTGTAATATATATCCTATACTACTACTATTTCCATTCAATTTATAAAGAAAAGTCTGAAAACAACAATCAACATTCACTTTATTAAAAATAAATACTATTTTACTTCTAATATTATGACAGGGTAAGAATTAACGTCTATATTGGACCAAGTATACATTCTACTCACAATAATCACAAAAAAGTTTGGTTTTGTTTTGTTCTACGGGCTACAGGAACAATAAGAATCAAAAATCCCTAAAACCCTTTTTTTGTGAAAAAATTTCATTTCATTTTTTTCATTTCATTTTTCATTTCTAAAATCAAAAAATCTAAATCAAAACCTAAACTTTTTTTTAAATACGTTTTCCGTATCACTATAGCTATAACATCCTTACTTCAATCTCATAATTGAACTTGATAGGTAATCTAATAACAATCTTGCTCTATCAACAGTAAAGATAGCAAGACTATTATAAGTTTAATACAATATTCAGTAAAAATATTATACTCTGACTCACTGGCCACTCAGCCTATACGAACTTGCTTGCTTGCTAGTAAAAATATTTTTGTAATATGCATGTGTTTTAATTATTAAAAATAATAATCTGAATCTGATACTTACGTCGAAAACATAATTGAAAACGGCTGGTAAAGTCCTGAAATATAAGCGTTCAAAGTATTTGGGAGGGCGTCATCTGTTCCTGTTCCAAAACACGTGCATAGTATAGAATTTGTTTGGAATCGGGAACTTTGACGTCATAAACCTAGTATAGTGCCCTTCCTGTCTAACATGAAACTAAAATGTTTATAACTTGTTTTGTTGCCAGACAGCTTTATTGTGAGTCAATAAAAAACTCATGCATATTCCCAATTGTGGTAGAATACCGCAAAATGTTCTTTGTATAAAACATTAGTGTGATATTCTTAAAACAATACAAAGCAATAGGGTAGATGACTGGTCTTTATATCGTTGAAACCAATAGCTTTGATGAACAATTTAAGTAAATATAGTATGTTTATTGCAAAAAATAATTTAAATCTGTTAATGATGTTCTGATATATGAGCGTTTAAAGTTTTTGTTAGAGACAACTCTGTCCCTTTCCCACAAAACAAAAAATGACGTCACGCCTTACTTGTCAGAATATAATTTATATGGCGTACAGAAGTGACGTCACGATTTGCTGTTTCGCCTCTCTGTCTAGCATGATATTAAAATGCTTATAAGTTGGTTATTTTTGAACAGATTTTCATTTTGTTTTCATTAATCTTTTCATTACATATTTATGGGCCACACTTTAATAGGATAATAAAAAAAACAGTCATCTAGCCTATTGTAAAACATTAACAGCCTTACCTAAAATAATCTCGATTCTCTTAGTCACTGCTTAAACTTCTGTCTTGTTCTTGCATGTTACACTTCACGTCAGAGAGAAGATGGCAGAGCATCTTAAGCAGAGACTAACGGTTGAGAAGTTTTTTTAAGTAAGGCCGTAAATATTCTTACTTGATTCAGTTTACTCTAAGGAACTACGGTAGAAAATGACGATGACTGGAATAACCCGGAATGTCTACATAAGTTATCCAATAATTTAATTATTTATTATCTAATACGGCTATACCTACCACTGAAGAGAGAAGTGAATAGAACGGAAATGTGACGGGCCGCGCTAGCCGGCATTAAGTACAAAATGAAAATGGACATAACGAAAAATTCTACCAATATACACGTTTATAAACTGATAATACTCCAAAAAGACAATTTTAATAGACGCGTAGGAAACCAAATCACATTGCATCGTAGTTATACTCGGATTCTTAATTAAACGGACTAAATTGACATTTCGAGTGTTGCTACTTTTGAGCAAAATTTAAATAGTGATGGGATAAAAATATTAAGTTTATTAACATATGCTAAGAAACTTAATCTTTTTATTAACTTATAAAGTTATGTTAACAAACTTAATAATTTCACACCAATGAACTACTTCGATATATTTATATTAGGCTTTGTAAATGGTGTAGTTCCTGATAATGTACGATTTCAATCTTTCCAAGGTGTAAATCATGAAAATAATGTTACATTTCCGTGTAGCAATTTACAGAACAACTTTTTAACACAATATGTTTTCCCTTTTCTACCTGCACTTACACTGGCAGCACTTTAAATGTTTAACGGCACTTAATAATTATTCAATAATTCTTTTGAACGATATGAACTTAACAATATCCATCAGTACGGTTTTATAGCAGGCAGCATTATTTTGAAAAGTGACATTTCAATCTGTCAGTTTAGTACGTTTGATTAAAAATACGAGTATAGATCAATTTTAATCTGTTGCAAAATGGCATTTCGTGCGTTTTACTTCAAATGCGCGACCAATGATTGGCATTTTATCGTCGTAGTTTCTATACAAATTAGTTTGAAACTGGCGACAACATTGTTTTGACAGCCGTTCTAGCTAAGAAGTAGGGCTTTCGCTTTTCTGTGGTCGTCCTCATCCGCTGCATTATTTTTAAACACCCACGTACATCTATTTGATGTATACCGCCATATATATTGCCGCATATAATCTGTCCATTTATTTATTGGCATCCGTTTCTTACTGCGATATTTGATGTTTTATTTTTAGTTTTTTCTAGCATCACAGTAAGTTAGAGGTTTTATATGTTCCCATTCTTGTAAACTTATATCGAAAGAAACCTCGTTTTCATCGCAATAAATACTGCTGTCACTGCTTTTAATGTCCACGGAATGTTCACTGCTGCTGTCGAGTGAATTATGGCTAGAATCATTACTAAGTCGTCCCTTCAGGTTATTTGCCTCATTTCAATTAGTAGCACCGTAAAAGGTCTTGAAATTTCTTTTTGCCGAAAAATACAGAGCATATGCAGACATCCGCCCTCTTAATTTGTTACTTATGTCTTTGTAAATTTCACTACAAGAAGACGGCAGTTCTAACTCACTTATAAAATGTCTCTCATAAAGAAGTTTTTTTTTTGTTCTTCTAAGCTTACCGAAAGTTTTTTCCACGCTTCATATTTACACAACACCTACTCGCTAATAACGATTACAGTCTATTCAAATTAACTAAATGTCGAACTAAACTATCGAAAGCATATTTACATAAATTAAATCTAAAGGAAATTATATGATACAAAATGACAACAAATAAAAAACTGAACTCAATATTTAGACAAAATTACACCTCTATCTTAATTCATATTCGAAAAGCAATTTAAACAAGCGGGAAAAAACAAAAAAGAATCGTAGTAAACTTAGTATTTTTTTTAATAGCAAAGAGGTTTCATACTTAGCATGTAGGTACAATACGTCGAAAACTCCACAGAGATGCCTATTATTAGCAGAGTTAGCAGAGAAGATGCATTTTGCTCGTTTTGCATTTTCTCCATTTCCAGGAAATTATTTCTCTTTCTTTCTCAGGTCTTTTTTAGACCATCTAGCATGAAAATTGCAAGATTTACGGAGTAGATTACGTAAAAATTATGAAAATGTATTTAAAAAAGTTTCTTAAACACGCGACTTTCAGTTTGCATAAATTTTTCATAGTTTTTGTAGGAAAGTACCTATTTTTTTTTTTAAATAAGTCTACAAAAACATACATTTTTATGGCATATTTTTTATCTAGTAAAAATAAGTAGTTCGGCCCCATACCATGTGGTCCTGCCAGAGAGTATGCTCTCCAGCAGGACCATTTTCAAACGATATTTTCTTGGATACTGGCGATATTTTTTTTTTTAAATAACCCTACAAAAATATACATTTTCTATACATTTTTTTGATATAATTTGTTTCCAATAAAACAAACGTGGTTGAGCCCGGGACAATGTGGTCCTGCCAGAGAGCATGCTCTCCAGCAGGACCATTTAGAATCGATGTTTTCTGGGAAACTGTCGAATTTTTTTTTTTTTAAATAAGACTACAAAAATATACAATTTCATTTTTATTATGTAATTATTACCTAGTAAAATGAAAGTGGTCAGGGAGTATCACATGCGAAAATGGGAGCTCACCTTCGAACGATACTGTTTGGAATAAGGTTCAATATCGTTTGAAAGTCGCATGCGCAACTCTTGCGCACGATTCAAAAATAAGGCCCCTGGGCGCTCTTTCATCTGAGTGTTCGATCTCGATATTGGCTATGGTGTAATGCGCGAGGTATTGCGAAATAGTATTTTTTCGCTTTGATTATACGCTTTTCTCAAGGAAAGCACTGATAGAATATGTCGGTCTCGGTAGCCATATTTTTTTGTATACTGTCAAGTGACAAGACGAGCAAGACTTTCACGTGGTGGTAATCGTCACGCCTGCCACTAACAGCAACAGTGCCAAACTTGCGAACACAATCCTGCGCCGCACTGCACTGCGCTCGTCACCCTGAGATATTAGATGTTAAATCTCGTCATACCCAGTAATTTCTCTGGTAACATTGCCTTTTAAACCGGAACACAGTAATGCTTGCACACTACTGCTTGGCGGTTGAATAACTGGCAAAGGTGTGGTACTTCCCCAGGCGGACTCTGTAGTAGAGTCCTACCACTACAAAAGCCATACTGGGAATAAAGAGCCCGGTATATCTACCTGTAATCCTTCAATTTATTTGTTTACTATAACGGCTATAGCCAGTTACATTCACTATTCTAAAGTTCCGCGTAATCCGGGTAAACGCCACCTAAGAACCGAACAAAAGTTTATTATCCGAGCTTTTTTTGTAAACAGCACAAACTTGCAGCGCACTTCACTAACTGCTACCAGAAACCAGAATATTTTCACGCAGATTTAAATCATGATTTTGTACAAATAAAACGCGAATTTTTAAGAGCTAGGTTTGGTTTTATTCTAATAGTATTACAATATTTATGTGAAATACCGTAACGATATGCCAATGTTTAACTAGATAAAACAGGGAATGTGATTTTTTTATTAGAGGTGCGTTTTGTAATTTATTTACGGAACAACTGATTCGTAGTCGATTATATCATAAAACCTCAAGTATTACAGCCATTGATTTCCTGTCTTAATTACAGCCAATTCTCGAGGCTTTAGTTGGCAGATTTAAAATTACTAAAAACGTAGCAAGTACTGCAAGATTAGTAAGTTCTGATCTGTCAACAAAAGCCTTCAAATAGTCTATACAAATAAATTATCTTTTACAAAAATATAATCTTTTTTTTAAATAATATCTATCATACAGAACATTTAACAACAGTGTAAAACCCACTCGAGCTAAAATATACAATGTGTAACAAACAGGTTCAACAATACCGAAAGGTATGTATGTACTCATCATTATGAACAAGTTTTACGATGGGGCTAACCTTGAAATTGCGAAAAAAATATCAGCTGTTCCATACAATAAGTTCATTGACCTTGGACGTATGGAACAGCTATTTTTTTCCGCGATATCAAGGTTGGCCCCATACTATTTAAAGTTGTTCATAATGATGAATACAATACATATCCTTCAGTATTGTTGAACCTTTTTGTTACACATTGTATTATGTTTGTGGTAAAACCGTAAGTATAGAACAGAATAGACAATAACAAATAGTCAATAAAAAAATTAGCTAGCGCCATCATCATCATCATAGTCATCATGCTAGAGCGCCATCTCTCAGCAACGCGGCAAAGATTGCTATTGTATAATAATAATGAGCGCAGTGATGACGAGCTCTGGAGCAGCAATGAGCGCAGTGATCACGAGCCCAGGAGCAGCAATGAGCGCAGTGATCACGAGCCCAGGAGCACCAATGAGCGCAGTGATCACGAGCCCTGGAGCAGCAATGAGCGCAGTGATCACGAGCCCTGGAGCAGCAATGAGCGCAGTGATCACGAGCCCTGGAGCAGCAATGAGCGCAGTGATCACGAGCCCAGGAGCACCAATGAACGCAGTGATCACGAGCCCTGGAGCAGCAATGAGCGCAGTGATCACGAGCCCTGGAGCAGCAATGAGCGCAGTGATCACGAGCCCTGGAGCAGCAATGAGCGCAGTGATCACGAGCCCTGCAGCAGTGAGGAGGCGAAGATTTGCTGCATGATGTGCGGCAGCGACGCGACATCCATGCACACGTGCGCGTGGCCCGCGGGCAGCTTGCGGAGCAGGCTGAAATAACATACATAATTAGCGAAAAGCCAAACATTTTCGTCTCGGACCTGGATATGTGTTAAAACTGCATCCAGAACCACCGGAGGACGGGCAGCAGCTTCTCCAGTTAACGGTGGTGAGCTCTGCGATCCCCAAGCCGCCTACCAAGTGTAGTAATAGGGAATATGCAATGCATGTGTTTCAATTATTAAAAATAATAAGAAAAATGGAGAGTTTAACTGGATCTGATGCTTACGTCGAAAAAATAATTGAAAACGTTTGGTAGAGTTCGGAAATATAAGCGGTCAAAGTATTTGGGAGGGAGTCATCTTTCCCTTTCTAGCAAAACACGTCCAATATAGAATTTGTTTGGAATCTGAACTTTGACGTCATAAACCTAGTATAGTGCCCTCCCTGTCTAACATGAAACTAAAATGTTTGTAACGTCGTTATTTGTGCACATATAAAAAATTTACTTTAGATGATTTGTTTTGTTGCCAGGCAACTTTTTTTAAGTCAATAAAAAAACATGCATACTATGCTGTACTAGTATTGTACTTTATATGTATTACGCAGTGTCGATTTTCACTGTAGCGCGCGCGCCTCAGCAGTACAATGGAATATCGACATTGTCTTAAACAAATAGATAGTAACAGTCTGTACTCACAAGTTGGCCTCGTCTCCCAGGCTGCCGATGAATATGACGTGGGCCTGCACCTTGGGCTCGGAGGTGAGGATCACGCCGAGCCGCTCCGGCGAGATGTTATACCTGACAACGTTATAACAGAATTAGTTTACTATATATTAGCATGTTGTAGTGGTAGGACTCTACTGCAGAGTCCGCCTGGGGAAGTACCACACCTTTGCCAGTTATTCAAACGCCAAGCAGTAGTGTGCAAGCATTACTGTGTTCCGGTTTGAACGGCAATGTTACCAAAAAAATTACTGGGTATGAAGAAATTTCACATCTAATATCTCTGGGTGACGATCGAAGTACAGTGCGGCGTAGGATTGTGTTCGCTAGTTCACAATTCTAGCACTGATGCTGTTAGTGGCAGACGTGACGCTTACCACCAGGCGAACGTCTTGTTCGTCTCGTCACTTGATTGTATAAAAAAAACTATAGCGTGGCACCGTCGTGCGTGACCCTCCTGCGGGGTGACAGGCGTTGGCGGGGACGAGGTACTCTGGATGTTAGCGGGGGCGGGTTGTGTCGCGGGGAAGGACAACTCGCGCACCGCGCGTCAGAACCGGCAGTCGGCGCCGCGCTCTCGACGCGGTTAGACGGGTTGTCAACTCCATCTGACAATATCTCTAAAGATAAATATAAGCTTCTTAGCCAAACATTTCAATGAAGTGTTTGGAAACCTTCGTAAAAGTTTATTTGTTGTAAATTGATAAATTTCTCTGAATGAAAGTGACTACAAAGACGGAAAAGATGAAACCGAGCAAGAATATGAACGTGACAGAAATGCGATGTTTTCTAAGCTTTATTTGAGTTTAAATCCAGTAAATATCTTCTGTAAATATGAATTATACCGAAAATATTGCATGAAAAGAAATTGTATCATTGTTTGTCTATTTATATAACATTCAAGGTCTGAAATAAAACTTATAATTCTTGAATACATTAGCCCAAATGTTGTATTACATACATTTGTTGTCACCGCTATGGTACGTCACTGACAGTCACGATTTATCTCGAGATTTATAACCTCAGTACCTTCTCCACGTGTGTAGCCGTGCGTAAGCATGACTATGCATGATGTCACATTTACTGTCTATTCTATGACGACGTGCTACCTTGCTTCCCCCAACGTCTGTCGCCCCGCAGGCGGGTCACGCACGAAGTTGCCAAGCTATAGCTGCGCCCCGACGGTGTGTTAGCCACTTGTCTCACCGCCGACAAGGAAGGGACGAACTACGCCTATTTTCTCGCTCAAGAAACGTATAATGGATGTAGATCCCGTGTCAATAAACGAGACACATAATATATTAATAGTTGATCGCTGAATGTTCACACTGCCGACGGCAACTCTCTCTCTCTGCACTAGTTTGTGCAGCGACAAGGGTTATCAAAGATACTACTCGCTGAGCGATGCTCACTTGGCGATCAGTACACTCGCCGAGAGAGTCCCAGCGGTTATTCTCTAGTGGTGCGAGTAATCGCCCGTACTGGTCATTATTAATAATGATCAAATAAACGTGTTTTTAATGCAGTAGTAAGAACAAATATAACCTCTGCCAGGACTTGAATCTGCATACGAGCAATCTCTGGGTTTCTATCCCAACTGATTTGCCAATTAAGCTCAGAAAAGACTCGGCCTTCGTCTTCTCTCTGCCCGTCATAATTAGTTTTCAAACTGTTTAAGCTATGAAGCTTTAAAAACCACAGAGTAATAGAAGCAGAGAGGTGATCAAAGGATTTTTCCATAGAAGGACGCGTGATCGTGCGGAGAGGTGTAGGTTCGCGGGAGGAGAGGTAAATTCCGCACATGGTGCTGCCATCTAGCAGAATTCAGGATAAGTTTAAGAGACGTGCTTTATCGGAAAAAAGGCTAACTCTCTTATAAACACTAGATTTACTAATAGTGGCGCACATCTCTGGAACTAGTTCAAAACATCAAGATACCTTACATATTTTATAAAACAAACCACAAAAAACTCAAATAAAATTACTTTCGAATGAAATGAGACGCCAATCATGTCATCAGAATGTTTGCCTCGATATTATGTGCAAGAAAAAACGCAGCCACTTATCTTCTTTTCACTATTACTGCGTAAAAGCACTAAAAGTCGTACATCGGTTTTGAAAGCTGAAATGACTGCTACGTGGGGCGTGCGTTAGCAGACTGATCAAATAAGTGTGACGTCACACACTCCGTCCGCAAATTCTGAGCAACGGCCGCAAGTTCCTCGTCACAAATGCACGCATGCTTCTGGCTGATGACGATACCCACTTATAACCGACTTACCGTCTAAGATTAGCGTCGGAGAGTATGAGCACGATGCTCTCGTCGGAGTCCTCGGCCGCGAGCGTGGAGATGGCGTGCTTGGCGGCCGGCAGCGTGTTGTCGCCCGACCAACAGAACTGCGCGTGCGCATGCATCGTGCGGATTACCTAACGGACAAACCAATTAATTATGTATGAGTCTAAAACCTGGAATAGCAAGAAGAGTTTTTTTTATAAATAAAGAAATAGAAGAATGTTAGTAGGTATACACTATACACCTATACAATGCTTCCTAAAATTCATTAGCAAAGAAGGATAAATTGGGGATTCAAACGTGGGGATTTCGCTTGACAGGCAGTCCTGCAGTGGACGTCTTCTGGCTAATCACGTAAAACAGATACCGACGTTCGGCCATGTCCTGCTTCGCACTGCACGCCGCTACAAAACTTTTTATCCACCTGGTTGGTAATCACCAACGCACACACTATCAGCCAGATGGACGAAGGCCCCCTTATAGGGAGGTATTGCCATAATCCCCACGTTTGGCAGGCGGCTTGGAGATCACAGAATTCACACTACATTTAAACAGGCCCGGATCTAGGGGGGAGCGAACTGAGCCACCCGTCTCGGAAGGAGGTTTCAGGTGGCGCCAAAATCATAACAAAATATGTTTGAAAATTAAAAAACTCGCTCCACAAAGCGCCTAGCATGCAGCGCACCTTATTCTATCAACTATTCATCTGATTTTAAAACGCCCAGTTAGTTTTTTAACACATCATAAGGTCTCATTATGAAATGCGCTGCGAGCAGCTGCCGCGCAGCAGATTGTTGGCGGGAATTTTAATCAAATCTTTTTTTTACACGGCTTATGAGACGTGCAAAAAAACAACAAGTCATAGTCACGCATTTTTCAGGACTTCAGCTGCCCCTATTTTACTCATTACAAATATAAGTATATCAAGAAAAAGGGGGGTTGGGGGGGGCACCACTATCAAGTTTCTGCCCCGGTTAGAAAAAAATCGTAGATCCGAGGCTGCCTTTAACCTAGAGGACGCTGCTGTCCATCCTTGTAATAACCAAGTACCAACACAATTTGTTTATTTTTATTATTATTCTTATTTGTCAACAAATTAAAAAATACTGGGATAATAAATCCTTTATAAAAGGTTGCGTTATTTTAATTACTTCTTGCATGAGACATTTTATACCTATCTACTTTGGCTAAGCACCGTTCCCTCTCACTCACACACGCACTAAGTCCGTACACCGTCCCCACTGAAGAGAGAAGTGAGTAGAACGGAAATGTGACGGGCCGCGCTAGCCGGCATTAAGTGTAAATGCGCTTAATGACAATTCTACCAATACACATGAATAAATACTCAAAAAGACAATTTAAATAGACGCGTAGGATACCAAACCACATTGCATCGTAATTAGATCAATTTAAATCTGTTGCAAAATGCCATTTCGAGCGTTTTACTTCAAAACGCGACTACGATTGGCATTTTTTCGTCGTAGTTTCTATAAAATTATGTGTGAAACTGGCGACAACGGCTTTCCATACAATTGCTTTACAACATTGTTTTGACAGCCTGTCTACCTAAGGAGGGCTTTCGCTTTTCTCTCACCTGCAGCCTCTGCTTCTCGTTCTCCGGCGGAGCGTCAGCCCGGACCAGTTCGAGCGCGTGCTCCTCCCCGGAGTGGCCGAACATGTCGTACCGGATGCGGGCCTCGTACCCCACCATGGCCTCCGTTAGGAGGACCACGGCCTCCATCGAACGTTCTAGACGGCCGTCGTATGAGTTAAACCTGGAATATTTATTTTAATAAGTCCTTTAAATGTAGCTTGAAAATGACAGATGACAGCATTTCACGTCATAATTTTTTTTTCTTAGTTATTGGCATCGCACGTTGTGCATTCTGCCAGTGTCAATAGTAAAAGTAAATATGATTTTTCAAGTTTATTTTATTAAAATCAAGTCAAATATGTCATTAAATCACAGTCATTCATAGTCGAGTCCAAGTCATGCCCTAGTAAAGTTGTGGCGACTTTACTATGAGCTTCTACGGAGTTTTAAAACAACACGAAAAGACATGTTTCACCACATTATATCACTTTCCCACACTCGTGCATGTAATTCAACACTCAATGAATAAAACACCACAATTTTTAATCATTAATTCGCGAAAAAACACAAGTTTAAGAAAATAATAGAATGCAACGACATGATTTTTCCGTGTTCCCGCCAAAACTCCGTTTTTAACATTCACGGCATAACTTAGTAATAATCTCTGTTTTTTTAAAGTAAAAAAAACTAAAAAATGCGAAAATTTGTCGGTATGTGTGTATGTTTGTAACCTCTTCACTTCAATGGGTATAATAATACTTAGTTTATTTTCCGGGATAGTATATAGGCTGCTTTTTATCATCATCAATTATCATCACAGTTTTTTATCATGCGGATGAAACCGCGGGGCGCAGCTAGTAATGTTCTCGTAATATAGATAAAGTAAATCATAACGTTGAAACTGACATTTTCAGAATAAAGTGTTGCTAAGGCTGCTTTATAAAGGATTACTTGACATCTCAAAATGAAGTACTATTATTACTAACGGGATAGATATTTACCGTGATTATGTGGTGAAATGAGCTCCCGATATTTAGGCGCAGTGTAGACAAAAAAAATATAATAATAATAATAATAACCAAAAAAATTTTGGTATCTCAAAATGGTTCTCAAATGTTATAGAGGTATAACGTAGCGTATAAAAAAGCGAAATGTCACTGATTTATCTCGAAATATTGACTATTATATTAGTGCGATGGTACGAACCAGACAATCTCCTCCAATGGAACCCTTCCAACAAGTAAGGTAACTAGCAACAAAGTGTACAATAGTTACCTATACATGCTTCCAGAGACGTCTACGACCAACCGCAGCCGCTTGGGCTTGTCCGGCGGCGCGCCCGGCGGGAGCTCCTGTTCCGTGCGGCGGCGATATATCGCTCTCTCGCCGGTCAGTCCTGGGGAACATCACATCATTTCCACACACTTTATTACACATAATAGGATTTCGTAATTTGTGTGTGGATCTAAAGACTTGATTTTTGGATCGCTCGAATGAGTATTTGCAAAAAATATATCTTAAATCATGTTGGATAGAAAATTTATAAAATATGGGGAAATAGTAAAGTAGGTTACGTAACGTAAAAGTGAACTCGTTTAAAGCTGAAATAAATTTGATCGAACTCTTCAGTCGTAATTTGTTCCACGCAGCAAATAAAATGTATATTATCATAAAGAAAACTTGAAGACAACAAATAAATTCTTTTTGACGTTTTAGAAGTTAACAAACGTCAAAAAGATGTAAATTTAAAAAATAAATTTAGAATATCGCTTTTGGCGCCAACACGAATAACACTGGCAAATGTGTAAACATGCGATAGCATAATCAAATCATAAGAATGAAAAATATAGCCTATGAAATCATCATCATCAGCCCGGAGACGTTCATCGCTGAACAAAAACCCTTAGACCGCCACACTGTACGACAACCTGCCATTTACATCCACCGGTCGCCCGCGACTTTCACAATGTCGTCGGTCCTAATGCATCAATTGGTCCGATAGGTCGAGCAATGTTGCCGTCGGAGTGTGTCGGTCGTTTCCTATGAAATGGTTCTGTCAAGCTTTGAGCACATTCAGCATGAATTTGGCAAGAACAAGAACGAATTCAAGTTTGAATGATTGAGACCATTTCTAGCGTTCGCGCAAGTAATTTTTTTTTAAAAACGTCTTTTTTGTTTCCTTTCGAAAGTCGACCATATTCAAATATAATACGTACCTTCGATAATCTTCCCATCGTCCAGCTCGCCGCTAGTTTGATGCCGGCTCCACTGCCTTTCCTTCTGCTTCGCTTGTAACTCTGCTAATACACCGCGCAAAGCGCCGACCTGTAATCCCCCCAAGTAAATCAGTAAAAAGCCGTTCAATGGCACAGAACAATGACTGTCGAATCAACATCACAACCACGACCGTTTCTGTCCAGACGTCAGAAATTTAAACGAAATCGGTCGCTCGGCAAGATGTCAAGAAGGAGCCATCGCCCGACTTCGACCATTTGTCCTATTGAATACGCGGCTGCAGTACGCGGCTGCAGTACGCGGCTGCAGTACGCGGCTGCAGTACGCGGCTGCAGTACGCGGCTGCAGTACGCGGCTGCAGTACGCGGCTGCAGTACGCGGCTGCAGTACGCAGCTGCAGTACCAGTTCTAGCGCCCCTTACCTGCGGCTGCACCGCTCTATGGAACTGCTCGTACAGCTTGGCGTCGTACTCGCTCATCCGGATCTCCTTCAGTCGTTCCTCGAACGCCTTCCTGTTCATCTCGCGCGCTGCCTTCTTCACGTGCTCCGGAATGTCGTCTTTCTCTGCGTCCGACAGCTATTAATCATGAAAATTATATTTAGAGACTCATCAAAAGCCAGAATGGACATTTTGCTAATTAGGCTTATTGATCATTTGACGTTTCGCGCTGTTGGGCATTTTGCTACTTAGACCTTCAGATCAGGAAGGCAGAAGACGTCCACTGCTGGACGAAGGCCTGCCCGTAATAGAAAGTTTGGGGATCAAAGAATGCTCACCATCGTTAACCGAGAGGATGATGCTGCTCGTCTTCCGTTGTTGTGACTACCTCGAAAAAGTATAGCGCTATAAACTACGGCGGGTAGTTAAAAAGAAATGGAGTTACCAAAAAGCCTGTGTTATAAATAAAAGAGTGGGCCAGATTTCAGGCACGTCAAGCCTGCCACCACGGGTCGAATTCGTGGTGCTCGCGGGCCGGTGTTGGCCCGCGGGCCTTATTATGGAGACCCGAGTTGATGCGCCGCGCGCCGCCAGATGGCGTCATACCAAGAACTGGGGCCGACAATTTACCGTGCCATCCAAATAACGATAGCGATAGTGCTCAATGAGCACATTTCACGTAATGGGACATAAGATCCCAACAAAAATGTAGCGTGGCATAAAGAAGTTGTCTGCTTTTGGATTTCCAACCAATTTTAGATGAATTATCACTAAGGTCTTAAGGTACCTGATGCATTGATATGATTAAAAAAAAAAAAAAAGATTTATTGCAGGCATGAAAGCCCATAGATTAAAACATAGTGGTATAAAAAGCAGCACACCTAGTAGTAATATTGATTACTAAAGTGATATTGATTACTGAAGTGATATTGATTACTGAAGTGAAGTGATATTGATTAGTGAAGTAATATTGATTACTGAAGTGATATTGATTAGTGAAGTAATATTGATTACTGAGGTGATATTGATTAGTGAAGTAATATTGATTACTGAAGTGATATTGATTAGTGAAGTAATATTGATTAGTGAAGTGATATTGATTACTGAAGTGATATTGATTACTGAAGTGATATTGATTAGTGAAGTGACAGTGATTAGTGAGGTAATAATGCGAATTAAAGTTAAAGCGATAACAGTAATTAGCCAAATGACAGTGGTGATAGTACCTGATGCACGTCGTGCCCCTTGTCGAGGCGGTAGGGCCCGCCCTTGCCGCCCAGGCCGGCCGTGTCCCGGCCCCCCGTGCCGCCCGCCCACGTGTTCCCGCCCACGTGCGGCTTGTTCTCTGGGTCGTCCTTGCCGTACTTTGGGGAAGACACGTCTTTTCTGTACAAAAATAAATAATTCACACTAATATTTAAAATGCGCTGTGTTTGAGTGTGTGCATGTTCGTTACCTCTTTACGCCATAACGTATAGGAATGTATAGGCTACTTTCATTTAGGCTGAAAGCAGACGTCTTGGGAAACGCAGAATGCTCACCACCGTTAACCGAGAGGACTCTGCTGCCCGTCCTCCGGTGGTACGTCTGATTGGTACGATTTTTTGAAGTGTAGCGTTAGTTCTATCCACTGAAGAGAGGAGTGAATAGAACGGAAATGTGACGGGCCGCGCTAGCCGGCATTAAGTGTAAATGCGCTTAATGACAATTCTACCAATAAACCATGTTTTTAAACTGAGAACACTCAAAAAGACAATTTAAATAGACGCGTAGGAAACCAAACATTGCATCGTAATTAGATAAATTTTGATCTGTTGCAAAATGGCATTTCGAGCGTTTTACTTCAAATGCGCGACCAATGATTGGCATTTTTTCGTCGTAGTTTCTATACAATTATGTATGAAACTGGCGACAGCGGTTTTACATACAATTGCTTTACAACATTGTTTTGACAACCGTTTTCACCTCAATGAATGAAACACCACCATTTTTAAACATTAATTCGCGAAAATACTCAAGTTTAAGAAATTAATAGAATGCAACGACATGATTTTTCCGTGTTCCCGCCAAAACTCTCTCCCATTTATGTTCTACCTAAGAAGTAGGGCTTTCACTTTTCTGTGGTTCTATCAGCCATCTCACCCGCTATTCCTCTCGATGGTCATCTGTATCTTCTTGAGCGCGTCCTTGGAGCGTCCTTCGAGCACGCCCTCTGTGGGCAGGCCGCTGGCGTGGAGCACCTCAAGCAGCGTGTCGGCCATGTCCTTGCTGTACCGGTCGAAGTCGAACACGTTAGCGATCGCTGTCGCTAGATCTTCGTTCGGATATTTCTGAAAATATATTCATCATTAGCCCGGAGACGTCTACTACTGAACGAATGCCTCCCCCTTAGACCGCCACACTGTACGACAACCTGCCATTTGCATCCACCGGTTGCCCGCGACTTTTACAATGTCGTCGGTCCACCTATATATATATATATAGTGGGAGGCCGCGCCTACGCAGCGTAGGACGGTTCGCGGTGTCTTTGTTGAAAATATATTATATGACGATTTAAAAAAAAAACAACAAACTTCAATTTCGACTACCTGGATGACTTCTTCATATTTTCCAGTTATTTTGATTTATCCCAGTAATTTTGATTTATAAACCAAACTACTGACCTGGTTTAGATAAAATGTATATGGGACCACCACTGAAGTGTCACCTACCAATCAAACAAATCAATTCATAATTGGCGGAGAAATCAAGTAACATACAAACAAAAAAAAACAGTCCAATTGCGAACCTCCTTTTTGAAGTCAGTTGAAAAAAAGACACATTTTAAGCGAAAAAAAGGAGGTCCTTAAGTCTTCGTTTATTTCTTCAAGTCTTAGTGCGCATATTTTAGCGTGCGAAAGTTTTCTTTACCTATCAGGTATAGAAATATTTGTTCTGAACGTACTAGATCAGGAGAATCTGAAGAGGACTCGAAGGGTGTTTTTTTTCTTAGTCGTTGTGCATTCTGCCTGTGTAAAGTTTATGAATTTTCACATTTATTTGTTATCATCAAGTCAAATAAGTCATGAAATCACAGTAAGTCACACGAAATTAGTCATAGTCGAGTCCAAGTCATGCCCTAGTAAAGTTGTGGAGACTTTACTATGAGCTTCTATGGAGTTTTGAAAACAACACGAAAAGACATGTTTCACCACATTATGTCACTTGCCCACACTCGTGCATGTAATTCAACACTCAATGAATGAAACACCACCATTTTTTATCATGAATTCGCGAAAAAACACAAGTTTAAGAAAATAATAGAATGCAACGACATGATTTTTCCGTGTTCCCGCCAAAACTCCCGACTCGGAGTGTTACTAACAAGCAAAAATGCAAGAATGGGCGATTTTCTGACAGGCAATAAAAAAAAGTAGGTCTCTTCAACTCGATAGACGGCGCTGACTATACGTGCCAGTCAAAAACAGCTTCATATTCTTGGACTGTGGCAATAAAATTAAATAAAAACTTCCACGTCTGGTCAGTCCAAAGACAGCGCCATCTACATTGAGCTTTTTTTTAAAAAAAATTGTCTGTCAGAAAATTGCCATTACTGTGTTTTGGTCTAAACGGCAATGTTACCAGAGAAATAGGGTAATAAGTATAAGTAATAAGTAAATTCGTATAGGCTGAGTGGCCAGCCCTATTAATGCCCAGTAATTTCTGGTAAGCCTGGTAAGGTAAGGTAAGTATTATTTACCAGAGAAATTACTGGGCATTAAGAGGTTTGACAGTTAGCTGACAGTTAGCATCTCAGGATGACGAGCGTAGTGCAGTGCGGCTCAGGATTTTGTACGCTTTTTCACAATTCTGGCACTGCTCCTGTTACAGGCAGGCGTGACGCTTACCACCAGGCGAAATTCTCGCTCATCTTATCACAAAAAAAAATAGCAATGTACCTGCAAATGCTTGACAATATGCACAAGTTCCCTGGTAGAGTACGGGTAGGTGAGTTGTCCCTGGTCCGCCTTCTCCCGGAGCACCGCGAACGCCTGGACCAGCTTCTGCGTGACGTCACGCGGCACGTCCGGCCCGTACGAGCGGAGGAGCTCCATCTCCGACTCCACTGAAGGGTTGTCCACCGCGTGGCAGGAGAACAGGTCACCTAGATTATTAAAAAAAAAAGTTCGTAGTGCTAGGACTCTACTGCAGAGTCCGCCTGGGGAAATACCACGCCTTTACCAGTTATTCAACCGAAAAGCAGTAGTGTGCATGCATTACTGTGTTTCGGTTTGAAGGGTAAAGCTACCAGAGAAATTACTGGGTATTCTATTTTATTTGGGAAACATACAGTGATAATAACTTAAGTGGAATAAAATATCAAATAAAATAATACTTTTTGGATAACTATACACCATTTACACGTTTCCGCATATAAAAGTCTATATCACTTGTTAACATGGTTAGCTAAGGATTTTGATTAACATTGAAAACTATATTAGATATTACACAATTTAAAGAGAGAAAAAAGGAGAGAAAAACAGTTTCAATTCGATGATATGAATATATATATTATATATGTATGATGTTATTTCACATCTAATATCTCAGGGTGACGAGCGCAGTGCAGTGCGGCGCAGGATTGTGTTCGCAAGTTCACAATTCTAGCACTGCTACCGTTATGGGCAGGCGTGACGCTTACCACCAGGCGGACGTCCTCGGTACACTAGTCATTCGATATCACAAAAAAAATTACAAATATTTATTTAACCAGATTTTATAGCTACAACTGCGAGAGTTGGGCGAGATCTCGATTGGCCAATCTTGTGTTCGTTGTTATCAAGATCTCGAGTTGCCGATCTCGACACGAGATTGCATTTCCTACATGCGCCATATTCACGGGTAGACTGAAGAATGTGGGTGGAAGATAAATATCTAACCCGATATATTAGGGTAACTCACCCAAGGAAGCAAAGAAATCGTTCCCCAGGAACGGGAACCCAGGCCTGTTCGCCAGCACGATCATCCTGAAGTCGTCGTGTACCGGGATAAAGCTCGTCTCGGCGCCTCCAGAACTTTCTAGCATGTGCTGCGGCACTATCCTTCGTCCGTCGCTGAGAATCATCTCTCCGTTCTCGACTAGCGTTTTAAGAATGCATGTAACGTGAGTTGGTGCTTTATCTAAAACAAATAAACAGTTAACACAGTGAGATATATACAGTTTCACGATACTATATTAAATGTTTTATGACTATACTTATCAACATTGGCCCTTTTCCATCTACAAGAGATGATTTGTGTAGCGTCCAAAGTACGTCTGTGCTCGTGGCTAATAAGCCTATTCTGGAGCGCAGATGCGGTCACATTTTACGCAAATATATTGCGAAGAGAGTGGCAGTTGGCTGTCGGCGCTAAGGTGACCTAACCTAAAGCTAACCCATCAAGCAAGGCAGCGTCGTGAACAGATACACTGTCCGCAGTAACTTTTCTCCAGCGAGCACGGATACTACAGCTACAGTAACTCTAGCGGTAGTAAATCATCGTTACTCTAGTAGAGTTAAGATGGGTACTACAGCTACAGTAACTCTAGCGGTAGTAAGTCATCCTTACCCTAGTAGAGTTAAGATGAGTACTACAGCTACAGTACCTCTAGCGGTAGTAAGTCATCCTTACCCTAGTAGAATTAAGATGAGAGCTACAGTAACTCTAGCGGTAGTAAGTCATCCTTACCCTAGTAGAATTAAGATGAGTACTACAGCTACAGTAACTCTAGCGGTAGTAAGTCATCCTTACCCTAGTAGAGTTAAGATGAGTACTACAGCTACAGTACCTCTAGCGGTAGTAAGTCATCCTTACCCTAGTAGAATTAAGATGAGTACTACAGCTACAGGAACTCTAGCGGTAGTAAGTCATCCTTACTCTAGTAGAGTTAATATGAGTAGTACAAGCTACAGTAACTCTAGCGGTAGTAAGTCATCCTTACTCTAATAGCGTTAAGATGAGTACTACAGCTACAGTAACTCTAGCGGTAGTAAGTCATCCTTACTCTAATAGCGTTAAGATGAGTACTACAGCTACAGTAACTCTAGCGGTAGTAAGTCATCCTTACTCTAGAGTTAAGATGAGTTACTACTGTAAGACGATTTATCGTATCCACGGGGAGTCAATCAATAGCTGGTCCGCAATAGCACAATTTCAGCGCATTTTGGGACTAGGACGGATACGACGTCACTACGAGCGACTTCGGCAAGATGGCGGATTGAAATGAATTTGTGCTAAGATTGCTAAGAAAATAGTAATTTTTGAAAAGGATATTTTTTTGTGTATGTGTATGTGTGTATGTTTACGTCACTAGTACTATGTTTACTTGTTTACTTTATGTTAAATGTTTACATAATCATTGTTTGTTCAAAAAGTTCTGGTTAAATTTGAGATGTTCTTTTTGAGCTCAATAGTATTTGCACATACTGCGTTATATGTGCTACCCGAAAAGTAAAATACGGGCCTTCAAATATAGATTAAAACAAGTTTCTTCAAGATCAAACACAAACCAAAAACAACCAACATTTAATCACAAACCTGCTTCATCCACGACCAAAACATGTCCAAACTTCACCGCTTTCACCAAAGGAGAATCTTCATACACCACTACCCCATCCCTAACCGTCGGCTGCACGGTCAAAGACTGCACTGTCGTATCTCTGTGCAACTGTATGTACTCTCTAGGCCTGTTCAGTAACTGTAGCAGTCTATCGGCAATCTTATTCTTCCCTACACCTTGGTTTCCAACCAAAAGCAAGTGATTCCCCAGCAAAAAGTCTTGTAACAGCCACTCGAGGAGTTTCATGTGTTGTGGGACATCGTAGAACAATATATCGGGGACTTTTGTTAGCGCATCGGTTTTGAAAACTTCTGTGCTAGTGTTTCCGATGGTTAGGATATTATTTGAGATGGAACAGTGTACTTTTTCTTCTGTTTTGCCGAAAATTCCGAATCTTCGGGGCGGTTCAATGCCGAGTTTTGTGGCAGCGCCATCTAGAGCCCGTCGAGCTAAGTTAGGAAGGAATTTGGCGAGAAACGTTTGTTGGACGGTTTCGTAAGCGGAGTCTGTGGGGTATTTGGAGATTCTGCTGGCGATGCGCAGGAGTTGGCGAGTAGACAGAGAAGACGAGAGGTTTTTCAAAGTGCTGTCTTGGGAGCTTCGCAGTTCGTCAGCTAGGTTGATGATAGAGTGAAGCGGCTGTGATATGTCGCCGTACTGGAAAGAAAACAATAGTTGACATAAATTTTTCTAGTTTGCAAATGTGCGAGCAAGGCAGCTAACGGTTATAATGCTTATAAACTCTATACACACTAAAATTGTAATAGCGAATGTTTGTGAATGTGTGTGTGTGTGTTACTTACTCAAGTCGTAACGATTCAATAAATTTGAGTGAAATTTGGAATGAAGACAGCTCATAACCTGGATTGACACAGGCTATCTATCCCGGAAACATAAACGGTTCCCGTAGAACGGCGGGTGAAATCACGGGGCGCTGCTGTTTTATACAAATTTGTGTTCTTACCAGCGAGTTGATAATGAATATCTCCTCAGTTTTGCTCAGGTTCCTCATCTCGTGGAATATGAACAGGCTGAGTAGCTCCGGGGAGAGCCACTGAGTCCCACGGCCAAGCACCGGGGGCTCAGCCAGCGCTACTATTCTGAAATAAATACATACATGTAGCCATCCTGCTACATACAGCGCCATCTATCCAGCAACACCTTCAACATGAACTGCGAGAACCAATTAGCGATAGAAGCCTGCATCGCGCAAATATTCTTTCTACTACAGATTAGACCAGTACAAGTTCTGATAATACATTATCGGACAGCTATCCCCAGTCCCCAGATGTAGCTCGCCCGCACCTAGCGCGGCAGTACTCTTTTGTAGACAGAAGCAATCCATTGTGGATATCGCTATAAAGATCCGTCTTCGTTCATAAATACGTAACTCAGTGCAGAGAAAAACCAATGAGATGGCATTTTTGGAAACGAGGAAGGAATCTAAAGATCCCTGACGATAAAGGCGGATTTGGGGAGCAGTCTGGTTATGTATGGTTATAACCAGTAAAATATAGCCCAGTGGCATGCCTTGGTGGCAGGAAAAATCATCGTGATCTCAAATTTCGCTCGCATCTTTTTTTCTTAAAGATAGAGCTTTCTGATGGTAACGTCATCGCCGTCTAAGTACGACTTGCGACGCCAGGAGCATTGCCTGTATGACTACTCATCATTATGAGCTTTTACTATGGGACCGACTACGAAATTGAAAAGAAAAAGCAGCTGTTCCATACATTTCGTCGAGAGAGAATAGTTTTTTTCAATGGAACAGCTGATTTTTATTCAACGATTTCAGAGATGATCCCATAGTAAAACGAGTAAGTATTATTATGACCGTCGTTCGTCGTCGTCGTATTATACTCTTCAGGGAAGGATTCTGTTAATATTTTCCTTAAAGAGGGCCAATTTATTGATCCGCGATATATACTGCCGCAAAATCATAGATCATATATATCAATCATAGATAAAATCATCATCATCATCAGCCCGGAGACGTCCACTGCTGAACGAAGGCCTCCCCTTTAAACCGCCACACTGTACGACAACCTGCCATTTGCACCGATTTTATTACCGATGGGGAAGAAAGGGTCTAAAATGGCGACCGCGAATCGGAAGACGCAGCGTAGGCGCGGCCTCCCACTAGGTGGACCGACGACATTGTAAAAGTCGCGGGCAACCGGTGGATAGATAAAATAGTGAGGCCCTATTCAGATGGTGAGAAATAACGCCTGTCCATGGCCTTTGAAGCGGCACCCAGAATTTAATTATCTTCTCCGTGCTAACCTGAACGCTGGATGGATCCGCTTCACCCCGCTCTCGTCCAGCTGCTGCTTGGTGTAGCCTCCACTCACCAGCTCATCGTATCTGTCGTGCCGAAGTAGCCTCGTGCCATCGTGCAGTTGCAGCTCTCTGTCGTGCACTAACCTGGAATGTCAGGTAAGAGTGAAACAGAAAACTCTTTAAGTTAATATTTTTAGACCTATAATCATGGGTAAGGGATAATAAGACACCACTCCGCTGATTTTATATAGTAAGTGCAAACACTTTACTCATGGCAGTTAAACTCATTATATTGCTTGCCTGGATTTCAGACTTATGCTTTACGATGTTACACATTAGGACTAGTTTTGTTTGAATATGCCATGGGGCCCATTTTATAGGCAGTTCAAACACTATACCCGTGGTATTGGTTTTTACCACTGACCTCTAATATTAATATCTCTATTATTATTATACAAGTTCGCTGGACTAAATATTCTAATAATAAATCTAAATATTCACAAATATTCTCAAATTCTAAATATTGATATGATAGTCTAGGAAATGACAGTTTTTTGAGTTTTTTGACAGTGCCGATTTGAAGCGCTCTTTCGAGTATTTAGACAGCCTTGTAGCTCAGTTGGTAGCATGTCTGCCTTCAGAGCTGTAGGGCGTGGGTTCGATCCCCACCCAAGACATATATGTATTTACGAAAAAAAAATGTATATAAGTATTCTGTCAGCTATCTGGTTTCCATATACAAGCTTTGCTTAGTATGGGGCTAGATGGCGCTGTGTGTAAAATGTCCCCCAATATTTATTTATTTATCTCCGGTCGATCTTATATCTCCGGTACTAAAATTGACATTTGTGTCAATAATAAAATTACGAAATATTAGTTCCATGGACGCTCTCACTGCTATCCGTTGGCTATCCGCGCCAAAATGGCGAATGGGAAATGGCTTCAATTTGCTATCGACAATATGAAGTCCAGCGTAATTGTATTATAGAGTTCAGTGGTTTTACTCATTCTAGTGCTTGCCTAGGTTTCACAGACTTAAACTCTAAACTGTTACTCATCAGGGTTACTTCTAAAATACATCACAAAAAAAATATCGCACCGATACAAGACTAGTACCTACAGTTTGTGCAGAAAGAGGACTATCCTGCGATTTGAGGACGCTGTGCTTCAATGCCATTTTTGTTTAGAAAGAAAGTTTAATTTTTTTATTTTATTTTTAGGTGGCCAGTATTCAACAGTATAGCAATTTTGACATAACATCGACCGCATCACCGCTTAAACAGGCGATTTGGTTGTCAGACGCAGACTTAAATAAAATAAATAAATATCGGTGGACATTTTCACACAGCGCCATCTAGCCCAAACTAAGTAAAGCTTGTTACTTGTATACGATAGAAAAATAATAGCCGAGTTCGACATTTGCCAGAAGGCTTGCTATTTAAAAACTATGTTTGTTCTGTGTCTGGGTGTAGTATGTATTATAAGTATGTATTTACGAAAAAAATATGTATATAAGTATTCTATCAGCTATCTGGTTTCCATAATACAAGCTTTGCTTAGTATGGGGCTAGATGGCGCTGTGTGTAAAATGTCCCCCAATATATATTTATTTATCTCCGGTCAACGATCTTATATCTCCGGTACTAAAATTGACATTTGTGTCAATAATAAAATTACGAAATATTAGTTCCTTGGACGCTCACACTGCTATCCGTTGGCTATCCGCGCCAAAATGGCGATAATCAAATGGCTTCAATTTGCTATCGACAATATGAAGTCCAGCGTAATTGTATTATAGAGTTCAGTGGTTTTTACTCATTCTAGTGCTTGCCTAGGTTTCACAGACTTAAACTCTACACTGTTACTCATTAGGATTACTTCTAAAATACATCACGAAAAAAAACAACTCACCGATACAAGACTAGTACCTACAGTTTGTGCAGAAAGAGGACTATCCTGCGATTTGAGGACGCCGTGCTTAAATGCCATTTTTGTTTAGAAAGAAAGATTAATTTTTTTATTTTATTTTTAGGTGGCCAGTATTCAACAGTATAGCAATTTTGACATAACATCGACCGCCGCTTAAACAGGCGATTTGGTTGTCAGACGCAGACGCAGACTTAAATAAAATAAATAAATATCGGTGGACATTTTCACACAGCGCCATCTAGCCCAAACTAAGTAAAGCTTGTTACTTGTATACGATAGAAAAATAATAGCCGAAATCGACATTTGCCAGAAGGCTTGCTATTTAAAAACTATGAATATTATTACAAACTATGGTTTGTCAATTTTATGGCTATGACTGTTCTCTTTCTGCACAGACTATATAGTTATATCCAATGCAGTAGATCGCAATGTTATTTAGCAATTCTTGATTCATTACAGCCAATATAAGTTTCTCCTTATTTTCTTATAAGGCTTTGTGGTTGTCATTGAACCTTAAATTTAATTATTGAGGACATAAAGCCAATAATAGTGTGAACTCACCGATGCAAAACAGCCAAAGTACTAGCATGTATCCGATGAAGTCCATCCAAGACAGCCATGTGACCTTGCAATGCTGCATCCACTAAGGCGGAATTCCTCCAAACAGTGTCTCCATTATCCAAGGTGGTTCTCTGCTGGACCAGGTCTCTAGAAGTCATATCTTGGTATAGGACTATAGGCTCTATTGTGTAGCCTAGAAGGGAAGCTAGTTGGGAGACCAGGAGACTCTTGCCGCAGCCTTTCGGACCTGTAACATCATCATCATCATCAGCCCGGAGACGTCCATTGTATTATTTTATAATCAAGAGACTTTTTTGGCTCTATCAATAAGACAATCTGGAAGATTAAGACTAGACTAGACTACGAAGACTTTAAAAAGAGTTACCATTTGTTCATGAACGCGGTTTCAGTAATGCAAGGCAATTCGTTCCTAACACCATCAAGCAAGATAAGTAAGTATGGATTAATGTGATTTATAATAACCATTGTGGAACCTACACCATATTTAAAAAAAAAAGTAATTCACTCACCCACAATACAAAAATCTCCAACGCTATGACTCAACAACAGCTCATTCAACAATTCACTCTGGTATGCAGTCTTTACAACTCCCTTCTCTTCCCGTCCCTTTTTACTCGTCCCGCATGGCACGCCAAATTGACTCTTAGCTCCATTCACTTCCATAGAAACCAAGGCTTGGTTTCCCTTGAATTCAACGCCTTGGAGTGCTATATCCCATTTAGGGTTGGTGTTCACATGAAGATTGTGTAGGACGGCTTCAACGTTTTTGATGTGATCTCGGCTTAGGAAAGTGTTGTATGGGTAGAGAAGGTATAAAAGCTTGTGGACTGGTATACTAGGATTGTATTCCTGGAATTAAAACATGTTTTAAATTATTAAAAAAAATAAAAATAAAAAAAATTTTCGTTTCGTTTTAGGTTTGCGTTGAACCACATCTTATTTGACGTTAAGAAATTAAGCGGTCTAGGATGGAGCACGCTTACTTAGAAGGAACTCGTTTACTTTGGACTTAAAGACACCCATATGGTACTTTTCGGGAAATAGCCAGAATCCTACAGAATTATCACACTAATAATATAAATGCTAAGGTTTGTGCGTGAATATGTTTGTGTGTTTGTTATCTCTTCACTCGAAAACGGCAGGACGGTGAAACTCAGAGTAGAGACAGTTTATTTCCCGGAATAGCGTATAGGCAATTTTTTATCATTATCATCACGCGAGTGAAACCACGGAGCACAGCTTGCGATAATATAAAAAAAACCTTTCGAATCAACTTTAACCAAACGTTTATTTTTGAAATTAACTGATATTATTCTCCGTTTCAAACATTTCTGTTTTTATATTTATAGGTAACGAAAGTAACGTACTTCGATATTAACAGTAATTTATTTGCATGACCCAAATATCAAGCAACAAAGATGCCATATAAACTTCGGGAAAAAACGGCTTAAAAAACCCTTAAGGGCCCTAAGGGCTTTGTTTTAAAAAATCACGTGCAGTCATAGCAGGTTTTTGACAGTTTTAATGAGTTTGTATTTTCCCAAATTTAAATATTTGTATCTATAATATGTGAGAAGTGTACTAACGCTTTAGTAATCTTCCTAAAAAAATTAGCTAAGAAGAACAACAATTAACAAAACACCTCTATTTTTACACATTACAACAGTTTTAATCATTCTATTTTTACAAATTTAGCACGAAAATTTACGTCATGGACGTATGCATTCTCCCCATCTTCACCTACGGTGCACAGACTTGGTCTTTAACAAAAGATCAGAAGGCAGCACTCGGTTTGTCAACGAGCGATGGAGCGCAGTATTCTAGGAGTCAGACTAACATACCGAATAAGGAACACGATACTGCGCTCCAAGACCAAAATCGCCGACCTCAGCCAGAAAGCCGGACAGCTAAAATGGGATTGGGCAGGACACGTTTCTCGAATGCCACACGAACGCTGGGCATAGGTCACTACAGATTGGGTCCCAAAATCTAAACGACCACGGGGTCGACCCAGGCGAAGGTGGCGTGACGAACTGGACTCGCACGACAAACACTGGGCCACCAAAGCTGAAGATCGAACAGTCTGGAAGGAGGGAATGGAGGCCTTTGCACAGCAGTGGGACACATCAGGCTGATAATAATAAGCCTGTGGATGAGTTTTCCGGATATAAATATTTAGGCTTTAACCAAACCCAACAAATACACCAAAAATGCACAAAAAAAGTATTAGAAGAACAATTTAAATCGAGATTACACAGAATACTTAACACACAACTTAACGCAAGGAACACAATAAAAGCGATTAACACGTATGCTATTCCGATACTAACCTATTCGTTCGGTATAATTCAATGGTCTAAAACTAATTTGATGAAATTACAAAGGCTCATAAACACAACCATGACAAAATATAGAAAGCATCACCCCCGTTCGTGTATTGAAAGACTAACACTTTCCAAAATAGAAGGTGGTAGAGGTATTATAGACATCACTAACCTCCATAACTCCCAAATAACATCAATTCGTAAATTCTTTCATCAGGAAGCGGACAGAACATTACTTCACAAAGCCATAGTTAATGCAGACACTAAATTAACTCCTTTGAACTTAAAATCGCAAACGAATCAGAGAAACGAAGTTATAGTTACCGCAGATGAGAAAATTAACTGCTGGCTGCAAAAATCCTTACACGGGAGACATCGCCGCGACTTGATAAACCCAATAGTAGATAAAATTGCGTCTAACATGTGGCTCAAGCGCGGTGAACTCTTTCCTGAAACGGAAGGCTTCATGCTAGCAATCCAAGACCAAACTATCCACACCCTGAACTACAGAAAACATATAATCAAAGATAATTTTCTGCAATCAGATTTATGTCGACACTGTCACCATAGCCCAGAAACCATTCAACACATCACTGGAGCCTGTAGTTCAATTACACAAACTGACTATAAACACAGACATGACCAAATTGCTGCCGTTGTCCACCAATACCTTGCTTTTAAATATAAACTTATTAACGAGAAGATAGCGTACTATAAATACAAACCTGAAATTATTTTAGATTCAAGAGATTACAAACTTTACTGGGACAGGACCATAATCACAGACAAGACAGTGCACTTCAATAGGCCAGACATCACACTCCATGACAAAAAGAATGACACAGTTTACCTCATAGATATCGCCGTACCCAACACCCACAATATATCAAACACCTATACTGAAAAAATTACCAAATATACTGATTTAACCGTTGAAATCAAGTCACAATGGAAAGTCAAAATTTTAAAAACCATACCAATCATAATTTCAACAACCGGCGTTATTCCGCACTCACTATTGACAAGTTTAGAAACACTGAATATTCACAAACTCACATATATTTTAATACAAAAAGCAGCCATATTAAATACTTGCAGAATAGTCCGGAAATTTCTGTCGTCTGACCAACCAAATATAAATTAACAATTCTGTTTTTGTTTGGCTAAAAGCTCGCAAAAATAGTAAAATTACCTCGGAAACGAGAGAACTCTAAAGAGTAAATATAAATAATAATAATAATAGCACGACAATTTACTTGTAAAAAATATAATTTGTCACGAACTAACGCTCTTAGTTTTGAAAAAATAATTATAGTATGCTTGTAATAAATTAAAAATGTTTCTGAAACCTCACGAAATCGAATCTACGCACGAATCTGCGTAACTGTAATATTTTTGCTCCGCTAAATGTGGCCCTATCTCGTTCAGCTTTAGAATAATGATTAATCGCATTAAAAAATGTGCTTGAAACATGGGTGTGCGGCCTTAAACATCCCATGTGATAGATAGATAGGTAGATTAATTCTTACATGCCTTTGTTAGATTGAAGTTAATTTATGCACCCTTCTATTTAGGAATAATTTCGGAATCAAACAGTACTAATAATGTCACTGTGTCATTACAAGAATCAAACGAGTTTAATAAAGACTATGTTTGATAGCGAAAAAAATAAACGAAAAATTGTAAATCTTTAGTAAAAATCTGGAGCAGTCATAATTTTGTTGCGAGTGGAGCGCGCTAACGGGGATTATTTTATTATTCAAAATTGGTTTGCGTTTAAACAAATAATAATACTATATAAAATTCAAGCATAAGGGAAAACCTTAACAGCAAGTCATTAAAAAGAATAGGGTAGATGACCGATGTTTATATCGTTGAAACCAATAGCTTTGATGAAGAATTTAAGTAAATATAATATGTTTATTGAAAATATAATTTAAATCGGTTATTAATGTTCTGATATATAAGCGTTTAAAGTTATTGCTAGAGACAACTCTGTCCCTTTCCCACAAAACAAAAAATGACGTCACTACTTGTCAGAATAGAATTTATATGGCGTACAGAGAAGTGACGTCACGATTTGCTGTTTCTTCTCTCTTTCTAGCATGATATTAAAATGCTTATAATTTGCTTATTTTTGATCAGATTTTCATTTTCTTCTCATTAATCAGCTATATTTATGGGCCACATTTTAATAGGACAATAAAAAAAACCAGTCATCTAGCCTATTAACAGTGGTGTTTAACCTTTTGACCGCAAGTCATATATACGTGACAAGCGCTAGCGGGCCCTACGCGCCTACGACGCCTACAATTGACCAAAAAAATTGCCTGTAAATAAAAAATGCTTAGTAATCGATATCTGATTAATTATAAGATTTTTTTGGTATCTCGGCGTACAAGGCCCGGCTATGCAATTATGCTGTGGCGGTCAATAGGTTAATAAAATAATTTGTTCCCAAAGTTTGGGACCCAATCACACCCAACAAATCACAAATCGGTACGTAATAACCACCGTTTTTAATCGTGCATTGGATATGCCTTTCGAGGGTATAGGGTATAGTCTAACCTCGAAAGGCGAATGAGACACATCGATGGGATTGGATTGTGATATAACTACTGGGTATGAAGAGATTTAACATCTAATATCTCAGGGTGACGAGCGCAGTGCCGTGCGGCGCAGGATTGTTTTCGCAAGTTCACAATTCTAGCACTGCTGCTGTTAGTGGCAGGCGTGGCGCTTACCACCAGGCGAACGTCATGCTCGTCTCGTCACTTCAAAGTATTTTTTAAAAAAACACCACGCTGTGGCCCAGTTGCAGGTCAGTAAGTTCAGTTATGCCATTGAATATCTTCTTCGGACTGAAGGTTTCCTCACGATGTTTTCCTTGGCTGTCAGAAAAAACAGTGTTATGAAAATTGGGTTCACAATGCGTAATCATAATATCGGTAAGACACTTGCACGTGCACTTTTATTGGTAAGCATCTTTGTTTTCCCCTCAGAAGTAACAGTATTAGTCAGCGATTAAAATCGGTTACATTAAGTTGAAAAATGTATAGGTGTCACATCACATCACATCAACAGCCGGAAGACGTCCACTGCTGGACCCTTAAAGGGAGGTGTTGCCATAATCCCCACGCTTGGCAGGCGGCTTGGGGATCGCAGAATAATCACCACCGTTAACTGAGAGGACGCTGCTGCCCGTCCTCCGGTGGTTCTGGATGCAATTTTAGTACATACCCAGGTCAGGTGTATAGGTGTAATCGGTTTAATCATAGCCTATTAGTATTGAAATGTTCACATTAGCATAGGAAATTCGCCTAGTTAGCACAAGTTGATATACGTAGGCCTACTAGACCATGTATCGTAATATTGTTATCGTGTACTGCTGGTTTGAAACACGCCTTGGCGTAACCACTAGTGTGATAAGGCCCGAGACAAGCAATGGGCGATTTTCTGAACGCCAATAACAAAAGTAGTCTCTTTAACTCGATAGACTGCGCTGACTATACGTGCCAGTAAAAAACAGCATCATATTTTTGATCTGTGGTACTAAAATAAAATACTTGACAAAAATACGTGACAGACACGTCTAGTCAGCCCCATCTACAATGAGCAGACAATGAGCATCTTTTTTGTTTTATTTATACGGGAATACTCACGTTTAATTAAATCGGATACTCCGACTATAGTTTCGATCACATCCGGTGACCTTTTTCGAAGAGTGAAAACAGAGCGCGTGCAGCTGCGTCCTGCTGAGCACTGCGGGACGCGGCAAAAATGCACCTCGAATGAGCATCATCTTTTTTTTAAATTGCCTGTCAGAAAATCGCCCATTGATAATAAATAAATAATAGTACATTATGATACGAGTGTGCTATGTTGGTCATTACACTAGAGGCGGTATTATGCGCGCGAGCCGCAGGCGAGCGCGATAAGAAAGCCGAGAGCGTAATGACTAATAGCACAAGAGTTCCATACGACTGTTTTCGTCACACTTGCGAGGAAAAAACAATATTTTTTTGATAATAATCAACCACACAGCGAAAACGTCAACAAACATTTGCGGAAAATGGCGCCCAAATCAGTAATGCGCGCAGGTTGACATTTACTTCAGCGGCATAAGAACTCTTTGTTGGTATTACAAAAAAACTGTAAGTATTACCCGGCTATATTAAGAGTGCTTCGTATACGTACGTCTAATTGCAGTCACGTACAAACTTGACTTTACCGGGTTATACCTATTATAGTACAAGTGCCGTAATGTAAAGTAAAAAGCACGCGTGTGTAATAGCTTGGATTATGAGCCTAAAAGCGATGTAATAAGATCTACTTTACGAGCAAGTGTGATGAAAATACTTTTATTCAAGTCGCTTGTTGTCGTTGTGCTTTTTTCGTGTTCAACCTTACATTTAATTTGAATTTGAACTCACTAATACCAAAAGCTAGATTTAAACCCACAATTTCCAGTCATCATCATCAATCAGTGAGACAGTCCAAAAGCAAACTTTGTCTAACTGAATAGATATAATCTTGACCTTGGAGTCGTGATGTGGCGTTCGCGTGAATCCAAATATCACGCGGGGCGAAGCCCGGGTGTCTCAAGGACGTGCGTGTCGCACTTTTAGCACAGGTTTAGCAAAAAGGGAAACGATAAAGAATAAGGCACTGCTCGCATAAAGACTGAAACTACATCCCATCGTGGCACACATATTGTGGCAAATAATAGACTGAAGCCCCAACGGCTAAAATAGACCCGACTTTTCTGAAGATCGATCTTTGTTATTTTGATTTGGGCTCTTTTGGGCCCTTTGGTACGTAAATTGAAAATGAAACTTACAAGCTTTCGCGATTTGAGCACATACGAGGGGCGTTCAATAAAAAGTGAGAATGAGTATGTTGCCGGTAACTTTTATTAAATGTTTTTTTTTTTCGATATAGTCGCCTTTTAGCGTAATACACTTGGAATATCTTTTTCTAAGCTGAAAATTCCTATCTTAAAACTTCTTCATCCTGAGCACCTAAAAACTCCTGCACTGCAGCGACTACTGCTTCATCATTTTCGAACCTCTGGCTTCTCAGAGACTCTTTCAACCTCGGAAATAGATAGAAATCACTAGGGGCAAGGTCGGGTGAATATGGAGGATGCTCAAGTATTTCGAAGCCAGCATCACGAACTGTAGCCATAGCAACGGCGGACTTGTAAGCCGGGGCATTATCTTGATGGAACAAAACAAGTTTTGCTAGTTTGCCTCTTTTTTAATTTTTTTTTATTTGTTCCACGAAAAAGTCTCCCGAGGAAAAACAAAAAATCTTTGTACCTATATGCTTACCAGTATCTTAGCCGCGGCATGCAAACTGTCAACAGGGAAGTCTGGTAGGCTGACCATCTGCAACTCGGGGCTGATGAGGGCGTACGCAGCTGACAGTAGTTCTTCAAGCTTCACAGGATCCACGCGTGGAGCTTCCTCTTTTAACGCTGATAGGTGTTCCTGAAAGTGTAAATACATTCGGTCATTGAAAATCTATAACCAAAACCGACTAGGTAGCTGAACTATTGGTTCAGTTCATATCCTTATATAGTAATTGTTTAAAGGATTACTATAAAAGGATAACCTTATAACAATGTTCGCGGACCTGGAACGGGTATCTCCTAAAACTACATCAAAAACCACCGCAGGACGGGCAGCATCGTCCTCTCGGTTAACGGTAGTGAGCATTCTGCGATCCCCAAGCCACCTGCCAAGCGTGGGGATTGTGGCAATCCCAACTCTAAAGCGGAGGCCGTCGTCCAGCAGTGAACGTCTTCTGGCTGATGATGATGAACTATGTTCTTGTCTGGTTATACCTTTTCACTTGCTTTTTTTTTTCAGCGCACTATAGAGCATAAGGCTACTTTCAGCTCTCATTCCACATTTCTTTCCTCCACCCTCTTCTTTATTTTGCTCCACAAATAGTAAGAGATAAAGAAGACGCTCACGCGATGTTAGGTGCCCATGACCACTGCAATGGTGTCCAGAACTCTGAGTAATTAAACCAATGTCCAGGACATCGCTGCATTGGTGCTGATCACTTTGAGCTAATAAAACCCCTATCGAATGCGATAGGGGACTTATTAGCCATGCAATTTCGATGCAGCACCCTTCAAACCGAAACACAGTGCTTTGAAGGGCACTGTTTAAAAAAATTGATAAGATAAAAAAAATACACCTCTATTTTTACACATTACAACAGTTTTAGTAACATTCAATTTTTACAAATTTAGCACAAAAATTAAAAAAAAAATGATTTTTTAAATAATAAAGTTTGTCACGAACCAACGCCCTTAATTTTGAAAAAATATTTATATTATGCTTGTAATACATTAAAAATGGGTCTGAAACCTCAAAAATCGAATCTTGAGACGCACGAATCTGCGTAACTACCATATTTTTGCTCCGCTATATCTGGCCCTATCTCATTCAGCTTTAGAATAATGATTGAGTAAAGTGGCAGTAAAAAAGGTGCTTGAAACATTGGATGTGCGCGGCATTAACACACTACAGATTTTCCGGCTGAATAATCTAAGACTGCGTAGTACCTATTTAGGCAACCTCTTGCGAAGGATAGCTATTACGGAGTCAACAAACCTAGACAACACAGAAACCATTTTAATATTCCTCGTCGTACTTCGTCATTGTTTGTGCTTCATAAAATTGTCTCATAAAGTAATTTCAGACAGTATAATCACTTTGTGACTGATGATAAATGAAATTTTCGCGAAACAAAGGATGTTAAATTGTGAAAGTAACTGTCAGCCCTAAATTCAGGTTTGCCATTTCTTTATTGCAAATTAATTTTGAGACGATTATAAAGCCCGGTTGTCATGCGATCATAGACATAATAACCAACTAATTACCGTGGTAAATAACATTTTCAACCGACTTCAAAAAAGGAGGTTCTCAATTCGACTGTATGTTTTTCCAACTGTTGAATACTGTATCTCTAGTGTATTTCCGCTGAAGAATGTGTATGTTTTTTTTTGTATGTAATTTACTCGATTACTCCGCCAATTATGAATTGATTTTGATAATTTTTTTTTGTTTGGTAGGTGATACTTTAGAGGTGGTCCCATATACATTTTATTGAATGAGAAAAAATTATACAATCATATTCCATTGACATACTACAGGTTTGCTAGTATTTAGAACTGTTTGCGATCCAGCCGCGCTATTGGTTACTAAAAAAAAATGCCACGTTCATAATAATAAAGGTTTTCACTGATAATTGAACGATCCCATATATTATTAGTTAGTTCATGTATAACAAGATTGAAGATAAACAAAGCATTCCACTTTCTACCATTTTTCATCCCGGTCAAGGTCGAAAATGCACGATAGGGTTTCCCAGTAAATTTCAACAGAATACGTCAGATATCATCGTAAAGATTTAGTGCGTAGTTTTAGTAGCCGAAGTGATATAAATGTACCTCTATCAGTAAATTATGGGTTGTTTATGAGCCATTCATGATTTATATGTGAATCAGTGCTTGGAATTTATTACACTAGTTTCCATATCTTCAAAGCTCTGTTATTTTATTTCGGAAATGCGATTTAGCGCTACCCATGCGCTAAATTATGCGACGATAGCATTGCAATATACATAACAAGGCTGGCAATCGGGATGATGATATACGATATAGAGCAGACAATTTTTAAAGAGTAACAGACTAGGTGTTGTAACAGACGGTGTAATCGAAATTGGTAAAGACACGCTTATAGTCTGTAGGCAAATGTTGAAAAAGTCGTCTCCTTCTCGATTTTCGTAGCCATCTCTTCTATATACTTACAACCGGTATGGATGTGTTCCTTGTTGTCTCCACAACACGCAATGGTCGGTTGTAATTCGCGGAAGTGGGGCTAGTGGTAGTTATGACGTCACAAAGATGGCGACAAAATATGCAGACTTTTTACGATTTCTCGAGTTCTAACTTCGAAAAAAAGAAATTTGTGGTGAGAATTTCTTTCGTCACATTTTTTGTTTATTATTAACAATAGTACATTATGATACAAGTGTGCTATGTTGGTCATTACGCTAGAGGCGGCATTATGCACGCGAGCCGTAGGCGAGCGCGATAAGGAAGCCGAGAGCGTAATGACTAATAGCACAAGAGTTCCATACGACTGTTTTCATCACACTTGCGAGGAAAAACAAACTTTTTTTGATAACTATCAACCACACAGCGAAAACGTCAACAAACATTTGCGGAAAATGGCGCCCAAACCAGCAATGCGAGCGCAGGTTGACATTTACTTCAGCGGCATAAGAACTCTTTGTTGGTATTACAAAAATATATAATAAGAGGCTATATTAAGAGTGCTTCGTATACATACATCTAATTGCAGTCACGTACAGAAAACACAGAAAAGAAATTTTCATCACACTTGCTCGTAAAGTGGATCTTATTGCATCGGTTTTAGGCTCATAATCCAAGCTATTACGCACGCGTGCTTTTTACTATACATTACGGCACTTGTGCTATAATAGGTATAACCCGGTAAAGTCAAGTTTGTACGTGACTGCAATTAGACGTACGTATACGAAGCACTCTTAATATAGCCGGGTAATACTTAGTTATTTTGTAATACCAACAAAGAGTTCTTATGGTGCTGAAGTAAATGTCAACCTGCGCGCGCATTACTGATTTGGGCGCCATTTTCCGCAAATGTTTGTTGGCGTTTTCGCTGTGTGGTTGATTATTATCAAAAAAAAATGTTTTTTCCTCGCAAGTGTGACGAAAACAATCGTATGAAACTCTTGTGCTATGTTTCAATACACTCTCGACTTCCTTATCGCGCTCGCCTACGGCTCGCGCGCATAATACCGCCTCTAGTGTAATGACCAACATAGCACACTTGTATCATAATGTACTATTATAGATTATTAAAGAAAGACAAACGTATTGAGCAAAAGCGCTTCCAAGGAGGTTCGATCATTCAGCTTATTTATTCTCGTAATGTGATACTCTTTGGTGGAGGTCTTAAATTACTATTATGGAAATAATAAAAAATCCGTAAAGTTTACGCACGGCGCTTACAAGAGAGTTTTGCGGTAAAAATACCGGTTGTACTCGTAAGTATATAGAAGAGATGGCTACGAGATTTCTCCAAATGGGCCGATTTCCGCCTGACTATTAGCCTGGAATGGAAACTCGCTTTCAAGCAAAGATAATATAATACTATACTAGTACTTTCAAGTAAGTTTGTCTCAAGGTTTCTAGTTCGGGCCATATTTTAAATCCTCATGGTATGTTATAATGAGTTGTCTATTTGTATCAGACTATCAATTGCTATCATATTGAATTTAGAATATTATATTATATGGTGTATATACTTTTATATTTATTAATAGTGTCTCGGCGGGAAGGCCTGAAGCAAATGAACTGTATTAAACCATATTTTTTTGTGAAAATAAATAATTTTGGATTACTTAATTACTTATTACTATTAATATACTTTGACAGCCTGATAGCTCGGTTGGTAGTATGTCTGCCTTCAGAGCTGTGGGGCGTGGGTTCGATCCCCACCCAGGACAAAAATGTTTTTGACGTATATCGATGTTTGTTCTGTGTCTGGGTGTAGTATGTATTATAAGTATGTATTTACGAAAAAAAATTGTATATAAGTTTTCTATCAGCTATCTGGTTTCCATAATACAAGCTTTGCTTAGTATGGGGCTAGATGGCGCTGTGTGTAATAAATGTTCCCCTATTTATTTATATTTATTATTAATTACTTCATTTTGGAACCAACATATTTGTAGGTACTTTTCTTACATGTCCGGGTTTAGAACGGACTTATTTATTTATTTATTGCAATGTTACACCAACAAGGCATCCATCAATACAAATTCATCAACTTAGATAAGCACACAATTCACATGATAAGTGCCGTTTCAATTATAGGTATAAACCTCATGCTAGATAGACACAGCAAACTTATTAGATAAAATAAAATTAAATATGAACCTTAAATTAATTAACAGTTATTCGACAATATAATTATGATGCAATAAAAAATTAGAATAGAAATATTTAGTTAGTTAACTTAGTTAGTTAGTTGACTTAGGACTTTTCCAATAGGCATGATGACTACTAATTTTTTATTACCTCATAAAAAAGCTGATCATCAATAGAGCCTATCAACGAAAACAAAAATTAAAATAATTCAAAAATAAATAAGTTCTAAGTATTTTAATTTCAAGCTAGACAGATAGCGCGCTATACTGAGCTATGACGTCAAGCCTCAGGCGCGGCATACAAATGCCATACTAACACGTGCTTTGCGAGAAAGGGATAGAGCATCCCCTCTCTATCCCCACCTAAAACTTTAAACGCTCATATCTCGGAGCTTTATCAGCCAATACAATTTATTTTTTCAGTATTTGTAATGTATTTAGTTATATTCATCACTAAGCCTGTTATTTGTCATAAATTAAACATTAGGCCACACGCCTATTCTGCAACCCTGACAATCGGCTTGTTTATGCTGATATTAAAATTCACAACGTGACGTGTTGCTACACAATTTAACTTGTGTACAGCAACCCTTAAACATAATTCAAAACAGACGATAAACACAAACAGCCCTAAACAAAACTTTATTTTCTTTTTAGTTGCGTGGCAGTTTAAATGCGAGCTAACACGTTTATTTCGCTATTTTCTGAAACTAATAGCTTGCTAATGAGTTGTTGGAATTAATAGACTAGGAGTAATTGCCTGTAAATTGTTTCTGCGCTAACATTGCGGTGATTGCGGCGAGGGTCTAATGTGGTGTCGACATGCCACGGGGATTTGTTTTGAGGGTGAGTGGCAGGTAACGAAGTTAATTGAAAGGTAGAGCTTCGAGTCAGTGTATAGAGCATTTTGGCCTAGTACTAAGCCAAAATGAGGTTATTGTACTGATCATTGTGAACAACTTTTACTATGGGACCAACTAGCCCAACATAGTTAGGGTTTGACCGAGAAAAAAATAAAAATAGCTTTTTGTTTTCTAATAGTACATTATGATACGAGTGTGCTATGTCGGTCATTACACTAGAGGCGGTATTATGCGCGCGAGCCGCAGGCGAGCGCGATAAGAAAGCCGAGAGCGTAATGACTAATAGCACAAGAGTTCCATACGACTGTTTTCGTCACACTTGCGAGGAAAAAAACATTTTTTTTTGATAATAATCAACCACACAGCGAAAACGTCAACAAACATTTGCGGAAAATGGCGCCCAAATCAGTAATGCGCGCGCAGGTTGACATTTACTTCAGCGGCATAAGAACTCTTTGTTGGTATTACAAAAAAACTGTAAGTATTACCCGGCTATATTAAGAGTGCTTCGTATACGTACGTCTAATTGCAGTCACGTACAAACTTGACTTTACCGGGTTATACCTATTATAGTACAAGTGACGTAATGTAAAGTAAAAAGCACGCGTGTGTAATAGCTTGGATTATGAGCCTAAAAGCGATGTAATAAGATCTACTTTACGAGCAAGTGTGATGAAAATATTATAACGTAACCTACCTACGTCTCTATCTATATCTATATATATATCTCTACGTCTATAAAAAGTATAAAATGACACTAAATGTGTCTCCAAAACAATCCAAATTTTAAAATTTGCCTTTATTTAAATAATTAAGCATGATCACAAATTTAGATTTTCAGCTTTTCGTATACTCTATTAAAAACAAAAAAAATCGTGTGATAAAAATATTTCTGTACGCCAATTAGTTTCCGAGATACATAATTTTCAAAATAAACACCCGATACTAATTTCCCCAGTCTAGCCCTCGCCGCGTGTGACGTCATCGTACAATTCGCATAATGTGTCACACGCCGGCCGTATACAGTTCACGACGAACCGTTACCTTCGACCGTGGTTCAATACTACTTTATTTCAATATTCCAAGGTTATATTTATATAATTTAATTTTTAATGATTATCCGTCAGCAAATAAATCCAATCATAGCTAAATATTTTTATTTTGTAATTTGCAAGCACACGGCATACAAGCCTCGTAAATTGACTGGGCTAAACCCTGAAATGTGGAACCCTGAAGGTGGAGAGCATTCTGCGATTCCCCAAGCCACCTGCTAAGCGTGGGGATTATGGCAACACCCCTCTATTAGGAGGCCTTCGTCCAGCAGTGGACGTCTTATAGCTGACGACGAAACCCTGAAATAGTGAAATAAAACTGCTGTTTTATGTTAGGTCGAATGTAAATGGTATTTTGCTATAGAACAGTCGATTTTGTTTTTCGCATATTTTGTGTTGGCTATGTAGTAAACGTTGTTCACAATGATGACTATAATAGCCGTGTTCTGGCTTAGTAATACCGATACGTGTAACCCTGTTTAAGTAAAAGTTTCACCACTAAGCCGCGTGCGTAATTCCCTTTTCGAGTGAAATCGACGGATTTAAAAATTGACCCTCTGTATTTTACCAGACAGAGATTGCAGTGGACGTCTCCGGGCTGATGATGATGATGTTATCAGAATTGCAGAATAAAGTTACGAACTATCCTATTAGCGCTTAACATTATTATAGTGCTAAGAAGATGGTTCAGTGCTCCGAGGAGACCAAACTCCAAACTAAAGTTACTGCAAAGTTAGATTCATGAAACTGACTAATATTAGCATACTACTAACCCAAACAGATAAAATCAAAGCAAACCACGAATACTGCCATTAATGCCCTTAATAACTTTGAAAGATGGTATCGCTGCCTTTTAACGGTCTATTGAAGGAATTTGCACAAACTTTGCCCATCATCGAGTTAAACTACTTATTTGAGGCATAAAACTTTGGGAGCCTTATTCGTAGACCTGACTTGAGTGGTATGTGGAAATGGGTTGATTATTTACCAAGACTTACGATAAACAAAGACGTCAACTTTCAATCATATGTCATCCATGGCCAAGGTAGAAAATACCCGGAAAGTTTTTAGTAGGTCCCTCTATAGATTCCGCATTCAGCACACTACAGTATGGTCTGTTGCAGTCTTGTACAATTCGCTCTAATTGGTCCATTGCTAGGAGCGCTGAAGGTAATCATGTGAAAGCCAATGAAAATGCTTTATAAGTCACCCAAATAGCGACTTAAAAAAAAAAATGTTTATTAAACAAAAACTAGATATTCTGCGAGATTATATCAACATAGATTGATATGAATACAGACATTTTGTGTGGTATTCATGTTTTTCCTATCGAGACTAATCGTAAACGTGTTTTGGACCCCTAGATATCTAGATCAAGAATGATCAAGAATAAAATGTTTTTATAACCGACTTCAAAAGAGGAGGAGGTTCTATTCTCTCTATGTATTTTTCCTAGGACGATTTAGCTCTTTCTCTTCAATGATTTTTTCGTTGTAAACTATTCTAGCTGAAGCCTATTTCACTCTATCTAAAGACTATTTCCACGAATGTCGAGACGAAAAATCATTGTCTTGAATGGAACTCACGTTATATGCACTTTGGGTCCCGCCCTGGATTTATCTGTCACAGCTTTGCGCCCTGATTGCCAAATCCACTTCGAGGATAGTCTTGACAACGAACTATGAATAACGGTCTTATATTCCGTGCGGTGCCACATTTAACTGACGGTCCCAAATATATGCAAAACTGTAGAATTTGCATCACTAAACATTTTAATGATTTTATAGTGGAGATAGTAGATTTACTGCTTGTGTAGAAATTTGAATTTATAATCCTGACTGGGTTGAAGTTGGGCTTCTATATTTGCTGAAAATTTTACTGACACGTCAAAATTTGCGCCCTTCAGATTTTTTGTAACAAATTTCAAGGACAGATTCTGCTTAGAGCACAGAAAAGTGAAAGCCCTACTTTTCAACCGACTTAAAAAAAAGAGGTTCTCAATTCGACTGTTTTTTTAATGTATGTTACGCGAATACTCCGCCAATTATGAACTGTTTTTTATGTATTTTTTTGTTTGGTAGGTAATACTTCAGAGGTGGGACCACCTCATCATAAACATTTTATCGAAATCGGTTCAGTAGTTTGGTTTTTAAATTAAAATTACTAGAAAATATGAAGATGTCATCCAGGTATTCGAAGTTGAAGTCGGTTGTATATTATTTTTAAAGCATATTATATACAACCGACTTCAACTTCGAATACCTGGATGACCTTCATATTTTCTAGTAATTTTAATTTAAAATCAAACTACAGAACCGATTTCGATAACATTCATATAGGACCACCTCTGAAGTATTACCTACCAAACAAAAAAATAATCAACAAAATCAGTTCATAATTGATGGAGTAATCGCGTAACATACATAAAAAAAACATACATTCGAATAGAGAACCTAGTTTTTTGAAGTCTGTTGAAAAGCATAACATTAAAGCTAATCGAAGATATCAAAATCAAAAAAATCAAAATCAAAATTGTTTATTGACAAAACATATTACATAAACCTTTAAGAAATCATTTGTAGGCTTTTAAAACATTGTTAATCACTATTTCAGGTTATAAAAGATACTAGTAGACCCTGCACTAGGAGAGACCTGTATCGCAGGGTCCATTACGGATACACTTGATTACATAAATAATTAGCAATATGACAAGTACGGTGCGGTAAAAGTTCCTCTATTTGAATCGTTACATAATTTTTATTTTCGCGGTATACAAATGATGTTAAGAAAAATAAAAATATTATATCAAAATCACTAAGTGATTTTCGAAAATTCAGCTCTATGACTCAAGCCTGTTACCTTACGCGTGAACCACATACTATAGTACGCTTCAACCAGTATCAAAACAAATCATAAATATACGTTAACCGAATCTAGCGTATTAATCTTATCTACGACAACGGCAAGAACAAATGTACGTAAGTAAGTAAATAACTGCTTACCGAATCTCACGGAGATAAGACGGTCATAACTTACAGCTCGAAGGTAAAAAATAACTCTTACAGCGAAATAATGGGACGGCACACTGTCCCAAACACGTGAACACAAAAATAATGGAAAGATAGCTATCGTAATGGAACCTAGTAATACTTTACATTGTCATCGCGTGTGAAACCACCCTTGCATGCCACAGTTTGTGTAACAGTTGGAGGTAAGGGTTGAGTCATACGTACAGAAAGTTAACTCCGCAAAGGAATTGAAATAAATAAGGAATCTATCAACTAGGCAATAAAGTAGCAATTCAACTCGCACAGCGCTGGATACCGCTCGCTATATTCACCTAGATATACCGCTCTCTTTCTATCACGTATGCTTAGTTACGTGCGACGAGGCTAGCGTGCAGGCGACGACTGACTTCTGCCTTGCATTGTCCACCCGGACGGAGCGCCGGCCGAACATACCTAAACTGCGGAGTGACACCCCCCTGGTAATGCGAAATTGCAAGAAGATTGGATCATCGACACAAGAGATATCGTGAAACAACCCTATATTTATTTATTTGTTCCAATAGACAGCAGAGACCTTCCGTCGTTTGTCAACGAAATGAGCCACTCGCGATCCTCCATTGGAATTTCTATTTAGTTTTTTTAAGCTTAGCTTAGCTTTTTTAAGATTTGAAAGCTTTACTTGACTCTTTGAAGAGCTCTGTCTAAAAAATCAGAGACGAGAAACGAAACTGTCTGTGTCTATCATGATATTATCATGTTTAAATATATTAATTCTGGTATCTGCCACGATTTCTATTGAAATGGCTTTATTTTCCCTAGCATTATACTACCGCTCGCTATCGGACCATCCCCTGACAACGACACAGATTGCACAACAGCCACTCACCACAGTTTAGGAATCAGTTACCCCTCGGGGACAAAACGGATGGCTTCGAAGGAGCACCGACCAGTCGTTCTGCTGATGCCACTTGCAAACCACGTTCCTTGGAACGAATTTTCGATATATAAACTTAGCCGTTTTAATATAGATAAAGTTCAGTTTAAAAAATATTTAGTACTTTGGTTTAAAATACAGTGGTTAAGAATTTCGATTAGCTACGTACCGTTACGTAGCAGGTGCTACGGAAATGCTACGGAGTGGCGTAGCGGGCTACGGTTGGATTTCGTTATCAGTGATTTCTTGAACTGAGGTTAGTTGAAATATGTTGACTAACTTAGCCTGTTTAGTGTTATGTATGTACTTCAGTAAGAGTTGCATTTTGAAGTAGTAGCAGCAAAAAACATTACCCTGTATAAATCAGGTTCAAATCAAAATTTCGTAACTATACGAGTACAAAACATACTTTTCACACCACCTGCTCGACAGTGTCCAATTACATACCATGCAACCTCAACGTAAAGTAAAGCATTATCTCTTAAGGGATACAAAATTGTATGAAACTCCCTAAGGAATAAAGTGATTTGAATTTGGAACGTCAAGTTTTTGTGGAAACTCGTGGAAAACTCTAAGTAAACAAATGGCCATATGGTATTGTAAAAATCGAACTGGCCACCATAAGCAGAACTCAAAAAAAAAAGGTGCGTTTACAAAGAATTTGAAACAAAAGACGGTGTTTGGTCCTGTGATTGTCAGTGAATTTTAATTTATGGAGCCCTGGCTTTTTATTGTCTCGCAGGTGTGAAAAGTAGAGTATGCTCCTCTGGAATAAAGCCTGTCTTCGTCTTGGGCAGCTTGAACCCCTCGCTTCACTCGGGACTCAGGACTCTACAATCATTCTAGACTCCCTCGTTACGCTCAGGGTTCAATATGCCGCCCGCGACGTAAGACGCTGCTTTATTCCCTTAGTGCATAATCTACTATTCATCATCAGCCCGGAGACGTCCACTGCTGAACGAAGGCCTCCCCCACTAAATCCAATCCAATTCTCCAATCTACTATTATTACCTAGTAATTCTATGCCATAACATAACATAGTTACAATCTGGGTATTTTCTAAACTCGATTGAATCGGTTTCTTCTAGGTAAACATGCTTCTAGTTTTGTTTTTGTCTTATTCTTGTTTAGTTTTCTTATTTAGTTGCAAATCTGATTCGGGTCTATACAGGGTTAGTCCTAATCAGTTAGCATCCTTTTAAGGGCATATTCTGTAAATCAAAACAAACAACTTTTACTGATGGGCCAAACTCGCAAAAAAAACCACCTGTTCCATACATTTTGCCCAAGGTCGATGAACTTTTTGTATGGAGCAGCTGATATTATTTTCGCGATTTTAATGTTTTACACAGTCATGTGACGAGACGAGCAAGACTTTCGCCTGGTGGTAAGCGTCACGCCTGCCACTAACAGTAGCAGTGCAAGAATTGTGAACTTGCGAACACAACCCTGCGCCGCACTGCACTGCACTCGTCACCCTGAGATATTAGATGTTAAATCTCTTCATACCCAGTAATTTCTTTGTAACATTGCCTTTCAAACCGGAACACAGTAATGCTTGCACACTACTGCTCGGCGATTTAATAACTGGCAAAGGTGTGGTACTTCCCCAGGCGGACTCTGCAGTACAGTCCTACCACTACAAAATGTTGGCCCCATAGTAAAAGTTGTTTGTTTTGATGTACAGAATATTATTTATATATATTATTAAAAGGATGCTAACTGATTAGAACTAACCCTGTATATTATACATCACTTATCCAAAAACACATCGTACAAAATAATTATGCCGAGTTACAACGTGTAACGTGTTACACAATTCTCACACCTTTTCACCCCTACAAGGCGCAAGTCATGCTTAATGGAAAGCTCAATTAATCACCACTAACCTCCGGAAAAGCAACAGGCTGAGTTATTACTACTTTTCACTTAAACTACGTAACTAGATCGAGGCATGCATGGAATATGAAAATATGCGGAACTTTTTCCTGCGTAACTTTTATGGTTGTTTTTTTGGAATTTCGCTGTCTGAATTTTCTTTTTATTTCTTTAGAATAGGATTGCGTTTGATCACACCCTGCCTGACGGTAAGCAACGGTGCGGTCTAGGATAGAGCAAGTTTACCTAGGAGGAACCTATTCATTGTAGATTTCAGTGGCGGATTTACACATTTGCCGCCACTAGGCTATTCAAATATTGCCGCACCTCGTGACATTTTTTTTTATTTATTAAAAAAAATACAATTCGGTACCCAGTCAACTATCACAATCAATTTTTTTTTTGTTAATGTAATTACAAAAAAATATTGTAATTAGTATGTTTCTGAACCAGGGTATCGATGTGTCAGTTCCTAGTTTTTTTTTGCAACCCAACCATTTAGTTAAGAGTGCACAAGAAAAACTTAGATAATCATTTAACAAAAAAAATTGCTCCATATTCGCCGCCCCTAAAATCTGCCGCCCTAGGCTGCAGCCTACTCAGCCTGCTGGTAAATCCGCCCCTGGTAGATTTGAAGACACGGAAAACACAGACTCCGGTGAAGGATTCCACAACTTCGCCCCTTAATAATCTTCAAGCAGTACAATAAGTAATTTTAAGTACATAAAAAGGAAATAATTATATCATCTCATTATAGCTCAGTTGGTAGCATGTCTGCCTTCAGATCTGTAGGGCGTGGGTTCGATCCCCATCCAGGGCAAACATTTATGTGAATAACGATGTTTGTTCTGTGTCTGGGTGTAGTATGTGTTTTCAAAAAAATATGTATGTTAGTATTCTATCAGCTATCTGGTTTACATTGTACAAGCTTTGCTTAGTTTGGGGCTAGATGGCACTGTGTGAAAATGTCCTCCGATATTTATTATTTTTTATTCATTAAACTAACCTCCAACCATGAACCTAGAAAAAAAGTCGGACAGATTCTCACTAACAACATACTGTGTCACTCAGAGTCGGCCAGCTTTACTGTACGTACAGGCCGGCACGCACACATTCACACATGAGTCAGCCATTACGCGGCCAAACGCAACACAGTCGGCACGGCTACGCTAAGAAAAAATTAGAATGTCTTGTGTGGTAAAGTGGTGTAAAAACCGTAGTGATCAATAGAAAAAAAACCAGGAATCACGTTTCATAGGTAAATGAATAATTCAATCACTTAGTTCCCGATTTTATACATTATAACCAATATTCATTCGACAGAACAAAATAATTCGTCAGAATACCAGTGTTGCCAATATTCATTTGTGCAAATTACCCGAAATATATGGGTGTTTCGACACTTCTGCCTACCCCTTCGGGGATACACAGACATGGTGATATGGCCTGATATAATGCGACTTTTTTTATTAATTCTATAGTTATAATTAAAAAACCGGCCAAGTGTGAGTCAGACTCGGGCACCAAGGGTTCCGTAACAAAAAATGATCGGGTTTCAGTTCGATATTAGAAATTCACTGCTAAAAAGACAACATTACGCGATATTTACAGGCGGTCACCCATTCAAGTACTGACCGCGCCCGTCGTTGCTTAATTTCGGTGATCATGCGAGGCTTTTTAATCCAGCCCACCGACTCGCACATGGCTGGTTTTTAGTTGTTATAGCGGCAACAGAAATACATCACCTGTGAAAATTTCAACTTTCTAACTATCACGCGGGTTGGTGGATTCACATACGCCATTGAATTTCTTCTCTGAACATATGCCGGTTTTCTCACGATGTTTTCCTTCACCGAAAAGCCCAGTGGTGTTAAATACGTACATAAATTCCAAAGACCCATTGGTACGAGCCGACGGGATTCGCTATTGGTCTCCCAAATAAGCCAACACGGCCTTGATAAGGACTTATTCGCGTAACATTTAAATTTTATTTCATGTACTTTGTACTAGATTTCCTAAAGAAAACGAAGCATGGAGAAATGATTGGATCCAAATAATTAGAAATTGTAACAGTGAAAACAATTGGAATCCAAACAAATACAGCGTGATTTGCAGTTTGCATTTTGACGCTAATGACTTATACACAACTAAAGGAGGCCTCAGGCGTGTTGTTACATATGCAGTACCTCATAAGGTAAATTAAATATTTAAGCTTACATGGCATTTATTTTGAACTACTTACCTACTATTCAAACTTTTCCTCGTACTTTTTTTTACCAAATCTACCTATCTTTTTACCTATTAGTGTTGATACATTCAAAAACGTTGTTCCAAAATGACATTCAATCTCCAGTACGTTATTTGTTTATAGGTTTTATTTGAGCTAACACAAATGGCAGAGGAACTTTTTTTATTTAGTGCTTCCATACTTTAGGGAGGTAATTTAAAATGGTTGCCTTATATTACGTCAAGTGGACGAAATTGCGGCCAAAATCTAGTTTCAATAAACTTGTCTGCCGACCTGTATTTGTCTAGATAATACAAGGTAATTTTTTGGGAATTACGGCAACCCTAAATTCATTCGCACATAGATAGCCGCCGCCATTACGGTGACACAGTGTTGTCTTTGCGGGAGTTCCGTCCGACTTTTTTTATAGGTTCATGCCTCCAACCATAAAACCATCCATAAAATACCATTCATTTACAAGATAGATAAATAGCAAATGAACCGGAGACATCGTTGCTAAGATCAGACAGAATGTGATCAAATTCTAACCTAACCTAACCTTGATAACAAAATGTAATACATTTTTGGAGAGCAAAAGGTATGTAACATCTGATAACACTTAATACTATTTACAGAAGAATTATACAAATAAAGATTATGTATGTATAAAAACAGTTAAACTACCTAATTAAAACTAAACTAATACTAATATTATTTTCATTCATTCGCCTAACCTCATATTCATAACCTCAAGTAACTTCACTACAAGTACCTACTATCGGAATAAGATTAAATAGGGCTTGATAGAAAGGCACGGCTGCATAGGTCAAGGATGAAAACTTCGCTTCGAAGGTTACCGTCGTGGTGTCACGAAAAACTGAATGACGGGAGACAAGATAATATCTGTGCTTAATTCACGACTTACCTGCCTGTCATCGCTCTAACATGAAATGTATTCAAAGCTATTTTTGTTTTATTGTTTTTGTATCGATTTAAAGCCTTATAAATAAGGAATTGTTGGTTTATTTTCGATCATTGACGATCGCAAATTGTGACCCAAAAGTACTGACTAATGCAGCGACAATGATAAAATGAATGGACGGAAAATAAGCGCACGGATTTTGAAGACTATATGTTGAGCGCCGGCTCTCCTCTCGCGTACACTCATACTCATATGCATACTCTGTCTTTGCGACATGCGAGCCGTACGATACGACAATACAAACTTCTAATACGTGTACTATAGTGTGTTCTCTTTTTGTCATGCAGTAATTAGACTCGCTATCTCTATTTTCTGGCAAATGTAATAGGCATATTTTTAGCTAGGTATGCTTGATTGTGTTGACTTGTTAATTTTGAACGATTTGAAAGCGCTGGGCCCGTCCATTCCAATAACACCGTCGCTGGACTAATGTATGTTTAGAAGTCTGACGTCACACTCCTGAAATGAGGTGTTCGCGATCAAAGCGGCAGTAAAACGACAGCTTGTAAGCAATTATAACTTCATCATCCAATATAAATCCCCCTTGTACCACCCACAGTCGTAAAGCGAACCTAAAACTTTCTAAACGACACTTAATGTTTGGTTTCAGGACCGCGGCGGATGCACCGGAACACGAATCAATTATGAGGGGAGTCCCCGCACGCAGGGATCGTCGCGTGACGGAATGCGTTAGCCGACGCTGAAAAGGAGTAATATGGTGCTCTGGCAGTCCTCCGCCAAGCCTATGTACGTGAGGACAGTGTGGGTCGACGGATTCCGACACGCCATCCTCTCACAAGACGACCCTTACTTCCAGAAACTCAAGCGCCGCAGGCCACACTCCTCCGCCTCTAGCTGCGCCACCAAAAAAACTAGCTCCAGACTCAGCCACCACAAGAACGAAGTCGAGGATTGTCTCCGTAAATTGAACCTTGTCGTCAAGAGCCGAAAGTCTCATATAACCAAACGTCCGAAGAGCTCAAACGAGCCGGATATAGAGAGGCTCAATTTGACGGACGTCGACGACGATTCCGAACAGGAGCTCGTGCTTAAAGCGAGTCCTCAGCCGCTGAATGAGAGCGGGAGATACGACTTCTATACAATGAAAAACATGCGAGTGAACAAGACAGCGCGGACAGACGTGAAAGAGAACACTGAGCTGTCGGATCGAGTGCTGCAGTGGCTCGACTTGGCCGGGAAAGTGGATTTGTTAGCGCCGCAAAACGCTGAGAGAATGTCGCAACCCAGACACAGCTGGCCCGAACTGCAACGGAGGCACAACTTGCTGAAATCGAAAACAGCAATCGACGTACGCAAAGAAAGCAAGCTACAGTCGCCGAAAGCAGGCGATAGCCCAAAAGCGCAAGAAAACGCGAATATCGATCGGCACGAGTTTTATGTCCCGACGTCCGCGAATACGATCGAGAACTACGCGAGACAGTCACGGAACGTCAAAATCACGCCACGGGCCGAGACGCAAGCGAAAACAAGGGAGAACGCCGGTAAAACAAAACCAACGCAAACGAGAGCTAGCGTGCAAGAGGCGCGGCAAAAACTCGCCACCGAACGCAATGCAGTGGAAAAACAGTACGCAGACATGGTCAGCAAAAAACTAATACCGGACGTGAGCAAAAATACAAAGAAACAAGTGCACATATTCATGCCAGAAATGCCGAAGAAATCGCCCGCTTCGGTCGTGTCGACGACGAGTAGGACAGAGAGTATTTTGTCGATGCATAAAATTTTGAGCAAATAAAGTTTAATTATTTTAAAATGCAGTTGTTATTCAAGTTTGCTTCTTTACAACGGAACGAAATGGAAGGAAATTAGAGACATTATGGATGCATCGATGTGCCAAGTGTGTTAAATAAAGTCAAGTCACAGTCGAAGTTGCACCTACATATAAATAGGATCATGATTAAACTTTCATAAATAGATGAAATTCTAAACGTATGGTACCTTTTGGAGTCTACATCTGGATAAGTCTCGAAGACTATCTCCTGTAGATTGGAGGCCAGTTTAGAGGTAAAACTTCTTGCAATCCTATGATGCGTCTTTTAGATGCTGGTAGCTAAGATTTATAGGCTCTCAATCATAGCTTGATCGTATTATTCGTTAGATTCACATTCTACCGAAATTAACTGTCAATTCTATAAATTATTAACCCTTCGCATGTCCCGCGGTTCATTGAGCAAGCTTACATATTGAACAGCAATTTATTGCCATGTCGAACCCGTGTATATTTTGTGCAGTCCTGAATTTATACTCGACTTTGGCGCTATACCACGTTTTTAATACGTTACGGTTTATTGTTTACGATGCAAGTGTAGGGTTAATGAACGCTCTTGGGTTTTCAGCGCTTTCTTACCTAATTTGATTACAACGTTGTAGGATCGTACAATTTTTGTTTTCATGACGGGTATGGAATCAAACCGATGCGAAATTATGCTTTAAGTTACGATGTTAAGGTTCACGTTTCAATATATTTTCCCGTTAGCATCATGTCTAAATGTGTTGGTAATATCTCCAAAGCGAATCCTAGTTACATCCAAGGCCGTAGCCAGGAAATCATTTCGGGGGGGGTCGAGCTCTGGACCAGAGACAATAAGTAAAAACTTTAAGACGACGACGACGATCTATATGTAAGTAGGTATGTATTTAACGGTGGGTTGGCGAAGGCATTTCGGGGGGGGGGGGGGGTTGGACCCCCAAGACCCCCACCCTGCCTACGGCCTTGGTTACATCAACCAATCCCTATCCCAAAGGTGATAGTGGCAACATTTTACTAATTCTTACCCCGAAGCCGACAGTGGCGACATCTCTGGCCTGGAACCGCGACCGCAGCGGCGGGTCGAGCGGCTGGCCCGTGTAGCGCGGCACGGGCAGCCCTAGAGCGATCACGCGGAACTTATCGTCCACACGGACTAGGCGCCATCTTGCTACTTCTTCCGCACCATGCTCCTAGAATAAGAAAGTATATTATCTAAATTTGGTACTTGTATAATGATTACACAGTTACTAAAATAAGTACAAACATTTCGAAAAACTAATTGCTACTTGCCGCGGTCGATCCCACGCAAGACGCATATTCTCCCAACGTGTTACCTGTTACCTTTGTTATCTTACAGTAAGGAGTGGCTAAGCAGCCCCATGAGTAAAGGCCGTCACAGACAACATTTTTAAACATAAATTATCTTCGTCACTTGTTCGTCGTTTGTTTTGTATGAGTAGCGATATTTAAATGTGTTCTAAGCTAACATGAAATATTATAGCATCTTCATCTTGTGTGACGGCTTTAAGAAATACTATAGTCGAATTCATAATTAGACGGACCAAACTGACATTTCGAGTGTTGCAACTTTTTGGTACAATTTAAATAGTGCTGGGATAAAAATATTACGTTTGTTAACTTATGTCAGAAACTTAATCTTTTTATTAACTTATGTACTTATGTAAGCAAAGTTAATAATTTCCCACCAGTGAACTACTTCGATATTTTCTTACTAGTCTTAGTCTTTGTAATAGGTGTTGTTCCTGACTTATGTACGATTTCAATCTTTTCAACGTTATTAATCATGAAAATATTGTTACATTTCCCTGTAGCATTTTACAGAATAACTTTTTAATACAATAATATGTGTTCCCTTTTGTACCTTCACTGCCACTATCGCCACTTTAAATGTTTTGTTTAACGGCACTTAATAATTATACGATAATTATTTTGAACGTAAAGAACTAAACTATATCCATCAGTTACATCACTACGGTTCTTTAGCTGGCAGCATTATTTTGAAAAGTGACATTTCATTCTGTCAGTTTAGTCCGTTTAATTATGAATTCGAGTATTAGTAGAGCTAGTATAACGGGCGGCTCACCTCCAAGAGTTTGTCGTATCTGGCGGCAGGTATCAAGAACCGCCCATCCTCCAGATGCATCTCCCTATTCTCCAGCAAGTTGTTCAATACTGGCAACACATTGCGTTCCGCCTTCTCTATCCCTTCCAGGACTAGTACGCGGCCTTCTATGGCGGCTCGAACTGCGCTCTGGGGGTAAATTATTAGATACTTTGATAAATAATATGTCTAGATAGAGTCTCGTACTGTTTATGAACGAAAAATGACATGCCAACATTATTATACTAGTGTGCGTGACAGCCATGTCTTACACTCGCGTTGCACCATTGTCGTTGTTATAGTGTGCGTGCATAAGAGGTTAACAGTTAACCGCTATTTTTTTCAACGCGTTTAGGATCCATCAGTCTATCTAGACATATAATTTATCAAAGGTTAGAAACATATTATTAAGAGACTACTATTGCTAGGTGGTAGATATCCCTTGCAAAAGGTTGTTTAAGTAGATGTGACCGCTGTACTAGATATTCTTCCGCCAAGCAGTAGTGTATACACATTACTGTGTTCCAGCAAGTCAGATTCTCTTCTACACGCGTCATAAACGTAGATTTACCTACGATATCTACAGAAATGGCATGTTCAGTGCAAAGCGAATTTGTATATTATGACAGTGGGTACATTTTTCTCTGAAGCGCTTGGATCGCTTACGTCACGCACCTCCCGCCGGCTTAGCGCGCGCCTTAGCACTACAGGCGAGTATCGATATTGTCTAATACAAATAGAGTACAAAATAAATTTTAAAAATAAGTTTTTGAATTGATGAACTATCTATCATGTCATTGAATATGACATGATAGATAGTTAGATAAACAAACTCTTTAGTCATCGTCAGCCCGGAAACGTCCACTGCTTAACGAAGGCCTCCCCCTTAGACCGCCACACTGTACGACAACCTGCCATTTGCATCCACCGGTTGCCCGCGACTTTTACAATGTCGTCGGTCCACCTAGTGGGAGGCCGCGCCTACTACTCTTTATTGTACACATCAAAAGAAATACATAAATAACAGTCATGATGATCACAATAGAAATATGAACTTAGAACTAGTGGTAGCAATTGGCGGCCTTATAACAAAAAGCGATTTCTTCCAGGCAACCTTAGGATGCAAAAGATTCGAAATGACATTACATTGAGTTGACTTGACATAATTGTAGTTATACAGCGTGGCCATACCCTGCCGACAAATTAACACACGTGTAGTGTAGGGTTAATGATCAGTAACCATAAAAATACTGTAAAAAAACGCGAAAGAAAAATCAGATGTTCCATACATTTTGTTCAAAGTCGATGAAGTTTTTGTATGGAGCATCTGTTATTTTTTTCGCGAATATATATTTTTTACATTATTTTTATGGTTACACGTGTGTTAATTTAAGGTCGGCACAGTAGCGCCACGCTGTATAATGTACATTATATTGTCGTTCAACTATGTATATATGCGTTTTCTATGGGAGTGAATATGTCCTGCAATTAGTGCACCAATTCGTCTAGCTGATCTGATTTTAAACCGACTTCAAGAAATGAGGAGGTTCTATGTTCGATGGTATGTATGTATATATATTTTTTTTGATGTATGTTTTTTTTCTTTATTTCTATGTCAATTGTGGACCGATTTTGAAATATATTTTTTTATTTGAAAAGGTATACTCCCGAGGTGGTCCTATATTAATTTGAAGTCGGTTGAATCTTTTTTGATAAAGTTACTTGTTTAACATTGTTTTACCTGATCAAAGTATGTAGCAGTAGAGCTTTGAATCTCTCTCCTCTGTTTAAGATCAGCCTCGGTAGTGTCCCGAGACAGAGCTACATACTCCAACTCTCTCTGTGTCATCTCCAAATACTGAAGGGCTATTTTGCGCCTGCAAACAAATAAAATCAGAACTTATTTAGATGTGTATAAGCCTCAATTTCACAAAGACCAATGCAATTTTTAACACACATTTTTTTTCATCTTTAGTTATTGAGAAGATTTGGATGTTATTAGCCACAAAACATTTTTTTAATAATTTATAAGTATAGTGCAAAATACAAAGATGTGATAATAACAAACTATAAACAAAGAGTTACACATACAATTAAAATAATCTCTTTGAAATACCTCAATATTTAGGTAACAAATTTTAAATTATAAATTCATGAGAATACTAATTAAGTAAGATTTTTCCCACGCAGTCTCTTTACATAGTATTTTTGGTATAAGAGAATGTTTAAATGAGGGATGATGTTATAATTAGAGAATGTTGTTTGTTGTTCAAACCTTCATTTTCCATTCATCTTTTCTTCTAAGTAGGTAAGGGAACGTACCCATTATACGTGACCCATTCAGGGGGGGCCTTCAAATACTACGCTTGGTCACAGGGGGGGGGGAGTCTTAGGTTTTCGTCACGTAGTCAATGTTCTCTAGTGAAGTCTCGTGCTTTCCAATATATTTTTTAAACTTTCTGTTTGCAAAATTGATATAAAACCATTATTTATGGATTACTATGAAAATAAGGAGGGGATTTACTACGGGTGTTCACCGAGGGGAGGAGGGAGGGAAAACATGGGTCACGTAGTATGGTACGTAAGTACCCTAAACAACCTTAGATAACCATACAACCATAATGTAACCTACTAAGTAAATTATTCATAAAAGGATGACATGAAAGCTGAATACTGTACCTGCTAGGTCCTGGTCGACCAAGTAGGAACATGTCTTGACCCAGTATATCCTTCTGCATCATCCATCTTAGGTTCCTGAGCGTACTCTGGGATAAGGACCTCACTTCTGAGTTTTCTAACATTACTGAAACAATATAATTAGGTAAGGTTAGACAAATACTCACATACAGCACCCTTATCGAGGCCGAGGTGGCATGTAGAGGCCCAATCACCATTCGAGTATAAGCTTACGCTGTGCATTCGCTTATCCTTATCCTTGAAGGGCGATGGCTGATGCAACAAGTACCAAAGTTACCTGCTTTTACTTGTGTGCAAAAAGATACATACATTCATCCAGGATAAATAGGCTGTGTTAGTACAGAGAATAGTCTCCCTTGCTGCCTAAGTACAATACAAACCGGGCAGTGTTGAAAACACACATGCTCGAGGAGTCGTTCTAGTAATTTCATCATTTCCAGCTGACAACTTAGGTGATATTAAATACTAGCGCAGACTTAGACCAAATCATTCTACCTCATACATTCAGTACATTTTTTTAAAGCAAGCTTTTAATAACAAGCTGTATCTTACATCCTCTTGAGTATAAAACAGATTTTGAGGGTTAAAACTTACAATATTTCCTGGGCACATATTGCTCTTTTTTCGGGCTTGAGAGTTCTTTGGTTACATCTCCGATGGTCACTCTGTCTTCAGAAGAGTACGCACGAACGTGATTTGCAGCTAAAATGCCTTTTCGACCGTTTAGTATGCGAATCAAAACATCTATTCTACGAATGGTTACTGCTGGGTTAAACACCATGTTTATCACTTAAATCTACTTCTATACAATTGTTAATGCAAATACTACATTAATTTATTCATTTTATAGGCTAATAATAAATATATTAATATAAAAAATTAAAACTGATAATGTTTACAAGGTTCAAAGGTTATACTTGATACTTGTAGTAGATAGTTGTAGTAAAATTGCCTTTTGCCATTGCCACTAAGGGGTAGTCAAAAGTAACGAAAAGTGTCAAAAACTTTAATAAAAACCATCGTTGACATAAGACAAATAAACATTGGCTACAGGCAGCTCTTCGCGATTCATCGGTTTTATCTTAGACAGCCAAATACACACCACAGTTTTCATTTTCATGTACTTTTTGTCATTGACTTTCCTCTTTGGTCAGTGCATGGTCAATATAATTAAGTATTTTTGACGTGTTATGGATGGAGTTCTCGTTTCTGTCATCCTTGGCTTCGCCTTGATTAGATCTGGGACCTGGGACATTCATTACTTTTGCTCTCTACGTGTATAATCTACTATTTCAAGTGTATGTACCCATATTATTTTGTATATATTTCCTATATGAATGTCTTTAGGTCAAACTTACTATAATGTTATGGATTGATTATATGATTAACACATTTTAGGGTTTTATCTTACCTTTGTAAATTGTACAAACTGGAAAGTGCCCGAATAAGTCAACTCAACAATAAACAAACAACAACAACAAACCAAAACATCAGTGGATTAGAAAGAACCGGTTATAGTGTACCCTGCCTACTGTAGCTGTTTTGTGTGCTCGCGCGCATTCGTAGGTAGGTATCATGTAAACATGTTTAAATGCCTTTTATACGATTGTCAAAGATTTATTGTCTAGATAAACCTGAAGTAGGTTTTTAGACAATAGAAAAAATATTGTTTGATAGATTTTAAGATTCCATAAATAAATTTAAAAAAAAAAAAGTTGTGGAAGTGGTACTAAATATGAATGCTCGATGCGGACTGCGCGGCGCGCGGTTTCGGCGACCTATTATACAATTATGACCAGCTGTTCCCGCTCATATTGCCAATAGTTCGACTTGCGCACAAAAATCGACATACCAGTAAAAACAAAGCGAGTAAAGCCTGACTTCTCACCTTTCCACTCGTCACGTATGTAGTTACAACATTTATTTTTTATGGAAGCCAAAGCTAATGGAAAAATGATGTAGTGTTACTTTATGATTAAACATAAAGTAACACTATTCGTGACCTGGGTATGTCCTTAAACTGCAACCAGACTCACCGGAGGACGGGCAACAGCTTCCTCTTGGTTAACGGTGGCGAGCATTCTGCATCCCCAAGCCGCCTGCCAAGCGTGGGGATTATGGCAACACCCCTCTATCGGGAGGCCTTCGTCCAGCAGTGGTCGTCTTATGGCTGACGACAAACACTACTCATTCCAAAAGTAACACTTTTCGTTCCAAAAGTAACGTTATAGCAACACTAAAAGTAAATTCAAATTAGATGTCAAAATCAACATTTTAGAAATGTCAGGTGTGGTCCGAAATATGCCAACTACACCACTCGTTCGCCACCATTTCGCCACCGCGAACCTATTTCGTTCATAGCATGGGGCGAGTCGCGTACAAAAGCGTGTATTTAAACATGTATGAATGTGTATTAAAAAAAATGCACATTCATTAATCAGCGACCTTCTAGTAAAAATAATTATCTAAATAGAAATCCATTTATATGCAAAAGGAATATTAAAGTATTTATTATGTATAAATAAACCTATGTAGAAAAGCGAACTACGCGACCACAAGGGTCTTACTAATAAACGCGGATGAGCCTTGGACTAGTTAATCCGTCTTGCAGGGACCGCGGAAATACTCCATGACGCAAACAGAGAAACCTTTACCAGGTATTAAAATTGGAGGGGGCCAGCACCCCAGTTTGATTTTAGGAGGGCATTTGGCCCCCTCTGCCCCTCCCCCCACTTCCACCGCCGCTGCCGTCTTTTGTCTTTTCCTTCATCTCAAAGTAACTAGATTAATTTAAGCATAAGATTTCTATTACAAGGTACTCTGTGGGATTAACTATCCCGAAGCTAGTCCAAACCCTCCAACTACGTAAGCGTCCACCGAAGAAAAGGTTTTTATCTATATTCGTAGGTCGATTGGTATTCGTATATACCTAGGTCAAGCTGCAAAATGGAGGGCAATAGTATTAAACTTAAATATAAACGAAAATACATATTTAAGATTCATAAACAATTTATTTTTGAACTTACATTGATACTTGTATTTTTTCAAAGTATTTAATACCTATGGAATGGTCTACACTATGATACTAGGGGTAGATAATCAAAGGAGATGAGAGAGAGAGCTAGATCCTCCAAGTAGGAGATAGATGGATATAATATTTTTTTATGGCTGCTGTACTTTCGCCAAGAGATACAAAGCACGCAACGTCTACAAAAAGGCGAGCGCATTGTATGTCATTTAAATGCATAAAAATGGTGGCTACGAGGTTTAATATCTTATAATAAACAGTACAAATGTTTCCCCATTTTGACGCGGCCTGCGGCAGCGACCATGATAAAGGCAGCGAATTTACCTACCAGCCAATTTTAACCGGCCGGCCGTGCTTATTCTTATTCAATATGGGGGAGTTAAGCCCTGCGCTAACGTCCCGCCATGGCCCGATCTAAGGGGGCGAGCCGGGCAAATGCCCAAAGATGAGGGTGCCGGGCGTTTGCACGGAATCCTCATTTTTTTTCTCTAGGAGAGAAAAATCTTATAACATAATTACCATGCTTAGCAGCCCGACAAATAGTAAATAACCCGGTATGGAAGATACTTATTTGGGAGCGAGGCGAATTTCTGCCGTACCTGGACGGAGTCACGGGGCGACATGGGTTAGCATTAGCACTGAAGAGATAAGTAAATAGGGTTTTCGCTTTTCTGTGGGTGTTAGTGTAAAGGCCGGCGAATATAATTTTTTCCCGGAGCGGCTAAATAGCTAGATCGGGCCCTGCGTCCCGCTTGGGGTGTGTGTATTGTGCATTTCCCCCGCCAGCGATCCACAAGCGTACCTTCAGATTACATAAAGAATACTGGGCAAGTACCGAGGAGTGCAGACAGTCTAGGGCAGCTTTCCCGGAGTTAAATCCGAGATACTCCCGAAAGCTGCTGAAGCTCAAACGTGCCACACTCCGACGAATAGTTGGAGTGGTCACCGGTCACTGCTCATTAAACAAACACCTTTTTAATGGGGTTACAGACACCCCGTTATGCCGAGGATGCATGGAGACAGAAGAAACGGCCGCGCACATGCTGCTTTAATGCAGCAGCGTGGCACACCAACGGACACCGACCCTCGGGTCGAGGACGCTCCGGGAGGCCTGCGCCGGCATCAGCGAGCTGCTGGCCTTCCTCGGAGACACCGGGTGGCTGGACTAGCTGCACCGGGACCACACACCGAGAGCCCGTGAGGGGCATGTCGTGCGGAAACAGCCCGCGCACCAAGTACCCCCAGCTTCTACCCGAGCCAACCCAGCTCCTTGAAGTAACGGAGTGAGGTCTGGGCCGCTAGCATAGTAGCAGGGGGGTGCAAGGCAGATCCAGGGGGCAAGGGCGGATCATGGGGGTCGTGACCCCCCCTGGGATGGGTGTAGGTCGACTACTGATAGCTTTTGTAGTCGTAATGGAATTGGAGCCTGACTGCTAACTAGACTTCGACTCGACTATATGACCCCCCTTGACTTAAAAGCTGGATCCGCCCTTGGGGGGGTGTCACTCCGCAGTTTAAGTACGTTCGCCCGGCGAATTTTGGACAGGCCTAGTATACTTAGGTCGCTGCTGTAGGCCGCGCCTATGAGGGCAGTGTTTTACTTTAAAATATATTATGTACTTTTAAAACTCAATATAATATTTACAATCCTTAAACTAAATAGATTAGAAATATGATTTACAAACACATAAGATTTACAAGATTTATGGGTCAGTCGCTGTATTAGTTCATTCATTTAAGATCAACCATAAACGGTTTGGTCCGAAACCGGTCACCTATTATTACCTGTGGAAGTACCTAATCTATCTAAAATTGTTAATCAGTTGTAATGCAAGCTAAATTATGCATTATTTTCAGGTTATATGCTTTAAAATTGTTGGTTGATATTTATCTTTCACTAGCTGATACCCGCGCGTAGAGCTCGGCTTGCGGCCTCGCTGCTATGACCCGCTCCAGGAACACAAAATGTCATCCAAATCGGTCCAGCCGTTTACTCACCGTTTAAACCTTCCCTGGACTACGACAACCATTGCAAAACCAAAATCAGCTAAATCGGCCCAGCCGTTCTCGAGTTTTAGCGAGACAAACGAACAGCAATTGATTTTTATATAATACACATAGATATAGATATTTTTTGATATTTTATACAAATACATTTAAAATTCATCATCATCATAATCAGCTTATCACAGTCCACTACTAGTCATAAGCCTCTCCCAAAGGACGCCACTGCCTGATGATGAAGATCTTATGTATATCATCACTCCAGTCTCAGGGCGTCCCGATTCGTAGCCTCCACTCTGGAACACGTCTACCCCAGCGGTTAGCGGTTATGCGGCATGTTTGAGATACTGTGAGAGTGTTGTGTAAATGAATGATTTATATCATATTTTATATGTTTTTGATATCAAATTTTGATTTGATTTTGATATCATATTTTATTCATTATACAGGGTTAGTTCTAATTAGTTAGCATCCTTTTAACAGAACTTTTTTTTTTGATGTACAGAATATGCCCATATTCTGTACTTCAAAACAAAAAACTTTTACTATGGGGCCAACATTGAAATCGTGAAAAATATTATCAGTTCAAAATCATCAGGTTAAAAATTTCGTCAACCTTGGGCAAAATGTATGGAACAGCTGTTTTTTTTTGTGATTTCAATGTTGGCCCCATAGTAAAAGTTGTTTGTTTTGATTCATATTCTCGGTATACTCCTGACACATTCATCATAGAGTTTTGTTCTAGACTCAACCCATCAACGGCATATTAGATTGTATCAATCTTAGATCCACCATACTGGTAGCTCTAAGATCAAAAACTGCTCAGATGTAGGAACAATGAGCCGTCTTATCGCTAAACAATATTATACCAGGTACTTTTAGTAGACTCAGTGGAACATATCTATCATCCTCATCAGCCATTCGTTCACCGTTGAACGAAGGCCCCCATAGACATGATAGTTTGTTGTAACTTGTTATTCCAATACACTGATAGTAGTAATAGACCGCCACTTTTACGACAACCTGCCATTTGGATCCACCTGTTGCCCGCAACTTTCAGAATGTCGTCGGTCCACCTTGTGCCTATCTACGCTGTGTCAAGAAAGCAAGATTTGGAACATTTCTGTTTCAGATGTTTCATCAACAGCCGGAAGCCGTCCACTGCTAGACGAAGGGTCCCCCCTTAACAGGGAGGGAGGGTTCCAGATGTTTATTCCTCTTTAATACTCTCTATCTTCACATTCACGAAATCCGGCGAAGGCACCTCCACATCATCTTCTATGTCATCCGGCTCCAACTTTACATGAACAATCGTGTCACAAGCGTCTTGTTTGTCCTGTTTTTCCACAGATGACTGTTCTTTTGTTTCTTCGGAGAGCTGAAGACCCTTGTTAAAAGTGACGAAGTCTCCAATTAGGAGGTCTGTGTTTCTTTTCTTTCTGGCGCTACCAAAGATCTTGTGCATGACGTCGTCGTCTAAACCCAATTCACATTCATGGGGTTCAAGCTGCCGGTAGTGCATCCGAGTGTTGATGGGGGGTTGTACATTGTGACGTGTCTCCAGATGCTTCGCCATGGACTTCTTCGTGTGATAGGAGTTGGGACACATTTTGCACTGGAATGGAAATGTCGGATAGTCAATGCAAAGAATGATGGCCAAAACGTACCTAACAAAATAGCGAGAGTGTATAAGCTCGGTTAACATACAGTTTTTTTTTTTATTATTTGCTTATTTAAATAAACCAAACAACATTATAAGGACAAAGCCGGAAAAAAATAATATTCATATTGTTTACTCAACAATTTGTTGTTTTCAAAACTCCGTAGAAGCTCGTAGTAAAGTCGCCACAACTTTACTACGGCATGACTTGGACTCGACTATGACTAATTGTGATTTCATGACATATATGACTTGATTTTAATTTAAAAAAACTTGACACTGACAGAATGCACAACGTGCGATGCCAATAAATAAGACAAAAAAAACTCTTGGATCAAATAATTACAATCATTTGCTCGTAATATTTAATGATTGTTGAGATAATTTCGAACATTAAATATAAGTATAGTTACCCGGTAGGTGTTAACGCGGCTGTGGGTGAGCACGTGGTCCCGGAGTGAGCTAATGTTGCGCAGACATTTGCGGCATACTGGGCACTTGAACTGGACGCTGGTGTGCACTTTGCGCATGTGACGTAGCATGTCGCGTTCCACAGAAAACATGTTCTCTGGAATAGGCATGATGACTACTATTTTTTATTAATTCATAAAAAAGCTGATCATCAATAGGGCCTATAAACGAAAACAAAATTTTTAATTACTCAAAAATAAATAAGTTCTAAGTATTTTAATTTCAAGCTAGACAGAGAGCGCGCTATACTGAGCTATGACGTCAAGCCTCAGGCGCGGCATACGAATGCTATACTAACACGTGCTTTGCGAGAAAGGTATAGAGCATCCCCTCTCTGTCTCTCTCACCTAAAACTTTAAACAATTTATTTTTTCAGTATGTGTAATGTATTCAGTTATATTCATCACTAAGCCTGTTATTTGTCATAAATTAAACATTATGCCACACGCCTATTAAAGAGATAGAACACATTATTTTTCAGAAAGTTTGTTTGCTTGATTGAAAGGCGATTAGACCATATTCCACCAAGCTGGTCCGGTTTAGGGGCGGACTGTTAGTGTTGGTGGTGTTGGCGCACTTTACGTAAAGGCATAGAACATTTTGGTATAGTAGAAGCAAGGAATTATGGGAAATTCGGATCACCAGGCCACATGCGTAAAGGAAATGTCCTAAGCCTTTAAAGCTAACGTACATTTTTGTATCATCATCAGCCCGGAGACGTCCACTGCTGAACGAAGGCCTCCCCCTTAGACCGCCACACTGTACGACAACCTGCCATTTGCATCCACCGGTTGCCCGCGACTTTTACAATGTCTATATATATATTTATAGTGGGAGGCGTTCCAAGAACCTTGCTTCCCCATCAGTTGTCAGTTCTTCGAGCGATGTGTCTTGCCGTGCGCCATTTCAACTTGCAAACCTTGCGAGCTATGTCGGTAACTTTGGTTCGTTATCCTCGTTCCGGATTCTATCGGGCAAAGTAACTCCGAGCATAGCTCTCTCCATTGCCCGTTGCGTGACTCTAAGTTTCTCCAAAAGGCCAGCAGTTAATGACCACGTTTCAGTTCCATATGTCATCACTGGCAACACACACTGGTCGTAAAGAAAGGAGATAACATTTTTGTATGCAGCCATAAAATTACTATAAACGTAACGTAACGTTTCTGCGGCAAAGGAATAAATTTGTTTGATCTAACATTACCTCTTTACAAAGTTATGTCAACTGTGGATGTAACATTGTAAAGAGGTTATGCTAGATGAAACGTATATAATATTATTAAAGGATATAATTTGCTAGTCGCTTTACAATGTTATATCGTCAACTTTTCATGAGCCTTCCAAAAGCGTTTAACATAATGGATATAGTATAGACGCGTTTTATATGGGAGTGAAGAGTAATGTGTAAAAACAATATACTCACTACAGAGCGGACATTTGACAGTTTTTTTCATTTTCGTCTTTTGATGTGTCCGCATGTGTTCCCGCAACGAACACGCGCTTGTAAATATTTTCGAACATACAGAGCATGTCTCCAAATCTGTAACCAAGCCGCACAATATTGTACTTTATTTCAAAGCAATATGATTCAGTTCACTCTTGATTGGGTAAGACACCCCACATCATCAGCCGAAGACGACTGCTGGACGAAAGCCTCCTCCTTAATAGGGAGTTTATGGGATCCTATGTTTATGTGCTAAAACTGCATCCAGAACCACCGGAGGACGGGCAGCAGCGTCCTCTCGGTTGACGTTGGTAAGCATTCTGCGATCCCCAAGCCGCCTGCTAGCGTGGGAATTATGGCAACCCCTCCCTATTTGGTAAGACAGATACGCAAAAATATCCTTCTTTTGGTTTTCGCGTGTACAAATTTACTTATTGCGAACCAAATCAAAAATCAACTAATTTTTCAACTTTCTTAGCAATACATTATTCAATAATAGTACATTATGATACAAGTGTGCTATGTTGGTCACCACATAGAGGAGGTATTATACGAGCGCGATAAGGAAGCCGCGAGTGTAATGACTAACATAGCGCAAGAGTTTCATACGACTGTTTTCATCACACTTGCGAGCAAAAAACAAACTTTTTTTTGATAATAATCAACCACACAGCGAAAACGTCAACAAACATTTGCGGAAAATGGCGCCCAAACCAGCAATGCGCGCGCAGGTTGACATTTACTTCAGCGGCATATGAACTCTTTGTTGGTATTACAAAAAACTATAAGTATTTCCCGGATATATTAAGAGTGCTTCGTATACATACGTCTAATTGCAGTCACGTACAAACTTGACTTTACCGGGTTATACCTAATATAGCACTAGTGCCGTAATGTAAAGTAAAAAGTACGCATGCGTAAAAAAATTGCTTGGATTATGAGCCTAAAACCGATGTAATAAGATCCAATTTACGAGCAAGTGTGATGAAAAAATATATATCAGCCGGTACATTGTACTTTTTTCGCATTGAAGGATAGTTTTAGTAAGACAAATAATTAGTTTCTCACTTTCTCCTGTGTGTTTTCGTATGTGATAAGTAAGCTTGGATTTCTGTACGAAGGTTTGTCCGCAATAAACGCACGCAAACGATGTAGTCTTTATATGCGTCCTGTAAACAAACAAACGTCATCTACAACAACGTGAAGATTATCTTTGATTTACTGGGAGAACACTTTAGTTTACAGGAAGAGCACTTTAGTTTACTACGAGTAGAATGAAACTTCGCTTACTGGAAGAGCACTTTGGTTTACTGGAAGAGCTCTTTCGTTTTCTGGAAGTGCACTTTAAGTTTACTAAAATGGCACTTTAGTTGACTGGAAGACCAATTTAGTTAACTAGAATGACAGTTTACTGGACGAGCATTTTAGTTTACAGGAAAAGCACTTTCCTTGTCTGCAAGTGCACTTTAGTTTACTGGAAGAGCACTTTCGTTTACTGGAAGAGCACTTTCGTTTACTGGAAGAGCACTTTCGTTTACTGGAAGGGCATTTTACTTACCTCGAATGCGAAGTACAAGCGCCTTTGTCGGAGAAAGTCCTAGGGCAAAACTTGCAAGCGTACGGCCTCTCTCCGGTGTGCCTCCGTTCGTGGCGCAGCATGTTGGAGCGTTGCACGAAACGCATCGGGCAATACGAGCACGCGTGCCGAGGCGCTTCGTGAATCATCATGTGTTCCCGGTAAGAATCCTTTTTCTGGAAAAATAAGAAAACGAAAACTTTTTACTAATAATAGATGAAGAAAAATATACCGCGTTAGCCCTCGAAGAGAAATTGGGCCAAATTTCCGCAGTGAGTAAAGAAATAGTAGAGGATTGTGTATGGCACATAGGAGTGATGTCGCATATAGCTCTAGTGTGCTTTCTACTCGTGAATTCGTTCTTTTCTTTTTTCGTTCCTTTTTTCTCATCAGATTTTAATTATAATATATTGCTTGAAACTCTGAGTCACGCAACGGGCAATGGAGAGAGCTATGCTCGGAGTGACTTTGCGCGATAAAATCCGGAACAAGGATTTTCGCCAAACAATAGCTGCGTGCTATGTCACCGACATAGATCGCAGGGTTTGCAAGTTGAAGTGGCAATGGGCAGGCTACATTGCTCGAAGAACTGACAACCGATGGGGAAGAATGGTTCTTGAGAGGCGACCGCGAACCGGAAGACGCAGCGTAGGAAGACCTCCCACTAGGTGGACCGACGACATTGTAAAAGTCGCGGGCAACCGGTGGATGCAAATGGCAGGCTGTCATACAGTGTGGCGGTCTAAGGGGGAGGCCTTCGTTCAGCAGTGGACGTCTCCGGGCTGATGATGATGGTATTGCTTGGCTGACTCTATTTAACATCAAGTTTTTTCAATAAAAATAATCAGTCTTGCTTATTCTGCATTAGTAGTTGGTATTCTAGCAGTAGTACTGTATTCTGGTTTGAAGGGTGTACCTAGAAAAATTGCAGGGTTAATGAGACTCACCACTCACCATCGAATCTCTCAAGAATCAATAATATTTATTGCTGAATGTAGGTAGGACAGGTCTTCTTATACAATAATACAGTGCCATACAGACTACCTCTTTAAGAGGTGTGCAATAATGTAGGTAATTAACATAATGTAATATTATAATAATTCGTGGCGTAGCTTGTCTAGGTGATTCTAAACGATCACCGATGTTAAGCAACGGACGGTCCGGTCAGTCTTCAGATGGGTGACCGTGAGTGGCATTTATTTCTGAGCGCTACCGTGGGTCGGATGACACGTTAAATTGTTGGTCCCGGTTGTTTGTTCTATTTTCTATAACAACAACCGTCAGCCATGTCAGAGGCCTTCGGGCGGCACATTAACTCTGACACTAGGGCTGGCCAGTCAGCCTATACGAACTTACTTACTTTTATTGTAATTCAGAAAAAGTAAGTCTCAAAAGTAATGCGCGCCAAAACAGCGATGCTCACCGCCGCGATGTCTCGTTACTCAAAGTATACATACAATATACATTAACTCGTGACCTCACGATTTGAAGTTCAGCGGTCCCGAATTAGGCTACTTGGCTTATTAGGCTCTGCGGTCACATTGATAAATTGCAAATCGTGATACCTCTTGGTTGCGTGCGCGGGCCATTTGTCGCCACGGAACTTACACGAATATCCCATCTACCCGACCTAGAATACTGATTATCTGGAAAATACAACATAAGACTGCATTCCTTCATAATGAAAGTAGATCTATCTTTAGAGAGGCGCAAGTGTAAGATGGTGCGAGATACAACATTGTTATTATGCAACAAGATATCGTTACAAAATGATTAGCCGAATTTAAACCCTCTTAAACGTTACTTTGTTATTTAAAGTAAAATTAGGTCATGCGCATAAAATTATTTGGTCCACGCGAGCGAAGCCGCAGGTACAGCTAGTTTAATAAAAGACTTTAACTTTCAGAAGTAATGCGTCTCACTACTAAACAGGCCATGCCAATCAATCACTCACCAAAAAGTTCTTGCCACAATAATTGCAAGTATAATCCTTCTTGTTCGGCGAATGCTCCTGTTTATGCATGTATAGTGACGATTTGTGTTGGAAGGACTTATCGCACACGTGGCATTGGTACTGGGAACGGCCTGGGTGACGGACGAGGTAGTGGATCTTTCTAGAATAAGAAGTAGAATACATTGTAATGTTAATTACTACATTTATAGCAATAGGGAAATATGCATGTGTTTTTTTTAATGACTCACAAAAAAGCTGACTGCCAACGAAACAAATCATCGAAAGTAAAATTGTAATATATGCACAAATAACGAAGTTGTAAACATTTTAGTTTCATGTTAGACAGGGAGGGCACTATACTAGGTTTATGACGTCATAGTTCACGATACCAAACAAAATTTTATACTATGCACGTGTTTTGCTAGAAAGGGACAGATGGCTCCCTCCCAAATACTTTGAACGCTTATATTTCAGAACTTTACCAGCCGATTTCAATTATTTTTTGACGTAAGCATCAGATTCAGTTAAATTAAAGTCTCCATTTATCTTATTATTTTTAATTACACCTTGGGTTACATTATTGAAGTTTTAGTAGGGACCACTATATTTTTAGTAATAAATATCGCCTATGTTACTCAGGGATAATGTAGCATTCTAATAGTGAAAGAATTTTTGAAATCGGTCCTGTAGATTTTGAGTTTATTCGTTACAAACATACAAAAATACAAATCTTTCCTCTTTAGTATATTGGTGTAGATAATTGAAACACATGCATATTCCTTATTGGGCATACATTGCAGGGAGGCTCAAATTAGGTTTTTTTTAATTACTGAAGTGGGTTTATATCCTTTTGGCCGCCACGGCATAATTGCATAGCCGTGTCCTGTACGACAAGGCACCATAAAAACTTAGGTAATGATGAAATCCTAATAAAGTCGTGGTGACGTGGGCGCAAAAATCTCGGACTTCTACAGGTGTTTGTGGCGGTGAAAAGGTTAATAGAAAAATGTAGGCCCTGTCAAAGATCTGTCACTTAAACACATCGCATACTAAAGCCGCAGCAGGCGCGCCTATAGTTGCGCAATGTTACATTCGAAACATTATGAAAGTTATGCAGGGGGATTTTTGAAATGCAATGCGAGGTGGCCAAGAAACACATCGATCTGTTGGTCCAGGGCCACATGCAAGGAAAAACAAACCAAAAGCCATTCAATACAAGGACAATTCACTGGCAGAATTCGAGCCTGCACAACAATTTAACTAGACACCCCGAAGATGTACATCTATCTTGGCTCATCATGCATTGTTCATTCAATAAAACAAATTAACATAAACCCACCTTTCATCATTAGTGTGGAGCCTCTCATCACAAACTGTGCATTGAAATCTGCCGGGTCCATGAACTTTGTTGGCATGGAGGGAGCATGCTTTAGCACTGCTGAACTCTAAGCCACACGTCTCGCAGTTTACTGGGCGAGGCCGGCATTTCGGATCATGGAATGTCTGAAAGAAGATAAAGTCTTTTTTATTTCTATTTCTATATCTATAACTATAAAAGGCTTTGTCCTGACTGACTGACTGACTGACTGACTGACTGACTGACATATAGACAACGTACAGCCCAAACCGCTAAACGTAGAGACTTCAAATTTGGAGGGTATGTTTTTGGAGAGGTGTAAACGCCCACTAAGAAAGGATTTTTCGAAAATCAACCCCGAAGGGGGTTAAATGGGGTGTTAAAGTTTGTATGAAACTTTTTATTCTCTGGTTCGATTGATACAAAACTTGGTATACATATTCTACTATAAAAATAAGAAGATACGGGTGTCACAGTTTTTTCAAAATCAGCTCCCGTTAGTATAAAAAAATAATACTAAGTTTTAGTGATAGTACGTTTGTTTCTCCTTAACTTTGTAACGGCTGTACATATTAAAATGAAATTTGGTATAGGGATGGGGATAGATGTGGGGATGGGGGTGGGGGTGGGGGTGGCGATGATACTGGGAACGGAGACGGGACGGAGATAGGCATGTTAATATTAAGATTACAATTGGTATCGGGGTGGGGATGGGGATGGGGTGGGGATGGGGTGGGGATGGGGTGGGGATGGGGTGGGGATTTGGTGGGGACAGGTGGGGATGGGATGTGGATGTGGATGAGGCTGGGAACGGGGATGGGCGTGTCCATATTAAGATGAAAGTTGAAATCGGGATGGGGTGGGGATGGGATGGGATGAGGGAGGGAACGGGGATGTGGACGGGGATGGGCGTGTTCATATTAAAATTACATTTGGTATCGGGATGGGGATGGGGAAGAAGGGGGCGCTTATAGGGATGAGGCTGGGAATGGGGACGGGGATGGGCGTATTTATTGGTCGGCTGAACAGATGGAGCTGCATTTTTGGATAGGTAGTTATAGCATAAGGTTCGGAAACGGACATGGGCAATTTTTTTGTAGGTCCACGCAGACGACTGTTTGACGGACATAATTATTATAGATACTGTACAGCCTAAGCTGCTAAATTAACTTACTTTTAAATGCCTTAACTAAATTTTGAGTGGTGTAAACTTACACTCGGCTCAAGCTGTGGTAGCTTCAGTGAGATCAAGCTCGACTCACATTCTTGGGGTCGCGGGTTCGAACCCGGGCGAGCCCGTTCCAATTAGTTCTTTGAAACTTACGCATGGATAATACCACTGGCTTTTCGGTGAAGAAAACATCATGAGGAAACCTACATATTTCCGGAGAAGAAATACGATAGTGTATGTGAATCCGCCAACCTGCACTGGGCCAGCATAGTGAATATGGCCCAATCAGGGTAGGCCGATATACCATTAGTGTTAAGGGCTGATGCAGAGAAACGCACACTCAGCAAGGATTTTGAAAAATTCGCAAGGGGTTCAATGTATCATTAAAATACCATTTTGCCGAAACCATTCATTTAAGGCTGTTAAGTTTTTTGACTTAAGAGATAAGATAAAATAAACATAAACATGTTTCAGAATTTTCAAACAATTTCAAAACTGGAAGGCCACGGGTCAGTTAAACATTTGAAAAAATATGTTATATTTATAGATTAGCTAATCGAGTGTTTATGCGTAAGAAGATAAATGTTTTAAACACATGTACTTGATCCGGTGCACGCACCAAGCACAGCGCTTTCGAAACGTCCATCCCGCGTCGGCTCAGATACGTTAAAACCCGAGTATAATGACGCGCTGTACCTCGAGCGCGCCCCACTCCAACCCACACCGAGTCTACCTAAGCGATCAGTGCAGCACTGTATTTTATGGAAGTTTCGTAATTCTTGCGATATTTTGGTAATCTTTTTGCGTTCTTTGTTATCATACTTTTTCTGCTTAAGCTTATTTCATTTCATTGACTCTGTTGATACGGTATGCAATAATGATGATGCTGTAAACTATCCAGTTGAGTTTTTAAATTCATTAAGACCATAGCGGGGCTACCATATCATAGGCTTATCCTGAAGAAAGGTACACCCGTCATGCTCCTTCGGAATTTAAGACCACCCAAATTGTGTAATGGAACCAGGTTACAAGTAAAAATGCTGCATCGTAATCTGGTTGAGGCCATCATTTTGACTGGGTGTGCCCATGGCGAAACAGTGTTTGTGCCGCGTATTCCCATGATTCCCAGTGACTTACCTACCTTATGACTTCAAAAGGCTTCAATTTCCCCTAAAAGTTTGTTTTGCCATGACCATCAATAAGGCTCAGGGTCAAACTTTAAAATACGCTGGTATTGATTTAAGGCAGGACTGTTTTTCGCATGGTCAGTTGTATGTGGCTTGCTCGCGAGTTAGCTCCCCTAAAAGCCTGGCTATTTTAGCACTTTCCAACAAAAAAGTCAAAAACGTTGTCTTCAAAGAAATATTGTAATCTTTCGGGTCAAAGGCCCCGGCAACTATAGCGTCATTAGCAGACATTTTTAGGGTTCCGTAGTACTACGAGGAATTCTTATAAGTTTGTCATGTCCATCTGTCTGTCTGTTTAAAATTCAACAAGACGGCTTTGTTTTGAAGTAAGTATTGCAAACGCGACATGCCAAATTTGGTCATCCTCAAGCAAACTTAAAGACTTGCAAGCGGCTTGGAAAAAATGCAATAATATACGTATTTTAGTGATTCAATTGAGTTGGGCCCCGATTTAACCGAATTCCAGTATTCAACATTACTACGCGGGCAAAGCCGCGGGCAAAAGCTAGTTCAATATAAAATAAATAAATATTGGGCGGGACATTTATTACACACAGCGCCATCTAGCCCCATACTAAGCAAAGCTTGTATTATGGAAACCAGATAGCTGATAGAATATTTATATAATTAATTTTTTTGTAAATACATACTTATGATACATACTACACCCAGACACAGAACAAACATCGAATCGATGTACGTCACATAATTTTTTGTCAAAACAAATTATTACAAAAAATTATGTGACGTATGACGATCGTACCCACCAATAAATAAATTACATTTCTTTCTTTCTTTCAATATAAACTGCCTACTGAATCTGAAAAATTACTATTCTTGATATTTCGTATAAAATTGAATTGAAATTAAGTTTTTCACTTATATCAACCTACAAATTTGCATTATTGCTTGATATTATAGCCTGCAGATAGAGGACTGTCAGCATGGTACAGTCATCCGTGTGATCTAAAGTTAACATGTTTGTTCTGGGTTTGAATAGGCGTGTGGCCTAATGTTTAATTTATGACAAATAACAGGCTTAGTGATGAATATAACACATTATACATTACACATACTGAAAAAATAAATTGTATTGGCTGATAAATCTCTGAGATATGAGCGTTTAAAGTTTTAGGTGGGGATATAGAGGGGATGCTCTATCCCTTTCTCGCAAAGCACGTGTTAGTATAGCATTTATATGCCGCGCCTGAGGCTTGACGTCATAGCTCAGTATAGCGCGCTCTCTGTCTAGCTTGAAATTAAAATACTTAGAACTTATTTATTTTTGAATTATTTTAATTTTTGTTTTCGTTGATAGGCTCTATTGAGGATCAGCTTTTTTATGAGGTAATAAAAAATTTGTAGTCATCATGCCTATAATCTTATACTGTACTTTTCGACTATGAAAAGCTTGCGACTTTAAGCTGCATGATATAAATGTTATAGTCGGCTAAATGATGGAATTGAAAAAACTTTTTCTAAATAGCCACATTTGTTTATGTTTAACTCACCTTCAAATGTATAAGGAAAGATTTCCTCTGACTAAAAGGTCTGTATTTACATTCACCCATACAACAAAATATTTTCTTGGCTTCAGGATGATAGCTTCTGAAGTGGCTTCTCAAGTCCTCTACATTTTCGAGCACCACAGAACAAATACAGCATTTCAGGAGATATGAAGTATCACTATTATGTTTAGTTAGGTAGTGGTGGACAAAAAAGACCTGTAGGACAAAAATTGCTTCAACTCAAATATTCTCAGAATCAAATACATTTCTAAGACATATATTGGGTTAAATTGGGTTACATTTATGGCTGATGATGATGATGATGATGATATTGGGTTACACGGAATGGTGGTACTAAGCTCAAATCAATTGGATCTAACTATGCTCATTACTGTGAAAAACTTCTGATACACAGACACACAAAAAAAAACGATTGTGTTGTCTATAATATGTATCACAGAGTGTGAATTACATATTTTAGCCTGTAAAAATGTATATACATGTAACATAAAGGTTCAAAAATACTGATGTATGTAATCGTATAAAATCAGCTGTTGTTCCATTCATCTATAGTTATATTCAATGTGTAACAATACGGGAAGGTATGTATGTACTCATCATTATCATATGAACAACTATGGGGCCAACCTTAAAATCGCGAATTAAATATCAGCTGTTCCATACAAAAAGTTTGTTGACCTTGGACAAAATGTATGGAACAGCTGGGATCTTTCCGCGAATTCAGGGTTGGCGCCATAGTAAAAGTTGTTCATAATGATGAGTACATAGATACCCTTCAGTATTGTTGAACCCTTTTGTTAAATGTTGTATATCCAACCAACCACCAATGACATCAAACGCTATCAATGGTTTAGTTGGTTAGCTAATTATGACAGGTAAGGCAGATACTTCTGTAGCTTACCAAAGCAGTTGGGACGGAAACACAGAGATTGCTCATATACAGGTTCAAGGTACATAATTTTTCTTATGATTTAAAAACATAGAAATACCCAAAGTGTGGAAACAAAAATGTATGTATATAATAATATACCTTATCGCCAAAAAGTTCATCACACAATGTGCAGTCATAAAAGTCACTTTTATTACTTTCAGTATGAACATTGACATGGTGAGACTCTCGGTCTGTCTCATTCCAAAAGAGGGTTGGACAGAACTTGCATTTGAAACCTAGATGTGGACTGAAGCAGTTATCATACTGAATCTCGTCCCAATGCTCTGTCAAATGGTTCCTCGAGTCTTCGCGCCCATCAAACTCCTTGTCACAGAACTGACAAAGCCATAGATTTTCAAATTCACCTAATTCTTCTGCCGTATGAGTCTCCAACTCTGACAAACTGTCAAACACAGCAGCACATACCCTGCACCAGTAAATCGGCAGGGCTTTTATACCATGTGCTTTATTCATGTGGGTCTCACAATTATTCTTTTTCATAAAGACATCATTGCAGAGACAGCAGTTGATTGGTTTCGATTCCATTGCAAAGTTTGGGTAGGTAATTTCTGATGAAGGAGGCATTACTTTTGAGTTTATTTTGGTTAGTAAACCTTTGATATAATCGGAATAGCATTCTAGTGTTGTAATTACTTCTATTTGTGCAACATCAAAATCTGGAATTCCTCTATATCCTCTTATTTGCTCACTAAGCTTCATATCTTCACTATCATCATCATTTTCACTGAGTTCTTTTAACTCTGGTTTACAATCAACTGTAATTGGAGTTTCTTCGCTGACTGTCACGGATTCTTCTTTAAATTTCAGGCTCTTTATAAAATCAACATAACCAAAAGTGCTGTATGCTTTGAGCTGCGTATCTACAAATTCTGGTGTAAGCTCAGCACCTTTCACTTTGAACGGTAGATCAATGCCAGCGACAAAGAACATGAAACACTTAAGAGTGAAGTGGTGATATGACATGTAATGATCCACAAATTGTTTACCGACATTGACTGATTTCAAGCAGAGTAGGCATCTAAATTTCTGATTGCCTTTACATTCAAAATCCCACACACAATCTCGATCTATATCCGATACTTTAGTGACACTATGTTTTTGGAATAAATGTTTGTGGTATTGGTCATCATCTGGAAGGCGCAAGTAGCAGAAGTGGCAGTGAACTAGATTGTGAGCATCACTGAAATGTTTACGAAGCTCGGGCTGAGATGGAAATTTTTCATTGCATTGTGAGCACCTCCATGGTGTATGGAATTTTTGGTGTTCCCACCAAGTTTCTCGGTTCGGTACTAAGTATCTGTAATTATTAAATTATGTGTTACATTTAATTTTACAGCTAGCTGGATTACTTCAAACAAAATGTGATATGAGTAGTGCAATAGCTGGCCCATGTACTCACACACTGACAGTGCTTTGGCTGGGTATTGTAGGAGTCCATGAGCAGTGAAGACATGTTACTATAACCCCAGTCATTTACATTCACACAAATACTATAAGTGTAGGACGACATTCGCAAATGATTATGCAAAGTTTTCCCTGCATTGACGGTTTTTAGACACACATCAATATGTGTATAGATATAATATTCGCTAAGTTTGTGAATGGTGATGCTATGTCTGATGTCACATACATTAGTGTGCAGCATTTGTACAATGTGCTAATATTTGTACGCATATGAGTGACCAGCTTAAGGTAGCTTGTCACTAATTTCCCACTTTTACAAAAAAAAACTAGAAAGGATGTTCAGATGAAGAAATTTTGAACTTTCAATATATGTTAATTTAAAATACCTAACTAATCATTATACAAAAACAAAACAGATGCAATAACTCACCTACAGATTCCACAGTAATCCTTTTTGTGGTCTATCACATAGTGTATGACAATTCTATTCCTATTTATAAACCACTCAGAACACAGGAGGCAAGTATACGGCCCGATCAAATTAAAATCTGTTAAATACAACCAGACATCTGTCGGCCTTTCGACAATCGCCGGCAGCAGTCCATGATCTAGCTGCTGGATTGATTTATCTGTTATGCTAATTGATATGTCGCATTCCTTCTTTAGAGTTACTTTCGTTGTAGAACCGTCACCTGTTTCAAATATCGGATGTATTTCAAGTTCTGATTCGTCTCTTCTTTTTAGTGCTGCCAAGACGGACAAGGGCTCGTCGTCTGAATCGTCAGAAGACATCTCGGATAAATGGGGTTGGGTCAGAGAATCATGTTTTATGTGTTTTAGCTTACACTATAATATCTTTTTCGACGATAGCTATAGGTACATACATAGGTACATCTTGTTTGTTTTTTGTTTGGTATCTTGATTAAAATATTGAAAATTAATACAAAAAATGCGAAAAAGCCCGAGGAAAACACTGAACACCGACCAACAGTATGGGGGGGGGGGGGGCAGCATCTGTCTGAGAGACACTGACAGTGACAATCTGACATCAACTTCACTGATAGCACAGTAAAAGTTTTTTTTTTTTTTTTTTTAGTTATTGGCATCGCACGTTGTGCATTCTGCCAGTGTCAAGTTTATGATTTTTCACATTAAATCACATAAATTTTATTTTATAGCATCAAGTAAAATAAGTCATGAAGTCACAGTAAGTCATAGTCGAGTCCAAGTCTTACCCTAGTAAAGTTGTGGCGACTTTACTATGAGATTCTATGGAGTTTTGAAAACAACACGAAAAGACATGTTTCACCACATTATGTCACTTGCCCACACTCGTGCATGTAATTCAACACTCAATGAATAAAACACCACCATTTTTATTCATTAACGGCCTTACCTAAAATAATCTCGATTCTCTTAGTCACTGCTTAAACTTATCTGTCCTTTTCTAGCACGTGCAACTTCACGTCAGAGAGAAGATGGCAGAGCATCTTAAGCAGTGACTAACGGCTGAAAAGTTTTTTTAAGTAAGGCCGTAATTCGCGAAAAAACACAAGTTTAAGAAAATAATAGAATGCAACGACATGATTTTTCCGTGTTCCCGCCAAAACTCTCCAGTAATAGTTTATATTTGTCCATGGATGGACAGAACAGCTTTTTATTTGTTATTGACATCACACTTTGTGCATTCTGACGGTGTCAAGTATTATGAATTTACAATTTTATTTATAGATTATCATCATCAAGTCAAATATTTATGAAATCACAGTTAGTCACACGAAATTAGTCATAGTCAAGTCCAAGTCATGCCCTAGTGAAGTTGTGGGGACTTTACTATGAGTTTTACGGAGTTTTGAAAACAACAATAGAAGATATGTTTCACCACATTAACGGCCTTACCTAAAATAATCTCAATTCCCTTAGTCACTGCTTAAACTTCTCTGTCCTTTTCGAGCACGTGCAACTTCACGTCAGAGAGAAGATGGCAGAGCATCTTAAGCAGTGACTAACGGTTGAAAAGTTTTTTTAAGTAAGGCCGTATATCACTTGCCCACACTCGTGCACATAATTGAACACTCAATGAGTAAAAACCACCAATTGAATCATTAATTTACGAAAAAAGACAAGTTTAAGAAAATAATAGAATGCAGCGACATGATTTTTCCGAGTTCCCGCCAATGGCCAGCCAATACCAAAACTCCGGCAGGACAGCAGGCTAAACATGTAACTTCAGGGCTATCATGTAGCTTTTCGGGATCGCGATTCGGATACGAGTTGTCAAAAATTTACACTTGTAACTGTCACTGCCAAAACTCATTTGACCCTGCAGGGCAGGACGAAACGTCAAGAGACCGACGGATTTGCTGCTGCAGGCAGGATAATCATGTAACTGTTCGGGATCGCGATTCGGATACGATTTGTCATAACTGACACTTGTCACTGTCACAGCTTCACGGTTTCACGGAGGGATTTCTCTAGCTATCGTTATCGAACGAATGCATTGATTTCCTTAATTAAGTTAAGCAAATCCGCCGGTCTTTTGGCGTTTCGTCCTGCCCTGCAGGGTCATATGAGTTTAGGCGGGAAAGTGACAAGTGACATTTATGAAAAATCGCGATCCGAATCGCGATCCCCAACAGTTACATGATTATCCTGCAGAAGAGAGTTTCCCTCTTTAAAGCTAAAAAAAGTATGAAAAAATAAAATAAAACTTATTGAATGTATAGCCTTGGACAGGCTTTAGCCTACCCGAACAAAGGGCGAAAGAACAAAAATGTTACATACTGTTACATATAGATTTTTTCTTACTTCTTCCTAAATATGAGGATTATAGCCGAAACCTTTACTACCATCTGATAGATACCATGGACGTATTTAAAGCTACTATGGATAGATACACACTTTTTTGAGTAAGACTGACAGGGTCCCAATATATCAGCAATTTAATTATTTACTTTATAAATATCACAGATACAAGAAAAATAAATAAATATCGGTGGACATTTTTCACACATTTTTTTATATGTATATATTTTTAATACTGTTCTAGATAAATATAAATAAATGTATTTATTAAAAAATACCTTAACTATAATTACAAAACTTCTAAATTTGGAGAAAAACTTGAATTTTGGCAATATTATAAAGAGCTTTTCATACCTTTTTTATCTCGCCTTTTAAAATAAAACGTTCCATTCTTAGTGCTCATCAATGCTCATTGGTGCTCATTTTATAATCATAAGTATGTAGTTTTATATTTTATAATAATACATTTTATTATTATGATCTTTATCTTGAATAGTTAATCGTAAAACAAACTTCAAATCAAACTTATTATGATGTCACGACTAGCTAGGCTACAATAAAAACATTGTTTGTAAGTATTTGTAATGGTTACCCGTAGGTAAGAATAATGGAGCAATGTTTGTGGTTTGCTTTTCCATCAATTATTACCGCCATTTCCTCTTCACGATAATAACATATCAATTTTTTTTCTGTGTTTGTGTTTCTATGTGACTGTTAAAGCAATGAAATGAAGTAATTCGTTTAAAGATTATTAGATATTTTTGGTACATTCCATTAATTAAGGTGTAGAATACCGCACATCACTATCTCATTCGCGCATTTTGTAATTTTTCTTGTTATTTAAAAACGTACTATAAATGCATCTCGATTTTCCATTATGAAGATATTTTTTTGTAATATTTTGCGTATAATGGAACAAATTTAAAAAATATTATTTCGTGGCTGCCATTTTGTAGAAACAAAATTTGTCTATGGAAGCTTTAAAGAAAGGTGAAGCTAAACAAAAGGGAGCATGTAGATAGCATTTTACTAAAATAACAGTAGATTTCGCTTATTTATTGTCACTATATACTTCTTTCCAATGTAAATGTTAGTGATCAAATACATAGTAGAAAGTGCGTACCTTACAAACTCATAAAATGAAGTACAATGCATCGTGTAATGGTAGCCATTAGAAGTAATAATTATGTATATTGGCATACTTACAGCTTTACGGACCATCAATTATACATCTAAAATGGGATTCTGATGTGTTTACATTAGGCAATAACCGAACAATAATGTGAAGAGATTACAGTGAGTGATATGTGAAGGACGTAAAAGTGTCCAGTGTAAATAGCCCATTGGACGCGAACCATGGCCCAGAATCAAGGGGAGCTTCAAGTGGGCACCCCTAATCAACCGGTGAAAGATAAAGATATCTACGCGTGCTTGCCTGATATGCGAGTGAACGGTCCTCTCAGAACAGACGAGTCTTGTTCTGGAGGAGAGGAGCTGCGGTGGCTGCCGGCGCAGGCCACGGACCGGGACCTGGTTATGTACTTGCGTGCTGCGCGCTCTATGGCTGCATTCGCTGGCATGTGTGACGGTGGGTCGCCTGATGACGGCTGCGTGGCCGCCAGTCGCGACGACACCACTATTAATGCACTCGACGTCCTCCACGACTCGGGCTACGACCCGGGCCGTGCTCTTCAAGCCCTCGTCAAGTGCCCAGTCCCAAAAGGAATTGAAAAAAAGTGGTCGGAAGAGGAAACAAAAAGGTTCGTCAAAGGTATTCGGCAGTTTGGTAAGAATTTTTTCAAAATTAGAAAAGACCTGTTACCCCATAAAGATACAGCTGAGCTAGTTGAATTTTACTATTTGTGGAAAAAGACACCAGGTGCTAGTAGTAATAGACCCCATAGAAGGAGACGCCAAGCTTCACTGAGGCGTGTGAGAAATACGAGGAATTCTCGTGCGGGCACACCTAAAGAACAGACCCCTGAAGCGACACCTGCTGTGCCAGACACCAATGGTTCGAGGCCTTCACCTAATCCTAAAGAAGCAGGAGAGATGAGTTCTGTCACAGAAGACGAAAATTCAGAGGAAGACAGTGATTCTAGAGATGCAGGTGATATGGCTAAAGTTGATAACGGAAGACCACCTGAAAACCCTGAAGATTCACCAAGCAGGATGAGAACTAGAAACAAATCAAAAGAACAAACTACACCAAGCAAAAAGACACAAGAAGAAAGTGATAATGACACAAAACCTAAGATCAAACCCAGCAAACCTATTGTACAAAGTACAAATAATAATGTTGTAGCTGAAAAGGTTTTATCGTCGCCAGTAAGTAAAGATGCCAAAAAGAAAGTACCAAGCAGCACCAATGGCACAAAAGTTGATGTGTCTAATGTCAAGAAACGTCTTCCAGACGATTCCAAAGTTGAAGGGATTATGGATGGTGATGTGCAAATTAAGAAGAAAAGAGAAGATCTCCCCGAGAGTCCCTCAGAGAGTCTCACAAATGACAGTTTTCCTGCTATGGACGAAACGGAAACACCTGATCAAGAACCAGAAGTTTGTGACTTTAGTTTTAACAAGGCTGATAAAGAGAACAGTGCACAACCTAAAGAGCCAGAACCCTCAGAAGCTCCTCCCAAACCAATGGAGATAACACCTAAATTGGAAGTCCCTGAAACAATTATAAAGGCAGAAAAGGATCCATTGCCACCAGTGTTTAAACCAGCAACGGAAAAAGATGATAGAGCTGCTTTGGACTTAAAAACTGATTCTAATGTTCCTAAAAATCTTGAAAATATTGAACCGAGACCTCTTACTGTCCAAAACTCGATATTTCCAAAAACTGAGCTTATCATACCAAAAGTTACTCCAATGTCTACAGAACCTATAGAAAAGATTAAGATAAAAGAAGAAATTGATATGGACGAACAACCCCATAACTTGCAAAAGGATGATTATCCAAAAGATCCACTCTCTCACAATTTCCCTGGACATGCTATGAATCAACCAAGCAAACCACTTAACTTGGAGACTCCTAACTTCTTCATGAAAGATAGTCACATTTACAATCCAAAACTTAGTCATAATATTAAAATTGAGGGGGTTCCTAACAATATTTTCACTCCCCTAAATATCTCAAAAGATAGTCCTTATATAAGAAGTGCAAAAGACTTTGCAGGTGGCATGCCTCCATTTGGCTACTCTCCCAATATGAACTTTGGTGGTGACCCTAACAAGCATAACCCTCACTTAAACCCTCTGAAAACAGTGATAAAATTAGAACCTAGAGATGAAGCTAGTGAAATGAAGAATCAAAATACTCAAGAGATCTTCACTGCGACTATTTCAACAGGCAGTAAAGTAGACTCGCCAAATGCTACACGACTTGATTCAATGCAGAGAATTAGTCCCTCACCTAATAACATTCGTGGGTCATCTCCTCCACCTATGGAACACCCCACAGCAGCAAATACAGAACCAATTTCTCCGGCTCATGCTCAAGAAAAGGAACCTGAAAATGAAGATAAGCAGCCAACTGATTTGAAAACTCAGCCTATGCCAAAACTGGATACTTCTGGTAGTGGCATAAGGCCACCAGTATTCCCTCATCCAGTGCGACCAGAAAATCTTGGTTTGAGACCTACGGAACCTCCCATATCTGCATCAGGGCACAGTATGCCTCCGCCTCCTCTCAGCCAACCGTCAATTGCAGGATTGCTACCTCCTGGACCTATGATATCGGGACCGAGCATTGGACCATATGGCTTCATGCCGACATCACTTTATGGGCACCCAGGACATCCTGGTCATCCTGGTCTTTCTGTTCATCCTAGTCACCCAGGTCTAGATAAACCTGGTTCTATGCCACCACTAATGCAACAAATACCTCCAAGTCATAGCTTGGCTGGCACCAACATTCCTCCACCATCAAGCCAGAATGATCCATCAATGCCACAAGATTTGAAAATCAAACAAGAAGTGCCTGATAATATGCCTGCAAATCTTTCCACCCAGGCAGATCCACTGCAATCTCTTAAAGAAGTCAAAGTACCAGGGTATCCTATTGGAAGTGCCATAGCACAGCATTTAACTACTGAAAGAGACAGAGAATCTATATCAAGTGTAGAGAACAGCAGCAGGCCTCCAAGTCAACCCACAAATGAAAATAGCAACATACCCAGTGCTTTCTTGGGTCCAAGGATTGAGAGTATAAAAAAGGAACCAGATTTCTTACATCAGCCTCACATTACACCATCTACTACAAATCAAGGCAGTGGACCAGATTCAATTGCGGCACCTCCAGTTAAAAGTCCACATACTCCTACACCAATCAAAAGCCAACCAGGTCTCAATGGAACTCCAGCACATGGACCGCATCCATCATCGACAACATCGCCATTCCAAAGGCATTTAGTCAGTCCATCTCAGTCCAGACACATATCGGCTTCACCAGTGCAACCAAACATCCCAGTGTCACATTCAGCTTTGAATCTTATGAATCCAACACCTCTTTCTATTCCTGCGACAATGGCAGGATCGATAATGCACTCTGGTCAGCAGGGACCTCCACATCCCCATCCGTTTGCATCACCCCTCCATCATCCACATCATCCTCTGCTACATCATCCGTCGATCTTCCAACTGTCTGCAGCGGCGGCTGCGCATGCGATGCATCCTTATTACTCCCATCCACATCCGGGTTACTCAATGCCCTATCCTTATGGCCCCTATGGTATCCCACCACAACCACACCCAATACCACCCATGCATCCATCAGTAAGCACTCCAGGAAGGCACGAACCAGTGAAACCAGCGACGATAGAATCGACAACGATGCTCAGCGCACATCACAGCCACAGCACTAGCTCTTCCGTCACTACTAGATCTTTGAGAGAGATATCCGAGGCTAACGACGATCAGAGAAACTCAAGCTCCACCTCTGAAAGGCATCAACTTCATGAAACTACTATGACTCAGCACCATTCGACGAGTCATCACAGTTCGATTCACACAAGCACTGAGAAGCAACCCAACCACGTCGGCGGCGGCACCAACCACACTCTGTCGATCTCACATTCGACGTCGAGTAGTTCATCACAATCGATACAGCACAAAATTAATACACAACAGAAGAGCAATGCTCACTCTAATTCTCCGCATCACCTGTCGGCGAGCGTATCTCAGACCACGAGTTCTTCAAACCTAAATATGATCAACAACCATAACCACACGCACCACCACACGCATCACCTTGCACACCATCCTGAGAGGTTGTCGCCGGCCGACTCCATGCTGCTTAGACATCACCAGAAAATGCTTCCTGGAAATCCTAGCCATTTGATGATACAACCGCCGTCGATGGGGCATCCTATGGGTCTCGGCCTGCCTCCTCCTGGACCGAGCTCCATTGAGAGCTTAAGACTCCACGCCCAGGCGGCAGCGGGCTTACAGCATCCCAGGCCTGGTTCACCGCATCATATAACCCAACATCCGCATTTACGCGGGCCTCCACGGCCGATACCAGAAGAAAACCCCGAACTGAAACTCGAAACCCAGTCTCAGCCGGAGGAAGAAGAGATTCCGAGCCCGGCGCACATCTCGCACGGGCCGAGCCCTGAACCCAAGATAGAAGACACGGAATGTCACAGGTCGCAGTCGGCCATATTCCTCCGTCACTGGAATCGCGGCGATTACAACTCTTGCACGCGGACGGATCTTATTTTTAAACCGGTGCCGGAGTCGAAACTCGCTCGGAAACGGGAAGAGCGGCTCAGGAAACAGGCCGAGCGAGACAGGGAGGAGCGGGAAAAAATTGCACAACAGGCGCACAGAAAGATCGCGACCCCGGATAAACCTGACACAAAGCCCCCGTCGCGGGGCGCGATAGAAACCATAACATCGCCGTACGACAGATTCCAGCGGCCCCCCGGGTACCCCGACACGCCGGCGCTTCGTACGCTGTCCGAGTACGCGCGGCCCCACGCCGGCTTCAGCCCCGGCAACCTGCCTCGCCACTGCATGGACCCCATGCTGCAGTACCAGCTCAGCTCCATGTACGGCGCGGCGGGCGCGCGAGAGCGGCTCGAGCTCGAGCACCTCGAGCGCGAGAAGCGTGACCGCGAGATCCGGGAGTTACGCGAGCGCGAGCTGAACGACCGGCTTAAGGAGGAGCTACTCAAGAATAACGTGGGTCCGCGCGCACTTGACCCGCACTGGCTGGAAATGCATCGGCGGTACGGCATGCCGCCGCCGCCGCCGCAGGGCGCCATCCCCGTGCAGTTCGGGCTGTACCCGCCGGGGCACGGACCCGCGCTCTCGCAGTTGGACCGCGAGCGGCTCGAGCGGCTTGGCATCCCGCCCGCGCCGCCCGGCGGCGGGCAACCCAGCGTACCGGTGAGCGGCGCGGGGCCGCACCACCCGCACCACGCGCACCCCGGGGTGGCGGCCGCGCAGCTGGAGGCGGCCGAGCGACTCGCCCTCGCCGCCGACCCCATGGTGCGACTGCAGATGGCCGGCATCAGTCCCGAGTACCACGCGCACACACATGCGCACACGCACGCGCACTCGCACACACACCTCCACCTGCACCCGGGGCAGCAGGCGGCGGCTGCGCACGCGCAGCAGGAAGCGCTCGGGCTGGGCCCGTACCGGGGGCTACCGCACCCGGACCTGCTGGGCCGGCCGTACGCGGAGCAGCTGGCGCACCAGGCCGCGGCCAGCGAGCAGCTGCACCGCCAGCTGCTGATGGAGCGCGAACGCGGCTTCCTGCACCCCGCGCACCACGAGGAGCTGCTGCGCCAGCAGCGCGAGCGTGAGCTCAAGGTGCGCGCGCTCGAGGAGGCGGCCCGCGCCGCGCGCCCCTAGTGCCCGCCGCCCGCGCCCGACGCGCCTCCCCCGCCCCCGCCCGCCCCGTCGCAGCGCGACTCCGCCACGCAGTGAGTGAGTGCGAACCCGTGTCCCGTTAAAGTGAAGTGTTCGATTCGTGCAGACATCTTCGACATCTCCAGACTCGGATGGACTTATTTTTTATGTGTGACTACTGTACTGTATAATGTAATTTATATTTATGATAGAGATGTAAAGTATTTAAGTTTTATAATATTTTTATAGTGGCATGGTCTTTTAGGACGCTTATTATCCATGCTCAAATCTATTATTTAACTACTAGTCATAATTATTCGTTTGCGGTTGATGAATAAGACGTTTTTTTTATACATCGCGTTTAGATCAAATTATTATCTTTTTAACGGTCTCGATTGGCCGGTTTCCACCGACATTCTGTGGACTGGAGGAGTCGTAGAAATAATAGATATAGCTGGCACTGTTAATGACCATTTAATATTTGTAATGGTTCTGTGGAACGCTTGCAAATAATAGGGAGCGGTTTGTCGGTGGGCCCGGCCGGTCGACTACGCTGGCGGTACACAAAGGAGGTAGTTGCAAGGGTGCTAGGTACGAAGTCGACGTTCATGCGAATGGACCACAAGAATACAGTAATTACATTCAATGTAAATTACACACATTACTGTTTTATGTTCATGACATAATAATTTATATGAATATTATAATAACTAATTTTAAGTGTAAGACAGAGTAGAAGTTGCCTTTCTGATCGACTTGCCTTTTAAGAACTGTGCCGTAGTGGCTCGCTCTATTTCGACTTGAGAGGGCTTTTATAATTGGAACATATTTTTCTAAAGACTCAACTTCAGAGTCGTGAAGACATAAAGTGGCATTATCTTGACAGTATACAATCATATAATCTGTGGCGTAATGTTCATTTGTGAAACTAATTATCGCTCACATATCAATTATGGAGAGGCTTCGCCGTGAGAAAACGTATCTAATTGATATGTTGCCTCTATTGATATTGAATGCAATAATTTACTAATAATTATTTTAATGAGAGGTTTCCGAACTTGCGTACAATGAAAGATAATAATAATATGGAGTTGGAGTTATCTATATGTTATTGAATGCAATTTTGTACAGTTGCGTACGTTGTTTTATGTGATTCGTTCTCTGTTATGGCTGCTAATAATACGCTTGGTAGCAGTAACGTGTTTTATGTGATGAGCGAAAATACTTTATGCACTGGCGATGTGAGATTCGCAAAGGCCGATAATGTGACACGAAAGTTTTACGCGCGCTGTTAAATTGGCAATAAACTGTATCTGTTATTTTTGCAACGGTCTCTCATATTAAAGTCAGCTAATTTATATGCTATTTATTCTTTGATGATGGATAGGTGGTTAGTGCTATTCTCCGTCTTATTTTTAACTGACATCAAAAAGGAGGAGGTTCTTAGTTTGGTTGCTTTTTTTGTCTCAGAACTAGTCATTTGTAAACTTTTAGAACGATCGCATAGACGTTTCTTTAAAATAACTGGTAATAATATGTTATCCATGTAAACGACATTGAAGTGGATTGTTTTTCAACCGACTTCCAAAAAGGAGGTTCTCAATTCGACTGTACTTTTTTTTGTATGTAATTTACTCGATTACCGCGCCAATTATGGTTTGATTTTGATGATTAGGCCATACTTCAGGTTCAGAGGTGGTCCCATAGAAATTTCATCAAAATCTATTCGTAAGGGGCGTAACATACATACAAAAAACTACAAACAGTCTATTTGAGAACCTCCTTTTTGAAGTCGGTTGAAAATAGATAGAGAGCTAACTCCTCCAAGGGCTTCAAAGATTACCTCGAACAAACATACAAACTCACAAACTTTACCTCTTTATTGTACCTATTAGCTCAGATATAAGTACCCATCTCTGTCTCTCTTTTGGCCATTCTTGATGTTTGGCATAGGGATAGCTGAAACTCTAGAAAATTAGATGTATGCATTTTCGTCCCGAGAAAGTTCGTTACACATTAAAAAAACTGCTTTCGTCCCGCTTTGTATGCCGTGTTCGGCCCAAAAAAATAATAATTTAAAGTTCTCATTTCGTCCCGCTTTCAGCTCCATATTCGGCCCAAGTTTTTTTCTTAAGGTAAAATAGGATTATTTCAGTACAGATGACGCAACAAGTTTCTTCACTTAACTTTCTTTTTTAAATAATATAGGCTACATTTTGTAGTCGTCATTTTTAATAGCAAAAAAAAGGAACAAAACAGTACATGAAATGTATTTTAGACGATTTTTTGGTGTTTTTTTTTCTTTTGGTAAAACCGGTAACGCATGGAAGCATCAAACTTATTATAGTGTGATTATAGACCAAACCCTGAAGATTGACAACAACCAATGAGAGTCGAGCTCGTACAGTGGATAACAAACAGAACGAAAAAAGCAATGTTTATAGTGGCACTTGGTCGATTTTATTAATATTTTTATATCGGCGAGTGTTTTATTTCTATATCTCTTAAATGTGTCATCAAAGCATTAACAGTACAGTTTATTCGCTTGCGTATAATTTAATAGCCATAACAGAAAGTTTATACACACTATTTATTTTTGAGATTTAAGAGATTTTAATTGTATAGTACTTATATTACTCTATAATAAATATTGAAATATAAACTCTTTGAAAAGTGATTGTGTGCAAGGTCTTATAATAATTCTGGGAACTTAGTCAAAGCACACAAAAAGTTGCACAAAAAAGACTTACTTAGAAATGCCTCTCAAAGTTAAATGGCGTTGATAAAATTGCGCACTTCATTTTTGTATTGCGCGAAGTTTAAACGGCGTTGGTTAACTTAGGCAACGTTTTTAAGTACCGCCCAAAGTGTGCTTTGATTATTATTTCAATAAAAATATAAAGTTGAAGTAAATGAATAAAAAAATATTGTTTTGTTGGTTGTTAGCGAAACAAAAAAAAACATAGAAGTTACAAGTTAGTAGCCAGGAAACGTATTTTTTAACGATAGATTGATAGGTTTGCAAACTTGTAAGTGATGTATTCTTATTTAGCCTACAAAGGCTCGATTTTAATAAATAAGTAGGTACCTATCTCTGTAATAATAAAGAATAATTTATTGTAAATGTAAGAGTATTGTATTTCGCCCAATGTACACATTCAGTAACTCAAATGCACCACTAATGTAATATATTTCTATAAAATATTAGGGATCCTGTTAGTATTGTTTAAAAATATAGATTTATTCAGGTAGAGTAACCCAGTTTCAGAATATCGTTCATTCGCAATTTTCTTGGTTTCTGTTGGTACTGCCATAGTTCGTATATTTTCTTATATCTGAAAATACGTATTATTTTTAGAGACAAATTATATATCGATTAAGAGATTGCGTGTCGGTTTAATAACTTCATTTATTTTTAGACAATAAGGTTAAATGGATGTCTTAGTGCTTTTGTGTAAATTTTTTGACTAATATATGTGGAAAATTCAAGTTTTATCTTTTATTTTGAAGTAGACAACTACATAAAAGTACAAACGAATGTAACAGGAACTTATCTCGGGCATTGTGAAGGCTAAACAATCGACTGTTAAAATTTTACTGCCCAGTTAATATCGACAACTTGGCTAGCTATGGTCGTTAATACTTATATGTTAATACACATCAAAGGTAGCAAGAATACAGCTTGTTTACTTTCGAGGCACGTTTCGATTCAATCTACAATGTTGTAGAAAGTGCTTTTGCGATGTTTGCCCTACTTAGGTATTGAACTTTAATTTGCATTAAGTCTCGCCTTTTTGCAAGCAGACGTTAATCATTTCTGGCAAGACAGATGTCATGCCGTTAATCTTTCATTAATATTCTGTTTACCAATCTATGTAGGAAGCAATTTACTTAAGTTTATAGATTACCTACTTGGATTTCTCAGGTATTTTTAGCAGTTTGTTAGTATGTTTATGTTGTGTTACGTTACTAGGAGATAGTGTAATCAATATTACTGCCTACAACACGTGTGGAAGACAATAAGGAAGCTTTGTTGTTTTGCTCTAAATAGAGGGAAGTGATGATATAATGGGTCTTACCAGCAATACTGGGCTTTTAGCCAGCGTCTCCCAGAAGCCCTCGATCAGGTTGCAGCATATAGAGGTGCGTATATTAAAATTTCCTAATTATTTATGTATAGAAACTCAATGTTTGCCGGAACTCGGGACACATGCATCCCTAACATTTATATTTACAAAGGTTGTCTGGAATAAATCTTAGTAGGCGATAAGGCTGCCCTTGTAGGTACTGCCGGCCAAACGCTTCGGGCAGCAGTTTCAGGGGGCGCAAAAAACCATAATAATATGGTTGAAAATAAAAACTTGCTCCACAAAGCGCCTTGCAAAAAAATGCTGAGACCCTAAGATTGTAAATGTCTTGATTAGCAAGTTTATTAAAGGGTTTTATCCAACCATTATAATAATTATATTTTTAAGTAATTTATCTCAAACGCTGGAGAGAGCGGCGCCACTATCAAGTTTCTGCCCTGGTTCGAAAAAATCGTAGATCCGGGGCTGTAATAACATAAACAATTAGCTGTTCTATGAGCCACCGCCGCGGCTATGCCGTATGCATTCTAAAATTTTCCATAAGGCGCTATTTGCGGAAGTTATGTACCTATATACCTACCTACAGCGACGGTGATAATGGAATGGACGGGCCCAGCGCTTGCAAATCGATCAAAATTAACAAGACAACACAATCAAGCATACCTAGCTAAAAGTATGCATATTACATTTGCCGGAAAATAGAGATACCGAATCTAATTACTGCATGACAAAAAGAGAACACATATACATGTATTAGAAGTTTGTATTGTCGCATGCCGCAAAGGCAGAGTATTACTGAAGCGAGTGGAGAGCCGGCGCTCAACATATAGTCTTCAAAATCCGTGCGCTTATTATACGATCATAATTATTTAACTCTATTTTTGGTGGAATAAAAATTCATTTCATTTCCCTTTCATTGTCGCTGCCTACATAATAGAACAATGGACATAATAATTCTACTATCTAAGCTACAAAGTTATTAAATGATAATTATACAGTTTAATTAAAGTCATATTACATGGTCTGTAAATCTTCGTATGTACTTACCTTCCTACTTCTTTGACTTATTTACAAGTAAACCTCTTTAGAAAGTTAGCGGTCAGTTGCGGAAAACCGCGAGGCCTATAACTGGCAGCTTTGTCCTTCGTCATTAAAATGTAGAATGAGGACCTCTGGTCGTAAACTTAGGTTAGTCTTACCTACCTATTATTAAATATAATATAATATTAAACTAGTGCTATTATGTTAATCTGCGCGCTACAAAACTTCGTTATAACGCGTTTAACAGGCTAGCTCGGTGTATAACCACAGCTTACAGCACATACACACTAGCCTGGTTTGGGAACTCGGACTTATTTTACTGGAGTCCAGTTTAGTATCTATAATGCTTGAGTCAAAACTAACACACACATCAGCCAGATATGACGCCCACTGCTGGACGAAGGCCTTCCTTGGCAGGTGGCTTACGGATCGCAGAATGCTCACCACCGTTAACCGAGAGGACGATGCTGCCCGTCCTCCGGTGGTTCCGGGTGCAGTTTTAGGACGTACCCTGGTTTAAAGTCTTACAAACCCAAGTGGTCTTAGCTGATCTCTCCACACATCATCGTTCCAGAACATGGTGGAGCTCCGTTGCGAAGTGACGCCCGCGCCTTATATGCTGCGCCCTTACGCTGGGCTATACAACCCGTTCGCACAAGCCTGCTCAGTTCTGTGCAACCACCCGGCAGACACCGAGGCGAAGGAGGTCGTCAAACGGGCTAAGGATAACTGGGTAGGTAATCTTTCTTCGTGAGAGTATTTGTGGTATCACATTCTGCATTTTCTATTATCAATATTGGTTTTCCAATTTGGGGGTGAGAAAAAAAGTTTTGATAAGAAAACTTTTTTACGTTCTGGCCATACTATGTAAACTAGTCTTCCTTTTTCTGCCGTACTACAGGAATGCTATAGCAGGGTAGGTATAAGATGTATATTTGCGATAATGGCGGCCGTAATATAATTTCTAGTCTTTTTTGTCAAGGGGTTTCAATCGAGCTTAGCGAGTGGAGTGTGAGAATTATGTGCTTGATTTGGTCAATGAAAAGTAAACTTACGCGGGGTAACCATAAAACGGGTTACAACGTACACGCATAGCGAGCGCGATTTTGAAACCATCTTTGGTTTTCACTGCTTATAATGGATAAAGTAGGTTTTTTGCTGTTTAGTACCTTCTAATAAGAAATTTTTAAGAAGTCTTATAAATATGAACTTCGAAAAGTTTGTCGGTACGTCCGACTCAGTCGGTGGGCCCGGAATAGAACTGGCGACCCCAAATTGCGAGACGCGTCTTTTCCCAAGTATATTATACTCTTCACGTGGATTTCGTGCAGCAGTTTTAATTTTTCTTCTGTTCTGTTTCAGCTGTTGGATGGGAAGGGACATTATTTAGAAGATTTGTCAAAGATACAAGATGGAGGAGATAAGGAGAAAATTAGAACGCCACATGATATTGTTACCGAAGACATGTTTAGAAGGTACCTACCTAATTAAAATAATACTCATGTTTATAACGTATTTTTACCGCTTTTGAATTCGCTAGGCTCGCCTGCCGCAGGGCGAGGGTTCAAATCCCACAATAAGCTTGGGCTGCCAGTGAAGAAAAATATGTTAAAATAAAACCGTAATACGGTTGACGCCAGATGTGGTACTTTCTAGTAGGCATTCTGCTAGCTAGCTGTCAACCACCCTCAATTCCATAATTTGTCGCGAGAGACCTAATGGTTCCGGCAGCTCTTGAACTTGAGTATCTGTTCCCATTTCAGACTGGGTGTATTCACCATCTCAGAGCAAGATGTCGCTTTTTAACATCATTAAAAAGTATTTCTTAGGTGTAGAGTGTGTAATACTGCGATGGTAACTAGGCAGCCTCCTGCAAACTTGAAAATTTTATGTGAAATCCAAATGATAATGTCCTTTTTTTGTTGTACAGATATGCGGAAACAGACTCGCGGCCGCTGACGCCGGCGCCGACGCTCGCGAGTGGGAAGTCGCGCGGCTCGCGGCGCTGCTTGACGCCCGACCAGCCGCGAAACAAGACCACCATCGTGCTGGACTTGCGAAGGAGTCACAGTCAGGTCTGTATGAAAAGACTCGCTTTTGCTGACGCTCGTGAGCAGTAAACCGAGCGGCTCGCGGCGCTCTTTGATGCCCGACCAGCTGCTACTCAAGACCACCATCGTGCTGGACTTGCGGCGGAGTCACAGTCAGGTCTGTTAGATTCCTTTGATCAAAGAAACTGAGGAGACTGCTTCACATGGAATGTGAAAATAATGGCGTATTTTAGCTATTCAAACAAATATTAAGCAACTCTAAGCTAAAAGTTTTAGGCTAAAAATACAAAGTCAGTGCTCTTGACCCGCACGACAGCCGAACGTGGCCGAACTGAATGTGTGCTGTTGCACTAGCGCGTCTTGGTTTGTTACTGTTTTAGGTAGGACGTGGTCGGGCGCATTGTCACAAAATAAATAATATGGCATTGTGCTCAAAAACTGCGTCGTTCAATGCATGAATGCAACACATGCAATCATTATTTCTAATCATTTTGCTAAAATCAGCTGTTCCATACGTTTTGTCGAGCTGCCATACATTTTGAGAACAGCTGTTTTTTTGCGAATTTTTGTAAGTTGCTACTTTCAAGTTGTTACTACGAGCAAGAGTTGTTTCTTATGTTGTACTTATAGCAGGTAATATTAAGAGGTTTATTATAGCTAATTATCGATGACCCTGTAAAGGTCTCTTCAGCGCACCATCTTTACCGTTCCAGCGCCAATCTCGTCCATTTCTAAATTAATTAATCACCTCCCAGGAAACCATCTACTACCACGGCTACACGACGTCCGACATGACAGCGGGGCCCAACACGAGTCCCACCAACGACCGCTCCACGCTCCCCTCGCTGAACCTCTCGGAGGCTGCGCACACGAGGCTGTTGAGGGGGCAGTGTGAACAGCTGCCGCCGTTGGCTTCCCCGCTGGTGCTGGCTGCCAGGACGCCTAGGGAGCCTGTCAGTGTCAGAGCGAAGAAGGTGCATTATCAGCCTTACTATTATTAACCGTCTTCAAAAAGGAGGTGGTTCTTAATTCGGTTGTATTTTTTTATATTTGCTACCTCAGAATATGAACAGATATGGAAAAATGTTTTTTTTTGTCAGAAAGGATATTTTTTCAGTTTGTCCCGTAAGACGTCCACTGCTGGACGAAGGCCTCTTCCTTAATAGGGAGGGGGGTTGCCATAATCCCTACGCTTGGCAGGCGGCTTGGGATCGCAGATTTCCTACCACCGTTAACTAAGAGGACCAAGGCCGTAGCCAAGAATTCTTTTCGGGGGGGGGGGGGGGGTTGAGCTCATTTGGGGGGGGGGGTCGAGCTCTGGAGCAGAGACAATAAGTAACAACTTTAAGACGACGACGATCTATACGTAAGTAGGTATGTATAAAACGGTGGGTTTGCGAAGGCATTTCGGGGGGGGTTGGACCCCCCTCCCCTTCCTACGGCCTTGAAGAGGACGCTGCTGCCCGTCCTCCGGCAGTTCTGGATGCAGTTTTAGGACATATCCAGGTTAAATCGGTTCAGTAGTTATTATTAAATCTATATAACTGGAAAAATATGTCAACCACGTAAACGAAATGTAGTATTTTGCTTTGAGACGGTTGTTTTTTTAAATAGCGTGTTAATAGTCCACGGCTAGACTGAGCCTACAAAATAATAACTTTTTTTGGGTGGCTTTTTCGATGAGATATTTGTAGTCATTATCGTTATCGATGGCTTATTCGTACATAAAATAATGATCGTCCAGGACATTAATACAATTAAAAAAATGAGGTCCGGAAGTAATAAATTAGCTTCCGAACAACGAGAATCTGAAATTTCAGATATAAATTTAAAAAAACAACAAACACGGTATCAATGCTTCTGGCTATCTTTCAAAACTTTGCAAGAGCCTATGTGGTTCGTAGGTACTTAGATATGTAATGTTTTCTATGCTGTACTTGGTCTTTCGCAATTCGTAACCATCGCGTTTAAAGTACAAAGGTGGAAAGAGTTTATATGCTCATTTTCTAAAAATATAAAATGCTAATATATGACCGTGTAACCGACATGATATTTTGAGTGGTAACAAGTCGCGGCTTTATTAAAAGCTATACTTAGTAGTTTTCCGCAGCCTCTTCAAACTCTACTAGACCGTTACAATCTCATTACTTACCACCTGATACAAAATTAATCGATACGTGCTGACGTAAATCTGATAGCAGACATTCTGATACATTACTCTATCACTGAGAGTGGCGTGAAAATGTTACCCTTCCTCATATCCAAAACGAAGCTTTTGCCAGTTAGAAAACAAAAGAAAGCTAATGAAAAAAGCTTTTTCGTTACCGGTGATAATCTGACGACAATAAAACCCCGTCGAATAAAACGGAGACCTTTAAAATTGCCCGCGATAGTGCCGCCATCTCCTTGTGATTGTAACTCTATGCATTTGTCGAAAATCGTGATAAGTTACGCTCCGAAGAGTAGAAAACGGGGTGCGTCTAAGATAGTGCTGTCGATGACTGCTTGGGGAACTACGGGACAGCGGAAGAGAATGAAAATGCCCAGTGTTAAGCTCTCTAGGAAGCTGAAAAAGGATAGACAGTTGATCTATGATAGTGAAGCGTTTTTTAAAAAGCTTGAGGTAACATCATTGCCATCTTTTACTATAGTTTAATTTAAGTTTTCTTATGGTACTGCTGTGTAGGTACTTAGAAGTCCATAATTACTTCTATCGCCCAACGTCGTGAGTTAGTTTCGGTCATCATTTTCTGCTAATGGGGTCCAAAGAAAACACTAGTTGTAATAAACATTTATGATTTCACGGTACAGCCCCAGGGCGGACCAACGGGAGAAAAAGACGCCGTTATATATTCTTTCTCTATTGTCTATTGTCCTGAGTGTTAAAATTTTTTATTTTGGGTTTTTTTTTTAATTATAGGTGTGGATTCTGTTCTAACACAGAATTTGTGTTTTTTTTTATTGCTGTCGTGTGACGAGACGTGCGAGACGTTCGCCTGGTGGTAAGCGTCACACCTGCCTCTAACAGTGGCAGTACCAGAATTGTGAACTTGCGAATACAATCCTGCGCCGCACTGTAAGTACTGCGCTGTACTGTGATGAACTTACAAGCTTTGATTAGTTTGGGGATAGGTGGCGTTTCGGAACAACCTATATATATTGTTAGTTACCTACACATTTCTTTATGTTTTCAGAATCAACTCAAAGCCCTGAACCTAGGCAAACAGACACCAAAGGCTAAGACTAAAGGCGAAACTCCCGCTGCGTCGCAACGTTCTAAGAACGACAAAGAAGCTAACGATGAAAATGACACTGTGCAAGACTTGGGGGAAGAAGGTACACATTGATCATTTGTGAAATGTTTGACGTTATTTAGGGTTTTGTATCAAAAAGCAAAAGGTATCAAAGGGAGTCCTGATTAATTAGATCAATACAAATCCTGTTCCAGGTAATGGCGATACAAAAAGGCGAGGGAAAAGGCGTCGAAAAGGCCGAGGTGGGAGCGACCGCCTCACTTCTGCTGGCTTAGCTGCGCAAGCGCAACAGGATCCAGAAACACAAGTAAGATGCATGCATTACTGTGAATGTTAGTGCTCGAATTCATGTAATCATCTTCCTCAGACTTACTTACCGTTGTTAGTTTTTAGTACTATTTGCAATAATGGCGCTCTTTTTTGCCAAACTATAAAGGCCATCGGTCAATAACTTTTCCTACCCACTAGGCACAGGCCCAGTGTTGTAAATAGCCTTTCATGCGCTCGGTGCGAGGTTCTATAACTGCGCCCACGCATGAACCAAAACTTGGTTCTGGTCTGGTCATTTCTGGGCTCTGTACCTATAGGCACCTGAGGCACCGCTGGCACCGTCCTAGTTACGCAACTGCACACTTATCTCCGAAGAACCGAAACGAACCGTAGTGCTACTAATATTGCCTCGCTATAAAAACCCCAAAATATAGGACCAGTTTGGTTATGTCCTAAAACTGCGCCCAGAATCATCGGTGGACGGGCAGCAGCGTCCTGTCGGTTAACGGTGATGAGCATTCTGAGATCCCCAAGCCACCTGCCAAGCGTGGGGATTATGGCAACATATCAAGGGGGAGACCTTCACCCAGCGATGGGAATCTTCCGGATGATGATGATACACACCCCAAAACACAAATATCCTGGATGTAACGCAGGTACATTTTAGTTATTTTGTGTTTTTTATGCTTACATTGTACTTTTATTATACGACGATCTTAACAGATGGAAAGTGAAGATGTGATGAAAGATAGAGCACGCTTCCTGAAGAAGTAGATCTTTTCTTGTTTTTCTTGAACAACCCCTGGGGCCGTACCGTGAACCGCTTATAGCGGGACCGAATAGGTTTAGCTGCCGACACTGCGCGACCGCGAACCTTATTGCGGGGCGATAAAATTCACTGTCGCGCACCGTCGGCAGCTGAGCGTATTCGGTCTCGGAATAGGCGTTCATGGTACGGCTCCTGTTCATACCTAAGTGAGCGGGAAGACAGACGCTGGTAAGAGTTTTATCTATTTTTAGATAGCGGGTATCGGCGGGGATTCCCAGAACCCTTCCTCTCGCGGCTCCATCGCGCCTTCTATGGACGGTGACGTCATCACTCTGCCCGTCATCAAACCAACCAGCGTCGCGAAGAAAACGGACTCGTTCCTCGACGACGACATACTGAAGTATCTGCACCGGGAGGTGGATGAAGAGGCGATTGAAACCGAGTTTGATACCAAGGTGTGATACATTTTTAGAGACCTAATAGCTCAAAGCTAGACTGTCAGGCGCCTGCCATTTTTCCGTTTTTTTTAATGTTCAAGAACTGATTGCTGCTAGTGATTATTATTGTGGTATGGTACATTGTGTTTATGTTTGGACCCCCCCCCCCCCCTGCCTACGGCCTTGGGCGTTAATCCACCACGCTAGCGTGGTTGGGGATGGTTAGTACTTTTTTAACTCTAGAAAATAGGTCAATTTTCTTAATGGGTTACTAATAAGAAATTTGACTAAAAATTTGAATTGCGAAATTAACAAAGACCTTATTTGGTTAATTTCGCAATTCGTACTCGTCGTCGTGTAGAGCTTTTGAATCCCGCCCAGGACCGAATCTACGCTCTATGATTGTGTGGCGCGACTTCTTCCGACTACGTTAAATTATTACGGCTGTGACCGGAGCTGAATCAGGGCAGGATCACTCCTATAGAAGACGCGTCTAACAGTAAATATATCTATAACTACAACCATGAAACATACAGTGCAAGCTATTTTGTACTTTACTTGTATGATAATATACATTTTCCACTGTAACCATAACCAGCCAAGCGTTACATGTTATTGCTTATG